>OX243841.2:5175895-6425895 GCA_945859575.2 Herminia tarsipennalis
TCAAGTTTTAAATGAATTACCCTCCTACGGTGTAGATGGGAGCATCAACTTACAAAAATACAGAAGAGGGTAAAGGCAACATGCGATTCGATTATAATAAGAAAAACTACTTATTTATGAACCACTTATTAAAAAATAATAACCCTATAAAATGATAATGACAAGACAAGGCCAAGCAGTCACCCCAAGTAGACCGTTGGGTTGGGTTAGCATGGGTCACCCATCATCCCCTTCGCCATATTAGAGAGAAGGAAGACGACCCGACCCACACCGCCACCATAAGCAATGACGTTTTAGTGAGCATGACGATCGCTGACATTACATCTCATAGAAACGAAAATAACCTTAAATAATTAAATGAAACACGATCGCTAGTTACAGTTACTAACAATTTCAATTATCTAGGTACTATGTGAATATACAATGCAAACAACATTTTAATATTTTACTCAGATAGAGTTACTTTCGAATTTATTATATATAATAATTTATTTTTGTTTTAAAACCGACGTTATCCGCATTAGGGTACAAGCCCTATTTCGCGGGAGACTTTACAAACATATAAGTCACAGACACAAAATACACCAAGACGCCAAACTACAATTTGTGGATCTTACAAAGTAGTGTCCCGTGTGGAAATCGAACCCACAACCTCGTGCGAAGCAGTCGGACACAGTACCACCGCGCCACAGAGGCAGTTAAAACTTAACTGTATAAAAACTTTTGTTTTGTTTAGAACGCCATCTCATAACACTTTTTGATACTAAAATGGTATTTAATCTAATACCGATGCTAATTTTCTTAATAGGGACACAATTTTTCATAGCGATACACCTGTGAGGGTTCGTGGACATGTTATTTGTTACCCTGACGTTTCATGTCAGCCTAGTACTTTTTCGGGCAATACTGAACCGCCTCGACTTGGCACTGCAGGTGCCGGTGGGCGTGGCTTTATATTTAAGAGTTTTGTTGCTAAAAAAATGTATCAAATTAATTAAATATGACTAACGATACGACACGTACCTAATGTTATTGAAATGACTGAATATTTAGTTAAATTTTAATGAAATTATAAGTAATAAGTTTCCTTTATTTTCGTTTGTAATTTTAACCAATAATGCAGAGAGGGCGTTACGGCACAAATATTCCTGTACTCGCTACGTCGTAGACTAAAGCGCCATTGAAATAGTGGGAGAATTCAGCGCTACGAGAAACATTACTAGGGTAACATAAATTATAAGAATTTAAGTAAAAATTGTGTTTTATATCTTGTCAATCAAATGCGATTAACTTGTGAAACATTTTATTTTTATAATGCACGGGGTTATTTGATAAATTATTATTTTGTCACATTACTTAATTAATTATTTTAGAAAATGTTTGCGATTTGAAGCTCTGTCATTGAGTAAAACTAGATGACAGTGCTTCAAATCGCGAACATTTACTGTGAAATCAAAGTGCAAAATATATTTATGTATTTTTTTATAGCATTAGTTGGGTATTTCATTGTCAAAACTAGTATTAAAATTATTACTTAAAAGATAAATTAAACAAAAAATTAGGTATTTTTTTACAAAAGTAGCTGACCCGCGCAACTTCGTTTGCGTTATTTTTCCCCATTTTTGCAACATTTTTCATTGGTGCCCCGCAACCCGTACCCTTAAACCTTCGTGAGCTCGAGCACAATACTTTACTGAAGATCATCACATGATTCGATTCGATTGATTTTCATATGTTCAACGTTTCGCCGAACACCTTGTATAAAACCAAATACAAAATGTCACATGTCCAACTTCAAAATTAACGGAGTTTCAAACAAAACTGTAAACACTATTTTACTGCATTACAAATGATTTCTTCATTTCCAAAAACTATTTCTTAAGTTTAGTATGTTTAGCAGTCAAGGTTCTGGGTTGATGAATCAAACAGTCGGTCAGGACAAGTAAATATTCTTTAAATATTAATTACATTATACACATTGGTTTAAAAACAAGAAAATTATGGAGAATCTATCCTGCCCTGACTTTACACGAGTGTAGTTTGTTGATACGGTTTAAAAAATATATACACAAATCTTGTTCGGGCAATAATGAATAAAACAAAAAAATATATATTCAATATTCAGTTTGGTGCAGTCGTTCTGAAGTTACACACGATTTCCATACGACGTATCACTACAACATTTTTAATACTATACCTTTAAAAGTAAATCTGTTAATGTCATTTGATTCATTCTACCCTAGTACATTTTCATGAGGCGCTGAAGCCTCCCGTAACTTTCGTAGCTATGACTCGTAGTGCTCTAAAATCCGTTTTTATATCTTACGCTAGAATAAAATGCTAACGAAACTTGAAGTATTTTTTTATGTACTTTAAAAAACTGTAATGTATAACGTTTTAACTGTAAAACCTAATTAGAATTTAACTAATGTATTTAATCTACTTTGTCTACAAATGAAGCATTGAAAACACTTTGAAACGACTGCACCAAATTGAATTATTATTTTTTTGTGTTTGTCAAGAAAATGATTGTAGAAAAGACATGAAAAAGTAAAATAAATGGGTTAAAAACTAAACTTTTAGTATTATACATATAAACAATAATAATACTTTTTTGAGAAACAGAAACCGCATTCAAATACAAGGAAAAAAATAATTATCAAGCGCATCAACGATTGCAAATTTCGCTGTCTCAGTCCTTTGTTATAATTAATATATTTACAGTTTTATAAGCTAGGACAACGTTTTATACAATAAAACCTTTCCAGAAAAAAATGCAGTCCAAAAGAAAAAACTGTATCTAAATCGGATCACTAGCTTTTGAGATAATTGCGAATAACCATACATACATACATACGGGTCAAACAAAGAACCACCTTTTTGAAGGCGGTTAAAAAATGATTAGAAAATGATTAGTCGTTTCCGAGGTGAAAATTGCTTTAGCGATATTCGAACATTTTTGTATGTAAAGTATTGTTTTCTATTTTTAACTTTTTTTTTTCTTTTACATAAAAAAAAATTACCTTCACACAAAAACATTTTAAAAAAGAATTTATTTTGGTTGACAACGCCATCTAATAAAACATTTAGGTACTTGTAATGTATTTATTCAAACATCGAGTAAGTGGTGCTAAATATTGACACAAATATTTAAAGAGTAGAAATGTACATTCCATTGAATATTCTCATTTTTTATGTTAGCCTAGTACTTTTTCAGACAGCACTGAAGTTTTCAGCCTCAAGTCGGCGCTACAGGTAACGGTGGGCGTGGCTTTATAATTAAGAACGAATTTACTGCTAATCTGTATCAAGAATATGTAAATAATATTATCTAACGATTATCTATCTAACTATAAACGTAATGTTTATTTTAAATAACATTCATTCTATTTTTCTTTATTTTTATTTTTCGATTCATTCTACCCTAGTACATTTTCATGAGGCGCTGCTTGTAACTTTCGTAGCTACGACTCGTAAGTGCTTTGAAATCCGGTTTTTTTATCTTCGCTAAAATAAAATGCTAAAGAAAGTTGAAATTATTTTTTTTATGTATTTTAGAAACTTTGTATGACGTTTAAACTGTAAAACCTAATTAAGATTTAACTTATGTAATCTACTTTTTAACATGCATCGCATAACTTCGGAACAACTGCACCAAATTGGATATTTTTCTTGTATTTGTCAAGAAAATGATTTTATAAAAGAAAAATCAATAAATCGTATGAAAAAGTAAAACAATGGGTTAAAAACTATACTGGCGCTCAGCTGAAGTGAGCAGATAGTATTATAGTATTTAGTAGTATAAATACATATAAACAATAATAATATAACTTTTTTTTAAGAAACAGGAATCGCATTCAAATACAAGGAAAAAATAATTATCAAGCGTATCAACGATTGCAAATTTCGCTGTCTCAGTCAAATGTTTTAGTCTATATCGCTAGAGTTTTATAAGCTAGGACAACGTTTTAAACACTAAAACTTTCCCAGAAAAATATGCAGTCAAAAAACAGAAACCGTATCTAAATAGGATCAATAGCTTTTGAGATAATTGCGAACATACATACATACGGGTCAAACAGAGAACCACCTTTTTGAAGGTGGTTAAAAAATGTTTATAAAATGATTAGTCGTTTCCGTGGTGAATATTGCTTTAGCAATTTTGAAAAATTTTTGTTAATAGAAGTTTATTTTTTCCGTTTTTTTTATTTTTCATCACATCAAAAAATATTAAAACTAACTTGACAGAAAAACATTTTTATAAGGAATTTATTTTTGTTTACAACGCCATCTAATAAAATATTTAGTTACTTATAATGTATTTATTAAAACATCGAGCTAGTGGTGCTAAATATTGGCATAAATATTATAAGAGTAAACACTCCTAAATATTTGAATATACATTCCATTGGATATCCTCATATTTTATGTTAGCCTAGTACTTTTTCAGACAGCACTGAAGCTTTTAGCCTCGAGTCGGCGCTGCTCGAGGCTGAAAGCTTGGCTAAAGGAAAGGCTTGGCGAAAGGTTGGCGTCACTTTGTAATTAAGAACAATGTAACTGCTAGTGACTGTATCAAGAATATGCATATAATAATATCTGATAAACGATACACGTAATGTTTATTGTAAATAACTGAACATTTCTTTACATTTTCAGTAAATTGTAAGTACACACTTAGTTTTCCTTATTTTCGTTAACAATTTCTTCCACGTCGTAGACGGTAGCGCCGTTGAAATAGTGGGAGGCTTCAACGCTACGAGTTACATTACTAGGGTAATGTGAAATACAAAAGAAAAATAATCATCATTTTAATGTCTTTAATATATTACCATGTATGTTAAACTTTTCAAATTCTTTTTTTAATAATAGCATTTTATAATTTAATTAGTATGTCGCATTGTAATTATACTCGTATATATCGTACATATATACATACATACTTTTGAGATTGAAACAAAGAACAACTTTTTTTGAAGGTGGTTAAAAATTATCATAAAATTATTAGTAGTTTTTGATGTGAAAATTGCTTTAGGAATTTTGATGATATTTTTTGTGCATAGAGTATTCTTTTCAAGATTTTTTATAATGTCTATATTTTTATAATATATTATACATAAAAAATAGGTAGTTTTACACAAAAAATGACAAAGGTTTTATTTTTGTTTACAACGCAATCTCATAAAACATTGTAATGTAATTTATTTAAATATCAAGGTAGTGGTGCTAAATATTGACACCAGTATTTAAAAAGTATACAGTATTGATAAATTTCCTACACATGCCATTCAATATCCTCATATTTTATGTCAGATGGTGTCCCAGAGTCTACACGTACGTGGAAGAAAAGAAGGCAAAGGCAAAAGGCAGTACGGTCCTGTACGGATCAATCCGTACAGGACCGTATTGTTTCCAGATGGAATGGACGAATAATTTAAAAGTGTTTAATATGTTATCGTTCTTGTTATACTTTTGAAACCTTTAATTTTAGCAATGGATCATAAGTCGCATTACATTTATAACTAACGGAGTTTCGTACAAAAATGCAACCCTTTCCCTTTCGTTAGGGTTGATTTTCTCAAACGCTGAAACAGCTATTATATATTTTAAACTAAAAATACAAGTCAAAAATTCACTTATCTTACTTGAGAACTAACCAAGTAAAGTAAAATTTGTATAAAACTTGCAAACCACTATTTGTCCCCATTTCATAATAGATGTCTACAACATAAAAAGCATCGATTACCAAATTTCAGGTTTGCACGGATTAGGCTCTGCGTTGATAAATCAGTGAGGCAGGACAATTAATTATTATAAGTAAAAAAGAGAGAATAATTTGCACAGAATGGTTTAGAAAAAACGAAAATATAGAAAACCCGCATAACAACTGTCGAAACTCAAGAAACAAAGAAATTGAAAACTTTAACTGGAAAGAACTACGTATTAGGATTAAGTGCATTCCAATTTAGGTCAGCTACTGCTTTATAATTATCTAATTACGAATAAGTAAAAAAAAGGGTGATACAATTTGATCGTTTTGAAGTTATGCTAGTATTATACATGATTTCCATACTATGTAATATGAAAATAAAAAAACATTTTCAAGCGCGTACATGATTTCCATACTACGAGACATGAAGATAAAAACTTATCCGAACACTTATCGCTTTAGAAGTAAATTTGGAAACATCCTTACATTTCTGCTGCCCTAGTACATTTTCATGAGGCGCCGAAGCCTCCCGCAACTTTCGTAGCGACGACGAGCGGCCGGAGCATATGCTACGTAATCAGTAGCTCCATCTACGCTAAAATAAAAGCTTAGTCAATTTGAAATTATATTTTTTCATGTATCTTCAGAAATTTAAGATGGTAAGTAGTCATTTAGACGTTTTTGCTTTAAAATGTCATTAAAATGTAATAAATATGATATATTTATATAAATAAAAACGATGCGCTCAAATATTTGTATTACATAAATTCAGAACGACTGCACCAAATTGGTTAAATCTTTTTTGGTGTCAGGACAATGTTTGTGTACAAGATACGTTTTAAAAATCGAGTGAAAAAAATGGATTAATAAATGGAGTAGGTAACTAGTAAAATAACCAAATAAATAGAGACAATCCAGAGATGAAAGTCGCTCTTGAAATTTTAATCAAAGTATTTAGATAATTAGAGTATTGATTTCTATTTTTTTTTTCTTGAAATGAAGACGCAGGCGGGGCTTTTAAATTAATTATTATAAATAAAATATAATGGCGATGAAGCCTTCCGCAACTTTCAATGCTACGACTTGTATGAGCATCGGCTACGAAATCCGTCTCCATCTACGTTTATATGTATAAGTGTTAACTCAAATTATTAAATTGATATTATTATTTTATTTGTGTACAGTCTGTTTTCTAACATTTTTAATGTTTATTTATATTCCTGATAAAAACGGAATTTTACACTAGAAACATTTTAAAAAAATATATATAATTATTTACAACGCCATCTCATAAAACTTTAAGATACTTTTAAGTTCCGTAAAAACAATATTTTTTTTAATCTCAAAGGACAACGAGTTAGCAATGCTCGTAAGATAAAGACAACTTTTCAAAGTATGTAGTGCTTCTAAAAAAAATAATGTACATACAATTAGATATCCTTGCGCTACATGACGGCCTAGTATATTTTCAGGCAGCACTGAAGCCTTTAGCCTCGAGATGGAGCTAGAAGTGACAGTGGGCGTGGCTTTATAAAATAAGAATTAATATTTTAGGACGAACGGCGAAAGCATCAGCTACGAGATCCGTAGCTCCAACTACGCTAAAATAAATGCTGACTCACATTGTAATTACATTTTTATATATTTTTAGAAATTTAATAATAACAGCTAGAGTTAATTAAATGTAAACGTTTATTATTTTATAACCAAAATAAATCAGCACCATTAGATTCAATTTACAACTTAAAACAAAATTTACAACTAAAAATATTCAATTCCAAAAATGAAATTGATCTGTATATTTTGATATTTTTTTATAGAGAGTATTACTTTCTAAGTTATTGTACATTTTGTTTTTCTTTAAAAAAAAATACACAATTTAACATAAAATTATTTGTAATAAAAGATTTATTTTTGCTTACGACGCCATCTTTCAGGTAATTGAATAGTGCTAAATACTGACACAAATTTTATAAGGAGTAACTACTACATTTATTATTTTTTTTCAAATACATGCTATTGCATTCTCGTACTTAATGTAAGCCTAGTACTTTATGGCCAGCACTGAAGCTTACAACTTTGAGTTGGTGCTGTGAGTAACGGTGGGCGTGGTTTTATAATGAAAAAATAATAATTTCTTCTGAATTATTGTATCAGTTATTTATTGTCAACAATACACGTTTATTATGTAAGGCAAAATGCAGAGTAAACGTTTTGATTCGTAACTAGATACAGTTTAACCGTTATTTTTTTTTGTCAGTACACAATCATGGCCCCTAGCCTATGAAGGAAGTTTTGTATATCATGTTGCCAATCGTTTACTTAACACTCACCCTAAAGCTCTATAGATAAACTTTAAATAGTAGCATCATGTTAGATTTATTTATCTGTAAATGCGTCTGTTCAAAAGTAATTACATTTTCCCCAATGTAAATTTATGTTGTTTTGTTCCCTAGCTATTAATTATATATGAAATTTACTGATGACTTTGCATAAAACAATATCGTGTGTAGTATTTTGAGATTATTTATTATTGTAACCAATGTAATTCCAATTTAACAAAGAGATGTATGCATAAAAGTTCATAATTCTGCGTGATAAATTAAGGTAATTCCTCTGTTTCTTTTGCAAAACGTTTATACTTATTTATTAATAAACTATAAATGCTTAAATATTTATCAAATTACTGCTATTTGTAAAAAAAAAAAATTTAAGCATTTATAGTTTTTACATTGTAAAAACTATAAATGCATGCAATCTTATATTTTTATCTCTTGTTTTTGCATCAATTCTCTTATATGGTATATAATATAATAGTGGCAGCACCTTACCTACACTTATGTATTTTATAAACAAAGAAACGTGTAAACATAGGCAATTTGAAAAGGGTGTTCAAGCCGGAAGAAAAATATGCATGGCAGGCATTAAATGTGCATATATAATCATCATGACGTTTCGTAAGTATTTTACTTCTTAAGTGATTAAAAAAATATAATTTGATTAGTAAATATTCAGATGGAAAAAAGTAATTTCTACATAATATTCTATCTGACGTTGGTATGTATTTCATATTTTGAGCTAGACAAGTAGTGGCGTCAACATTAATATGTCAATGTCACGTAATGATGAACGCACTATGTGGTATTCTAATATGCACTGAATTTCTTGAATTGAAATAAAAGAACATAAGTGCCATGAACATACGCTCTTCTGCTGATGCAATTATTCAAAGCTGCGGAACCCTACACTAAGCATGGTCCGACATGCTCTTGCCCGGGTTTTTTCTTCGCAAAGCGTTTAAAAAAACTTCATTGCCCATTAGCTTTTTGTTCCCCCCTCCCCCCACCTGGAATGAAATCCTGAAGCCACACATGGCAACCCTGACACGATACAAATGCATTTGAATGATTTCATGAAAATAAAATCTGTCGACATCCTTTCATTTATTCTGCCCTAGTACATTTTCATGAGGCACTGAAGCCTCCCGCAATTTTCGTAGCTACGAATCATAGCGGCAGGAGCATCGGCTACGAAATCCGTCTCCATTTATACTCACATAAACTTTAAAACTCAAATTATTAAAATCATTTTATTTAATTTTTGTGTACATAGTTTGTTTTTTATGTTTTATTTTTTTTAATTTCCTGATAAAAACACGATTTTAAACCATTAAAAAAGGTTTTATTTTTGTATACAACGCCATCTCATTAATTTTTAAGATACTTTTCCGTCCCTAAAAACAATTATTCTTCAACTCCAAAAGACACCTAGTTAGAAAGGCTTGTAATGTGAAGACATTTTTTTAAAGTGGCGCTTTTGCAAAAATAAATGTACATACAATTAAATATCCTCGTGCTTCATGACAGCCTAGTACATTTTCAGGCAGCACTGAAGCCTTTCAGCCGCAAGATGGTGCTGCTACGAGTGACAGTAGGCGCACATTTAATAATTAACAACGGATAAATTTAGCAAAAAAAAAAAGAAAAGAAATGCCTAAATCAAAGACATAAGTAATATTGTATCTATGTAATTGTATGTAATTAATCTTAACATAGGACTAGTGCTTAATATATATTTTTTACAACTAACTAATTATTTACATATATTTACAAACTAACAAAACCAAGTAAAATAAAAAAAGGCAAGACCCGTTTACGCGTCGAAATATTCTTCTCCATCGATGTCGACTGGTAACGTACCCAGAAGGCTGGCAGCATTGCCACGTTGAATAGCAATGCTTATTCTTTGTGCAAAGAAAAACCCAGCCCTCGGGTCACGTGAAGAACTGATAAGCCGATTAGAAATTTCCTTAAAAAGAAGTCGGGCACTTGAACCCCACGGACCCAGCGTCTCGACCCCAAACGGCTCAAATATATGTATAATCTTCAATTAGATTTACATATTTGCGACGTTTGAGAGTCTCCGCTGATGCAGCAGCTGCGCAGGCACAGTCTGAAGTGCTTGAAAGATGGGAGGGCGCAAGGGTATCGACACAAGTTGCGTCCCATACCAATGGCCTCCCCATCCTCCATGGCAGCAATGTCATACCATCCGGTCTCTTGCCATCGTCGCGCGCCAAACCATTTGGTTCAAGCATGGCTGGAACGTCGGCGGTGACAAGTGCTTTATATTTAATAAATATTTATTAAATGATTTTCGTACTACGTGAAATGAAAAAAAATCAGGATTTCTAAACACTTATCCCGTAATAGTAAATATGTCAACATCTCTTGATTTATTCTACCCTAGTATATTTTTATGAGATGCTGGAGCCTCCCGTTACTTTCGTAGCGACGACTCGTAGCGGCAGGAACATCGGCAATGAAATCCATAATATTTAAGACGTAGCTCCATCTACGCTAAAATTATGTTAACTCAAAATGAAATTATATCGTAATTTAAGATTGAATAATTTGTTATAAAACTTTTAAGTTTTGCTTATAACACCGAAAAGTGATATGAGATCATAACACTTTTTGGTTCTTGAATGTTCGTAATATAGACATAATTTATAAAGCAATGCTCCTGAAAATTTTCATACGTATGTCATTCAATATCCTCATAATTTATGTCAGCCTAGTACTTTTTCAGGCAGCACTGAAGTTTTTAGCCTCGAGTTGGCGCTACAAGCGACGGTGGTTTTTTTTACTAATATGAACAAATTGCATTATCAAAAATATGCATTTACGAGTATATATTATTTGATAAAGAAAAACGCACAACGTACGTAAATGTATTTTAAATACCTGAAAATGTTGTCAATTTTTTTATTAAATTGTTAGTCATTAATTTTCCTTTATTTTCCCACGACTGTCCGCGACCTCCAGGAGGTCGCGACTAAAATACCCATGACTGTCCGCGACCTCCTGGAGGTCGCGGTACGACTATATTTTAAAGTTCAAACAAACCTACTAAACCTGCACCTATCCGTTTCAAACTTGGCAGAATGTTAGATCGTTGGATAAAGATGCATAATAATACCACAGTTACACCATAATTTCATATTAAACCTGTTTATTTCGTCTGTATTTAGTTGCCGTTGGCGCGCTTTTATACATGGTATTGTGTGTTGTTGTGTTGTTTGTGAAGGGTGTAGTCAGTGTGAAACTGTGTTGTTTTAGTGTTATACTGTGATAAAAACATCGACAGGTAAGTCATAAACACTTTTTAATACAAACACAACGTCTCAAATAACGATTTGGATACAAATTTTACATTTTATCGTAAATTGGCCGCCATTTTGAACAAAAAAAAAAAATCGTATTGTTTTATTGTTTTTATAACAAAAACATTCTTGTGGCTGGAAACTGTTGTTACTATTACCGATAACATACATATCTATAGACTTATCACTCATTTCATTTGAATTACTCCGATTAGATATTTCGTAAACTTAAAAATAAAAAAAAAACGAAATTCAGGGACCCCCGGGGGTCCGAGGGGCCGAGGCAATACCAGTGATTTTTCTAATATTTTCGTATAAAACATCTCTATTTTTGTATTTTTTAATTAGTAAATAACATTTAATTAAAGAATATACATTAACATGTAAAATAAAATTGTATAAATTACGATAAATACGCAATAGTGTGAGACCCTCCATTTTGGTATCATATTACAAGACTCTTATCGCTATATCGAGTTAGCTGGAACTCGTTTGTTTACATAATAAATATTATAGCACTTGGAACTGTTTATGTTACGAACAAAGACCGACTGAAGCTATTAAGATAAGATTTATAGCCACTCGAACCTCGAGGCACGCTACAATTGAAGTTTAAAGTAAACAATATTTTTTTTGTTTACGTTTCGGGTCGTTCTTATCAGGTACTTAAGTGCCGGTCTTAAGTGGGCTGGTGGTGTAAAAAAAATGTATGAAGTGGGTTGTTTTTATGATTGATTATTGTTTAGTGGTTTATATTATTGCGTATAAATTATTTAGTATTTGAATTAATGGCTTTTATTATTATTTATGATTTTTTTTATAAATAAAAGGAGAAAAAATCACGTGACGCGCCTTTAACTTCCAATTGATAAAATTCTACAAGGTGGTATGTGCAAAGTTATATTTTTTCTCATAGCTTATTTATCAACAAACAATTATATATATATATTTAAATAGGTTTAATACATAATTCTAAAGATATATCGTTCGTATCCTTCCCGGCCGACGTTTGACGTCAATTTGACAGATGTACGGTGACGGCCATGGTATTAGCGCCATTTTGATGGGACTGGGTAGCGGTTAACAATTTATGGCGTCTTGGATTTCGTAGCACAAATATTGGTGTAGCCCTCTACGTCGTAGACCGAAGCGCCACTGAAATAAAGGGAAGGGAGGCTTCAGCGCTACGATTTCCATTACTAGAGTGACATGAAACGTAAGAGTTAAAGTAATCATCATTTGATAGATGTTTGTTTGAAAGATATGTGTTTAATATACTCGTAATTTCAAGTGTATTCAAAAATGTTTTTTTTGTATTACCAAGGGTAATTTAATTATTTTGTCACGTTACTGTATTATTTGGTGACGGCGCTCCTTATTACGTATATTTTGTGGAAACTGAGTAAGGAAGATCACTTTTTTTTTTAAAGTTATTATGGGGTGTTTTATTGTGAAATCATTTTTTTGCCGTAATACCGTCTCATAAATCGACTAGATGTTACCAGCGGCTTTGCCCGCGTACATGATTTTACCACTTTAAGGGTTGATTTTTACTTTTGATCAAAAAACTGAAATACGTGTTTCTTTATTTCAAACCAAAAAGCCAAATACGAAATTTATAAATCTAACTTAAATACTGACGAAGTTTCATACAAACTTGCAACCCCTACCATAGAGGATTATAAAAAAAACGCTAACACATGTCTCTTTATTTTGTACCAAAAATATAAGTGCGAAATTTCACAAACCTTACTTTAAAACTGACAGAGTTTCATACTATCTTGCGACGGAATTTCCACACAAAATCGCAACCCCCACTTTAATTCCTTAGAGATATATTTCCCAAAATGCTACAAAACGTTTTTCTTTATTTTAAACGATAAAGCTAAATACAAAATTTCACTATCTATATATATATATATTTTGATTTTCAAAAAACGTTGGCACACATGTTTCGCAAATGGCAATGTATCATCAATGTTGTTTTCTTATGACGTTATCATTTAAAATTATCGTCCGTAAATCGACTTTACAGACAATCGTTTTTTTTTTGTACTGAGATTATTAGAAATGTAGGAATTGTATTGCTTCGAGTCTCAATATGAATTCTTAATACCTATCGAAAATCTATAATAATGCTTAATTGATTTTCAGTCACAACATTATATATTTTTTAAATGAGTGGCGTTAGTGTGCTGCTGTATGCCTTCATAATTATTATTATTTGTTTTGATGAAGACTGAACATTCATAAACACGTTACGCTGTGGCTTATTATACTTTTTCAGAACATTTTAAGACATAATATGCCTGATTTAGAGTAAATAGTTATCATAGTCAAATACTATAAAAAATAAATTTAAAACAAATATTAAAGACTAGCTGATCGCCCCACTTTTGCTACTTATAGAAAAAAAACAAATTCCTACTGTTATAGAAATGCATGAAAAAAATATTTCCTTATTTTTTATATATTTTTTTAATGCAAACTTTGTCTGACAACAAAAAATATTATATAATATGCACGTACATTTCGACAATTAATATTATAGTTTCGATTGGTTTCCTCATTGTTACAAAACAAATACCAGAGACACATTTTTACTATTTACTTTCTTATAACAATGAGGTCGTGTCTATCGTGTAAGCAGCAATGACAAGAAAGTTTCAGCAACTGTCTTCTCCTGAAATAATTTTACGTATATCCTATTGTCTCATGTTACCCTAGTAGTTTGTCGTGTAGCGCTGAAGCCTCTCACTATTAGAAGGTTGCTTCAGTCTACGACGTAGTAACGTAGCCCGTAGCGCCATCTCTTTATATTCGTTTAAATTAAATTAATGAACATACATTTAAGTATCTGACTGCAGCACTCAGAGTCACTCAAAGCTTATTAAATCATTTATTAGTAAAGATTTTATATGAAAAAAAAGGAATAATTTAAATGAGGATTAAAAGATCGTGAGTTTGGAAGTTAACCTTTTGTAAAAACTTTAGTATTGTGGATTTCAGTACTTCTTGGAATATATTAAGTAAAGTTCTGACTATTCAGTTAATTAATTTTGATATGCTAAGTTTTATAACTTAATAAATAATTGCAAAACTAAAAGACAAAGCAATGGTATGAACAAATAGAAGCCAACATTTTCACTTATAGATTCCCAGTATTTAAAAATAGAAAAATAAAAAAAGTTCTTATACAAAAAAGATAAGCGTCTCAATTCAAAAGTCCGGAACTAATAAACTTATTACAAATATTCCTATATTAAACCACACATCTCCCCAGTAGAACCTACTTATTATAGATTCTGTGGGTAATTGCCATAATCACAACGCTTGGCGAGCGTATTGGCGATCGCAGTAAGGCTTTAAAGTACGCAGAGGACGCTGTTGCCCGTCCTCTGGTATTTTCACTATCTTTTATCATGTTTGATTAGCTCTTTCCCGCAGCTTCAATGGCATGATCCCCTTAGAGCTTGAGATTTCTCAGATCATCCTTACTTAAATTACAAAAACCTTTTTAGAAATTTAGCTAGTAGGCTAGGCATTAGAACTTTGATTTTGATTAAAATGAATATACTGATTTTTTAAACCATCATTAACACGATTAGTAAATTAAATACATAGAAGGTACCGTAATTATTATATACGGTACTCGTAAGTGGTCGTCGGTCAAAATACACATCTCTTTAGTTACCCTGTGTTAGCCTAGTACTCTGCAATGCAGTGTTTAGGCCGAGCAATTTGAGCCGAGTTCCACAAGTGCGCAATTTTAGGCTACGGTTCAAAAAAATAAAATCTTGCCCTGATAATAACGAAGAAGTAAAATAAAAAAGAATGATACAATTTGATGCAATCGTTTTGAATTCATGCGCGTATTATACTTGATTTTCATACTATGTAAAATGAACATAAAACCATTTTCAAACGCATACATTTCCATTCCTACGAGACATGAAAATTAAAACATTTCTGAACACTTATCGCTTTAGAAGTAAATCTGTAAACATCCTTACATTTCTGCTGCCCTAGTATATTTTCATGAGGCGCCGAAGCCTCCCGCAACTTTCGTGTGCGGCCGGAGCATACACTACGGAATCCGTAGCTCCATTCTACGTTAAAATAAAAGCTTATTCAATTTGAAGTTATAATTTTTTATGAAAATTAAGAAATTCAAAATGGTATATTTAACTTTAAAATGTCATAGAAATTTAACAAATATCATATAATTATATAAATAAAACGAAGCCTCAAATATTTGTTCTACCTAAATTCAGAACGACTGCAACAAATTAGTTGAACCTTTTTTCGTTACAGGACAACGTTTGTGTACAAAATAAATAATTAAATTATTGACAAAAAGAATTAAGTAAATAATAAAATAACAGAATAAATAGAGACACCCCATAAACGGAAATTGCTCTAGATATTTTAGTCTAAATTTTAGATAATTAGAGTATTGCTTTCTAAAGTTTTCAATTTGATTTTTGAAATGAAGACGCAGACGGGCTTTTTAATTAATTATTATAAATGAAATATAATGGTGATTAAGCCTTCCGCAACTTTCAATGCTACGACTTGTATGAGCATCGCCTCCGAAATCCATCTTCATCTACGTTTTTATGTATAAGTGTCAACTTAAATTATTGAATTGAAATTTTTATTTTATTTTACACCAAAAACATTTAAAAAACTAAAGTTTTGTTTACAACGCCATCTCATAAAACTTTAAAATACTTTTAGGTTCCGTAAGAACAATATTTTTTTCAATCCCAAAGGACAACGAGTTAAGACAACTTTTCAAAGTAGTGCTTCTGAAAATAAATAATGTACATACAACTAGATATCCTTGCGCTCCATGTCGGCCTAGTAGATTTTCAGGCAATACAGAAGCCTTTAGCCTCGGGATGGAGCTACAAGTGACAGTGGGCGTGGCTTTATGAAATAAGAATTAATATATTAGGACGAACGGCGGCGGTAGCATCGGCTACGAGATCCGTAGCTCCAACTACGCTTAAATAAATACTTAATCAAATTGTAATTTAATAATAACTAATACCGGATTTAATGTCCAACTAGAATACATTTATTGTACACGTTTATTATGATATAACTAAAAGAAAATCAGAATCATTAGACTCAATTTACAACTGAAAATAAAATTAACGATTAAACGATTCCGAGAAAAAAATGCTCTAAATATTTTGATTAATTTATGTATACACTAAAAATAATACTTTTTTAGTCATTCTACAATAAAAAAATATTGGTAATAAAATCTTTATTTTTGCATATGACGCCATTTTTTAGGTACTTGAATTGTAATAATTCAAATACCGAGCTAGTGGTGCTAAATACTGACACAAATTTTATAAGGGATAGCTACTATATTTACTTAAATACTGTATACATATGTGTACTGTATGTATTAATATATTTTTAATATATTAATATGTATTGTATGGTAAGATTTCAAAATAAAAGAAAATCTGTCGACATCCTTTCATTTATTCTACCCTAGTACATTTTCATGAGGCGCCGAAGCCTCCTGCAATTTTCGTAGCTATGACTCGTAGCGGAACATCGGCTACAAAATCCCTCTCCATCTATACTCACATAAATTTCTCTAACTCAAATTAGTAAAATCATATTATTTTATTTTTGTGGACATAGTCAGTTTTTTTTTTAATATTTTGTATTTTTTTTTAATTTCCTGATAAAAACACGATTTTAAACCATAAAAAAAGGTTTATTTTTGTATACAACGCCATCTCATTAATTGTTAAGATACTTTTAAGTTCCTAAAAACAATTATTCTTCAACCCCAAAAGTTAGAAAGGCTCGTATTATGAAGACATTTTTTAAAGTGGCGATTCTGCAATAAAAAATGTACATACAATTAGATATCCTTGTGCTTTATGTCAGCCTAGTACATTTTCAGGCAGCACTGAATCCTTTCAGTCTCGAGATGGTGCTGCTACGAGTGACAGTGGGCGCGGATTTACAACGGATAAATTTAGCAAAAAATATAAAAAACACCTAAAATACAAAGAAATTGATAATTTTGTTATAAAATAACAAAGTATTGGGATTAGTCAGCTAGTGCTTTATATTTCATAAATATTTCCATACTACGTGACACGCTCATAAAATGAAAAATTTTTCAGGATTTCTTAACACTTATTGCTGTAACAGCAAAATCTGTCAACATCCTTTAATTTATTCTACCCTAGTATATTTTCATAAGGCGCTGGAGCCTCCCGTAACTTTCGTAGCGACTACGAAATCTATAATATATATTCAAGACGGTACGTAGCTCCATCTACGTCAAAATAAATGCTAACTCAAATTAAAATTATATTTTTTACGAATATTGTTGTTTACGACGTGCTAACTGTTATGTTTAAATAGTATTTCAAAAATGTATACATAATAAAATAACCAAATAACACAAACCAATAAGCTTAGTTGCAGGAATTAACCAAAATCCCAAATTCCTAGTTATTTTTTTAAAAAAAGTATCACAATGGAATCTGTTGCAGGGATGGAATGAAAGACGTGTTTCTTGTAAAAAATTAAGAGTGCTTTTTAAGGTTTTTTTTTTTAACGAAAACAAAAAAAAAATGTAATAAAACTTTCAAGTTTTGCTTATAACACCATCTCATAACACTTTTCGGTACTTGAATTTTCGTAAATAGACACAATTTATAAGGCAATGAAAAATCCTGAAAATTTTCATACATATGCCATTCGATATCCTTATGATTTATGTCAGCCTAGTACATTTTCAGGCAGCACTGAAGCTTTTAGCCTCGAGTTGGCGCTACAAGCAACAGTGGGCGTGCTTTTACAAATACGAACAAATTGACTGCTAATAATGGTATCAAAAATATGCATTAATATATTATTTGATAAACGAAAACGTAATATTTGTTTTAAATAACTGAAAATTGTAGATTTTTTTATATACTTGTTAGTAATTAATTTTCCTTTTATTTTCGATAATGATTTGTGGCGTCTTGGATTTCATAGCACAAATATTCCTGTAGCCCTCTACATCGTAGACCGAAGCGCCGCTGAAATAGTAGGAGGCTTCAGCGCTACAATTTACATAACTAGAGTGACATTAAACGCAAGAGTAAAAGTAATTATCATTGATAGTTTGTTTGATAGGACGTTTCAAATATATTGTCAAGTATGTTCAAAAAAATTATTATTTGGTGGCGGTTTCCAAATAACGTTTATTTTGTGAAAACTGAGTAAGAAATTCCACTTTTTTTTTAAAGTAAAAATGATGTACGTACAATCTTGCAACCCCTATTACACCTCCTCAAAAAACGCAGACACATGTTTCGCGAATGGCAATATATTATCAATGTTTTCGACGTTGTCTCGTAAAATTATCGTCCGTAAACCGACTTTACAAACAAGTCTCAAGTCTCGTTATGAATCCTCAATACTTCATTAACCCCTATGTAAATGTGTATTTATGTTGTTTGGATCCCTAGCTATCAAAGATATATGAAATTTACTGATAACTTTGCATAAAATAAATTCTTTTGTAGTATTTTGAGATTATTTAATCTCGAAACCTATTTAATCCCCATTTAACAAAGAGATGTACGATTAAATCTGTGTAATTCTGCGTGATAAATTAAGGACATTCCTGTCTATCTTTTGCAAAACATTTATAATTATTTGTTAGTTAGCAGTAATTCGGCATTTGTAGGTTTTAGATTGTATAAACAAAAAAACATGTCAACATTGGAAATTTGAAAAGGGTGTTTTTATTGTTTCGTTATTTTCTCCGGTTTTACCTATTACTTGTGAACAGGCATTAAATATACACATAGAGTCATCATGACGTTTCGTAAGTGCAGTATTTTACTTTTTATTTGATTAAAAAATATATATTATTGTATTAGTAATCATTTAGATAATAAAGACTGGAAAAAAGTAATTTCTACAGATTATATTATCTGAAGCCGGTATGCATTTCATATTTTGAGCTATACGAGTAGTGTCGATACAATAAAATACTGCCGAATCCAATGACGTGCCGGGCCGAAAGAACTGCCAAATCTGCACTTGCTAATGAAGCCGAACATGTACAAAAGCATTTTCAGGATTTCAAAATAAAAGAAAATCTGTCAACATCCTTTTATTTATTCTGCTCTAGTACATTCTCATGAGGCGCTGAAGCCTTCCGCAATTTTCGTAGCTACGACTCATAGCGGCAGGAACATCGGCTACGAAATCCCTCTCCATCTACACTCTTTAATAATTTTAAGTAAAAAATTATTAAAATCATATTTTATTTTTTTGTACATTGTAATTTTTTAAAGTTTTTCTCCATTTTTTTAAATTTCCTAATAAAAACACAATTTTAAACCATAAAAAGGTGTATTTTTGAATACAACGCCATCTCATTAATTTTTAAGAGACTTTCAGTCCCTAAAAACAATTATTCTTCAACCCCAAAAGACAACCAGTTAGAAAGGCTCGTTATATGAAGACATTTTTAAAGTGGCGCTTCTGCAATAAATAATTTACATACAAGAAGATATCCTCGTGCTTCATGTCAGCCTAGTACATTTTCAGGCAGCACTGAAGCCTTTCAGCCTCAAGATGGTGCTGCTACGAGTGACAGTGGGCCCGGATTTATTAATTTATTAACAACGTATCATTTTAGCAAAAAAAAAAAACAAAAAAAGCCCTAAAAACAAAAACATTGGTAATTTTGTATCTAATTGTGTGTAATTAGTTTTTACTTTGGACTAGTGCTTTACATTTAATTAATAAATATTTATTAAATGATTGCCATTTTGTGACACGCTCATAAAATTAAGGATTAAACATTTTAAGGATTTCTAAAAACTTATCGTTGTAATAGTAAATTTGTCAACATCCCTTGATTTATTCTACCCTAGTATATTTTCATGAGGTGCTGGAGCCTCCCGTAACTTTCGTAGCGACGACTCGTAGCGGCAGTACCTTCGGCTACGAAATCCATAATATTCAAGACGTAGCTCCCTCTACGCTAAAATAAATGCTAACTCAGATTGAAGTTATATTTCATACGAATAAATATATTGTTGTTTACGACGTGCTAACTGTTAGGTTCAAATAGTATTTAAAAAATGTATACATAATATAATAACCAATTAACACAAACCATTAAGCTTAGCTGGAGGAATTAACCAAAATCCCAAATTCCTAGTTATTTTTAAAAAAGTATCAAAATTGAATTTGTTGCAGTGATAGAATGAAAGATGTGTTTTTTGTAAAAAATTGAGAGTGCTTTTCAAGGTTTTCTATTCTTTTTTTAACGAAATTCAAGATTAAATAATTTGTTATAAAACTTTTTATTTTTGCTTACAACACCATCTTATAACACTTTTCGGTACTTGAATTTTTGTGAATAGACACATTTTATAAAGCAATGCTCCTGAAAATGTTCATACATATGCCATTCGATATCCTCATGATTCATGTCAGCCTAGTACTTTTTCAGGCAGCACTGAAGCTTTTAGCCTCGAGTTGGCGCTACAAGCAACGGTGGGCGTGGTTTTACAAATATGAATAAATTGACTGCTTACAATGGTATCAAAAATATGCATTTATATATTTTTTGATAAAGAAAAACGTACAATGTACGTAAACTTATTTTAAATAACTGAAAATGTTTGTTATTTTTTATCATTATGTTAGTAATTAATTTTTCTTTATTTTTGTAAATAATTTATTACGTCTTGGATTTCGTAGCAAATATTCCTGTAGCCCTCTACGTCGTAGATCGAAGCGCCATTGAAATAAAGCGAAAACAAATATTAAAGACTAGCTGATCGCCCCACTTTTGCTACTTATGAAAAAAAATACAATTTTTACCTTTATAGAGATGCGTGAAAAAAAAATTTTCTTATTTTTTTAATATTTTCTTTAATGCAAACTTTGTCTGACAGCAAACAATATTATTGTTTCGATTGTTTTCCTCACTGTTAAAAAAAATAAACATGGATACACATTTTTATAACTATGATGTCGTCTTTATCGGTATAAGCAGCAATCACAAGAAAAATTCAGCAACTTGTCCTCTGTCTCCTGAAATAATTTTATTTATATCCTAACGGTTCATGTTACCCTAGTAGTTTGTCGTGTAGCGTTGAAGCCTCCCGCTATTGAAACGTCGCTTCAGTCTACGCCTCTCGTAGCGCCATCTCTTTATATTTGTTCAAATTAATATAATGTACATACATTTATGTATCTAACTGCAGCACTCAGAGTCTTTAAAAGCTCATCAAATCATTCATTTTTAAATAACAGAATTTAAAAAAGGAATGATATAAGTAAGCATTAACTGTATCTGTCCAAAACTTTGGAACTATTAAACTTATTATAAATATTCTTATATCAACCTATACAAAGTCCTACTGCTGGACACGGGTTTCTCTAGTAGAACATATTAATTATATATCCTAAGCCATTTATAGAGCCAAAATTGCTACGCTTGGCGAGCGGGTTAGCAATCGCAGTAAGGCTTTAAAGTACGCAAAAGACGCTGTTGTCCGTTCTCTGTTATTTTCATTATCTATTATTATTTTCGATTAGCTTTACCCAGCTGCTTCAATGGCGTGATCTCCTTAGAGCTTGAAATCTCTCATATCGTCTATTTTTAACTATGTTACAAAAAAACTCCTCGAGGACTTTTTTTTTGTTCATTAGGCTTATAGTTTGTATTATTAATACAATACAGGTACCATAATTGTTCTGTACGGTAGTCATAAGTCGTCCTCGGCCGAAATACACATGTCTGTAGATTTATGTTGCCCTAGTTCTCTGCCATGCAGTGTTTAAGCCGAGCAATTTGAGACGAGCAAATGGCCGTTACTGGTCTTATGTTAATAGAACTATGCTGCCATCTAGTATTCAATAGTTTACTTATAAGGTTTTTTCGAGAAAATACACAAGAAGCCATTTATATATATATTCCTGAATTGCATTCATTGTATTTATAATAAAGTAATTGGCAAGAAACACCTATAATAATAACTATAATATTCGGCCTGCGACATAATTTGTTATTTTTTTTCTATCTTTAAAAAATAAATTGGCATTATGAAAACCAGTGAAATCGTAGACGTTTTTTAAAATAACTCCTTGCAATAGGGTTCAAGCCCTGTATCGCGGGAGAATTTACAAACATACAAGTCACGGACACAAAGTACACCCTGACTCGGAATAAAATTTGTGAATCACACAAAGTGGTGAACCGTGTGGGAACCCACGATCTTCTTGCGTAGCAGTCAGACACACTTTCACATAGTTTTAAAGTTAGTCAAAATTCAAATATCAAGGATTTAATTTGAAAATATAAGCTTGTACAAACACAAATCGCGTTAATTCCCGTATAGTAAATAGTTTGGACAAAGTCCCACAAAACTATTCGATAAAGTGGTATGGATAGAAATCATCCCTCTATAAATGACGCTACAAGTCAGTAGAACGCCGCGAAACAACATCTATTCTCCCTTAGAAACTTATTACAATACAAAATATTGTTATATTTTTAAATTTTAATTAAATGTAAGTAATATTTTAGTTTTACAATAAATAAAAGTAACGTTAGTTTTAATTTTTCATCAAAAAGCGCGAACGAAGTATTGAGCTTTATCCTCACAGTTTGTGATGTCCTAGTATCTGCGTCGAAAGCTTCCCCGATCGTCGGCTGAAGTCAACGTGTGGCGTGGCGACACGCAACGTCGTTGTCCTCAATATACCGAACATGTTATGCTTAAATATTCGCAAATTGTACACACTATAAATTGTAATAGATTGAGCCAGATGTTGTAAGTAAAAAGGTGAGATTAAGGGTCTTATTAATCGTGTGGATATTTTACGTTTCATTACCTTTGGTTTATTCCCCGATGTTTCGAATATATTGCAACGGCCGCAGTTAACTGGCAGGCAGTCAACGCGTGATTTCAAACAATAAATCAAAATTTTACAATATCTAGGCTTCTTCTAAATAAACTCCCGTCGTATGCGTTTATTAATTTAAATCTTTTAGGTATTTACGAATATACTACCGTAATATATTAAAAACTAGCGGTCCCGCGCAATTTCGTATGCTCCAATTTTCCCCGTTTTTGCAACATTTTTATTGCTACTCCGCTCCTATTGGTCGTAGCGTGATGTTATATAGCCTATAGTCTTCCTCGATAAATGGGCTACCCAACAGATTTTTGTATTGCCCCGTTATTTTTTCTTCATTTTCTCATTTTTTTTTCAAGAAAATACTTTCTACAAAGTATTAGAAAACAAAAAAAAAACAATTAATGAAATCGGTAAAGTCGTTCTATAGATTATTAAAATATATATATTAATAATGTGTACAAATCGCGAAAGTTTATCAATCGTTCTATAGATGTCTCTCATGACCAAGTGAAATAGGAACAGGAATAGGAACTCTGCCACGCTTCGCTGTGGCTTTTAGGGCCAGGAACACTCGCCGGCCTTCCCAGAACATTCTGCTAAAGTTTTAGTGATGAAACTTTTAATTTCATCAGATTGTGACATCTGATCAATGGTTTCGGAACGCGTAGAGAACATTCAGACAAACATTAATTCCTTTTTTATTTATAGATAGACATTCAACAAGACAAAAAAAATCATTCGCGCCACCACGACCGGGGGATGCCGAAGCACGAGTACCAGGATAACATAAAACGTAGAATATAGAAGCTTTCGACACCGTTCTCGAGGGCGGAGTCACCTGTTGACGTTTACGTAGATTACAGCGGCTCCCTATAACAAGCGCTAATAAACCCACGCACAGATAAACGCGCACGTATACAGATTTGTATCAAATTCCAACCGAAAGTGCGCACATTGACAATATACGTAAGTGTCCGTCAATGTGTGAGTGAACTTGTTGTACTCGTAGACCTGTGTGCCGGCCAACCTATACCAATGTAATTTATACCGTTCATTCACAAACCCTCGCCTCGGCACCCCTTCAGCATATTGCGATAGCACACAGACATACTTTAACAAAGTGGTGATTATCGTAGTGGTTCTGCTGGTACCCTTGGGTTTATGTTTTCCTAATAGTTGCGCTGATACATCCCCCAACGCATTGACGGCTATCAAATCTCCCTCCTTGTTTGCAGCTATTTTTGACAACGCTGGTACGACCTATATTTATCTGCTCGTGTGATTTTATTTGAAAGTGTTAAGTAGGTGGTAATATATGTTTTTCAGGTGAAAGTTCATTTCTTTGGCATGCTCTACAGCCCTAAAGACTATTATTATTCATTTCATTAGTTTTAATAAATGTTTCGTGATAAGTTAGCTTGTTGATGTACACACAGCTTGTATGCAGTTTACAATAAAGCACATAAAATTATGTCTATAACTCATCGTTATTATTTTAAATTAATTTCATATTGAGAATAGATTTTTACAATTTCAATATTACCATGAAAAACTATGGGGTACAACATTAGTCAAAACGAAAAATATAGTTTTCAGTTTTGTCTTTAAGAACTATTTTTCGTGTACTATTTTCAACGACCGATTATTATAAAGATTAAAATTATATAATATATTTGCAAGCGGAAAATGTTCGTCAATCGTCAAACAATCGTCGTAGTGATAGTCTAACTCTGTTTGTTACATATTTATATATACTTGGATCATAATTTCAAAACAGATTTGCATTTTAAATTGCTGTGACTTTTTAAAAATGTTGCTTGTGATTGGATTATAAGCATAATTTTTACAAAGTTCTACCCCGTCTGAGAAGGCAGTGTTAAGTACTAACACTATGCCAGGTCACGCCTATAGAAGTGATAACAAGAAATGTATAGCTATCCTGTTTGCACTAATAGCAAAAGCCTTCACTGCAACTGTTCGCACCTATCTACGTAGTTTGTTGTGTTGTTTACTAGGTAAACTTCTACCACTGCAAAGAGATGTTGTCCTAGTACTTTTTCATGAAACGCTGAAGCCTTTAGCTATGATGTCGTCACTGACGACGTCATATTTTACTGAAAACGTAGGAATACTTTGAAAACAGTGTTGTAGTGCTTAAAATTCTTTATATATTTTATTTGTAAAATAAGTTTTAAAAATTGCTTTAAATATCGAAAACATAATATTAAAATATATAATAATAAGTAAAATTTATTTATTTGAAAAAGAATAAGTTTTATAAAATAACATTAGATATTAAAAACATCTATCAAAGTTTCACACTATTCACTAACATAAGAAATTGTTATTATAAAAACATTATTTTTTATTTTAAACAACTTTTATTTAATTCAGGTTGTCTAGACTAGGCTCTGATATTCTTATGCTTTCCTAGTAACTTTTCATGCGGCGCTGAAACCTTCCACTACGCGATGCCGCTACGGACGGAGGCTACGGTTTATTCGTCTAAAGCGTCCGTAGCTCCCTCTACGACAGAATTGAAAAGTATTTCATACACTATACTTGATACAGATTTTATTAGGGTTGCGATTTTTACGGTTTCTATAATCTCGACGTTTTACACAAACTGTAATATTTGAAATGTGTCATAAAACCAAATCAAATTAGAAGACTTATTGGTTACCCTTCGGGGAAGTCTGACTTTTATAATGCAAACATCATATTGCCAAATATATGTAAGCGCATTGCTTTAAGATAATTGCTATTTGGTCCAAGTCTTTTTAGTTATTTGTTATCAGGACATTTTTTTCATACGAACCTTTTTGAAAATTCAAATAATGGTGGTTCAGACGGTTGTACAACGAATAAATGAAGATTTATTCAATGTACAAAACATTCACTCATTAATATGCACAATGTACAAAACATTCTTAAATAAATCAGAAGCCTTCGTATTTGGTGGTATCATTTATTTAAACCTTAGTTATGTTTTTGACAAAATAAGCATAGTTCCGTGAACAATACATTTTATTATTACCGATCTAAAAACCAAAACTTCAAGATTTCACTTTTCACTCACACATCAACTTTTTGTACTACATCACATAAACACAAACACATTTTGCTTTTTTAACAACCCTTATATCACAGGTACTTTAAGTGCAGTTGTTAAACAGAGTTGCGTCTCCCTCTAACTCCTTACATCCTTATCGATATGTTATCCTAGTACTCCGACGCTCAAAAATCGTACTACGCGGGTCTTTGCTATCGGCTTGATAGCCTTGTTTTCCTTATCTACTAATAGAAAGTGCCATCTATCGCATAATAGATAAAACTGAGCTTAATGTTGTTGGTATATATTAAAACTAATGCTTTCGAATTTCGTCAGTTAAATGGCTATGATTAAAACAGAAAAAAATCGTGAAGTCGCAAATTCAAATCCTACCCATTATACTACCGACGTGAACAGGATTGGTAGTTATGTGGCACAAATCTTTAAAAAAAATTATGTACCCATAGATTATTACACATGCCGTAAAATGTAACCCACAATTCGATAAAGTTTTCGTCTTTAACAGATATTTGTTATTTTTTTGTCTTAACATTTTTATATCAGCTTCACTTGTAACTAAGTAACAATATGGTGGAATCTTGGAAGTAAATTCTTTACACTTTAAATTAGCTAGGTACACCTTCCTGCTATAATTAATTTAATAATATCTTGGGACAACTCACACAACGCCATCTGATTCCAAACTAAACAGAGCTTGTACTATGGAAACAAGAAAACTGATAAACATACTTATATATTTTTAAATACATACATATTAAAAATAAATTACACCTAGACACAGAATAAAGCATCGTGCTCATCACACAAAGTTTTATCCTGGGTGGGGATCGAACTCACGATCTCTTGCGTAGCAGTCGGATACACTCCCATCGTTATGATATCTATATCGTTTTTTTAAGTAAAAGGAACAATTGATAACCTTAAGTATCACGGAGTCTATATAATTCGAAATAAGTATAGTATAACCAAACTCGGAACAACAATTTCTTGATGACACCAGAGCTTGTTCCGCAAATGCTAGTTCAAAATCTGCAATACCCATGCATGTAAGTTGAAATCTTTTGGTTGAGTGATGGCGTTGGGTAACCTCACTAATCTTTTAATTTGTTCTGTAGACCCTTAAATTATAACTACGACTATGAGATTTCAAGTCTTTAAAACGCCAGTATTAATCAGTATAGGGTTCTTCAAGAGGCGAGTAACTACATTTTTTTTTTAATTAGTTGCAACGCATCCATTGTCTACGGCAACCACTTAACATCAGGTGGACTGTATGCCTGTTTGTCACCGTCGTAGTATAAAAATAAGGAATTACGTTCCAAAAATCTCACACTTACTAACATTACAATAAATAACAGGTGTAAATTATCAATGTGTGCGTAAAAGTAAAATAAATTATGAATCGATAAGCCGAGTGACGTCTCTCTAACTCATAATATCCTTGTCGTTTATGGTTTCCTAGTACTTTGACGTCCAAAACTGACTCTACGCGCGTCCCTGTTATCAGCTTGATGGCGTTGTTATTTATTACTAATAAAGGAAAGTGCCATCTATCGTCTAAAAGCGAAAACGAAAAATTGTAACGAAAGTTTAGTGTGTAAATATAACAAAACTGTTTTAAAACAGCTGAAACATTATTTATTTATATATAACTCTTCCTGCAAATACTTTGCAAAAGGCGGTTTTAATGCCATAGGCATTTTCTATCAGTCAACCTTTGGGTGGTGTCGGGAAGAGGGTGCCAGGTGCAAATCTATACTAATATTATAAAGCTGAAGAGTTTATTTTTTTTGTTTGAACGCGGTAATCTTAGGAACTACTAATCCGAATTGAAAAAAAAAAATTTCTGTTGGATAGCCTATTTATCGAGGAAGGCTATAGGCTATAGGCTATATAACATCATGGGACACCAATTTTGTGTAATCCACAAATTGTTCCGAGTCTGGGTGTACTATGTGTAAGTGACTTGTATGTTTGTAAAGTCTCTCACGACAACCGGCTGGCACGCTAATGCGGGAGTAGTTAAAAAAAAATAATTAAGTCTAGTACAATTAAACTCGGAATAAAAATTTCTTGATGATACCAAAGCTTGTTACGCAAATGCTAGTTTAAAATCTGCAATAACCTTGTATGTAAGTTGAAATCTATTGGTTGACATTGATGACGTTGGGTAACCTCACTTATATTATAACTACTACTATGAGATTTCAAGTCTTTAAAATGCCAATTAAGTTTCGTATCGTAAAAAAACTAGTTTACTACGTAAGTTGTAAATTATGTTAATAGTTTGTAAATAGTTAGTTCGTAGGGTACTACGACTACCTTAATAACATTGTAAATTTTTAGTTTAGTAAAAAAGACTAGATTTTGTGTGTTTGAAGTGTCGGCAACGCATCCATTGGCGACGGTAGTGGTTACCGGTCCGAATAACATCAGGTGGGCTGTATGCCTTATTCATCGTCATACCAAAAAACCTCACACTTACTGTCATTATAATAACAGGTGTAAATTATCAATGTGTGCGTGAAAGTGAAATCAATTATGAAACGATTAACCGAGTGACGTCTCTCTCTAACTCGTAATATCCTTGTCGTTTATGGTTTCCTAGTACTTTGACGTTCAAAACTGACTCTACGCGCGTCCCTGTTGTCAAATGGATGGCGTTGTTATCTATTACTGATAAAGGAAAGTGCCATCTATCGTCTAAAAGCCAAACGATACATTTGGCGCGAACGAAAAATTGTAACGAAAGTTTAGTGTGTAAATAAAGCAAAACCACAACTTCAAAGAAGCTGAAACATTTTATAATTTGACAAAGGTTCCTTCTCATATGTACAATTAAAAATAATCCAACGACACCTATAAAATTTATCAAGTACTAGCTGTGCCCCGCGGTTTATTAGCCTATGTGTTAATCCAGGGTGTCAGTTAACTCTATACCAAATTTTATTAAAATCGCTCCAGCCGTTTAGACGTGAAGAAGTCACAAACATATACACTCACATACAAACAAACTTTCGCCTTTATAATATTAGTGTGATAGCTATCTATGCTATAGAGCGTGCCAAATATATACGCTAGCCAAAAAATATTAATATATTTTAAATTAAAATAAAACTATTATTAACTTCATTAATAAAAAAAATAATTCAAATTCAAATAAAAAATTAATTCATATTTTGTGGCTTGACTAAAATAGAAAAATATTTCAAGTAACGCTTATTTTAAAGTGTCATAAAAATGGCATGATATAAAATCGGCAAATATTAATAGCATACTACTAGAAATAATTGAAATCATTTTATACCTACTATTTTTAATGATAATTATCACTGCGGGTCGCATATTACTAGCTATCCTATTAAACCCTCCAGTTAAGCTAAATCGCTTGTGCTAGGCCCACTCCTTCACGCTGGTAGTGTCATGGTCGGTAGTGTTTTAAATGCGATCGTTGCGAGCATTTACTTTCTTTAACACTTACAAAAAGCCTTCGCATTTATGCTACCCTAGTACTTTTTTCATGAAGCTCTGAAACTTTCTGTTACCAATTTGTCACTACGAGCTACGCACGTACTTTGTGCTACGGCTACGAAGCTGTAGCGTAGTGTCTACGCTCAAATGAGACAGATCATATTATGCATTTTTTTTATTTAGAGGGCTTACAGCATAAATGTCAAAAACAAGCTTCTACAGATTAAAGAGATTGAAAAGATTAGAATTAAAAATAATTAGAATTTAAAAAAGCAAATAATATTCGTGAAGTTTATTCTTAAATATTTATTTACATATTTATATTAATGTACATAGAGAAAAATTAAAAGAGAATATCAATAATTAGAACAATTATAAAGTTCTAGGTTTAAAGTAATGTACAATTCCATTGTCACTATAACCTATTTGATGCCCATTGATCTATTTGTCTTATTCTATTGGAGCAATTTAAAATGCATTTTTTCAGATTCATATCAGTTACCTTTCACTTCAGAAAATGACGTAGATGATTAAGCATTTGTACGTGCGTAGAGAGCTCTTACCTATAAATAAATATCCTACTGCCTTATGTTACCCTAGTACATTTTCATGAATCGCGGAAACTTCCCGCTACTCGTCGTTCTACAATGGAAGGGCGGCGCTTCGTGGCGATGAACGTACATTAATTTAACAACGCCCTCTAGTTGTAACTTGTAGTACTAGACATGAGTGTTTTTGAGTCAGCTTAGGATAGGTTAGCCTTTAAGATGAATGTATATTGGTTTTGAAATTATAAACTGTGTGTTATATACAATTCAACACTACTGAATTACTACTGAATAGAAATAAGCAATCATACTTGGTGTTTAACGTTTCAACCTTTTTCAATTTGGTTATATGTATACTAGTTGAGCCGCGCAACTTCATATGCGTTAATTTTCCCAGTTTTTGTAATTTTTTTATTGCTGCTCTTATATTAGTTGTAGCGCGATTTTATATAGCCTTTAGTCTTCCTTGATAATTAAGCTATCCAACAGTGTTTTTTTATAAAGTTGAACCTGTAGTTCCTGAGATTATAGCGTTAAAACAAATAAATTCTTAAGCTTTATAATTATAGTTACAATCTAACTATTATCGTAGTAAAAAAAGTATTTGGTAACAAAAAAAAGTTGAGTTAATTGAGTTAAATCAGAAAAACGTATCTTTCACTGAATTCATACAGAAAATGACGTAGACGATTAAACATCTGTACGAGCGTACCTAAATTAATATCCTGTAAATAAATATCCTACTACTTCATGTTATCCTAGTACATTTTCATGAATCGCTGAAACTACCCGCTACGCGTCGTTCTGCAATGAAATAGCGACACTTCGTGGCGATCGCGTACATTAATTTAACAACGCCCTCTAGTTGTAACTTATCGTACTACGGTCGAGTATTCTCGAATTAATTTTAGGGTTATACATTCCACTTAACATTTAAAACCGGACAGAAAAATCGGACCATGCTCAGAGTGTAGAGTGGTCCGAGAAACTGCTGCAAATCTGTAACTTCAAAGAAATGCACTCACTATAAAAAAAAATAAGATCTGTAAAAGTGCACTAGCAAAAGAGCGTTTCTTCATTTAGTACTTACGTCCTTTTGTTGGGAAGCACACTTTTTGGCAATACTCATAGACGGTATATCCGATCACGTTGGAAATAATTTTAGTTGATAAAATTTATTTAGCGTTACCTTTGTAATTTTTTTTGCCTTAATGTTTAAAAGTTCAGGGGTTACAATTTCTGCAACTTTCGGAGCGATTATTAAAAAAAAATATCATAGGAACCTTAAAAGACCCATCAAATGATGTGCCACACGTAGATGCTTGGTGAAAAAAAATTAAGTTTTCATCTTTTGCTCCATGTTCGGAGTGCTCCCCGTAGAAATATTTATTTTTGTGATTTAACTAATGAAATAAGCAGCGGTTTTTTCAAGACACCTATGCTCCAAATTTCATCCACATCCATTGAGTAAAATACCTGTGACATATACGAACAGACAGACGGACATTCTTTAAAATTGGTTTGTTGGTTTTGAAACTATAAATTATGTGTTATAATATTGTCACCGTCATGTTTATTAAAATTAAACACCATTAAACTATGTATTTAATGTTTTAACCGGGTTACACTCGGTTATGGTCTTGGTAACAATTTGACCATTGTCGTTGGGTACTTACTATATATAGTCTTTTGGACTAAAAAGTTAAGTTAAGTACTAAACTTTTTTTGTTCGTAAAGTTTGCCAAATAAATAGACATAATGTATATATATACATATCTACGCCCAAACCAATTTACACTTTCTATACAGATGTATAGATGGGTGTTTGTTATTCAATCACGCCACAGCGGTTAATCGGATCCGGGTCCTTATTCACATTCTTTTTTTTTGTTTTTGGGGCAAGCTCGTGCGAACTGTCAAAATCAATGGTAAATAAAGAGCTGCGCTTAGAAATGGATCAACGCGCATGCGCGGCTGACATCTCGCGGCGTACATCTTTGAGCGCACCGTGCATGCTTTTGGGAATCCCGTGGGAACTGGCTCCCACGGGCTTTTCACAAAATCGAAAAAAAGAACGTAAATCAGGACCCGGGATGAAATTTAGCCCAGAAATAGATTTCGGCTTGAACTAGAACAAATACTACTTTTTATCCTGGACAAATGTTTCAGTGCTATCAAAATTTTCACGTCAACGAAGTTGCAGGCTACAGCTAATTTCAAGCAAATAATTATTATGGCTTTGTTTTTGTTAAAATCGAAAAATATTTAATCTAACACTTTAAAAAACCCAAAACGTACCTGTTTTTTATTGTTTTAAAATAATGTCGTAAAATATTAAACACACACATTAAGCAAAACAATCATAATCATTAATACCTGTGCAAATTTATTACTTTTTTCAATAATTTTGTATGTAATTTGCTAAAGAAATATCTGATTCTGTTTTATAACGCAATGTTGCAGTCATTTATTTGACACTTACAAACAGCCTTCATACTTATGCTACCCTAGTATATTTTTCATGAAGCTCTGAAACGTTCTTACCATTTTGTCGCTACGAGCTACGATGTGGCTACGGCTACGAAGTGTCATGCTCACAAATGTGTCATATTATTTTACGCAATGAGAAATAAAAGGGGCAAATAATATTTGTTGAATTTATATTCACAAAATATTATTTAGTTTACTAGATACGACTGAAAAATTCTTTAATTTTTTTAATATATGTATCTAAAAGAACATTTTAATAATAACTTTCCTTAATTAAAATAATAATTATCGATTTTTTTAAGGGCGTGTTCAATTTTATATTTCTAAATAACAATCAACAAGACTATCGGAGCAATTCAAACAGTTTTTAGTATAAGTCGTGTTTCACTTAATTCACACGTAAAATGACGTAGACGATAACATCTGTACGAGCGTATCTAAATTAATATCCTGTAAATAAATATCCTACTACTTCATGTTATCCTAGTACATTTTCATGAATCGCTGAAACTATCCGTTAGGCGTCGGTCTACAATGGAACGGCGGCGCTTTGTGGCGACGTACGTACATTATTTTAACAACGCCCCCTAGTTGTAACTTGACGTACTAAACTCTAATATTGTCAGATTAGTTCTCGAGTTATACACCCCAGATAACAATTTTGAAATTATAAACTACTAGATGTGCCCCGCGGTGTTACCCGCGTTTTATTAGTCTTTGTGTTAATCCAGGGTGTCAGCTAACTCCATACCAAATTTTATTGAAATCGGTCCAGCCGTTTAAACATGAAGAAGTAACAATCACTCACACACTGACAAACTTTCGCCTTTATAATATTAGTGTGATGTGTTATATTGTAATAATCGGGTTTGATATAATTCAATAGGTACTTAAAATGGGTAGTAGTATAATATTTATTCAACTTTTTTTGAAATTCAACTGATTTTGAAAATTCTTTTACCAATATAAATGTTATTTGTGAAAATAACCTGGCTTTGTGTTGGTAAAATAAATTTTAGGTGCGCTTTTAAACTCTAGCTGTTTATAACTAGCTGTGCCCCGCTGTGTTACCCGCAGTTTATTAGCCTATGGATTAATCCAGGGTGTCAACTATCTCCATACCATCATCAGCCTATTGCAGTCCACTGCTGGACATAGGCCTCTCCAATTGCACGCCACTTTGTTCTATCTTCGGTTTCTCGCATCCAGCTCCTGCCAGCCGTAAATACCAAATTTTATTAAAATCGCTCCAACCATACATACTCACACGCTCATAAATTTTCGCTTTTATAATATTAGAGTGATAGCCATATTTTTCTTCACTTGTCACACAACTTATAATTTATACATAAAGATAAGATTAGGTATTGATTATGTTTTTGGTATATCCTTTAATATGCATTTAGTTTATATCCTTTTTCTACAGTCCAAAACTGTTATTTTGACATTGCAAACATACACTTTACTGCAATAAGTTCCTACAATGTATGAGCCTAGTAATTAACATAAGTGTTCCGTTTTTGTTATAATATTTTAAACCTGTTGGTTTCATAGTTCTTAAGCGTTTTTATTTTGTTAAAAAAATATACAGTTGAGCAGCTCATTTAAGGAGTAAAAATAAAATAGAAAAAATGATAAATTTTGTTTTATTTAGCCATTTTCGTTTCAATAGATAAAAAGTATATTGTAGTCAAAAATAATCAGCATCTACTTAACTAGATAATTTTGTATACTTGCGAGTTTAAGTTAATTATAATATCATTTGATATTATTTTAACGTACACAATTTGCATAAGAACTATAATGTTTTACTAATGATTCTTACAATCTCTTTTAAATTCTTAATCACTTACCACTCAATGCCCTCGTATTTATGCGACCCTAGACCTTTTTCATGAAGTTCTGAAATGAAAATTTCTGTTACCATTTTATCGCTACGAGCTACGGAATGGCTACGGTTACGATGTCGTAGCGTAGCACCGTAAAGTGTAGCTTAAATATTGTCAGATAAATTTTACGCAATTAGAAATACTTAAATATTCAATTCAATTCAATTCAATTCAATTACTTTATTTGCAAATATGGGTACAAAATAAGGTTTTTTCATAATTGTGATGATCTACCATATTTCACCTACAGGCATGCAAAATTTTACATTAGATACACAATATTCATGGTTTATTATAAACAATTGAGATAACAATAATTATAAAAATTCAACTAACATTATTTTCGACTAGTGTATTCAAATATAACGCAATCAATTTATTTTTCTATCTTAATATTAAAAGTAGCAGATAAAATTTAGCGTAATTATTTTCACAGTATATTATTTTACTTAGGACTGTAAGCTATTATGTTTATGTACCTAAAAAAATATAAATTAAAATTCCCAGCTTATTTCAGTAATGTTACCATTCTATTTTTACAAAACTAATTGATGCCAAGTTTTTTTTAAATTAATTATTCAGATTATCGGACTAATTAAAGTTTCAATTTGTTAGTTTTAAGTATAGGTCGTATTTTACTTAATTTGGATAGAAAACAACGTAGAAGGTGAAACTTGTAAATAAACACCCTTCTGCTTCATGTTGCCCTAGTACTTGTTCATGAATTGCTGAAACCAGCCGCTACGCGTCGTTCTACAGTGGAAGGGTGGCGCTTCATAGCGACCGACAACCTACGTATATTAATTATTTAACAACGCCCTCTAGATATCACTTGACGTACTTTTTCTTCGTAGCGTTTCTAGAGCAAAAACTATAAATAAAACATAATAAAATATATTATATTGTGGAGGCCCATAACGTGGCCACGCCAACTGCATTGTCTGCAGCAGTGATCAACACACACAACACGTGGCACCTACAGTGAATACTCACTTAAGCATGTTTTCTTTGGTCTGGCCGATCTGAATCTGAAGTCTAATAAAATCTTCTTAACCGGCCATGGTAATTCATATTCGTGGTATTGTCATAGTGAACTGGCGTATTCTCGTGTTAGTTTTCAAGTTGAACACAACAGTGACGTGACCATTTCAAAAGTACAATATTTGATGCATAGAATTTGTATTGTGCATTTGTAACTGTAGTCTATGTATCCAAACTAATATTATAAATACGAAAGAAAATCTATGTGTCTGGTACATTTTCACGCTTAAACAACTTAACTGATTTAGATGAAATTTGGTGGTCAGATAATTTGAGTCTCTGGAAAGAATATATGACAGTTTTTATCACAAAAATGGCCATTCACGCGGGCTGAGCTGCGGTCAAAAGCTTGTATTACCAATAATAAAACTGCAAAGCTGTGTTTCGTTCTTTTGTATGTTTGTTCGAAGTTGTAAAGTAACTGCGTAAATACGTTTTGATTACTTTACTGCAGTGTTTAAGTTTAATATTGTAACTGTAACTAACAATATAGTGTAAAACTAAATAACTGTATCTGTAATTGTCCGTGTCTTATTTATTTTTTATTTATAGGTAAGCAAATGACTCCATTCTAGCTGATGTTAAGTGAAAATAGTATCCAAACGCAAGGCCAGTTTTACAAAAACAATATTGATATCATTATGTTAACTACAGAAACGAAATGATATTAATATTGTTGTAGTAAGAAATTTGCCTTTTCATTTCTGCTACCCTAGTACTTTTTTCATAAAACTCTGAAACCTTCTGTTATCATTATGTCGCTACGAGCTACGGTGTGCTACGGCTACGATACTACAACGGATATAGAATGGAATTTTTAGATTTTTTTTTTAAATAATGTGTCACGTTTTTTAAAACCTAATTTAATGCCATTTTTTTAAAATAACAGTCAAGACAATATATTGGACTAATTAAAGTTTTAGTTTTTCAGTTTTAGGCAATCAGTTGTCTTAATTCATACATCAAATATCTGTGCGAAATTAGGTTTACTTGTAAGGAAATATCTTTCCGCTTCATGTTACCCTAGTACATTTTTATGAATCGCAGAAACCACCCGCTACGCGTCATTCTGCAATGGAAGGGTGGCGCTTACCGACATAATTATTTAACAACGCCATCTAGTTTCTCATTAAACTTAAAAACGTCAAGTTTAGAGCTACAACACTTAAAACTGAAAAACCGGGCGAAAGCATATCGGACCATGCTCGGTGTAACGTTCCGTAGTCTTGAATAATTGCATCAGCAGAAGAGCGTCTGTTTCATGGCACTTACGCCCTTTTGTTAAAATACGTAGTTTTTTGGCAATAACTCAAGGAAGATATTTCCGATCATGTCCGAAATAATTTTAGTTCAAAGTATTTGTTAAGTGCTACACTACCGTTGTGATTTTTTTCATATTTTTTGTTTACACGATTCAGGTCACGAAAAGTTAAGGGGATAAAATAATCGCTCCGAAAGTTGCATAAATTGTGTGCCCAATTTATGCAACTTTCGGAGCGATTATTTCTAAAAATATTCCCTCATTCAAAAAAGTTTATTTAAAAACCTATTTCTTTTTTTGTAAGATCTGTTGAATGATGTGTCACACGATGATGAATGCTGAAAAAAAAATTAGCTTTAGGAGTGCCCCCCTAAAAATATTTATTATTATTATTTAGCTATTTAACTAAGTAGCGGCTATTACAAGACACCAGTGACAAACGGATAGGACAAAACTATAAGGGTTCCGTTTTTGCCATTTTGACTACGGAAACCTAAAAACTAAAATTTGTTGAAAGTTTTTAGGATAGAATTATAATTTAGTATAGAGTTTTTAGGACATAGACTTCGGACTCAGATGGACCGAAGCAAAGCCAACATGCTGTTATCCACAAGTTGTTATCCACTGTAGATGGCAATCTCTGCTGTTTATACGGTACAATACAATAATGGCTTACATCGTGTCCTTTTTACCCTACTAATTGTACTTAGGAGGATTTCATAACTACCTCAGACAATGCAGTTGACGTAGCCGCATTCAAGGCCTCCACTTAATAATACATTTTATTGGCCTTTATTTATTGTTTGCTGTTAAAACGCAATGAAGAAAAAGTACGACTAATTATCTCTAGAGGGCGTTGTTAAATAATTAATATACCTGCGTCGTCGGTTGCCATGAAGCCACCCCGTCCACTGTAGAACGACGCGTATCGGGTAGTTTCTGCAATTATGAAAGAGTACCAATACAACATGAGGCAGAAGGGTTGTTTATTTACAAGTTTATTCTCCTTCGTTATTTTCTGTACAAATTAAGTAAAAAGGACTTATAAATAGACTTAAACTGAAAAACTGTACCTTAAATTAGTGCAATAATCTTGGTTGTTATTTATAAAAGAAAAAGAATTAGCATCAAATTAGTGTTAAAAAGAAAATAATTTATTTCAAATACACACATCAAAAGTGTCTAGGGATCAAGCATTTTTATGCGGATTTCTTGAGATTGAGATGTGGCTTTGTAATAAATTTATGATTTTATAAATTTATATGGATCCTTTTTGGTGCATTTCATAATTTGAATCAGGAACTGTGAATCAAATTCGAGTAAAAGATGAAAATCAGCTGTCAATATTTTCCCTATAAAACATACAACGCATTGAAGACATTATTAGTGCTACTGTTTCCCTACTACTGATTAAAACCAACGTTATTATGGAGCGGCGACGTCATTTAAGCAGGGAAGAAATGCTCAGAGCCGTGGGAATGATAGAAGCTGGTTCCCGGCAACGTACTGTGGCTTTAGCTCTGAATACAAGTCAGAGTGTTATCATTCGACTTTGGACACGTTACCGAAGCACTGGTACCGTGGCTGAGCGCCATGGAGGACGGTATCGCTGCACCACACGGAGACAAGACCGATACATTCAAATCTTAACTCGAAGAGGTCCAACAATAACCGCCATGATGTTAGCCGGGAGGCTTCATCACTCTTCAGGGAACTTAATTAGCGACCAAACAGTCAGAAACCGCTTGCATGAAGTGAACCTTCATTCCCGAAGACCGCTACGGGTACCACCTATAGCAATGCACAATCGTAGGATTCGATATCAATGGGCTCTTGAACACAGAAATTGGGCAGAAGAACAATGGCGTTTCGTGTGCTTTTCTGATGAGTCTCGTTTTGGTATGAGACCGGATACAAGACGTATACGACACTGGAGAACCCCTGGACGCCAACAGCGATTAAAATCCTGCCAGGAAGTCCATCCTTATAGTGGTGGAACCATCATGGTATGGGCGGGTATTTGGATCGGCGGAAGAACTGAGTTGATTTGGATCAGAGGCAACCTCAACGCTCAAATTTATGCTGAGACGATTGTATCAGACGTCATCGTTCCTCTACAAGTGCAAATCGGACCCTTATTTCAGTTAATGCATGATAATGCACGACCGCACACCGCAAGAGTTGTAAGACAGACTCTCGCCGCAGCTAACATCAATGTCCTGCCCTGGCCTGCTCAGTCGCCAGACTTGAACCCGATTGAGCATGCATGGGATATGCTACAGAGAAGAGCTCTGCCGAATATGGAGGGTATCCAGTCGCAAGAAGACCTTTTTTTGTTGTTGCAACGAACATGGGCGGCCATTCCACAGCGTGATTTGGATGAACTCATTTTGAGTATGCCAAACCGATGTTCTTGTGTTGTTAGTGTTCGCGGTAGAAACACGGATTATTAATTGTTTAAGTTACCCAATAAAATTTTAAAGAAAACTGTTATTTCAGTCTTTTTTTCGAACTTTAATGTTAGTGGTTCAAATGTCAAAAATCCCTTTATTAGGAAAATGGCAAATTTCTTTATTAATGCAAAGGTGACTTGGTTTATCGTTACTGTGACAAACGAAAACACTTTATTTGATGAATCCTTAAAGAAATAAAAAAAAAAAATCAATCAGGAGAAAAGTTATTGCAAAAATATATGTTGATCCCTAGACACTTTTGATGTGTGTATTTAATTTATATTTAATTTTCTCTTAGTTACATTCATATACTAATAGTACTATAAAGCCACGTTAAGTAATAATAATAATAATATCTTGGGACAACTCACACAACGCTATCTGATCCCAAACTAAGCATAGCTTGTACTATGGAAACCAGACAACTGATAAACATATTTATATATTTCTAAATACATACATATTATAGATAAATAACACCCAGACACAGAATAAACCATCGTGTTCATCACACAAAGTTTTATCCTGGGTGGGAATCGAACCCACGTCCTCTTGCGTAGCAGTCGGATACACTCCCACCGCGCCACAGAGGCAGTCAAGTAAATGAAAGATTAATATTAAATGCCATAAATAATATGTTTCAGTCATATTTAACTTAGTTCAGACAGAATATAACGTCGACGATTAAAAAGTGTAAGTTTAATTGCTGATACATTATCTTACTGCTTCATGTTATCCTAGTACATTTCACCCATTACCCGTCGTTCTGAAATGGGACGGCTACGTTTAAATGACGTAATAGCTACATTAATTTAAAAACGCCCCCAAGTTATAATTGATTGTCGTACTAGACTCGGCGTTAGTACTTGAATTGAACACAACAGTAACCATTTAAAAATACAACATTGTAATTTTTTTTAAAACAAGTTTTAAGTGCAGATTTGCTATAAATGAGTCTCGAAAAACTTAGACGATAGGTTTATTTCGTTTTATTAGTTTTTATGGTCATCTTCCGACTCTATCATCAGACCTTAAATATCATGCAGCACTGAAGTACTCACTAAGAAAAAATAAATGAGCCGAAACTTCGACGGGTTATCCGATTTAGTTAAAAAGTTAATGTGGCCGTTTTCCGGCACCATCATCAGAACCAGCTCCATAGTACCATATTATTGTATTGTCACCAAAGATACATAAATACACTAAATTTAGCCCAATCGGACACCGGGAAGTGGTTCTAATTATGCTTCAAAGATTCGTGCCGGACACACAAACAGTTAATAAAAGCTTGTAAAAATAGACTATTATTATGCAATATATGTAGTCTACCTCTCCAAACTAATATTATAAATGTGACCGCTTAACCGATTTAAATAGTACTGCCTCTGTGGCGCATTGGGAGTGTATCCGACTGCTACGCAAGAGGTCGTGGGTTCGATCCCCACCTAGAATAAAACTTTGGGTGATGAGCACGATGGTTTATTCTGTGTGTTATTTATCTATAATAAATATATAAGTATGTTTATCAGTGGTCTGGTTGCTATAGTACAAGCTATGCTTAGTTTGGGATCAGATAGCGTTGTGTGAGATGTCCCAAGAAATTATTATTATAGATATTATAGAATTAGCTTTCGCGCCGGCTCCGCTTGCGTGAATGTCGGTTATCGCGATAAAAACTATCCTATGTCCATTCCCGAGACTCAAACTATCTCCATACCAAATTTCATCTAAATAGGTTTAGCTGTGTGAGCGTGAAAGCTTAACAGGCAGACAGAGTTACTTTCACATTTATATTATTAGTATGGATATAGATTGGTATGTGTTTGGTATGGAGATTGTTTAAATCTGGTGATAGGACATAGGATAGTTCATAGAGCGATAACCGCTAGATAAAGCTAGTATATAATATAACATTGATGATATTTTAAGCCAAACTACCAAAATCGACTAGTTAAGTATTTTTAACATTATTGTTTTTAAACTTTTGCGATGTTTATTCATATTAAATATATCACGATTGGTGCAATTCGATCGAAACGTTGGGTAAATAAAAGGTTTAAATAATTCACACGATAAATCCCGAAATATATCTAATATTTTTAACATGTTTTAAAAAACACCTGTTTGTCTATTTCTATGGAGTTGTTGATTACTAAATTTAAAGATAAATAACTGCAACTAAAAGTACAGTGTAGTAAAACTTAAAAACAAAATAATTAAGTCTATTGATGTGAATAGAACACACACACTCCCACCGAGCGTCTATGAGGCGGTGACAGTGTGTCCGACTGCTACGAGAGAGGACGTGGGTTCGATTTCGACACGGGACACCACTTCGTTTAATCCACAATTTGTTGTTACGAGTCTGTCTGTATTTGTGTCCATGACTTGTATGTTTTTTAAGTCCCCCGCGATACAGGGCTTGTACCCAACAGCGGTAATAGTCTTTAAAAAAAAATAGAATAAAGTAAATGAACACGAACTTGAAAAAATATTTACTAGCTTAAAATCAAATTTTTCAATATACTATTTTGCAAAAACAATATTGCTTTCATTTCATTTCTTTGGTAGAATCACCTTCGTATTTCTGCTACCCTGGTACCTTTTTCATGAAGCTCTGAAACCTTCTCTAACCATTTTGTCGCTACGAGCAACGGTGTAGCGACAAAATAGTGGGAACGGTGTAGGTTAGGTTACGATTGGTTTAGATAAGATAATTAATACGCTACTATAAATACGTATTTTTATATTTCAAATATTTGATGGTAATCATTTGTAATAGTAGTACAAGCAGTTTTATTAATTAGATCAATTTAAGTTCCAGTTTTTTAGTTATCTGTATCAATGATCTTTCACTCAATTCTGACATTTAGTTACATAGACGATTTAAGATCTGTCTAACATTAGACTTACTTGTATTTATATCCATCTGCTTCATGTTAACCTAGTACTTTTTTGTGAATCGCTGAAACTTCTCGCTATGTGTCGCTCTACAGTGAGAGGGCGGCGTTTCGTGGCGTTAGTACTTTATTTTAATAACTCCCTCTAGTTGTAACTTGTCGTACTAAACTCGACTATTGTTGGGTTAGTTCACGAGTTGAACACAACCTTTTAAAAATACAATATCGAATACATTGTAGACTTGTGAATGTAGTCTCTTGATACCATAATAAAACTGTAAATCTGTGTCCTCTATATATATATATATATATATATATATACATAAAAATGAATGTTTGTCTGTTTGTCCTTTATATAATCGTAAACTATGCATTTGATCATAATATGATTATTTTCAGCATAGTGGTAAAGTGGTAGGTAAAAATGTTGCATAAATGGGGAATAATAGCGCAAACGAAGTTACGCGGGCTAGCTAGTCTTAGATAAATAAAAGTAAAGTTGTTCGTTATGGCGGCCACTGACGATGCATCCAATAATTTAAATGGAGTGGACGGCTGTCATAAACTTATCGTGAATGTTAAAAACGTATTCCATTAGAATGGACTTCGTTTTTGGAATCCCAAACGGACGTCGTTTACTTCAAATGGACATATATTACGCCTCGCCGTTTGTAGGAGATCCGTGTTGTCAGTGAATGGGCAAATCAAGAAGCTTATAGTAATTGTGTCAATGGTTTATCGGTTTTATATATTTATCTTTTCATCTCGCTTAAAAAGACGCCCATTTTTTTTTTATCACGAAAGAGAAATATGGTCTTGCGAAATATTAAATAAATTCAAATTTGTTCTTTTCACTTTTTCAGATACATGTTGACACCAGACCGTTGTTTTTTTTTTTTTGTTTTTAATCGACTTAATTCACTACAGGAATAATAGAAAAGTTACAACGAACGAACTGTCACCGGGTCAGCCAGATAAATATCAAACGTAACGCGGGAAAAGCTAGTTTAAGATACATATAAAAAAACAAAACAACCAAAATCGACTAATTAAGTATTTTGTAACATTTTTTTATACCTGTTTGCTTATTTTAAAGACAAATATATCTGTTGGCTGCAAGCCATGTGTCGCGGGGGCCATTACAAACATATATATCACGGACACGAACTACACCTAGACTCGGAACTACAATTTGTGGCTCACACAAAGTGTTGTCCCATGTGGGAATCGAACCCACGACCTCTGGCTTAGCAGTCAAGGACACTAACTACTAGCCCGACGGGCTAGTCCAAAATCATTTAATTATTTATAGGTTTGAAGTTAATATTGTAACTAAAACTTCTGTCTTGTGCGTTGGTTCTATACGGTGTAACTAAAAAGACACAAAAATGAAGTGTCTTCTTGTAAATAGACACTATAAGAATAGTGTTAATGAACACGAACTTAAAATAATGTTTATTAGTTGAGGTTAAAATCAAATTATCCATTATGCTGTTCTAGCTGTGCCCGGCGGTGTTACCGGCGGTTTATTAGCCTATGTGTTAATCCAGGGAGTCAGCTAACGCCATACCAAATTTTATTAAAATCGCTCCAGCTGTTTAGACGTGAAGAAGTAACAAACATACTCACTCACATACTCACAAACTTTCGCCTTTATAATATTAGTGTGATTACAAAAAACAATATTGTTATCATTTAATTTCTTTAGTAGTTACATGTCTTCGTATTTCTGCTACCCTGGTACCTTTTTCATGAAGCTCTGAAAACTTTTGTTACCATTTTGTCGCTACAAGCTACGGTGTGCTTACTACAAAGTTGTAGCGTAGTGTCTGCGCTAAAATATATCTAAATTATTAAATGTAGCAAATCATATTTTCACAATATAATCTTTAGTTTTTTAAAGGGACTGTAAATTATTATTACCGATGTAACTGATAAAATATTATAATAATTAATAATATTTTTCGAAACAAAGAGTCTGTCTTTGTCAATCATTGCTTTCATATAACAATGTCAATGTAGTGGTTAGTGAACCTGACTGCTAAACCAGAGGTCGCGAGTTCGATCCCCACATGAGACACTACTTGTGACCCACAAATGTTGTTCCGAGTCTGGGTTCGTTATAACTTTGTGTCCCGTATCTCGTATACTTGTAAAGTCCCCCTCGACACGGGCTTCATACCTAATGCAGGACCTGTCTTTAAAAAAAGATTCAGTATTCAGTTTTAAGTAGAAATCAATTTAACATAATACTGACAGAAGATAACATTGACGATGAAACATTTGTGCAAACGTTGTCTTAATTATAAATAAATATCCTTGTAGTTCATGTTATCCTAGTACTTTTCGTTATAACCATTCGCTACGCGTCGTTCTGGAACGGTGGCGCTTCGTGGCGACGACGTCTGTACACATTTAAACAACGCCCTCTAGTTGTAACTTGTCGTACTAAACATAAGTAATCTCGAGTTAGTTCTCAAGTTAAACACAACAGAAAGTGTCTATAAGATAAATGTTTATTGGTTTTATATTTAGCGGTTTCAATTATTACAATTCGACTTAATGAGCTGAAGAAATACACTAAAATTAATTCATTTTTGAAAGACAAACAGTTTATTTTATGCATATTCCTTTATTACCTTCAACAATGTTGGTACCATTTATTTTTGTTTCTCTAACATTGAACTGAACTTTTAATCGACAGTGCCTTTATTTAAACACGAAGAACAAGAAGAAGTTACGTTTGCCCAGCAGTGGGACAATATGGGCTAGTAATAGTCAGTATTTTCGTTCAAAACACCACTGCAGGTTTTTAAAACCTTGACATACAAACCCATACGACCGATGGATTGGTCAACCAGATTTGATTAGCAGATAAATTGGGTGACGAGTTGAATTGACAGGAAATTAACAAGCAGTCCTTATCATAGAGGAGGCAAGGGAGGTAAAGCTATTAGGTATACAAAAACCGGCTATATTACTTCTTTAACCCTTAAAATGTTTTTATCCTACTTCAAAAAGGAGCATATTCTCAATACGGATGTTGTTTGTATTTTTTTTATAACTCCGTCATTTATAAACGGACTTTCAAATGTATTTTCGAAGTGTAAACTTCTTTAGCAGAATTGTTCACTATTTCTAGCATAGGTAAAAAAAAATAAACTTGTGTCAGGATCACGTTAGAGTTAGAGCAACTATTATATTTTTCCCTTTTTATTTTAATTTTTGATTTTGGTCTTTTGATTTGTGATTTATTATTTCATATTTTTTTATTATTGTGTCTGTAAGATCGAAAAATATTATTCAAATTTCATCAGTACCTATGTAGTTTTTTCTGAGAGATCAACTTTTTAATTGGGAGTTGTAAAAATGCGGCAAACTGACATGTCGCTATTTTTACAGCTCCGCGTTTAAAGTGTAAAACAGTGTAAAATATACTTGAAATACGTGATAACTGGAAAAGAACGAGACTTTGTGATTGAAAGAAGAAAACTAGAAAGAAATTATACTTGAAACTGGCGTATGCACATAATGTGCGAGCCATAATCTCTACCGATTAATATTGGAGGGAAGAGGGGAAAAAAAACTTTTTAATTGTCATGTCGTTGTCATTGACATTTTTTAAATTGTCATGTTTGTGCGCAATAGATGAATATTATAAATAACCACATAAATGACAGCACTTTTATACTGATAAAGAAAATATATTCCCCAGCAAAGCAACATTTCTTCGACATTTTACGAATAAGTCAGTAGCAACTACAAGAATAGCCAAATGTAAATATTCGTAATAAAAACAATAATAAAATATATTTCATACACATTTTCAAGATTGACTTCATTCGTTTTATTTGTAGGGTTTATTGGAAGGATGGAAGGGTGAAAAGAGTTCGTACTGTATAAATACAAATACTCTTGAGCAAGGTTTCACTATAGGCGTATGTAAATACCTTTGTAATCTATTATTTATTATATAGAATCCTATCAATGTGTTTGATTTTCATTATAATGTCGAAATAGAAGTTAGTCAAAGTTTGTTACGTTTTTGGGATAGAAGAAGGTGCTCAATATTAAATTAGGTACTTTGTTTCTTATTTCAATATTTCTAAGTTTTACCTGTAGTTGATAATTTTATTTGTTGACTACTATAATTTAATAACAAATTTGGTAGGTTACTTCTGAAATTAAGAAGGTTATGACATTAACGTACGAACAAATAATTATTTCGATTATCTTTAAAACTTCTTAGGAATAGATTTTCATCAACAAAACTGCATGTAAATCTGTCCATCCCATTATGCACTACGATGCCATGGACACACACTTATAACCATAACACTTTTTATTATGGATTGCTATTGTATATTAAATATAAGGTATTCTTGATTAGACAATTAATATTTTCTTCTTTTCTTATTTTCGTTATACATAATTGGTATAATCGCCTCGTTAATTCATTAGACCGTCAACCCGTGCCATAATAATTTAATTAGAAAAATATATATATTTCAAAATGTTAGTTGTATGTTGATATTTATAACCTGCTTTTCCGCTACCAGTAGGACCATCACTTCTAACTAAAGCTTAGAAATTCGAGATACGCTGAACAAATATTATCTTTTTGTGTGTGTTCGTAACTGAAATAGTTGTATAAATAAATATAAAATGCTGTTTGGATTCATCGCATCCCGTTGTGCCGTCTAGTTTACTTCAAATAGTGTATTTTTAAATAAAATCAACTGATTAGCCTTGCTAAATTAAAAAGCTTATTAATGAATTTGCTTCTTTTTTTGTTAGTTTAGTATGCTTAAAGGTAAGGATGTTCCAAATATAGGGAAATAAAGAACACTGCTGAGAAATCATTCATCAAATTATAAGCTGTGTGTAGTTTAGTACATTTTTGTGTGATACAAAGTTTAAGAGTGAATTGTTTAAAAAATATATTTTTTAAACAATTCACTCTTCAAAAGAGATTAATGTTAGAATTTTGTAGTAGGTACGTCAACTTTATCACAAGCGAATTTTCACAGCAATTATTAATCGTTGACAGATTAGTTGATATGCTTGTGTAATAAATTTTCTTATTTTATTATTTTCTTATCATGTAATGCACTACGTAAAATGAGAAATAAAGCTTATATTATTATTGAAGTTAATAAATGTTATATGTTGGTCTCAGTTATGTACATGACAATCTTTACGTAAGGAAAACCGCCCTAATAAAGTGCTCAACCATTTTTATAGTTACTTTAATAATAACAAACAATGTTTTAAGAACACTAACAAGAAATATGAACCTCGGTCAACTGCTGAACAAATCCGCAACTGAGAGAATAGAATACTATTTTTCCAGACGCTAAAACTGAAAACATAAATAACAAGCGAACTGCGACCTTTCATCCCGGGATTTAATCCCGTGGGATTTGCACACTGTTTTCTTTTAGGTACACTTTCATTAGTTCACGAAATTGGAAAGGAATTTGATGACATTATAATACTTATTTCATTTACTACTAATTTATCATTTATCATTTATATACATCAAAAAATGGTTGTCTGTAAAGTATGTTTACCCAACGATAGTTTTACGTGATAACCGCCGTTTACGTACGTTTTATCGCCATTCGCGTTGCTTAGCAACCAATCAATAACGTGACCGTTGCTATCGATTTATAAGACGTTGTCACGTCAGAAAAATTAACCTAACTCTTCTGTTATTTCTTCAATACCACTATTTAAAAAAATAAGTATAAGATCTGCAAATATAATGTAATGACATATTTTACCTTAAAATTGCTTTTCTTTATACACACCTGTTTTATTATTAATGAAAAACCATAAAAATGTTTATACTTAAAAATTAAAACTACTACACGCTTTCTATGACAAACCATAAGAATTTATAATATTATGTAAATATTGTTATATGTATATAAAAGGTGTAAATTAATGTGGTGGCTCAGTGACAATGCCATGCTTAAATCTATACTTCTACACTAATATTATAAAGAGGAAAGATTTGATTGTTTGTTTGTATTGAATAGGCTTTGAAACTACTGGACGGATTTGAAAAATTCTTTCATCGTTGTGAAGCTACACTAACCCCGGGTGACATAGGCTATTTTTATCCCTGTATTCCCATAGGAACGGGAACTACGCGGGTGAAACCGCGAAGCGTCCGCTGATATTCTATATTTAGGCGTGGCGTATTCACTGAGCCTATACATTAATTTACACTTTTTATTTTTACGTAAAGAACAAAATTGATTACGAAATTTATATCGTACTTCCGATAATAATTGTCTCATAACCGATGTCGGCGACTAAAAAGGCTGGAGATATAAGTACACAAGCGTGCCCTGTATAGAGTTCCCGTCTCATTGGGTTATGAGAGTGTGGGAATAATCTCACACTTTGACAGGCCGATGAGACGAAATTTCGACACCGCTAGAGAGAGATTGAACACAGGAGCGACAAATTAACGTGCTCTCCGAGGCCTGACATGTGACATTTTTCGTAAACGGTTACCCATCTATGGACCGACAGTATAACGCCGCTTAACCTCGCCAATAATATCGCTTGGGTCATATGATTTCACTAATAAATAGGTAGGTACCAATTCCATTTCTCCATATTGTGTACTATTAAAATTATAAAATAAGCTTAAATACGACCATTCTGCTAGGAAGTGGGTATCGTCAATACTAATATTTAATAATACTTATATAAAGAGGGATTTTTTTTTAAATTTTTGTATGTAACGAATAAACTTAAACCGTTGGGAAGCTACACTACCCCCGGGTGACATAGGCTACTATTTATCTCTGGATTCTTACGGAAACGAGAACTACGTGGATGAAACCGCGAGGCGTGCGCAAGTATTTTATAAATGCTAACATTATGGCTTAGGAGCCCAAGTTGAAAGGATAAACATCCTAAACATTTTTTTCTTTGCACAATAATAATCTTCAAAATCAAATACGATCCCACGATGCTCGAGTAAATCTAAGTTAACAACTTGGGCTCCCCATTTAATAGAATTATTACAACGTTTTTTTTTTTAAATGGGATGACCATTTAAAAAAAAACGTTGTCTGAACAACACTATGAAGACTCAACAACAGACTTCTAAGCTATGAATAAACATTTTAACTTTCTTCAAAACACTGGCAAGGTTCTTTTATAAGAGAATACCTACGTACAAATACAATATTAAGCTATTATGAGGTAAAATGGAGATAGTGTCGTAGTCACGCCTATTCGCGATCATCGAAAAATCGCTCCAACAGCGATTTTTCGAGATCAGGTATCGGCTATTTCGCTACATCGTGTCAATACCGTCAGTTGAATTGAATCACTTTAAATAACAATAGATTAAAAAATGTAGGATTCAGGTGCCGACTTAAACGTAACTTCATTAAATGAATTCCGAAACAGAGAGCAGACGGTTGGCACTGAACTTTGTTGAACTTATTTGAACTTAGTGACAAAGTTTTGTCAATACCAGTTAGGTTTACGGTAGCCCTTGAGTTCAGAGTTAGGTGTTTGAAATGCAATTACGTGACTTCTGGCAACTTGAAGTCAAATACGGTCAGGTTACGAACTTCCTACATCTACATTGTAAAACAAAACCTAAGTAGATCTATTGGTCTAATGGTATTGGTAGGATAGGTAGGGATAGGTAGAAGTGCTAAGTTAGAGATTATCGGTTTGATTCCCACCCAGAATAATTTTTATTTGATGACTATGACTTCATTCTATATCAAAATTTAAAAAAATCCCCCCCCCCCCCGTCGGGATTCTACATGTACATGTAATGCCAAGTTCGCAAACAATAGGTAAAGCCGGAGATAACAACCTGGCAATAAAAACTCGCGGCCACTCATTTCAAATTGCCAATTTGCAATATTTGAATGTTTATAAACTTGATATGGGGGTAAGGATTTTCGACTAATATACTATACACCATGTTAGAGGACTGATGCAAATTGTATTATCAAAAAGATGAAACATGACATAAACTAAATTCAGCCTTAGTGGGTAATATAGTAATATAGTACCCACTAAGGCTGCACTGTACCTATCTATTTACAACAAAGGTAAAAACTGGAATGTGCGTGGAATGCCCTGGCGGCTTTCTGCGAGGAAGTGATAGCAAGAAAAGAGGCGGCGGAAAGAGAAAGGGAGAGGACCAGCATTGTTCCATCCCGCAGAAGCCGCACCGCTCGACAAAGGGCAGAAAACGATCTCCACCACTTTTTTAGTCGGTTCGAGTCCGACATACCCACCTGTCGTGCCGACGTCGATGGGTTGGGATCCGTGGGGATTTTGACACACGCTAAAAAAAAAAAAACTGATATCTGGGTGCAATCAATAATAAATATAATAGGTTAAAATATCAATTGTATGATTGCCGTGGTGTTGTCTAATTTTGAAGCGTCGGTAGCCGAGTGGCATAGGTATCGGACTCGCAATCGTGAGGTCGTGGGTTCGAATCCTGGCCATTATACTACCGACGTGAACCCACTCCTAACACAAGCTTAGCTGGAGGGGTTAACAGGATTGCTAGTAATGTGGGACCACAATTCCGCATTGCTATTTATAAAAGAGATTTTGTAAAACTATACTACGCCAAATGTAAGTATTTGCGTATGAATATTTCGATTGCTATGAAGGCAGGAAAAATAGATCTTTGTTGGTTTCATTTTGCAAAAAGAAGTATAAAGAATGGGAAATCACTTTTTATATGTGACTCGCTCGAAGTAATGAGAATATAAATACATTCCAGACTGCTTTCTGCACTTCGTCATGGAGAAAGACTTCTGGCCGGAGTGAGTGGTTTTCCGTCGCTTCCGCGGACAAGTGCCACAAGAACGCACAAAGACCTGGTGCAAGTTAAGCGTACTGACATAGTTTAAGTTGTATTTATTAACACTTATAGTAATATTGTATGTATGTTAGTCTGTTAGGTATATATTTCTATGGGCCATTGATGCCTGAAATAAATGGTATTATTATTACTACAAATAAAAATCTGCACTATTATAAACTTTTGAGAGTTTTCTTTCGAATATTATTTATGTTTTCATCAAAGGCTGACAGTTTTTTTTTTAATAAAAGTTTATAATTCAATACTTTTCTTACAGTTTTGTGAAAATTATGTATAAGATATTAAAGTGTCCTAAAAATAAATAAACAGTTTTAAAAATTAAGTTAAAATTAATTTTCTCCACAAAGCTCATTCAAGTAAGTAACATAAATTTATATTCTGCTTGTAAAATCTTGCCTCGACAAAATCAGAATGGATAATAAGAAAATTTACATACAGAATAATAAATGAATACGTGAGAACGCATATGTGATTCTGTCCTTATGAGTTGTTACGTATGTACCTAGTAAAAGCATTTTGTAGATGTATTATATTTGTTGAGCTGTGGTCATTTTCAAAATATCTTTGCCACGCGTACCTCTGTATACTTGTCTGCAGAATGATTATTTTTTTTACACAAAAAGAAAAGAGGAGTACCTACAAGTAAGGTGAATTATTTATGAGTTACAGTTTTTTGTTAAGGTGCTCCCACAAAGTAGTTATTTAAGGTTATAACGGTGTGTAACATTTGGCTATAGCATGTTAAGAACTTTTTAAACACTCTCACATTTGTTCAACTAGTTGTATAACATTCTGTTACCATCAATTTGGATCTGCCTTTAGAGAAAGCTGGTAAACTGCTCACCACTGCACTAAAAGAACTGATTAAAGCTCTGTACGTGACAGAGTAGGTACACTGCAGACGAAGCGCGTGCACAACCTCCTCCTAACGTCACACTGTCGTTCGGACGATGTTAAACAGGAAAAGTTATAATTTGTTATAATAAGTTGTAATTAATGGTATAACATTTTATTACATGAAGTTGTATAATATCATTAATAATTTATAACAGTTATGACAATTTGTTAAAAAGAATGAGAAAACAAATGTTATGCAACATTTTCTATCGTAATATAACTGTTGTGTGGGAGCACCTTGACAATCAAAGTATAATTATAACAAAAAAATAAAAACTGAACTAAACCTTACCGAATGATACAAATTTATATCTAATAAAAAGTTAAAGTAAATCTTTCGAAATTATGTATTGTCACGTATTATAATAAAACTATGATTTTAGTCGTAGCTTTTAAATTATCAGTCATCATTCATTATATAAACAATAGAAAAACAAATTACAGCACATAAGCCACTTTTACGTAATTTATGCCCGATCATCCACAAAACGGCCATAAATCCACATTTTGTCAAAATGAAACAAATAAACACAGCCGGGATTACCCTCCAGATACTTAAAATTCTACTCACTCCCCACGATTACAACGACGAACGTAATAATATAACAGTAAGCGTATGAAGTAAACCAGGTTCTGGGTCGTTTTTATCGCCAACCAGAACCTTGTATCCCGTACCTTTTTTTATAAAACAAATTCAACCGACAAGCAGGTCGTGCGCCTGATGATAAGCATCTCGCTAGCCCATAACAGTATCAGTGCGACCCAAATCTTTGTTTGGCAAAGATCTGAATGTCACTGCACCGCGCTCCTCATTGAAATATAAGTACGTAAATTTCATTTCCGATTTAGATAATGTGACATGTTCTTCTTCGTCTCTCCATTCTTTTGTTCGTGTATCATAAAGTACAATTATGAATTTTATGAGCTACGGGTCTTAATCGCGTAAATATTTTATTTTAAGGCTAAATACCTTTGTTTTATTGCCCGATGTTTCGACCGTATTGCAACGGCCGTGGTCACAGGTAGACAGTACAATGTTAAAATCTATAGATTATGTAAACCAATGGATGTAATATTAGGTTTATTGTTTCAAGAGACGTTTAATTAATTAATTACTTTTATTTTATACTAGCTAAGCCCCGCGGTGTTAACCGCGGTTTATTAGAAATCGTATGAATATGTAATTGAATGAATATTTTTTTTGGTGTGTAATTACATTATTTATACCTAATTATTTATACTTATTATTTATACCTAGCTATTTTCGTTTTATAGAGAGGAAAAACTTAAAGAGCTAAAGTGAAAAAGAAATTGTGAACGTCAAAGGGCATATTATCAGTGTCAGAAAGAATTGAAGAAAAATGAAAGAAAAAATTGCTTAAGTTAATAAAAAATGCTATGCAATGCAAAATGCAATAGCTTTACCGCGGCAGTACCCGAATGCCACACTTTTTTTTTTAATACGACTCCCGCATTAGGGTCCAAACCCTGTGTCGCGGGGGACTTACAAGTCAGCATACAAGTCACGGACACAAAGTACACCCAGACTCGGAACAACAATTTGTGGATCACACAAAGTGGTGTCCCGTGTGGGAGTCGAACCCACGATCTCTTGCGTAGCAGTCGGACACACTCCCACCGCGCCACAGAGGCAGTCATTGATATCACTGTGAAGAAGCCGTAGGCAGCCTTGGGCATCATGGCCTATCATGTAGCAGGAACAAAGGCGGCACTTTGCGACACGCTAGTGTTAATGAAATCATCCATCGATTTTGTTAATCCAAGGTGTCAGCTAACTCCACACCAAATTTTATTAAAATTGCTCCAGCCGTTTAGACGTGAAGAAGTAACAAACATCCATACTCACAAACTTTCGCCTTTTTAATATTAGTGTGATTATCTGCATCATAATCATATTGTATCATAATTATTATTTGTAGCCTCCCCTTAATTTTTATATCTTACCTGCTCTCATGTTATTGTAATCAAACTGTCTGCGTAAATTTTCCTCGTTTTTGCAACATTTAACACGTTTAATATTTGTCACAGTCGGTCACGTTCCGCCTGCTGACAGGCTAAGTGTCACGCTCCGTCATGTTCCGTCTGCTGTTAGGCTGAAGTATTGTGGCACCCTGGTCCACGAAAGCTGTTGTTTATTACATATATATCAATGTTTTGGCGATTGCAGAGACATGTGATTTGCATGTGATACAATTAGAAAAAAGGTGTCACGGGTATGGTTTTTTATTACGATGTCATTAAAGTTATCATATGACATTACTCTTTTTATTGCTGCTCTGCTCCTATAAGCCAAAGCGTGGTGTTATATAGCCTATAGTCTTCCTCGATAAATGGGCTATCCAACAGTAAAAAAATCAATTCAGACCAGTAGTTATTCAATATCAAAAATAAAAAGCTATCATTGAATTATTCAAATATCCATTGTCAAAGAAAAATCTTGTGTCTGAACATATGAAAATTATTCTGCGTTTTATTTGACCTTTAAGGACAACATAACCTTTATTGCATCGTTAACTGGCGAATAAAACCGTTTATTTCTACTCGTACGAAATATATCTGAGACAAAATGGTGAGAAAATAAATCAAGCAATAGACGTTTGGTGTCGAATGCCAAATAAAACTTAATTAAATTGTGATGGGAATGGAATAAAAGTCACGTCATGTTTCACCCAAGCAAATATAATGACTGAACGAGAACTATAATAGTGAGTATACAAATGCGTTAGGTATTTTATCTTTCGTGTTGTTATAGATTTGGTGACCAATATTCAAACCCTATTGGGCAATTTTACCTAAAACGAACTAGACATTCAAATAGCCTAAAGTTTCATAATTATTATTTTGGTTTTTATTCCCATTAGGTCAGATTTTTTTAATGAAATTTAATATCTTTTGAGCAACAACACAAATGCCGGCTTAAGAATAGTACCACCCCATCTCTACCCGTGGGTGTCGTCAAGGCGACTAAGGGATTTCACCCCGGAGGACGGGCAGCAGCGTCCTCTGCGTACTTAAAGCCTTACTGCGATCGCCAACCCGCTCGCCAAGCGTGGCGATTATGGCAAATACCCCCAGGATCTACATACTAGTAGGTTCTACTGGGGAGACCCGTGCCCAGCAGTGGGCCATCATATGGGTTGATATGTAACAACACAAAATAGTGCTTTGGATTTTTTTCTCACCTGTGGGAGTGTGTGTGAGTGTGGGAGATTATTAGATAGGTCTTTTAAAAATATTTAGGGGTTGAAAAGATTTAGATATTTGTAAAATACACTAGCTTTAAAGTGCTATATTTTGTTAGAGTCAAGAGTTCCCTCCCTCCTGCTTGCTAAATGGTTGATGTTGGGTATGTGAAAAAAATCACGATAGTAGTATACATAGTGAAATTAAGAGGAACCCTATCACAGCTAAGTAGGCTTTACAAGTTTACAAGTAACAGCTGATGAAAAACATTATTAACTAGATATATTGTTGTAAGTATGAAACAAAAACAACAGAATACCCAGTTCTTAAGCCACATTATTCGGAAAGGGAGGGGGAGCTACGGAACCCTACATTGTGCGTGGCCTGACATGCACTTGCCCGGTTTTACCAGTTTTGTTTTACACTACTAGTAGTATCCACAGTAATTATTTTTAACACTACGAGATTTTTACACATATTGGTTTATTATTGGGACTTAATCGCGTGAAATATTTTTATTACCACCCCATCTATTCCCGTGGGTGTCGTCAAGGCGACTAAGCAAAGATAATGTGTGTTCTGAGCGACTAAGGGATTTCTCACCGGAGTTTGTTTGATATCAGAATTTATTAATATTTTATATTTAATCATTCGTTACCAGTACTTTGGACATGTTTTACCTTTGTTGTAAGTAGATGCTCCTACTATGTTGTACCCATTAAGGCTGATTTTAGTTTATCTCATGTTCAATTTTTTTATGATATAATTTGCATCAGCCCTTTAACATATTACTAGCAGCACATTACTTTCATATCAATTTATATACATTCAAACATTGTAAAATTGGCAATTTGAAATAAATGGCTGATTTTTATTGCCATGTTCTTTTCTCCGATTTTACCAATTGTTTGAGAACTTGGCATTACCTACGTGTACATGTAGAATCGCGACTTATCACAAGTATTGTTTTGCATTATAAGTGTTTTTTTTTTTGAGGAGGGGCAGCAGAGTCCTCTGCGTACTTTTGCCTAACTGCGATCGCCAACTCGCTCACTAAGCGTGGTGATTATGGAAATTACTCCCAGGACCTTTATTAAGTAGGTTCTACTGGGGAGACCCGTGTTACATATATTTAAAGGTTCGAATCTTTTATTTACTCGACGTTTTGATCAAGAAGTACAACAAAAGCAATTGCGCAGTGACACTGCGCCTCAGCGTAAAGACGTGGTAAGTGTGGTGTGTAGAAGTACCGACAGTACAAATTATCAAGACCAGGCGAGAGCAGTTGAAAAACCCCGCGTCTCACGAAGATATCGCTAAGCTGTCATCAGTCGACCCGTAACTACGATCGGTGCAATTCGATCGAAACGTCGGTTAAATTAAAGATTCGTACATTTAAATATTTCACTCAATAAAGTTTCGATAATGTTACCCACAGTAGTTTAGTGAAAGGAACAGTTTTCAAACTTAGAAGTTTGAATTGTTGAGTTAAAGGGGTGTCTCTTCAACTCAACAATTCAACTTCTAAGTTTATGTTTTTCAACCAGTTCCAAACTACAAACGATCATTGACTAGTAGATATACGTGTGTGTGTGTGTGTGTGTGTGTGTGTGTGTGTGTGTGTGTGTGTGTGTGTGTGTGTGTGTGTGTGTGTGTGTGTGTGTGTGTGTGTGTGTGTGTGTGTGTGTGTGTGTGTGTGTGTGTGTGTGTGTGTGTGTGTGTGTGTGTGTGTGTGTGTGTGTGTGTATGTTTTGTAGTCTGAGGTAAAAATTTAGTCAAATTTGCTGCCAACTCATTGTGGTTTAGTTGTCTATGTGAAAATGGCAGGTACATTACGCTTTTTGTTTTCGTTATTTAATAACTACTAGTAACTTTCGCGGTGTTGCCGGCGTTTCTGCTGACTCAAACTATGTTCACTCCAAATTTTATTTGAGTCGGTTTAGCGATTTTTTATAGTTATGAATAATAAAAAAAACCGTGAAATACATGGTCACTGAGCAATGTAAATGTAACTATAATTGATACTTTATGTATTCGTTTAGTTACATTAAAATATGTATTGAATATCTTTCTACCAAGTTTGTTCCTTTGTTATTCACGTACTGTCACTAAATTAAGGTTGCTAAGGCACATGCCCCACCAACGGATAGAAAGCGAGTAGCGAGTAACGATTTTATCGCCCAAGAAATGTACATACCTAAATAGATCCTGTGTACACAAAAGAGATACAGATATCAGTATCAGTTGATCGCAGGCCGTTCACATAATATACATAATAATATATTGTACGTTTCTTGAGCGATAAAATCGCTACTCATTTCTAGCTCATCGCCGTTGGTGGGACAAGTGCCTTCATAATAATATTATTTGCAGTATTCGAGCCTTATCTCGGTTATGTGACTGCATCTTTGCCAAAATATATTGGCTACTAGTTTAAAACGATTGTCTAAAAAAGAGACAGAGTGAATTTTGCAATTAACACACGTTACTATCCGTTTATACTTTTTTTACAGTTTTTAATTTCGGCTGTTGCTTATTCACTTAACAGTGAATAAGTAACAGCCGAAATGAAAACCTGAAAAAAACGCGAAGTTTCCGCACACTATCCGCAAGCGGAAGGTTGGCTGAAATAAACCATTTGGCCAGGATGAGACTATCTCAAACTTGACAGTAACAATATAAAATTAAAAAAACATCTTTTTTCAACCGTTAGTGAATATTATGAATATTTTAAAGGTACCTTTAACTTCGTAATATTAATAATTATAATAAGCAAATTCACGTTTCATTTAAATAAACACGACCGTTGACCCTTATAAATATGACAAAACCCGTTTTTATAATTAAAATTTAGACAAAGGAGATTTTAAGTGAAGATAATTAAATGAAAAAGACAATGGCAAAGAGAAAAGTAATGTTCACAATATTGTCAGGATTTCATGATTTAAACCACAAACCAGATTTTTAAAATTATAATAATTGTGGCTTTTATTAGAAACACTATCAAGGTAAGTGCGTCTATATTATTATTAGTTTATTTTTCTTTCATAATCGAAGTGGTAGCTAAAGGAATCAACACAAATTATACAATCTAAGCCTCTGATCTATTTAATATAATCAACCGATAGAAACCCCAAATACATAATAATAATTCTAACTATCCAACAACATTTCATGTCATGACAACATGACTGCCTCTGTGGCGCGGTGGGAGTATGTTCGACTGCTGCGCAAGAGGTCGTGGGTTCGATTTCCACACGGGACACCACTTTGTGTGATCCACATATTGTTGTTCCGAGTCTGGGTGTACTTTGTGTCCGTGACCTGTATGTGTGTAAAGTCCCCCGCGACACAGGGCTTGTAGCCTACTGCGGGAGTCTTCTTTTAAAAAAGAAAAAAAATATTTATTTATTACTTTTGACCAAAGCGTATGGCCTTGCATCATGTCCTTAACATTACTGTTGAGTACTTTTACTGCCAAAACATAGACAATCTTTTTCTGGATACGCCTTATGCGGGTCGTAGTTCGATTTACGACTTCTCGTGATAGTTTCTCGTTTTATTGGTAGCTAGTGGTCAGAACATAATGTTCATCTATTCTATTTTTATGTAGTTATTTTGTGTTTTCATGATTGGATGGTGTATAAAATGAGTTGAATGTGACGTGTACATCATAAGCTTAACCCGTGACATAGTAGTCAGTGTCCTGTTTAGTGAAATGTCCCAATTTATTCTAAGTCTGGATAATTATGGATTCTAATAAGGAATTGCATAATTGGTAACGTGGTTACAGATAAAAGGACATTTCGTCGCAACATCGTCTGCGAAAATTATGATATTTCGCTTAAAATATCTATAGCATAGTATATTATTATTGTATTGAGACACTTAGTCGTATTTCGCTTGCCCGAACCTCCTCAGTTTGTAGCTAATTCGATACGCTCAGGTTTTTTTACATGAAAGTAATAAATAAGCCTTTTTAAATAAAAGGTAGACTTAAAATAAGCTGAACTGTCTTATCTATGCTTCGCAACACTGCAATAATATACTGTGGGCCTTTCTGTCATACATTCCATTATTCAATTTTAATCAAACTGTTGCTATTTTTTGTTTCTTCAGTCTTATTTTTTTTTAATTATAACTTTGGTCATCTTTATGCCTTACTTACTGTTGCCCGCGATTTAATTCGTATGAAAATTTTGCAAAACAACTTTATCCCTCGGGAACATATCTATCTCTGTGTAAAATTTCATCAGTATCCGTTAACCCATTGTGGCGTGATTGAATAACAAACATCCATCTTTGGATCCATATACAGGAAAGATTTTCCAAGGAAACTTTCGAATCTATACTAAAATTATAAAGCTGAAGAGTCTGTTTGTTTATTTGAACGCTGTAATCTCAGGAACTACTGATCCGAATTAAAAAAATCTTTTAATGTTGAATAGCCCATTTATCGAAAAAGGCTATAAGCTGTATAACATCACGCCACAACTAATAGGAGCGGAGCAGAAATGAAGAAAAAGAAGAAGAAAGTTTATAATATTACTAAAGATTTCGTTGCTTATTGACCTAAACATGCCAAATTCTCGACACCCGCGTATTTTCTCATAATTTTGCTTGTACTATTTTCAATTAAATTCTAAATCAATAACAGAAACCGAATCTCTACGAGTATAGGCACTTGTCTGATTATTGTTAGATATAATATATAAAGCCCCATAGAAATAACTTGACTGAAGGGGCACAATCACAACGAACTGTTTATAGATATGTACATAACATATAATAAGGAAGAACAATAAAATGTCCAATTATCACATTATATATTCTTGATTATACTCGTATATAGCACTTTAGCGATGACCTTAATAATATTGGCTCACAGCACCATAGAGATCTTCCAGATAAATATTTTCTTATAAATATGGAGATTCACATTTGACCTTGAGCCAAATACTAGATTGGATTGCACGCGTTTGATGATATTCATGTAGTAAGAAGTGTTTGTTTTAGTTATTGATGCATATTATAAACTATCTGTCACTTAACTTTTAAAAGAGTTGAATTTACATTTCATACCCTATTTTATTACCCGCGACGGCCACGCAAAATGGCGTATGCGTCCAAATGCATATGCCGTTTTGCGTGTGTGTGTGTCGGAAGCGGCAGGGTCAATTTCGAAACGGCTTTTTGCGTTGTAAAAGCCATTCATGTCCATGCATGTTCTTAGCTGAGTTCTAATATTCTAGGCCATCAGGGGGCTCAACAGTACGCATTTTTCTATAAAGCGATTATTGGAACGTAGTTCTTTATCGCACGTTTTTGTTTGCGGACTGAGAGGCTAGACGAAGAAAAGTGGCACATTTTGACATCGATCAAAAAAACGTGACATTTTGACATCGTAGATGAATATATATTTTGACATCGTTCAAAAATCTATTATTTTTATTTATGTGAGGCTAGAATAAGGATGTTTGTTATGTATGTTGTTTTTTTTGTAAAAGTTGTAATGTTTATTTTACCCATGTCAAACTGTCTATGTGTAATTTAAGTGTGAAAAATTTAAGGTTGGTTTACGGAAGTCTCGGGTTAGATTCTTGAGACTTCAAATTTTTCTATTTTTCAAAAATGCAATTATTGTAATTATAAAAGCAATTGACAATGTGACTAGTACCGAAAAATGTAATGAATGAGGCGAATATGGTTTTTAGGCACATTCAAGAACTCGAAGAAATGAGAAAAGTTAATAAATTTAAAAATAAGGAGGTTTATCAAATTTTTGTAAAAACCTACGACGGCCATAAAAAATAATCAAATGGAATTTTCGAAGGTAATCCGTTTGGGTCTGCCATTCGCTACTCTGTCACATGCACAAAAACGGTAGTTCAATTTAGGGCAGTGAATCAGTCAGATCCGGAATCATTACAAAAACACACAGAGTGGGGTAATAGAATTAGGAGGGCCGACCCCAAGAGACTGGAAAATAGGCAGGACCTGGACGGATTTTCTTCGAAAATGTCATGTGATTCTTTATTTCGCCCATCGTTAGTTATTGTTTTTATTTTTGTATTTCCCTTTATGGAATGAGTTTTGAAAAACCCCTTCAGTACTCGCTTACGTATGAAATTAAAGAAAACTTTATAAATAAATGTAATAGTTTCAGGAACAATATAACGAGCAAAAAATAAATTAAATAAGCGTTAGTGTTTTCAACATTATAACAACGCCATGTGGCAGATCTCTGAACCACATGAGTATTGGTCTGGTAGTAGATTGTGTGACAAATAAAAGCTTTCTAGCCAATGTACTAAAGAAAATATTGTAAAATTAAGAATATGTTTTTATTGTTGTCGGGGAGCTGTCTTCTATAATAACTGTTCAGTTGTGTGACAATATTGCTATCGCTACTCTGGTATAAAATGGGTGGCTCGTGCATGAATTCGTGATACAATAATCTATGCGTTTTATTTAAAATATACATTATTTATAAATAAATGAATGTAGGAATAATAAATAATAATATCGAGAACAGAAGATAAGGAATAATAAAGGATTTCAGGACCCTCGAGCTTTATGAGGTGAACAAACTTAAAGCAAGCATAAGATTTTTCCTTTTCAATCTTGCAAAGGTCGTTTACTTGACGCTTAGAATGACCGTATTTGAAATAAATAAGGTAATAAGTAAGTTTTATAGCTCTGTAGAATTTCTTCTAGACGTGAAAATTCCTACATAATTATAACAAATAGTTACAAAATAAAATACTGCAAGTAAAATAGTGAAATTTACGTGTCTAAATATTTTTTAAAAGAATTCAGTCCTCTTTGTCCTTATATTCACATTCTTTGAACATCAAGCTTAGTCAACGTTTCGTGAACGTGGAACATTTTTAGAGAAACCGCTGCTCCCTGCATTGTTTAGATAAAAGGGTTTATTTCGAGTTGCTGAGCTGGACGCGGTAAGTGAACAGATTATTATGTTTGCGCTTCGTTTGTTCTATGTCTCGGTGATCCCGATTTAATCCTACTAATCCTGTATTACAAACTAATAAATATCTTATTTTAATAACTTGGGTCTACTCATACAACGTTAGTTGATCCCAAACTAGGCATAGCCTGTAATACGGCAACCAGACAACTGATTAACTACGTATATGTTTCTAAATATCTATACTAAAACTTATAAAGCTGAAGAGTTTGTTTGTTTAAACGCGGTAATCTCAGGAACTACAGATCCGAATTGAATTTTTTTTTCACTGTTATATAGCCCATTTATCGAGGAAGGCTATATATGTAGGCTATATAACATCACCCTACGACCAATAAGAGCAGAGGAGCAATGAGAAATGTTGCAAAAACGCGGAAAATTTACGCAGACGAAGTTGCACGTGACAGCTAGTTCACCTATATATTTGAATGACGCCCAAAATAATTGCATTGAAATATAATAAACAATCACACAAAGATTTGTACTGAGTGGGAAACGAACCCACAGCATCTGGCTTAGCAGTCAGGGTCGCTAACCACTGGACCAACGAGCTAGTCAACTATAATTTATTTGAGCCTAACTGATTTTGGTCATACCATGGAACTATTATAATGTACAAATGTGTATGCAGAGTGTGCTTTCTAACTTCACTCTCATAGTCCGATTTAACGAAAATTTATACGACCGGAGAGAGATTAGGCGTAGAATCGATGATTTTACTTGAACGCGTAAAGTTATTAATTCTCGCGACTGAAACGGTTCGATTTTTACAAAACAATCATTGGCAGCACGGTGCTTGCCCTGCCGATTTTTACGGTCGCTACTGACTAACGGATTTCTCAAAACGTTAATATTACTAAATACTTACAGTATGAACACTATCGTGTATCAGGAATTTAGTTTAATAAATACATTTTCTTTGCGTAATATACACCATTTTATAACATGAAATTAAAATTATTTAGTGGACTGCTTTATCGTCGGCAAGTCCTTGACATTGCTTAGTACATCTCATAAGACAATGCAAATTCAGAGTATGGACTTGAATATAAATCCATGGATATTCATATTGTTTATGGTTAACAATCTAATGGTAAACTAGCGTAGAATGCAGCTTTCCTCGTGTTAGGTTGTTCATCCTCATAGAGATCAGAGATAGACTTTCCAAAATTCCTTTCTTCCTGGCCTATATCAAAAAAGAAACCTCTCTGTTAAACTTTACCTGTCTAAGTACAATGGATTGAACTAGGCATTGATGGTTGAATAAGTCAATTTTTTCAGTTTTATTTATTGAAAAATTCAATTTATTTATTATTGACCCGCGCAACTAGTCTGCGTAAGTTTTCCCCGTTTTGGCATTTTTTTTATAGCTGCTCCGCTGATATTGATTGTAGCGTGATATTACACAGCTTATAGCCTTCCTCGATAAATGAGTTATCCAACAGTAAAAAAATAATTTGCATAGACAAAGTCACATTCGAATAGCGATATCGTTAATGGAAAAGTAGGTACTAAATGTATGGAATTGAAATATGTCACGTGGTTAATCCAAGTCGATGCGTAGATAAGCTGCACTATTGACATTATGTTCGCTATTTTTTTCCATTCGATGGATCACTAATCTAGCAAATGATAAGACCATGTAGAAAACGAAGTAAAATGGTGGTTTTTATTTTGCGGTGGAGACCATTAACATTTTTTAAATTTTTTTGCAAACGATTGGTGGAACTGACATTAATAATAATAATATTAATAATTTATTCATGAAAGTAAAGGTACAATAAACTTATATAAAGGTATAATAACAAATAGCATTGTAGACGTTAGTGAATTCGCCATGGAGCGAATATTCCTTGTCAAACCACACAGTAGTTCCTGATATCACCACGTTCAAACAAACAAACTCTTCAGCTTTATAACATTAGTGTTGGTCAGTTGGTTTGGCGAATAAACGTGACCGCTAAGCGAGAGGTCGTCAATTCTATAAAATGTAGGGTTAGATATAGAAAAATAAAACCATCAAACAAACACTTTCCTAAGCTGCACGTGAAAGTAATGTGGGATTAGAAAACCTTTATATAAATACTACTTCAATACTTGCTAACAAAAGACCCTGTGAACAAAATACATTTATAAACAAATCCCTAGGAAGACCCCGACCGTATTTATAAAGCTTACAATACGTCATGATCAGACCACCTTCGCCCGCGTTGTGGAAATTTCATAGTTATTGATTGCACGTCAAACCCGATCACAATAGAGCCTTTTCATTCTATCCTAAACAGAATACTGTTAGGATAAGGTGGGCAGTTTATCTGTGGTTAACGTCAAAGAAGTTAACAAGAGCATTGTTGTAAGATCTACGCTTTAGATTAAGCGAAATCTTTATAAAAATGCGTACATTATACTGTTCATCTTAGACACGAAAGGAATAAAACTAAGCATTGTTTTGGATTCAGAATCCTTTATTAGTCAATCTAGGTTAGTTTTTTTTTAATATCTTCAATGTACATATATAGATAATTTACAATTTTATAAAATTATAGATGCACAATATGCGTATTGTCGATCGCAAGTCTCGGGCTTGATTTTTGGGTCTAAATTTCTCTTTCTAATGCAATAATTGTATAGGCAAATTAATGAATAAGAAACACCTATGATAACACATAATTATTTTTTTTTATAAGTCAAATATATAAAAAAATTAAACACATTTTATGTTCTAAACTTTGTATATTTCATTTACTTTTGTGTCCATACCTTTACCAGACAAAGTAACGACGATATAAATAAGGAATGGATTTGTCAGCTGTCTTTTCTCATTACAGACAGATTACGAACGAGATAGGACAATGGTACGGTGATTTGGTACATAAATAAGGTTTATTTTCTTAGTAATGTGTAGTATTTTTCTATTATTCACGGTCATTGCTCTCCTTTGGGAGATCTACGTGGGACTATCGGTCCAATAACGCCTTCGAACTCTTCTGATTTTGACTTAAGTTGACGCCTACATAACACTAAATAATTATAAGAAAATCAAATTACAAAATAAACCTAAATTATTTTATTTTACTAACTTGACAAATGACAAATGCCCAGTCCTCTAACGACTTATTCATTGTTACGTCCCACGACTCTTCCAGCCCATGTGGATGAATCACAGAATTCGTTAGCGTTTCGTTCCATTGCTTTATTTTATGAAATTTATTTTATTAATACAGTCTGTAACACAAAGGTCGTTTAGGTCGGTGCCAGCACTTGTAGGATTTTTTTCTTTTTTTTTAAATTTAACTTGCAATGTGGGATTGTGGTCTCACATTACTAGCAATCCTGTTAACCCCTCCAGCTAAGTACTATGGCTTGGGTTATGCGTAGGTTCACGTCGGTAGTATAATGGCCATGATACGAACCTATGACCTATGATCGATCACGATTGCGAGACCGATGCCTTAGCCAATGCTACCGCCGCTATTTGTACTAAAATTCTAACAAAGATGGTTGAACTTTTTATATTTGTCGATATATTTGTAGATAATTATTGAAGTAGCCCGTTAGATTGTGTGTATATAGATTTTGTGTATATTATTATACACACAATCTAACGGGCAACTTCAACATAGTAACTATTATAATTTTTTAATATAAGTTGTATAATTTCATTTACAAATAATTGCACTGCCATTACCACCAAACGGGTTTGATAGTTTTAATTACCATAATAAAACTTAATCCAATATTCTAAAACAGTCTCTTGATAACCCATTTTTTAATTTAAATTGTTTTTGAATTCTGTCCCATTTTTAAAGTAAAGTAAATTAAATTCTAGACTTTTAAAAAAGGACGATTATTTTTAAAACTTCTTTGCCTTTAAGTTGTCAGCTTAACAATACTTTGTCTTTTAATCCACAAGCGGTGTCCAGCGCTAACGAAGTTTGTAAAATTCATTATAATCCGAACTCGATCTATTTCGTGTTCAAAAGTGATTGTTGAAATGAACCTCGGTCGAGTTTTCCGGTTAAGTCCAATCATTTCACGCCATTATAACATTTTAAATTGATTTTCGTTCGCGTTAGTCGAATTACTTTTAATCAGTCAAAATCGTTCTTGGAATCTTCTGGTATAGAGTGAAAAAGTAAGTAAAATGTATTATTGTCTAGTTCTTCTATAAATCTACTAATAGTTATTTTGAACTTAGCTTGTCTCATACCCATGCAAAAAAAGAATCTACACTAATTACAATAAGTAAAAAATAAATTTTGTACCCTTGAACATTATAAACCGATACTATTATACGGATTTTAATAAAATTTCCTTCGAAGGAAGGTGTAATGCATGAGGATGGAAATTAACCAGCTTTTACTAATTAACTTAAAATATAAACGGAGTTGTGGAAAACAACTGATCTTAGAAAGCAAAAGTATGAAGACAAACCTACTGCTTATTTCTTAAATCTATACTTATATTATAAAGCTGAAGAGTTTGTTTGTTTAAACGCGGTAATCTCAGGAACTACTGGTCTGAATTGAAAAATTCTTTCACTGTTGGATAGCCCATTTATCCAGGAAGGCTATATATAACATCACGCACCAACCAATAGGAGCGGAGCAGCAATGAGAAATGTTGCAAAAATAGAGAAAATTTACGCAAACGAAGTTGCGCGGGACAGCTAGTAATAAAGGGTCTTTCAAATAGAGCGGGTCGATATTAATAATCTGTGGCGGCCATTTTGATTTGGCGGCATCTGTCAAATCTGTTTTTTCTTATTCAGTCACTGATGCCAAATCACCATGGCAAGTTACACGGTTGAGCAGCATGTGCAAATGATAAAACTTTATTATCAAAGGGACCCCGATTTTGGCCAAAAAATAATCTTTAGCGACGAGGCACATTTTTGGATGAATGGTTTTGTTAATAAGCAAAATTGCCGTATATGGGATGACCACAACCCACATGATAGCAATGCATCCACAAAAAGTAACTGTTTGGTGCGGATTTTGGTCTGGCGGCGTCATTGGTCCGTACTTCTTCGAAAACGAAGTTGGCGAGGCCAGCACCGTCAACGGTGAGCGCTACAGATCAATGATAAACAATTTCTTTTGGCTTAAATTAAACAATATGGACGTGAATGACATGTGGTTCCAGCAAGATGGCGCTACTTGCCACACAGCGAACGACACAATCGACATTCTGCATGAACGGTTTGCGGGTAGGGTTATCTCTCGCAGAGGTGACGTGAATTGGCCACCAAGATCGTGTGATTTGACTCCGCTAGACTTTTTCTTGTGGGGTTTTCTGAAGTCGCAGGTCTATGCCAATAAACCACATTCGACCGTTGCCCTGAAAGCCAACATAACGCAGGCCATCGCTCAGATTCAGCCGGATCTATGCAGCAGAGTCATTAAAAATTGGACCTCTCGGATTTGTGCCACCATGCGAAGCCGCGGCGGACATTTGAACGATGTCATATTTCATGCATAATGGCATAAACGGGCCTTTCAAATAAAAAATAAATTTCGTTAATATCTCACACACATCTAGTTTTATTCAATTTTAACATCGACCCGTCTTTGTTGAAAGACCCTTTATATATAAGTGTAAGTAATGATGCAATTATCAACTACTTCTAGATTATGAGTAAAGCACAATTTTACCCGACTGCGCGAGTAATAACTTTTTTAAGAGAAATGAACCGCCTTCAAGAAAAAAAAATACTAAGCACATCACCTAATGCAAATTTTGCTAACTCACTCCAATGTTATAGTCTATATCTCGAGTGTTATATAAGCTAGGACAACGTTTTATACACTAAAACTGAAGAATGTTTAGTCAAATAGTGAAAACCGCGTCAAAATCGGTCCAGTAGTTTCTGAAAAAATCATGAACACACATACAACATATATACATATCAAACAAAGAACCACCTTTTATGAAGGCAGTTACTAAAATGGTTGATTTTTGGCACCAAAATATTTCATTTTTTAATTTTATGTAGTCCAGTTTGTAACAATTTTGCTTGTCAATTACGAATTATGTAACTGAAATCATGTATAATAAGTAAATAGATGTAGTAATATTTAACCGGAATGACCGCCTCTCGACCTTCATAAACCATTGGAAATATCGGTAATCTAAGCTTGTCCGTTCTCAGAATTCTAGAGGCTTGATTGCGATGATGGATGTTGCAAATTAACCGCGGCCTTTGAATCAGTTAATCTGTTCAGTGAAACAAAGAAGACGATATCGTCTTATTATTTAATACTAGCTGAAAGCAACTTCATTCAGGCAAAAACACTTGGAGGTGTTTCTGATGGAGCTCCAAACATTTCCAAAAAAAAAATGTAACCTGATGAAGTTACTTAAAATTGAAAACCGTTACTGTGAAAATCCATCTCTCACAAACAAGCAAACACACTAGCGACGTAGTAAGTAGGGCATCGGATTCGCAATCGAGAGGTTACTTGTTTGAATCCTACCCATAGTACCACTTCAATTAATTTAGCTTAGCAGAATGGGTTAACATGGTTGCTAGAAATTTGCGACCCATATCGCTAATAATCTTTTTGAGGAGAAACTACTCTGTCTACCATTAGGCGACAATTATCCTCTTTTCACTTAGTTACGTACATTATATATAAAAAAACAATCCATTAATACAAAACAAGCTCAACCCTTCTCATAAGGATATCACATTTTATTATATCCGAGACAATTTTAATAAGCGTCAATGATAAATTTATGACGCACAAGATTTTCATGTGATACGTGATACGACGATGTGTTTTATTACTTAACCCGTAAAAATCCCATAAAGTCAGCCATTATGGTAGCCATAGCGACCCACTCCAAATGTCACTGGTCACATTCCTAATTTTTGTCGATTTTGTGGGAATATGTGTTATTATTATATTATTGAGCAGTGACGGATTTGTAGAACGCAAATCGCAGATTCGTGTTTAGTTTCAAAATCGGTGAAGGACATTTTCAGAATTAAAATATCTCAGACGTATTTTGTGACATCCACCAGTCCACACTGGATTCGAGTGGTGTGTTAACACCTGTAGGTACACCTACAATTATAATTAGTCTGTTATTAAAATTATTACAACTATATTTAAGTGAAAACTTCTTTAGCAGCGTTGTGCACTTTTTGGGATGAGTAAAAAATTTTAAACTCGCGTCAGGACCCGTGACCTGATCGAAAATTCGTAAGAAAAAGAGAGAGCAATGAAAAACTGCTACAATATCATCAGAATACGACGAGTCCGAGTAACGATTTTTTTCCTTTTTTTATTTTAATTTTTCGATTTGTGATTTATTATTTCATATTTTTTTATTATTATGTCAGTAACATCGAAAAATATTATTAATATTTAAGTATGTAATAAAATGTTCAAGTTTTTACTTCTGCCGGCACTCCCGGTGTGTAACTTAGTGTTTTTTTTTTATATAGACTAGTCATACTTGCAATTGTTGGCAAGGTCTTCACTCTATTTACCTACTACCCACTGTGCAAAATTTCCGCTTTTTTAGTTCAGTACTTTTAAAAGGTTAGATGATTCTGAAATATATATAAAAAGTACTAAGTCTACATAAGGACACTAGATTTACACAAATCGTTTATTTAAACCTTTTCAACAACTCATCATCACTTTTCAATACCGTATTTCCTTTCTAAACAATATTGAACAACCACAAAAAGCAGACACTTACATTCATGCCATCGATCGAAAACCCAACAGTTGTCTACGCAGCAGTTTCTATTGAAAACCTTTCTGTAAATCCTCTGTTTGATGTCCACATAAAATTTTATAGCTTTTGAATGTTACACCCTGTACTTATACGTTGTACTATAACATAATGGGGACATATGTGTGGACGGCGTCACTGAAGGGTTATATTTCAAATCTCGCTCAGTTTAATGATTGGGAATAAATAATTATGTTGTCATCTTGTGATCGGTGGAATGGAAACGCTAACGTCTAAATTCTTACAGGACTTATGAGGAATTAACTATCATATTAAGAAATCTTTGTATTATCAATCTTCAAAGAGGCATGGTAACTAAATAGGTAGGTACTTAGTAAAAAGGACATCAGGACAAAATCGTAGCTCAGGTAGATGACTCCTATTTTCTAAGGACTTTATTAATACAATAATTGCACTTGAAAGAAGATAAAATTGAATTAGGTACTGACCCAGGAATCAAACCCGAGACTTCCAATCACTTCTTTTATAATGACCTGTTAAAGAAAAACAAAATAAGGAAAGAAGAGAAGGTGCAGATGACAGGCCAAGTGTTCTGTGAACTTTATCCTTTTCAGGTCTATGTATTAGGATTTCGACGTTGAACTGTCAAATCTCTGCTTACGTTCGAGGACAATTTATCATATCGATGTATCAATGCAGATATTGTCGGTGCAGCATACCATATGCTTGCTATGCACTGATTTGAAAAGGATTATTACTTTATAAACTGCCTTGAGTTTTTACGTACTTTGTGACAGATATACATCACATTTTTCGAATTCATGTTTAGTACGCGATTACACTACGTTTGCCAGGCCAGGTGGAGTGATGATTTACGCAAAACGACTGGCGTGCAATTGGTGAGGCCTATGTCCAGCAGTGGACTGCAATAATGACGCGATTACAAGTACAAAACGTAAGCTAGATTTACTTACTTTCACTTATTTTCCTGTGACCCCTAGATGGGGCAGAGAGCCTCCACAGTGGGCCTCCATCTCGTTCGGTCTTAAGCATTGCGCGTCATTTCGCTCCAAGTCTTCCCAATGTTCTTCGTCTCTACGATAATCATCCGCCGTCAGGTCTTCTTAGGGTGGCCACGTTTACGCTTTCCTTGGGAATTTTAGTTTAGGGCATGCCTCGTTATGTGTTAAGGGTCCCTTTGGAGCATGTAGCTGATGTAGTTCCACTTGCGACGTTTGATCTGTTGATCGTTTGGCAAGGTTAAAGATTTTCTCGGGTCTGTAAACATTGAGGATATGGCAGCGGTTAAAACGTCCTGGAGTTGACGCGAGATGTCCTTTGTGACCTTCCACGTTCGGACGTAGTTACTTATAGGCAGTCCGTGTCAGATCAAAATTTTTAGTGAACAATTACCCATAATGTGAACACCGCCTGTGGGAACGCCTGTGTATCGCGATTTATTTGCGGTGCGGTTCACCTCTACGTGTGTGTGACTCGTACCTGCAGTCTTCTCCTTTTAATCTTATACTTAATTGCCATGCCGACTTATCGCTGACTATAGTCATCATATTACTCATATTCTCTACTTATAGACATTATAAACACTTGGGCATGAAATTGCATTACTCGAATACGTTTGAAGGTTATCTTCTGTAGGTACTCTAGATATTTTTGTGACTTAAGTAGGTATCTCTAAATAGTAACTAGCGACAGTAATTGTAGACAGAATAAGTAAATATAATAACAATATACAAACTATTTACTAACTAAAACTAGTTTCAAAGCAAAATATTAAATGTATAAACACAGGTTATAAATAATTATCTTTGAAATAAATCTGCTAAATATTACATTTAACTTGTAAAACATCAAATAATTTCATTAGATTTGATTTATCAAATAAAACCTAAAACCGATTACAACGTCCCAGACTAATCAAATAAAATACCAAACGATAAACTCGACATTTAATTTATTGGTAACATCAAATAAAATCAAAAGATCATCCAAAATAAAACATTTGCATTTGGCTCGCGTTGTGGCATTAAACCTAGGTCGCAGACTGCTCGTTCCATCTGTGGTTAACACTGGCAGGCAGGATATTGTGCGGTATTCCTCATTCGAAATTTGAATTCGAAAAAGATTTTTGGTATTTTACTGACAGTTTCGCCCTTTTCAAATGAACAGTATTCGAATTTAGAGTATTCGACTCTGTATTTAAAATTAGAATATTAAAGATTTGTAGCAAAACAACAGATGATTGATAATGTTTTTTTTTATACGAGGGTGTTAGTAAATAGACGTTTACTATCATTGGAATGGTTTTACTAACAATACACACCGCTGTTATTTCGTTCGATTTATGAAGTAACTTACCACAACAATATTACGTATTTGACAACTCAACCAGTATAATATAAATTGTGGTGTGATTATTGTTTTAATTCATTAACAAACTATATGGTGCTTCTATAATGTATTATAATCATCTCAAGTCATTTACATGGGAATTACAACATAAACTGTAAGTACTTTTACTTTGTAATTTTCGTGATACAATTAATGTTTACATTACTTTGAACACAATTGACCTAAAGACACGGCTACTTGCATAGCCATGTCTGTTATTATAATAAAGAAACTGTACTCGAGTACCTACTTCTATAATATCAATTTATTCTGTCTTAATCCATTCTGTGTCACAAACATTGTTCGCGTTACTTAGGACACAATTATTAATAATAATGATGTCTACTTATGTAGCCATGTATCTCAAGGTCATACGAATGATATTATTATTTTAGTAGTTTTAGTGTCTATAAAATAAAAACATATTATCTATTGGTATAATATTCATTCTTCAATAACACTTGACTTTGACTTTGTAATGTAGACGCAACACATAATAAATGGCGCATTACATTTCTAAATTATGATGCAGCGAATAATTTGATTTATAGTGTACGAAATATCACATTTAATTAAATTTCTCCGCTATAGCTCCTCTACGTATAAACTAAAAAAAAATTATAACTTTTCAGTATTTTGAAATGCAAAAAGAAATAGTAGGTATATTACTACAAAGAAAAAGTTTAACGTCGTACATTTTATTATACTCTAAAAATTGCAAAAGATAATTACATAGCGCTCCAATGTTTACACAGTTCAAAATTTTAAGATTACCTACTTCACAAGAATTTCTAAAAACGGTGAGGCATAGAAAAAATAAGGTAACCTACTTCAGTATAAACGGTAGCACCCTTTGTAGGGCGTTGATTTATGAAACACCTCGAGATAATGTTGGATGCTTACGCATGGACACTAGCGCCAAGGATTTAGGTAAACTAAAATACGATGGCATGATTACGAAGGTAGCTCAAAGAATTTGTAAAATGAGGCAAAGAGCTAAATAAAAAAGTTTTCCACATTAGCCTAAATGTCATGTTTTCTCGTTCTTAATTTGAATAAACAAGCCTGTTACCTTTTTAAGACATCCTGGTTTTGACTTTGAATAGTTAATAATTTGAATAGTTTCGTAGTTATACGGCTAGGGCAGGGTTTGATATTTGATGTTTATGGCACATAGCATTTCAATGTAACATTGAAGTTTGTTATAATTATAGTCTGCCGAAACTATAAGAACAGGGTCAATAAAATATTTCACCAAAACCTCCATAAAAATTCTCAAAGAATAATAATAAATCTAATCAAAATGAAAACAGTTTAAGCACCTTATAATTTCACAATATTTTGAATTAGGTACTCTAAAATCTTAAGGCGCTAATTACGTTAACTGGAGCCGGAGGTTGCAGAGAAAGTCTATACATCTTAAATAAATTTAATTATAAATTACATTAAACTAAAATCTAAAACTAGTGATAAATGGTCGATGTATGTACCAAGAATGAATCGTTCTTTATTAAAATCTAAAACTACAACTATGGAAAGACGGTTGCGAAATCGAAGTGGCGAGATGTGGAAATCACGTAGCGCTGACTCGACGCCTCGTGCCGGTCCGCAACTGCACTGCTTCGATAAATGGTGTCAACGGTCCGCCTCTTACACCAAAGCGTAGATAAATGGTGTCGACGGTCCGTCTATAACACCGACGCGTAACACCTCCCCCCGAAGAACAGCAACTATTTGTCAAGCGGAGTGGCAAATATTGCTGCCAGACCACTGGTGTTCATCTTACTTCTTCTGGTCGGATGTTCCGTCTGGGTTCAATAAGTGTATAGTTGGCCCCTCTGCAGTATCGATGTCTGGATACGCCTCTGGCTTCAGCTTCCGAAGATCCGGATATTCGTTGAAGGTGCTTGGAAACCACCCGGGTGACTCGCGAACGCGGATATCGATTTGAGATATTCCTAATTATCGCGAACCGGCCCGCGAATATCCTACCGACTGCGCCAATTACGTTAACTGGAGCCGGAGGTTGCAGAGAAAGTCTATACATCTTAAATAAATTTAATTATAAATTACATTAAACTAAAATCTAAAACTAGTGATAAATGGTCGATGTATGTACCAAGAATGAATCGTTCTTTATTAAAATCTAAAACTACAACTATGGAAAGACGGTTGCGAAATCGAAGTGGCGAGATGTGGAAATCACGTAGCGCTGACTCGACGCCTCGTGCCGGTCCGCAACTGCACTGCTTCGATAAATGGTGTCAACGGTCCGCCTCTTACACCAAAGCGTAGATAAATGGTGTCGACGGTCCGTCTATAACACCGACGCGTAACACGCTAATACTGCTTAGATTTTGATAAAAAAATAAACAGTATGTATAATGCGTATATGCCTAAACACCCTCGAAAATGGCCACTCATTTCTGTTATACTCATATAGGAAAATTATTTGCCTAAAAACTAACAGTTAATTCAACCAACGTATACCAATAAAAAAACAGTAAACAAGTAAGCATCTGTCAGGAGCCATCACATGTGACTGTAAAAATAAGTTACGGCCTATTTTGCATGACAATGAGTGCCTCGTTTGCGATTTCATGAATTACATCTATGAAACTTTTTGTTTCGTTTCACCCTATATTTTTTTATATATCACGAAATGAAGAGACGACCTAGTCGTATGCCTGATGCTAAGCGTTTAAATAGCCCATAGCAGTATCAGTATCAAGTAAATCCTTTTTTGGCAATAACTTCAATGTCACTGCACTGCGCTCTTCATTTGAGACATTAGTTTGTTAGTCTCATTTGCCTGGATTTTTATCTGTATGTGTCATTTACCGATTTAAAAAAGGCAGTTCTCTGTTCGCCTCTAAGTGTTTATGTTCGTGATTTTCTCAATAACTATGGTTCCGATTTGGTTGAAGCTTTCGCTGTTCAACTGCATTTTTTTTCTGGACAGGTTTTACTATATAAAACTTTGCTAAATGTGGAAGCTTGTTGCTAAATGTGGAAGCTTGTTATTAGCAACATTTTAACTACCTACACAGTAGCATAGTATGATATTAGTCTGTAAGCTTTCCTAAAAAGTAAATAAATAAATAAAAACTTTGCCCTAGATTATAAAACGTCAGACCTAACATAAGAGTAAGTCTGCGAAGTTTTTCATTAATCGGTGATGTTTGGTTCTTCCATTGACTTTCAATTTAATCAATTTCGATTCGCTTAAAATAGTACCTACTACTTATTTTACTTACCCATGTTTACCCGTTCACGGATAAAGGTTTTCTTCCTTCTTCTTTTCACGTTCTTCATATAATAAGCTTTCAGGATATATTACATTTCTTTCTGGACCAGTTAGCTATCACATACTATTTTCTGGCAAATAGCATGCATTTTGACGGTAGCTAATAACAAATACGACAAATATGTCCAGTCCTGTTTCGTTTAAACTTAGCAGCTGACATTAGCTAAGCATGAAAAGTATGTTATCGTGAAAATATACATTATGAAGCATCAAAAAGATTTTTAAAATCGCTAATATAGTACTGTTTCTTAAAAACTTTTCGGAGTGTGTCGTGGTGGAGCTTCCTCATTCTTTTTTTGAATTCATAAATTCTTTGACTTTGAAAATACATCTTTTACGATTCACATTTCATTAGTCAGGTAGTGAATCAAGGCATAGTTCCTTTCCATTAAAACTTCGTATATTGCTTATCCTTCAAAGCAAATAAACTTGACCTCAAACACTTCAACCAATTCTACTGCATATTACATTTTAATTGAAAAAAAAAATACTACAAATTCCAACGTGTATTAATTCCTCGATGTTCTAGAAATATTTCAAAGCTAGAGTATACATAATAGAAAAAGCTTTCGTCAAAAAAAAAACTGACCAACCTTTTTTAGAAAAACCATTAGCATGTGGCATGTTTTTTTTAGAAAACGTTTGGTAATGTACTACGTTATCATTCATTACTTGTCTATGAATTACAGCAGGATTGTTTTTTTAATTGGCAAATTGAAATAATAATAATTCGTATAAATGGTACATAGTTGGAACCGTAATTATAGGTATCACAAGGCACATGATCAAGTTTAGTAGGTACGTTGTTGGAGTTGTGCGAACTCGTTAGACACTAGAAAATAAAATGTAGTACAAACATACTACGTGTACTACATTTTTTTCATTTTTTTAATTGACCTATGGTGACGATCCTAGTATGTAACTAAGTAAAGATGGGATACCATATTTATTTTTAAACTACTATCTAAAAATAACAATACCTACCTGTAGGTTGAGCTTAAGAATTTCGCTCTGAGTTTTAAAAGACAGATAAATAAAATTTATCAACCCTTGTCCAGAGCAGGTGGTCTCTGGCTTCAGTAATTATAGAAGTCACTTCTAGGTCTAAGGTTACCCTAAACGACTGTGAGAAGGGTTTTACACTCTTCAACACACTTGTCTTTAGAATAAATTGGATCTTACTGATTTATATTATTTTTTGCATTCATTATCATTTCTTTAAAACCCAAGTTACTACTGCGGATTTTTGTACGGAATAAAGTGAAGCATGTTGTTGATTTGAAGAATCATTTTTTAAAGACAACTCTTAACAGCGGTTTATCTTGGTGTCGCGACTTTATAATGAAACACAAACTCTGAATAACCACTGCGTTTGTTTTATAAAAGAGATATCAGAAGTTATATCGACGCGGTGATTAGGCAATTGCAATCGCATGTTACTAGTTCAAATCTCGCCCACAACACTAGCAAATACTACCAAAGTGAGCCCACTTATAAGATAACCAGGAGTTAAAAGTTTGCTAGTAAAAAAATATTGTAACTTTTTTTTATTCAGACGATCCGGTAAACACTGTGATTTGAAATTGTTGCAGCAAAAAATCTTAAAATTGAAATGAATCTTAAAAGTATTTATTTTATTTATAATATCTCAAAGTTATTGATAAATTGAATAAAATAACACCAGAGCTGTAGATATTAAAGACTTAAGTTGAACAAAGCGAGTTCAATATTTTAAATTCTTTTGTCATTGGAAAGTTTCCAACAAATTTATGTACAGTCATGAACATTAAATTTATTGCAACTGAAATTCAATTAACTTGCTTGCTGATTTTAGATAAACTTTTTTCTAAAAGTAAATATTTCTAGATATATTTCTTAATATATTAAAATTCAAAACCCAAATTTACTAGTATGATACTTCAATTAAGATGCTATCGAAACTCGTCATTTAAAGTACTTTTCTAAATTGCATCCATCCATAACTGAATCCATGGTATGGATATCTACTTGAAGTCTGTGTCTGTCTTTCTCTTCTAAATGGATAGCCAGATATCCTGAAAAGAGAAAGATGGACTCTACGACGTGAAACAAAGTCAAATATTTTGACTTCACGTAGATATTCATAGCTTGAATTCTGAATACTCGTAGATAATTAAAGTGACTGTGACAGGGTGTTATTTAACGGCCCATTTCGTTAATTATACCTATATATAAATATTTTTACTCGTGATTGTGGTTAATGGTTATGGCTTCGGTCTTGCAATCGTGAGGTCGCGGTTTCGAATCCTGCCAATAATACAATTGACGTGAACTCACTATTTTTTTCTTGGTTCCGCGAGAAAAAATCCTGATAAACTTCCCCTCCGTCCGGGGAAGCGATGAAGTTAGTGTGGGGTTTGCCCCACTAAAAAACTCGCCGTTTATCACTCGCTACCTTCGCTAGCGGGCCGCCGGAATTTGTTATACCGTCGGTGGACCGGTCAGCCTGCCACCGGATCAACAACGTGAATTCACTCCTAACACAAGCCATTGAGCTTAGCTAGAGGGGTTAACAGGACTGCTAGTAATGTGGGACCGCAATTCCACATTGCTAGTTATCTTTAAAAAAAAGAACAATTTAACGTTTTGAACTCGTAATTAAAAAATTACGGTTCACTAATCTCATATCAGTTAAACTCGGCAAAAGTTTAATTATCACCCTTATCTATGTATAACTTCTATACTAATATTATAAGGAGGTAAAGTTTATAAGGTTGTAGAGGGCAATCTCTGGTTCCACTGAACCGATTTTGAAAATTATTTTATCAATAGAAAGCCACGTTATTTGTGAGTGTCATAGGTCCATCGAAGTAGGTATGAGTCAGCTAGTGTACTTTAGGAACAGCACTTTAACTAAGGATTTTTTTATTCATTTTAGATTAATATATTAGAGGGCTTTTTATTATCTACTAGCTGTCCCGCGCAACTTCGTATGCGTAATTTTTCCTCGTTTTTTGAAACATTTCTCGTCGCTTCTCCGCTCCTATAAGTCGTAGCGCGATGTTATATAGCCTATAGCCTTCCTCGATAAATGGGCTATCCAACAAAAAAATATTTTTACAAATCAGACCCGTAGTTTTTGAGATTAGCGCGTTTAAACAAACAAACAAACAATATATAAAGCTGAAGAGTTTGTTTGTTTGAACGCAGTAATCTCAAGAACTACTGGTCCGACTTGAAAAAAAATTTGGATTATTATATTATATTAATTACTGTTGGATAGCCCATTTATCGAGGAAGGCTATAGGCTACATAACATTACGCTACTACCAAAAGGAGCGGAGCAGCAACGAGAAATGTTGCAAAAACGGAAAAAAATTACGCAAACGAAGTTGCGCGGGGCAGCTAGTTAGAAATAAATTGTATTCACTATAAGCATTTGTATTTTAGATTAAAATCTGTCCGCTTGTTATATACGAGTAACTTTAAGCCTTTTTCATTAGTCTAGAAGGACTTTGCATAATCTAGTAAATATTCTGTTCTGATATTGTCAACGTTAAAATAATATCCAAAAAGTCCGCTGAATGCGCCAACTTTTCACTCAACCCCTTTACTTTCCCAAGGTATCGGTTTGAAACAAAGTGCATGATTGTGAATAATTAGTGAGAGACGGAAGTTCCAGAAATTTTCACTTTGTAACTGTCCAATCCAATTTTGGAACTATCTATTATGTTTTAAATTTAAAAACAAATGTTCTTCAAACACTTTGGTAATTTGTATAATTTAATTTCAAGTAGCAGTGAAAAAAATAACTTTGTACTCTAAAACTAATCATTATGTTTATAATAATAATTTCACAACAAAAATATTTATAAAATAATAAACATTTTAATGTTGACTAATTACTCTTTTACTAATTACCGAAATATCGATTTATGTTTCAACATCAATTCATTCATTTATTTTGTACGATAAATCGATTTGCCATAAGTATTAATGTGGAAAAGCGTATAAGCAGCACTAGAAAGTATAAACAAGTCGATTGCTTTTCATGAGTTACATCCTGGACGCTTCCAGCCTTCCAACCGCAAGCCAGGACGTTGTTCATGAATAACAGCTCAATTGTTGAATTCGGAATTAGTCTGCTGAACCGTGTATCAACAGACTAGTTCTGAAGTCAACATCCTAGTGCGTTAATAATTTATCAATCATATATTAAATAGAATTATTTAAATGTAAGGAAAACGATTGTTTTATATTCTTTTTTATGTGATAAAAAAGTCATGATTGAAAAGTTCTCTACTAGAAGTTGTTGGTATTTTTAACATAACCTTGTATACAGTGAGAAGAAAGCTGTAAATAGGTAACAATTAGATTGTTATATAGGTATTTTACTTGGAAGATAACAATCTTGGAATAAATGTAAATGATTTGACTGCACGTATATCGGACATTACTGTAGCAGGCATGTTGTCAGTAGTATCCGATAACTAATATTTATGTTCGCATATGTTCTGAAATAATATATACTAAAATTATAAAACCGAAGAGTTTGTTTGTTTGTTTGAACGGGGTAATCTCAGGAACTACTGGTCCGATTTGAAAAAAAATTTTGTTGGATAGCCCATTTATTGAGGAAGGCTATAGGCTATATAACATCGCGCTACAACTAATAGGAGCGGAGCAGTGACGAAAAATGTTGCAAAAACGGGGAAATATACATATACGAAGTTGCGCGGGACAGCTAGTATACCTATATATTAAAATTATGAAACCGAAGAGTTTGTTTGTTTGAACGAGGTAATCTCAGGAACTACTGGTCCAAATTGAAAAAGTATTTTACTATTAGATAGCCCATTTATCGAGGAAGGCTATAGGCTATATAAGATCACGCTACAACCAATAGGGGCGGAGCAGCAATGAGAAATGTTGCAAAAACGCGGAAAATTTACGCAGACGAAGTTTGCGCGGGACGGCTAGTTTTATATGAATGTGGAGCCTTATCAAGTATATATTTTTGGAACCTAAGGGATCAAAATACATATTTTGGCACTGGAACGACAGTCTTAAAAACAGTTACAGATGGAAGAACACATTTTTAATTGAAAGATAATGCAATACTCTACAATGAAAGTAGTACTCAACAATGAAAATTTGCAGTTCCTAAGGAAACGATACTTAGAATTACCCACCTTTGTTATATTATTGAAATTATAAGATTACAATCATTTTGGTTGTTATAAGTCGTTATACCTAATTACTGGTGACAATGCGGGCAGTAGACAAAGACTCATTACAGCTCCCTATCTATAATAAGATAAAGAGAAATCTCCTTCCTTCCTTTAGTTTAATATCAACCTTCTTGAACAGACTACCAAGACTAAGGATAGCATTTAAGTGACAGCAATTGTACTCTTTGAAGGAATAATCAGTCTTTGCCGTATGTTCACTAGGTACAATTTTTAAGCAGTTTAGCGTAACTGGATAAATCGGCAATTTTTTTTTTTTCCTTTGTTACTTCGATCTGTCTCCTGTCTAGAGACAGTGAAAAGTATGTCTGACTGTTGCGATATTATTGACATGCGCAAATTAGGATCTGTGTCCTAACTCTCTCTCCTTAAGCTGGTTTAGTTAGCTGTTATGGCACACAGTTGATCCTGGGGTATTCTGCGTTTAAGTCTGCGTCTTTCGTGACCATCGTCCATTAGCGTTTTTGCTAGAATGTTACAAATCGGCAACTAAGTCCAAAAGTTTGAGGTGGAGAAATCGCAAGACACCAGTAAGTAAAAGTCATTCACTTTTTACTTGATCCACGGCCTTTGAAGATTCTTTCTGATACACGTAAACTCCAATGACATTTTGATATATTACTGTCTTTAGTTTAATTAAATAAATATATTATAATTAAATGTTATATTAAACCAACCACCACTACACATTAATTTATTTTATCACCGTTTATACCTAAAAAATGTTAGCCTTCCATTCACTTCATAAAAAAAATTCTCCCTCAAATAAAAGTGACAATTTTTAATTAGCAGTACCAAATAATGGGGTTACTCGCTGTCTCCTGTGTAATTGGTTCTAAGTAGAAATAACAATTTTATCAGGAGAGTGAAAATTATCGTGTGTACATTATTTTGTGGCAATTTTAGGATAAAGTCATTGAACTTGCGTGTAAGTACGAGTAAATTTAAGATGCCTGCTGCAATTTTTGCATAAATTGCTTTTTCTTTAAATATAGTTAGTTATCTTCTTGGGATTTTTTCTCGTAGGCTATTGAGTGACCAATGCTTTTAGACCAGTTGAGTGACCAGCTCACTACTAGTCGCTTCAAGTTGAAGAGGTCATTTTGATCAACTACTCAGGCAATTAATTGATCAAAGCTCATAAATAATGCCAAGAAAAGGCAATGTTGATAGTGTATAGCAAATGTAACCAATACACCTAGCGTATTGAAAATCCGATTGCATTTATTATAGCCTAGAAAAATGTAAGGCATAAACGTGTCCACGTAAATATATAGCAATGTTCCATAATTATCCCCCAACAGTTCAAATATTCCTAAACCAAAAGCTTTTAATAAAAATCCATCAGTTTTTCCAACTTTTCTCGTTAATACGAATACAGTAGACAATACATTTAAAGGAACTTCCTTTAAATAACTTTACAAAACCCCTCAGAGCAGAACGTTTAAAACTTAAATAGTTTTTTTGAGTAACGCAAAAGGGATTCGATTTGTTGAGCGGAAAGTTATATTGCTTTTATTCCATTATATGTGTAAAGAACGCTTTGAAGATACAATAGGGAATATTGTTATGAAACGCTTACAAGAAAAAGAACTACAATAAACTACACGACAAAGGAATAAATCCTAAATACATAAAACAGAATGCTTCGTTCGTTTCGTATCTGTCTAAGAAGATACAGGTGTGTAACACCTACATTTGCTAGTTGTATGTAGGTTCCATTTAGCGAAAATCCTACCTATTACAGTTTATTGGGTACAATTCTAGATTCTGAACTGGAAATAAGAATTTCCTATTCAAAAAATCCAATAAATATTTTGCTCGATCGCTTTCAGGTCTTATCTAAGAGTTTGAAATCAGTATTCCTTTTACAAATTGACGGTTTGGAAAAGTATCTACTTCGCTAAATGGTACTTGAAATAAATTTCTCTCTTAGAACTTAAATAGGTTTCGGTAATCTAGTGGTTAAGGATGTGTCGGATGTGCAATCGCGGTTACCCATTCCAATCCCACCCATTATGCAACGGATGTGAATCTATTCCTAACATAAATAATAGTTCAGCTGGTGGGGTTAACAATATTGCTAGTGTGCTATCCACATTTCTAGAATTTTTTAAAAAAAACATCAAATGACTATTCAAAATATGTCATAATTAGAATTCAAATTAATTAATTATCACAGAGACTGTCAGACTCCAGATCTTCCACGAATTACAAAATTCCTGAGTTACATTTGCTCAGTAACACAGTTTACTCGTTACAGTGTTCTTTAACCGAAGGCTGTAATGTGGAACTGCTATCGACTATTTACGGAAGAATAACTGACACTTTTGTGGTACCCCCCAAGGTGGTCTATAGCTTAGAGCTACCATCGGTAAAAGTACTTTGACCTAGTCTCCTAAAATATTCGGGTGCGGCGTCCATTTGTACAGAAATCACTTTACAAAAGCCTGCGCGGTACAATTTCCAATCTCATTCTCGTCATTTTGTTCCTTTCAGAACGTTTCAGATAGGTAAGCTTTCAGTGTTCTGTTCTCCTATTCAAACGTTCGTTCCACTTTACTTTCACTAGGCTTGGTTTAAAGAGTTCGTGTCTTGTTATAGTTTTGAAGATATTGTTTTATTGTAAATTGTTTGTAAGTTCTGTTACAGTAGAAAATGTTAATTTGAAGTACGCCTCGGGAAACTTGTCAGAAGTATATATTAAGTTTGACCTACTTTCATGTAAGATTTATTTAAATAGGTGTACTCAGTGGAGTAAACAATGCCTTTTATATAAGACTCAAAAAGGCATGAGGCGTGAATATATCCACTGAGGCTGATTTTATTTTATGTCATGTTCCAATTTTTAATCAATATAATTTGCATCAGTTCTCTAACATGGTGTATAGTATATTAGTGGCAGCACTTTACCCCCATATCAAGTTTTATAATCATTCAAACATTGTAAAAAAATCGATTTAAAAAGGCTTTTCTCCGGCTTTACCTATAGTTTACAAACTTGGCATTACAAGTAGGTACATGTAGAATCAGAAGAGTTGCTTTGCATCCTAAGTCAATAAAAAAAAAAGATTTTATATCTGCGAGGTTAAGCAACATTACCACTGTCATTCCGTAGACCATTATCTAGCATAGTTATACCCCGTCACGCCTCGGAGAGCACGTTAAACCTTCGGTCCTGCGCCTAATCTCTCCGGTCGTGTTGTATTTCCGTCCCATAGCACTGTGAGAGTGAGCGAATAGAGTGTGCACTTGTGTCTGCGCATACACCTGTGCACTATAATATCTCCTGCGTGGTTGAAAGTTTATATCACAAGCCAAATCACATCCCCAAGTTAGTACATAATAAACACAAAATTTCCTGTAATCATAGCCTGAGATTTTCATAAAACAGAGCATACTAAACGTTGTTACTTAGCCATATAATAATAATTAAATCCAGCTTCATTACTATTCCATGTGCGTACAGGATGATCCCTAAATACGTAAGGGAAGCATGTATGTACTTACATGTAATCTGTGTACACAATTATGTATTAATGATACTTTCCGTATTAACGAAAGTCGCGCTTGCTTAGCGAGAATTAGTTTTATGGAGTCATTTATATTTATTAGACCTTTAGTAGATTTTAACGTGTCTGTTGTGTTCAGTATAAGACAAAACGCGTCTCAAAACTATGGGTTTAAGAGAATAACTACAATACCTTATAACCAAATCTTGCGTCTCGTTCTGCAGTAAAAAAGTGCTACAGACCCCGAATAGATTGGTAGACGCCTTAATAAGTAGGTATGCATGATTTAGCGATGGATATTTTCTATTTAATCACTGAAGACATTCAGGTGAAGAGGCGTCCATAACAAACCAAGCAGATCGAGAGATCAGCGAAGTAAGCAATTTTACTTCTGTCGGTTCATAAATTCTGATGTTTTCGAAAAACACTACATCCCTTGAAGCCTCGGAGAGTGCTGTTAATCCGGTGTCAATTATTTTTGAGGTAGATATTTTCTTACTATTAATTTAAGAAATACATGTAATATTTGCCTGCTCCGGTAGCGCAAGAAATTTCTACGGCAGCTGTGTAGGAGGTTATTGATTTGATTCCAGCATCGGACCCCTTTCTCGAAGTTCTGACTCTGAGTTGCTGAGGGTTGTTTGTTTAAATGTTTTAGAGTCCCTTGTGAAAAAAAAACGCAGAAGAAATACAGAAAATGGCAAGAAAAACAGAAAGCTTGAGCAGAGAAAAAATAAATATTATTCCTTAATTATTGTAAATACAGATGTATTTAGTAAAACAATGATTTCTATCAACTTAAAAGGCAGTACCTTGAATGTTCTCGGGTTGATTCTAAAATGTATGTACTAAGAGTGAGACCACAGTCTGATTACGTTATCTCAATTCTGTAATTAAGGAAATGTGTTTAAGTACCAGCATAGCGCTGCTTATACCACTCAAAATAATATTCGAAATTAAAATGGAAATGCCTAGCCATTTTAAAGATTTTATAATTAAGATTCTCTAATTAGCTATTTAAAAAAAACAGTATTTTGAAACGATCTAGGAATAATTGCAACACAAAATAATATAAAAATAAGTATTTAACAAACTTTAAGCTTAACGCCGATGTCTTTTGATTTTTATTTAGATAGTTTTCTATACATATGAATATAGGACGAAACAGTCATTAGTATGAAACCAACCCTATATGTTTGGAACAAAGATCCAATTTTATGTAACATAATTTTAATATTTCTCTCAATATAGGGTGTGTACCGCTGTCAACACCACACTAAACCAACATGCAACCATTTTTTATACGCTGTCACTTTTCATACCATTTTTTACAGCAAATTCTCCTTTGTACTCTGTCGTGCTGAAGTCCAATTTTACCTTATTTCTTGCAATGTTATAGGGTATCAACTCAGCAATATTTTCTTTCTGAACCCTACTACAAACGTATGTTTTGTATGACACAAGCAACCGGCGATAAGCAGTGAACAGAAAGACTGCCCCGTTGGTCTAATGGTTAGTGACCCCGACTACTAAGCCATAGGTCGTGCGCTCGATCCCCACCCAGGATAAAACTTTGCCTGATAAGCACGATGTCTTATACTGTGTTTGGGTGTAATATATCTGTAATATGTACGTGTTTAGAAATATATACCTAAGTATATTTATCGTTGTCTGGTTGGCTCTGTCTAGTTTGAGATTAGATGGCGTTGTGTGAGTTCTTTCAAATAGAAAAAAGAAAATTCATATAGGTCATTAGTATAAAATCAAACACTTTGGCCTAGCTCGCATAAAGCACATACATTACGAGGAATATGCTACAAGTGTGCTACGTCTACTCCGAGGAACTGAGGTATTGATGGTATGTTAGTATTTAATATCGCGATGCTCCGGGCGTGCGTTGTTCATCATACGAGGCGCAATAATAAAACAACTTGTGTTAGAAAAATGTAGTCTAAACTGATTGAATCAAGCGTTTTATTGCAGAAATCCATTTTTAATGGATTTCTGCCAGGGAATCCACCACTCTTGTATCGATTGAAGTAGTAAGGAAACGCCCTTAATAAGACAGGGCAGCCATTCTCAGGAATACTGAAATTCAAGGGTCAGTAGGTGCTTACCACTCAATTTTGGGAAAAAAATACTTACTTTTTTTCTTTGCATGTCAATTTTTTTTAAGCGGGGTTAGGTCTGTCAATCTATTTCGATTGTCGTATTAAGGGCATTTCCTTACTACTTCAATCGTGGTAATTTACAGATCAAGAGTGAGTAGTGGGTTACCTCTTTAGTAATCTGTTTAAAGTTTTGTCTTTTAGATATTAATACTCAGCGGCATAAGTATTGCACATTGCTTTAGCATAGTTCACATGGGCATCTCAACATAGACGGCGTGGATACAATCATACAGAATTTTGTTGAAGCCCATAAGCGTAGACTTCACCATCATGTGAATGCTGAAATAATTCAGCTCCTCACAACACAGATCTAGTAAGAAGATTTAAACGAACGAAACCATTTGAGTTAGTGTAGTAAATCTATGACATAAGTGTAGTGACAAATGCAGCTTACAAAGAACACGTGGACAAAGTATCATCGCCTTAACAAAAATTATGGAAATGTGATAATGGGACGCATTCTTAGATTTATGTTTTTAAAGAAAATAAAGTAAGAATAAAATTACTTATTAGTCAACAGGCTACCTTGTAATAAATTATATAAAGTACAGTATGTAATACTAATAATAAAAAAATAACATAGTTACTGCATTTCTTTTTATCGAATTTCGCAAGGGAACGGTGCTTCAGTTTATTACACCTTCTGTTGTTCTATCCGATACCTTTAGGTCATAGATGTTTTTTAGAGTCCCATAGCCAAAATAGAAAAAAAACACAACCCTTATAGTTCCGTCATGTCCGTCTGTCTGTCTGTCCGTCTGTCTGTCTGTCCATCCGTCCGTACGTGACAGGCATTTTACTCAATGAATATTAATGAAATTTGGTGAAAAGGTGCCTTGTAGTAGCTGCTACTTAGTTTGATAGCTAAATAATAAAAAATATTATTTTTTGGGGTACTCCATACATGTAACAGAAGCTGATTTATTTATTTCAGCAAACATTAACGTGTAGCACATCCTTCAACAGATCTTTTAAAAACATTTTAAAGTTTTTAGAAAACTTTTTTGATTAAGTGAATATTTTAAGAAATAATCGCTCCTAAAGTTGCATAAATTATGTTCCTTATCTTTTGAACCGTGTGATAAAAAATATACATAAAATCACAAAGGTAGCGCATAATAAATACTTTTAACTAAAACTATTTCAGATATGGTCCAATTTACCGTCATTGAGTTATTGCCGAAAAACTGCGTTGCTCAACAAAAAGGCGTAAGCGCCCTGAACATACTTCTGCTGATGCAATTATTCAAGGCTGCGGAACCCTACACTGAGTATGGTCCGATATGCTCTTGCCGGGTATTTTTAATGATGAATTATTTTTGAAATGGGTTAATTATAAGACGATTGATGCTGATTTTGAGGTGCTTGGATTTGAATAACATTAGATAGGAACTCAGAACCACGCGTATGTAATGCAACTTTTAAATTTTGTCAAACGCTTCTATTACACGTTGTATGTATTCGCCTTAACGTGTCTACGTTTGCGTTACGCATAAAAGTAACCTCCCATGGTTTACGAGAGGCTGCTAAGTTTCTACAACCTCATTTATTTGCAATTTCCGCAGGAATTAATCTTCTGTCTACTTTTGGGTTATCTCCCCTCCAAATCTTGATTTAAGATAATATCTTGAAAGGACTGTTGTCTTGCTTTCATCATGACAAATGGAGGTAGGTACTTAGGATAAAATTATAAGCCTGTATGCAATGCGGTTGTTTTTAATAGATATATCAAAAGTCTCTTCCAATGGCTGCACAAATTGAAACCCCTAACTTATTCAAATGTAAGAGATTACCAATCATTCATTCACTAGCGAGTGGTTGTAACCGTTCGATGTTATTGTTTTCGAAAATAAAAGTGAGTTTATAGAACCTAACTACTAAAGATTAAAAAAATAATTTTCAAACCGGACAGAGGGTTGTGAGATGGTACTTGTCTGTTAATTGGGACAGAAAGGTGTGGCCAAATTTCTGCAGCGGCCAGTGTACCTACTAATGTCACCAATGCACCTACCATTTAATATCCAATAATTATTATTACATAGTTACACCATTTTTTCTTTTTGGAATAATCACCTTAATGCAAAACTAGATTGGATTATTATGGAATTGAACTTTTTAAGTCATGCGTTTTTAAATTGATAACTTTTTCTTTGATAAATGAAAAAAATAATGTAATTTTAGGGTAGGTACTCCGATGTTGATAAAATTGGGTATGTGCACTGAGCACAATCCTTGAATTTGAACACACTTTTTACCCGACTGCCGCGGTTAATGTGTTTGACGTGTACTCGTGTGTATGTATGTGTCTTCCTTTGTGGCACGATTTTGATGATTCATACGTCAATCGATTTGTATTAATCTTGCGATCGTCACAAAAGTGTTTAATTGTTTAATTGTTAAATGTATTTTTTTTTTATTATGGGCCGACCGGGACAGACATAGAGCACTGTGTAATTTAAACTGCTTCCTACAAAATGTACATATGTAACATTTCAAATCCGTGCCCCGTCCGGAGCTCGAATACGGTACGCCCCAGGCACTTCCCGGTCTAATATAAACCTTCCCTTATTTTTTCCTTCTAACAAAAACGGCTTAGCTAAGCCACAGAACGTTTATCCAGTGTGTTGATTAAGCAGTTAGATGGGAAACTGTAAATAAGCACTTGTTCCGATGACCTTGTTAACTAGTTACCTAACACATTTTCCCTGATTGCTGGATTTCTACGAAACATGCGAGTAAAACCAGCTAAAGTGTTTTCTTTTCATTTTCTATACTATGACAATCAGACAACTGATAAGCATACTTATATAATTCCAATTAAATAAATACATTTTACAGATAAACTATACCTAGACATAGAATATTAATATTATTAATAAAAAATGTTTCCATGGGATTTTTCCAAATTTTCACGCAAACGAAGTCGCGAGCAACTGCTAGTAATACAATGAAATGAAAATGAAAAAAATGATATGATTTTTTATTGCTTAAAACATGGTATACATAATTAAGATGTTAGTCAGATATTTGCCGGCAATATTTCCGACATGCAATATTTCTTAATCTTAACCTAATTTGATTAAAATACATAATTATTATTGTTACCACTTAAAATATTCATCATTTTTGATGTCATAAATTAAATATTCATTATAAAAATCACATATTATAAAAACATTTGTCAATAAGCCACATAAGTAACGTTTTTTTAAATTGTCTTGTAGGTAACAAATTATGGAAGCTCCAAAATGAATGAATTTTAATTACGTTTAAAAACTTCAGGATTTTAAGCGACTTCAGTAGCTAAGTTGTTATACGTGTATATGCTCTTTTGTACATGTAATTGTTGCCTTAATAATGCTTTGCATACAATGGAAATGTAAAATAAATGAATGGTCATTATCACTGTCATTGATCATCATTATTCATCATCACTGTCGGCCCAAACATGGGTGATCGATTATAACAAATATAATAATAACAAAAAATATCACCTCTTTCCATGCCTCGGAGACCACATTGAAGCGCGGTTCTGTGACTAAGATCTTTCCGGTCGTATCGTTATTTGTGTCCTATTCGACTATATGAGAGTAAATAGGTTTGCAATCGTGTTTGTCGTGTGCATTCGATTATGCAGAATTATATAAAGATAGGCTCTGCCGCTGAGATTAATTGGCTATCGTGGCCACAACCGGTTCAAATATTATAATGTACATTACATTACTTTATTCTTTGTTTCAGGTAATTGCTATTATAAGTGCTTGTGAGCAGCGCAGACAGCACAAAAACAGAAGATTACGCGAAACATCTAACACTGTAAGTACTGGGTATAAGGTAATAACAGTTTTAAAGTTAATCAATTTCATCAGTCATTAAGCTGCCTGAGAGTAATTCCTGCGTAATGGTATAATTAGTCCGTTTCTCTACTATCAATTAGCCTTTAACAGGCTACCTATATAGGTATAACAAACCATGGATATGTACCCACGAGTATTATCTGATTCCGTATTAGTTCGGGTTTTTGTATATTTGATACCTGCTCTTAATTTATTTATACTTTTATAGAAAGCACTTTAGGACTTAAACAGAAAGCTCTTGAGACATTTAATATATTTCCAGTAAAAATAACAACTTAAATTTGGGTCCAGTTTAGAAGAATATGCTTCTCAATTTAGTTGTATTGAAGAAACGTCTGTTCCATTAGATTAAAGATGATTTTGAAGGATTTTTTTTAACGATTGACAGCACATGTATTGCGATATGATATTTTATTGGATTAATTGCATAATATCTTTAGTCGTGATCACGTGACACACAAACAACTGAATTTAAAGAACTCTGCCACATATTGAAAAAAAACCTTAATTACGGTTAAAAGAGATATTGGTTATTTATTGGTTATTTTTAATCTTACTCTGCTCCAAAATATACCATAGTATCACAAGCAATAAACTGTACATACACATATAGCTAACATAATGTTTAACTATATAAGAAACCAAAAGCCATTACTTTATTGTACTTCTGCTTCTTTCAATAGCATATTTGAAAATTCTTTTCAAATACGAAATTGTCTGCCTGATTCTGGGCAAGTGAGATTGCCTTCCTCAACTTCTACTTCTAGCAGTACTCGGTAAACTTTCTTCAAAAGCTCTTCATCCTATTCATTAAGGATGTATTAAAGAGAGCATCTTCTGAAGAGTTTGGTACGAATATAATGACCTGACATTAGATCAATTGATGCCATTAATCAATCAAATGACGTGCTGAAAACTTAACAGCAACCCCAAATTCTATGGGGCACCCCCCCTCAATATTGGCATACGGATTAAAGATACCAAGAAGCGTGGATTAATGCAAAGGACTAACTTCATACTTCTTCTAAGAGATAATGGTCCTACTTCTATCATTTTAGGGTTCAATTTTCTACAGCAAACCAAAGCCATACAAAAGTCTTGCCAGTATCATACTTGTGTATAATATAATCATAATCATATCAAGTTGCATTTTCTATATTTTTGTTATATTTTTATATATATGGATGATGCTTGTAAATACTTTTAAGTATTTAAAAGATTTTAATAAAACTACCAAGAAAAATACACAATTCAATGCAAAAAGTTCAAATGAAATGTTTGTTTAAATATTGAATTCATTTGTAATATTTTTTTTTACTATTCGCACAAAACAAGATTTAAAAATATTATTATTCGAGGCGGTCTTAAACGAAGTATTCACTAGCAAAAAAGCAGCATAACTTGGCCTTGGTAAGTCTTATACTGTAGAAAACATTCGCACCAAGTTGATTTCTTATTTCTAATTGGGTTTTGTAACTTCTGCAAGACTTTGCCAAAACATAGTGCACGCTACATTTTCAATAAAAAAAATTATTTGGCATAGGTTGACCCAAAGTTGTGGAAGCGCAATCTTCTATTCATCCACATTATTGTTCAGCGTTTTTTTGGCAAGACAAAAAGTATAGCCATATATATAAAATACATCAATAATTTTATCTGCCTCTGTTTTAACTTGAAATCGAACTGCTTCTCAAAGATCAGTTGGTTTGATAGTATGAGTATTATTATATTGTATCAACAGAAATTAGTTTCTTGTTATCTTAGGAGGGTTCTTTCAGTAAGTAAACTTGGCTGTGAACCTTTCAAAAGCAGCATCTAGTTAAATTAGTTTTCTTTGATAATAACTTTTAAACATTCACCTAACATAAATGTGGCTGTATAATGTTTATACAGCGTGATTAAAGCTGCGAATACGGATTCAGATCCCACTGCGAATATTCTTGACAAACTTAATAGGGTAATTTCATAAAGTGGAAAACATAAAACTGGTAATTCAAAATTATGTGTCAAAGCTATTCTTTAAGTGAAGCAGTAAAGCAAACAGGCTGCTAGTTTTTATCTTATTTATGTTAGTATTGACTGAAAGGAATAGGGTCAAAGGATGGATTCACACACAATTCAAGTCTATTGTACGATAAATTGGTAAAGTTGGACGGTAAATACACTTTCAGTTACTCAAAAGACCGTTATTTATTTAATTAGGTATCGTTTATTTTTTAATAGGGGATGATAAAATAATAATAATAATATCTGTAATAAATTAATTTTAATTTAAAAGTTAATTTATTACAGATATTATCATTATTTTATCATCCTCTATTAAATATAAGTATTAACTTATGTCAGATAATAATAAAGCCGTAGGCCATGTCGCTAAAATATTAAATTCGCTAGGATTTTTGAAGAAGATGTGTAGTCTTTACGAACTAGATGCATACTTCAAGTTCTGGAGGCCATTGGATCGAACACAGTGAAAGAAAGAAAGTTACAATACCACAATAAAAAAAAATATTGTATTTCAATTTGGTAAACTACAGAAAGTACGTAAACTGCTGGGTCAAAAAAAAATGGATTCAATTAAGCATATATTATTTACTGGCATACTCCAATAAAAACAAATCTATTTAAAACTCCAAAAGTCACCAACTTCATCGGTGTTGCCATAAAATTTCAAATTTTACGAAACCATGCTACGTTTCAAAACTTTTTACGAGTACCTACATAACAGTATGAAATACAGACGGAAACGAAATAACAGGCTAATTTTCATTAGCGGAAAACCCTCATGGATGAAAAAAGTCGACATTAATACCCCGAGGGATCTGGGAAGCGATTAAATTACCACAAAAGGCGAGGAGAGGCGAATAGGTGCAATAAAGCGATATTATGGAATGATGCCGCCACTCAAATCTTAGCCATTAGGCGAAACGAGTCGGCGGCTTTATTAGCTATCTAGTACGTTTACACTATGAACTAAGAGCTTTTCAATTTGAAGCTACTCATGTCGAGTAGTTTGTGTGTAGCTAAAAATAGAATTGCAAGAATTTTCCACAAATATTAAGCTATTGAACTTTAGGAATGAATGACGAATGATTGATTTATCAATTGGTAAATTAAGTTAGATTTAAATTTTGGATTAAATGGTTTTCATTAGGTAGACCATTTTATAAATGATGCCTGTGGTTTTCCTCAAACGTCGAAACTTTCACGTTAGTACGGAAGTTTATAAACAAAAATCGGACGAATGTTTGGATTTTACTATTTCCATTCATGCAAAATTGTTTAATCAAAACAAATTCTGAGAATATCGTTTAAAGTAGATAGACAATGAATTTCGATGGTTGGTATTTTCCTTAAAAATGCCAATTTATAGTCCATTTGATCTCTATGGTCAGTTCAGTTGTGTTTTCAACAAATACTCTATTAATAACGTAAGCTTTTAGTGAATAACCATACCAAAACGTTTAGTAACAAAATTATCCTCTCGTCAGTGTAAGTTCGAAAACATGCATATGTTTCTAAACGAGTGCTAAATTCTTCGTAAGACAATAAAATTGTATGTAATAATGTTGAAAGCCGACAATTGATTTCTGGACAATTAATTTATCACGAACTCACCGAAAGATTTAAAAACTTTCCAATTTCTTAGAACTGCCTAGAATTCATTGAAAACATTCAGTTGTATCAACAGACCGTCTACTCGTAGGCGGAAATAGTTAAGAATATAAATTATTTTGTTATTTACATGCGAAGTAACAATTCATCTGTTGAAAAAGAGCTTTGTTAGTACTTGCGTCACTTTTAAAGGACGCGTACTCTTTACGTTATGTACTATATAGTTAAGAGATAAAAATGAAGTGGCAATAATGACCGTTTCGGTTTTGTACGGGCGCAATGCAGTTATAGAAGTACTTGTAAGGGAGTCGGCGTGAGGCGAATTTGCCAGACGCCCCGATAACGCTTCAGCGCAAGCACGGCTCAGGGCAGTCGCGCATTGGTTACGTAAACGCGACGCGGTTTCGTATTACCGGTTTCTTAGTGGACGTACTATACAGTGAAGTTTGACAATATAACTGTGAAAGTGAACGGAAAATGTGAAGGTTTGTGTTTCATTTTTTAAATTTAAATATTAGTATTCTGAAAATTAAAAACTATTTTTAGTGTATTTCATAAGTTTGTATACTTACTATTTTTTTTAATAAGATGGCACATGGTACAAATATATCTAAATAGACACAGAAATATTTAATTATAAAGTTTGTTTTTACTGGCTTTCATGTGCAAATTTTTCATGTTTAATCTTGACCAGGAATTGAGGTTTGCGTAGTTGGATTTCAATGGTATGCAAACTAATTTGAAATGGAAATGGATTGATTTTGCATATTTGTGAAATATAGTTTTTACATCAAAGGCTTTAAAGTCTTTTGTTGTACTTTCATAAATGCTGCTTGAGTTTTAACACAATCTAAATATTTTTATTCATGCTAATAAAGGATTTATATTAAAAGATTAACATAAGTGAATTGAAAAAAATACGCATAGTATTAACTTACTTTAATTTCTGTTTTTGTTTTCTATTTATAGAAAATGTGAAGTTGTTACTTAATATGAGGCGTTATACTATTTAAATTTAAGATTAAACACAAAGTATTTAAGTACCATAGTTAATACTTAAATATTAAAATAATACATTTGGGTCTTCTCTAATGGAAACTAATTAATTTACGTGCGTACTTACAATATGCTTTATTCGAATTATATTCGTGACGGTCTTTCTGTAAGGATACCTATATTAGATTAATTATGACGTAACTGGTAATCTATTCGGATGAAATGAAAGATGTAATGGTTAATATGATAAGACGACAGTCTACTTCCATTAAGTATCTTATTACCAGCAATTATAGGTATTTAAACATTTTATACAGTAAAACCGAAATAGTTAATTAACTTATATCACTTTAAAATGCAGAAAGCATAAAATGTAATTTAGGGGGTGTTGACTACACGACCCAAGGGTATCCCGTCACCATTGCTCTTACCAATTGAGCTAATGAGTACCGCGGTGTGGATTTTTTTTCTTCTTTGGAAGTGGAGCACATTTTGTATCTATGTTTTATATTTTTCAGTTTCTACGCGGCTTATAATATTATGGCGCACATTTTTTTATTATTAGGTTTGATATTAAGTACCTACATACGTACTCATATAAAAAAAAGCTTGTTGCACTCCGGGAGTGCCGGCAGAAGTGAAAACTTGAACATTAACGTTGTGCATTTTTAAATATTTTGGAATGGTTAGGGAATATATATTTTTTTGAGAATATATCTTTTTTTTTCAGTTTAAAAGGACAATCATTTATGTGGTTAAATACAATGTGCATCTATTGCGCCATCGTACACAAACATGACAATTTAAAAAATGACAATGACAACGACCTGACAATTCAAAAGTTTATCTCTCAGAAAAATTACATGCTGATGAAATTTTAGTAATATTTTTCGATATTTTTAAAATATAAAATAATAAATCACAAATCAAAAAACCAAAATCAAAAATAAAAATAAAAAAGGCGAAAACAATCGTTACTCGGAATGGGATCTTCTGGTTTCTGGACCCCCCGATTTCCCATCAGAGTTTTTTTTTTTTTTAAAAAGATTTACATTGTAGATGGTGGCGAAATTTACCTTCGTATTCTAATGATATGGTAGCAGATTTTCATTACTCTCCCTCCGTGTTACGAATTTTCGATCAAGGTCTCGTGATCTACGATTTTTTGAACAGGGTCACGTGATCCTGACGCGAGTTTAACATTTTTTACCCATACCAAAAAATGCACAACGCAGCTGAAGAAGTTTTTACTTCAAAAACATTTAAATGGTGTTTAAAAAACGATAAAATGCGAAAGAAATAAGCTCGTCTACGCCAAGTGTACGACTCTTCCCAAACAACCACTTATAAATAATTCAACATTCAAGGTTTTTATAAAACTTTAAGATATCCAAGTCTCGTCTACCATGTGTTTGTTTGAGGCAAAACATAATCATCTTTTATCCAGTTAGCTATGTATAAATCATCGCTAACTGTTGCATGTAGTTTTGCCTTAACTTTTGTCCCTTATTTTACCCCATTGAGAGTTAAAGTAAATATACATATCAAAACGTACATCTATAAGTATGTATATATAAACAAAAAGCAAAACATATTTTTGTAGGGCATTGCTTTCAATTTGAAATATTTTTCAACTACTTTTCGACCTCTATTGGCCGACCCTTATGGGTCGAAATATGAAAAAAAGCCTTCCTTATATACGTCTCCTTTTCCGTAGCTCCTTCTTTATATTGATTTACCTATCTATATTACAACATTTTAATAAAATATGTTTAAAAACACGTCCTCTGACACTTTAAACACTACTAAAATTGAAACCAGAAGGTACCCAATGTATTACAGTAAAGTGGTCAAGCCGAAATGTGTGCAACCAAATTCGATTGTGATAGGAAGGTGAAATCAAATTTAAGGGCGGTCATGTGCACATGACATTATATTGGAAATACACGATTGTATTTGTATCTACCGAATTTTATCAAAATATAAGTACCTTAAAATGACGCAATACAATTTTATGAAATAACAGTTACTAAAGTGGCCCTTACCACTGAACTTCTTCAATGAGTCTTTTACTTCATGAAAGGTGCACAATACACGCCGTGATTCATTACGTCTTCGGATTACGGGTGTTTTGTTTTCGTCATCGTCGTCGTTGTTTCTTTTATTAATAATTGGGTTCAAGGGACTTGCGTACAAATTATGAAATAAAAAGTTTTATGCAATGATAATGCAATTGGATTTTGTACTATCGGAAGGTTTTGTCAATGTTAATGTTCGATATGATAATAATGGAATCGTAATGTGGCCCCATAGATAATGTAATAATATGTCCGCTGCTAAAATTTAACCACATCTTAGTCCATATTCAAGATCTTTATTCCGTGTCCACAGCAAGCCCATGCTTATCTGTCAAAATCTTATATATGTGCGTAAACTTTCGCAATTTGTATCTACACATTATAGAATTTTATAATATATAGACCCGTAGGTCTTAATCGCGTAAATATTTTATTTTAAGGCTAAATACCTTTGTTTACTGTCGTCGTCGGGCAATAAACAAAGGTATATAGCCTTAAAATAAAATATTTACGGGATTAAGACCCGTAGCTTATAAAATTCTAAGATGATAAAATCTTGTCATAATGATAAATGGACAGGTGTGCTCAGAAATGCATCAAATACGCGGCGCAGTCAAAAATGTCCGTCGTTCGCGTTTATATATTTCTAAGCGCAGCATTCCATTTACTATTAAGCTATCCTAAATAAGAAACCAGATTGTTGTAATGATTTAAATACCATTAGATCAGATAAATAAAATCCCTATAGTAGACTATAATATCTTACTGGACCACGTAGTATAATCGGACTTCACGTCACAATCCTTAGCGTTACAACATACCAATAAGGAAATAATATGAAACCTTCGACAAGATTGGTTCGCTGGCAGTCTATTATCAGATCAAATTTCTTTATTTGACACTCATATTGCCATTTGTTGAAAGCTTATATTACTGCTGCGAAAGAAGGAAATGCTTGCAGAAATCTCTGGGATTGGTTAAATGGGTTTTCAGATAAGATTGTTGGAAACTATAGAATGGCGAGGCAAAGATTCAGATAAAAAGCTACTTGATAAAGCTTTTCTTAGGCAAGTAATTATTGTCATATCGTAAACATGGTAATACAACTGTGTATAGTTTTTTTTGGCTAGATTATAGTGTGACCACAGGATACCGAGAGTACAGAAGACAAATATCATACGCACTTGTTTGAGTAGGTAAGTGCGGTTTCAGCATACGCTCTTCCAGCGCACTACATTTCACGCTTCAAAAATCAGAATCGCGGACACATTAGGTATAACTTCGGCGTGTTTGCTCGAACCAGTAGTGGTAAGTCAGTATCAACACGCTTATACGAGCTTATAAGCACGTCAACGCTCGCACGAGTTACGCATGAGGCAAAAACTACGCCTTCACGCGCCTCCATGCACTTCCAAAAAAGCTAGTCTGAAACCGCTCCAACGTTACGTGCGTTGCAGCGGTTGATATTGTTTACGGATACGGTAGTTGTGCAAAATTCGAGCCTTAGTATGTACGAGAATTTTCTTCTTTTACTATACTTTTCTTTTGTGGCGTGACTCTGAAGCACTAGCATGAATCAGCCTTCGATCGCTCCCATGGGAGGGATACAGGCCTCTTCTATTTAAGAGACTAACTGTCCCGCGCAACTTCGTCGGCGTAAATTTTCCCCGTCTTGGAACATTTTTCATTGCTGCTCCGCTCATAGTGGTCATAACTTGGTGTTATATAGCCTATAGCCATCCCCAATAAATTAGCAATCCAACAATAAAATATTTTTTTAATTCGGACAAGTAGTTCCAAATGCATTATCTATTCCCTCACTCGCATAACCCGATGGGATGGAAATCTGACACAACCGTAGAAAGATTGGTGCAGGACCGACGGCTCAACTTGCTCTCCGAGCGACGGAAAACGGTAACCGGTGTATGGGCCGATAGTGGTAACGTTGCTTAACCTCGCAGATATTTCGATCTGCTCGGTCGCCTATGAGTCAGGGATCCCTCTGGGATTGCGATTTATACATACAATGAATAAGTAATATTATAATGTATATATGGTTTTATTATTATGGATCAATTTAAGTAATTTCTAAAATAATTGTAATAGTCGTAATTGGTTCAGTAATTGTAACAAATTGAACTCATTTCTAGGCCACGTCACGGCATTTAATTATATTTCGTGCAGTCATTGTTTACCAAAGGGACTCGTTAGCAATGGGTAGCAACTGAGTTCGACCGAGCGTAAGCATTGTACCCCCGTACAATTTGCAGTTTTTCATGGGGTTTAAGTGGTTTAGGGCTAAGCCATAATCCTTCTTGGTCGATAACACAACAGTGTCTGTTACTCTTTTGTTAAATAGTAATATTAACACATCACTGTGTTTCGATCGAAGGGCATTGCAGCAAGTGTAATTACCTACTGGGAAAATGAGATTTACAAACTAATGTCTCACTCTCAAGTGACGAGTGCGGTGCAGTGATTGCCAAACAAGGATTTGGGTGTCATTGATACTGTTAAGGGCTAGCGCTTACCATCAGGCGAATGACCTGGTGGTATCTTCATTTCGTTGTATAATTAAAAAAAAATGGTGACATATTACTTAAAAACTATTTAGCGAATGCTTTCTCAAAATATGCTTTTTGACGTGATAACGTCTTAAAAAGCGATGACCAAGAGCAAGAACGAAAAACTGTCATGGTCTGTCACGTCCTGCCTGCTGATAGGCTGAAGTATTGTGGCCATCGCTAAGCTAAAAAAAAAGTATTATAAAAATTAAAAAAATCGTCCTTAAACTGACTGTATAGATAATCATTTTTTTATTTCGATTGTAGTCACCACTTTATGTAGCATATTTTTTTTTCTATAGATACCACTCAATCAGCCTATATCGGTCCACTTCTGGACATAGACCTCTCGTAATTTACGCCACAACATTCTGTTTTCCATTATATGATAATAATGTTAATAATTTGATTATAGACCGAAAATCGGTAGGGAATATCGATTTTCGAGTCATGGCAATAAACTCAAGTACATTTTTTTTTTGTTAATAAGATAACCAGCAATCCGTTTACTTCTCCAGCTATGGCTTGTGTTTGGAATGGGTTCACGATAGTGTAATGGGTAGGATTCCAATTCGCAACCTCACGATTGTGAGTCCGATACTTTAACCATTACACTATCGCCGCTTCATAAAAACATAATATAAATAAAGACACATAGGTACAACGTAACAAAACCCCTGTCTTTTGATATTAGGTATGTACGTAAAAAATGTGTTGAGTTTTCCTTAGGGATTTCTTCTAGTCAAAAGATGGATTCGATTCCTTCAAGCCATCGATCACTAACTGTTGACAGTCCTTGAAAGATTGATCAGTTCCGTCTCATCCTGTTTCTTACATTCGCAAATTATTTTTTGTATTCACTAATTAAATGCTTCTATATGTACTTACTAGTAGAATCGGCATTCATTATAATGACAATTACAAAAAAAAAACCTAAATACGAGGTAAAATAATACAAAAAACATATATATATATACCAAAATATATATATATATATAACCAAAGTTATAAAACTTTTTTATTTTTCACTTTTTAGTGGGTTGGTTTCTAAATTTAGTAAGTTACAAAAGCATAATGTCAACTGCACATTTACTTTTACAAAATATTGCTTTTCCCGATGCAGGGTCGTTAACTGTTGAGGAGTTATTAGTTTTTTATTAGTGTATGGTAACTAATAAAAAACTAATAACTCCTCAACAGTTAACGACCTTCAGCTCTATTACATTCTGTAATAGTATTGTGACGAGTGCAACACAATAAAACACGATAAAGTGCAACACAATATTATATACACAAAATTAAAGTAAATGAATCGTAAACCGTGAATGAAATATTGAATAGCTCCGCTGGTCATCTATGGTCTTCATCATCAGTTCCAATTTATCAATTGGTGCTGTTTGAGAGTAAATACGTGAACCACTATGAAATATACCTAAATCACTATAGGTGTGCCTTTAACATTTGAAGAGTTCCCTCGATTCCTCCAGGATCCCATCATCGAATCCTAAACAATTACAATGGGAGCAACTTGGAAGTATGCGCTTTCAAACACAAAAAAAATATTTCAAATCGGTCCTGCCGTCTTCGCTTAATCGGTGAACATACATAAAAAAAAAACATGCAGATGAACATAGAACCTCTTTCATTTTGAAGTTGTATTGAAACTCAATATTTTGATTGGGTTGTTAGTCTAATGGTTAATGACTTCTAAGCCAGAGGTCGTAGTTTGATCACCACCCAGGATAAAATTTTGTGTGATGAGCATGATGGTTTATTCTGTGCTTAGTATGGTTTTCAATTGTCTGGTTGGCATAGTACAGGCTGTGTCTAGTTTGGGATTAGACGGTGTTGTGTGAGTTATCCCAAGGTATTATTATATTATGTACAACATGGTAGCTAAAAGTATGTGAAAAGTTCAGTAGCAGACAGTGTATGGCATAAATAGGTAGGTACCTACTTCACCTCCCTATTGCATCATTATGCAAATTTCAACAGCGAGTAATGTAAATCCATTTGAATTAGGTATTATGGGTTAGATATTTTTGATTCATGATTATTTATTTTATTATTTATATTGAAAATACTAAGTGTAACAATACCCAATGTCTACTTTGATTTTGATAAAATTAGGTAGGTATTTGCAACGACCCCTGATTTTGACCACAATCTACACATTGTATTCTAAAATGATTAAAATGAATAAATTTTAGTTATTTAGAGAAATAAATCTATGCCATAAATCCAGATTACATTGATTATTTATTACTTTATTCACCAGTTATTAATTATTTAGGGTAACCTTTACAGACAGATAAATTATTCACAATGGCACCCTCAGACATGACAGTTTGTTTATCATTTTGAAATTAGAATACCAAATTCAATATGGCCCTGATTTAAAATATAATTGCCGAAACCAAACCCTTTAATACTGGAATAATGTCTTGACACGTGCTTAAAGGTATTATTGAAACTACTTTTGACCTAATAGGGACTACAATTAAGTTGCATCTGAATTATTGGTCGATTGAGAAAAATGAACATAAAAATACGCACGACAAAAGTTCCAAGTGAGAACTTTAAAATGACCGAATTAATTTTCAGTGATTAAAGCTACAAATAAGATTCAGATGGATCTAGTTCGATCAAAATGTTTCTTTCACGCTTTCTATTATAAAATCCTTCCATCCGTTTAGACCACGGAAGGGATAACTCCGCTGTGGTTTAGGCATCGGTCTCGCGATCGTGAGGTGAGCGGGTTCGAATCCTAATCATTATACTACCGACGTAAATTCACTCCTTACACAAGCCTTTGAGTTGAGCTGGAGAGATTAACAGGATTTCTAATAATGTGGGACCACAATCACACATTGCTAGCTATCTTTAAAAAAAATTACACAATCATACACAAAACATAGATAGGTACACTTATCAAATTTATAAACTTCTTTTTATTTTAGTCTAGGACATAAATTTGTTACTTGACTAGTTCAACGTTAACCATTCTGATTTTTAACGATAACCTATTACAGTTAAAGCATACCTAAACTAGCTTTATTCAACCAAAATAAAACTTCTCGAAACTTATTTAACTCTATGAAAGCTAAAAACCACAAACGATTCAATGAAAAATCGCTTTTTAAAGTACCATTTCCCACGATTTTAGGCTATAAATCTAAAACCTCGTCGACATATCGGTCCGATATTTCAATACAAGCCGAGGTATACTCTAAAAAACCTTTTTGCTATCCTGTCATAATTCACTCATTTGATTAATCGCTTTCAGATCATTTCGAACGTTGCAAAATGACTACTATCTATCTCTTTCTCGTTTATAAATAAAATTATAGATTTATTCTCTTTATAATTAGTTTTATCAAGACTAGCAATAACTGATAAATGCGCGCTGAAGAAACGGATACATTTCATAAAAGCCTCCAAAAAATTGACGTTGTTATGAGCTATTATAACAAACTTTTATTCCAAATACTATTCCAAATTTAGTCTACAACAAACTGTTATTCCAAATACTATTCCAAATTTAGTCTGACGTTCATAAGCGTTGCATTTTGTAACCTAAGTGAATAAAGTTATTTTGACTTTGACTTTACTATGTTCTCTTCGTATTTTATCCGCTAAAGTTTGTAGTGAACGCAGTAGTACACCATAAGCAGGCGCGGATTCAAATTCATATTCTGGGGTGGCACTTTGATCCAACACCAGCCAAGTGTAGTTTTGCCGTTTTGCCTGAGAGGATAGGGGGGGGGGGAATTGCCCATGTTGCCGCCCCTTGGATCCCCGCCTGACCATAAGCTATTCGTTCCTAGAGCAGAATATTTTACATAATTTATTCTTAAACCGTGTTTGCATTCACGAACATACCAACACTACAAGCGATTGTGGTCCTAATGTGGTATACCGAAAGTACCTACTGAGTGTGGACCAAATACCAATGCAATCAATAAAAATGCACCCAATAAAAAGTAATAAAATTTTTAGCACTTTATAAGGTTTTGATGTTTACCTTGTCCATTAAAAGAATCGTAAAGAACTATATAAAACTTTTAGCAGTTTCTCTTTGTACAGTAAACCTATAATTACTGGACGCCACATTTTACTATATATACTTTTTACTGTACTTTTCGACACATCATAACATTTTAACACTCTTTGGGTCGTAGGTTCTATAATAAAAACACCATTAAAGTACCCTATAAACTATAAAGTTTTAGTACAATTCTTCATAATTGTTAGGGATCCTAATAGTACAAGATAATCGTAAAAACATTAACTAGTCACTAAAGCTTACATTTGTAACATAAAACCCAGATTAAAGTACAAAAACAGAACACATATTTTTTGTTTTAAATTGCACGGACCTAGTGGGAATTCTCCTTATTTTAGTACCCATAAAGAAACAGTAACACTGCCAAAAATAAGCACGGAGTAAGTTTCAGTGGGTTCGTTATATAATATGTGTACGTAGGTACTGCTTTCATTGTTCTTAGGTATAAGTATAATACCTAACAAAACAGTTAAGGAGTAGCGCTTAAGCCATCGAATTTAAAATCCCAACCATTAAGTACAATATCGACGTAAAAGTTGAGTTTCTTAACTAGTTGATAATACCTAATGTTTAGTACTGAATATTAGCAAATTGTTTTCAGAGGATTGAACAACAAAATATTTTATAGGTGTATTTTTAATCAATCTGGTCTGTAAATGATGCCAGTATAAAGAATGCCAACAATTGTAACGATACCCAAATCATCTTAATCTATTTAGGTGTTGTAGGCGTATTCAGATGGAATAAATAAACTGACCAATACGAAGATTGATAACTGTATTATATTTTATCAGTATTGTATATATTTTTGAATATTTGTTATTTTTTTAATATATACAAACATCTACCGATGATTTACCAAAACACGAATATGCCACACAATTAAATTATAATCGATTATTATCGGTTGCTTAATAATGCAGGCGAAAAATAACTTTATCGTTTGTTGTGGTAACAAAAGCTATCAAAGCTAAAATTGGCATATCTTATCTCCGTGCGATAATCAGAATCGCTGAGTACCTATTACACGTCTTAACTTCAATGCATTTTTTTTTTATGTTCGCTTACTCATTTTATTCGCGAACTCGCTGACTTTACCCATAATTGACTTATACAATTTCATACAAGATATACTTACCCTATTTATGTAAGTTTTTTTTCAATGCTTGACCAAAACTACAGTATATCTTAGAAAGCGTCACTAAATGAAAAATGCAAATAAAAATCAATTTTACTTAGCGAGGTAAAATATATTGCTAAAAATAAATGACCTACATTGGTTGCCCACAACTTGCCACAACTCCCTACTCGACGACAAGACAGTTGCCCTATGTGCCGGTTTCATTAACACGCACCAAAGCTATGTTTCCGCTGCTAACGGGAAATGGGTGAGAAATAGCTGCACCGAGTGAAAATAGGTATAACCGTCCACTAAGAAACAGTTTTATTTTGTGTGAAACATACTAGAGTTTATAGACTCTGGATTAAACTCGTCTCGACAACAATTAAACTTTTCTTACATAAAATAGGTCAATACTAGTTTTGTGATAATTAGAAACGATTAAAGTCCTGACATGACATGGTGAATTGGATGGAGAATTTAAAACAGATACCATAGTGAGTCTGCTGCGCTCGTAGTAAAAGACTGGCAATAAGTATTTTTTCGATGTCATCAACTCCATTCCATTAGAAGTAATGAAGTTTTATTAATAAGCTAATGAATGCCCACACACGCGCTTTATTATTTACGACCCTTATTTTATTACGTTGTGCGAGTAATGCAAAAGTACTACTTGAAAATGCATGCACTATTAAACAAAGTTGTAAATATTGCAATGTTATATGTTATCAAATTGCACTTAGTAAAGTTATATTGTTATAGAACAACGATTTAGATACTTCCTGAACGCATGTTGAAAAAAAATCGAAAAAGCATGCAGATTTTTAGTTTTTAATTTGACTACGATTTTTAAATTTAAATTCTATCTTTATTTTTCTCTCACGATACGTTATCCAGACACTACCATTGAATATAGTTTTCCATCGATTTTTTTTACTAGAAAAGAAGCAGAAGCTTTTTAGAAGATTTTATTTAACTTCACTCTGGTGGATGAAGATAAACAAATTCTGTCAATGACAAATCATGCAACTGAATTTTGAATCACTTTTATTGATCCTACGAAGTTGTTTACAATTTTGGTCCATTTCTGATATTATCGCATTTTATAATTAGATGACTGACTTGATAAAAAGCTAACTATTTCAATGTTTTATACATATCCTATTTATAATAGACAGTCAATAACTTCATCTTGGTGGATGAAGATAAATAAAATCTGTCTATGACAAATCCTGCAACTATACCCTTCCTTTACGCAATATTTCATCATAGTGTCGTTAATGATCCGGTCAAGAGAGTCCTTTGTGAAATAATGTCTTTCACCCTTGCCAGACAATAGCCGATGATACGCCCATACCTCAAGGACTATGTTTTGCATGGATTTAGTTCCATCGAGTTTGAGGCGTGACTATCATCATTGACCTATTTTTATGCGACTGCCTCAAAAAAGGAATGTAATATTGGTAGGGTTTATGTGTGTATTTATGGTCATAATTTCTTTAATGACGATATTAAAATCATTAAATCATTATGTTACGACTAGCTGTCCCACGCAACTTCATCTGCGTAAATTTTCCCCGTTTTTGCTACATTTCTCATTGTTGCTCCGTTGCTATTAAACTTAGCGTGATGTTATATAGCCTATAGCCTTCCACGAAGAACGTGAAAGATTTTTTCAATTCGGCTCAGTAGTTCATGACATTGCCGCGTTCAAACAAACAAACTCTTCAGCTTTATAATATCTAATATATAAAATTCTCGAGTCACAGTTTTCGTTGCCATACTCCTCCGAAACGGCTTTACCGATTTTGATGAAATTTTTTGTGCTTATCCGGTATCTATGAGAATCGGCCAACATCTATTTTTCATACCCCTAAGAGTTTGTTTGTTTGTTTGAACGCGATAATCTCAGGAACTACTGGGCTGCACTGAAAAAATATTTTACTGTTGGATAGCCGATTTATTGAGAAAGGCTATAACATCACGCTACGACCTATAGGAGCTGAGCAGCAATGATAAATGTTGCAAAAACGGGTAAAATTTACGCAGACGACGTTGCGCGGGTCAGCTAGTTAGTATATAAAGCTTATTAGATTTTAGCAATACCTCACTTTGCAGTTGTTTGCATATTTTCATAATTTAGTATTCAATAAAAAATGATAATTACCGCAAAATATATTCACAATTGTTAATATTTTTAAAAAATAAGGGTATTTTTTAAAAGGACTATTTTTAAATTAGAAGCAGCAATCTTATGAGGCACATTAACAAGAATTTATGTTTGAAAACTAATAATAATAATAATAATAATATCTTGGGACAACTCACACAACGCCATCTGATCCCAAACTAAGCAGAGCTTGTACTATGGAAACCAGACAACTGATAAACATACTTATATATTTCTAAATACATACATATTATAGATAAATAACACCCAGACACAGAATAAACCATCGTGCTCATCACACAAAGTTTTATCCTGGGTGGGGATCGAACCCACGACCTCTTGCGTAGCAGTCGGATACACTCCCACCGCGCCACAGAGGCAGTCACACAACTGAAGAGAGTCATATTAAAAAGCTAATTAGAGTAGATTGCAGTTGTTTAGTTGATTGCTATCATAATTATTTTTATGTTAGCCACTTGTTGCTGTTTATAATTTTATTCAGTACTGTCTGGAACTTTTCAAATAAACTTGTAAGTAGGTACTGTAAGACTAAAGTAATTTTGACAGACTTTGAACGTGTAACGGCAAACATTTAATTCAGTAAATAGATTTTGAAATTTAACATAAAATTATATAGATTTTGAAAGTATAGACAATTATAACATTTTGATATTATCAACGTCTTTTGCAATACGGTCGAAACGTCGGGTAGTAAACAAGGTATTTTATCTTAAATTATTCACGCGATTAAGACCCGTAGTATATATTTACGATTTAATTTTATACGATGTACAAATCGCGAAAGTTTATCAACATTTATAATTGATAATATTAAAAATAATAATAAATATCAGTTTCATTATATTATTTTAGGTTTATTAGGTGTTATACTTTATATTCAGCCGCTTTTAGGCATGAAAGTAAATTAGAACCAATCACATGACTCGTCTAGATATGAATTAATTAAACCGAGACAGAATACAGACAGTGCAGGCCGAAATATACAATCATCAAAATTCAATTAAATTGCCTTCAAGTTTATTATTATTTATTTTTTGAATTATACAAATAACATGCACAACCAAAGTTAGCCAGCGTTTAACGCGGGTTAACGAAAGTAACCGAGAGAACTCTTTCCATATTTTTCTAAGCGTTCATAATGATGACCCGTTAATAGTACGGATGTAATTGTTCATCATCTGAACGTAGAGTTTTGCAGGCAAGTCAACCGATTTTCCTAAAAAGTGTCTGTATATAAATCGTGATTGCAGACTACAGCGATCCAGTACAACTTACGTAGATTCAACTATACTGAAAATAAATTCCAACGCTCTGAAATTACTTGGTAGTGGAAGTCACAAGATCACTTGATCAGGATAATATTCGAAACAGATTTACAGACAAACAGACATGGTTTCTAAAACAGTTTGGTTTATATTTAGCTATTATGTAAATAAGCATCGGGCAGAAAGACTAATTCAATTTAATTTACGTGTGTAAATATTATACATTGGGAAGAATTTGGAGGAACACTGGCCAAATGCATATTTTAACAACGAACGCGTATTTTAAAGTAAGGTTTTGGAATAGTCGCAAACATTCATAAATATCCGATCGGATTATGCAAAACTGCAATTGGTATAGAGGCAGGAATTATGATCATAATGAATTTGAACGATAAATCTTTTTATTGAGCCTCTTATTCGGTTACATGAGTATAGGTTTCTTCAAAAGGGGAGTAAATAGATTTTTAAAGGGTCGGCAATCCGTCCATGTTGTCTCTAATGTTGCAGGCGTCCATGGGCGATAGCCTGGAAGCCATAGCTTAACATCAGGTAGGCTAAATGCCTATTTGCCACCGTCATAGTGTAAAAACGGTTACCATTTTTTAGGGTTCCATAGCGATAATATGGCGGCAGCGGCGGTAGCCTAATGGCTAGGCATCGGTCTCGCAATCGTGAGGTCGTGGGTTCGAATCCTACCTATTATACAACTGACGTGAACCCGCTCCTAACACAAGCCATTGAGCTTAGCTGGAAAGATTACCAGGATTGCTAGTAATGTGGGGCCTACAATCCCTCATTGCTAGAAATCTATATTCTGTTTCGCCATGTCCGTCCGTAGGTCCGTCCGCAGCTTAGGTCGGAAACTGTTAGTACTAGAATATTTTTATGAATATTACATATTACTTACGCCGCCAAAGTAGTAAAATAAAATCTTGAAATAAATATTTATTAGTGTACACTAAAAAATGTGCAAAGTAGAAATGTGTTTTTTTTCACACACCCCACTGTGTAAAGTCTTTTAAAAATATTTACGGGTGGTTAATGTAATTTTTCGATTTAGCATTCCCTTTTTGAAATATTTAGCCTTAAAACCGCCTAAATGGTTGTTTTTGGAGATAAAAATTTGGGTAGTAGTATACTTATATAAATTTAAAGAAAAACTATCACAACTCAGTAGGGTTTACAAGTTTACAAGTAACAAACGATCAAGTGAGAAGTTACAATTTTGTTGTACAAATTCCATTAAATATTACTCAAATAACGTTCTTAGTATTATGAAACAAAAATCACAGAAAACCACTTCGACTTCTTCCACTCCTATTATAGTGCTAGGCAGCCACGAAACTCTACATTGTGCGTGGCCCGACATGCACCTGCCTGGTTTTTTACTGACTTTCACTCGGTCTTATTAGATCTGCGTCAATTCGGTTTCCTTTGCATTTCCCAGCATTTCGGTACTATTTCCCAATAGGCCTATGTATAGTCTTATAAAAAGAGATAATCATTGAACCTTATACAATTTAGCGAGACTGAAATACAAATGTATTCATTAGATCTAAAGATATTTCGTGTTTAAATCCGTTCAGTATTAAATCAAGATTTGCAGGCAGATCGCAGTAATTTACTAAATTACACCGTAGGCGCAGTTACCTCAGGTAATCCTATCGCAGTAAGTCTATTTAAGCAGGAAAAATTACTTCAGTTACCCAAAAAGTAGAACACGTAAAAAATGAAGAATAAATATACATTTCGCTGTACATATGAAGATAAAGATTTTCAATCTTCTTAAACGTTGTATACATTAAGATTAATAACTCTATTTACTTTAATATACTACACATATATACTTAAGGGTCTATATTATTCGCGTTAGTCCAGGCATCTAGGCCTACATGAAATTTTATCTATTTCTACATCTTGGTATAGTTGGCCTACTTCATATTCTGGTTGGAAAGCTATCTGTACTTCAATGAATACAGTGAATGTAGTCTGTTATTTCAGTTGTAGGTATTATAACGATAACGCCAATGTTAATTCGTAAATTGGCTTTAAAGTTTCAATGTACTAAAATCGTATATAGGTATAGAAACAACGTGTAACAGAAAGATGTGGTAAAATTTCAACAGCGGATAGTGTACCACGGTTCCATATTCGATTTCATTAGTATTATTACGTAGTTATTGCATTTTCTAGTGCAAAATTCGATTGGATTATTAGGGCTTTCAACTTTTTAACCACCTTCAAAAGAGGTGGTTCTCTATTTGACCTGTATGTATGTGTACATGTATTGATTGTTTATTTTTCTGGGAAGGTTTTAGTGTATAAAACGTTGTCCTAGCTAGCTAGCAGCTAAAACAGGAGTGAGAGCGAAATTTGCATTCGTTGATGTTCTTGATACTTTTTTTCTTTGTAGGCGTTTCATTTTTTTATAAAAATGTTATTAGTTCATACTTTTGACTTAAATAGTTCGAAGTAAGTTTATACAAAATAAAAATAATAAATGAGATTTTAGAGTACCCACCGATTTTGACAATATTAGTAAGTCTCACTAAATATCATGAGCACATTAATAACCTTTGAATTTGACCCAACCTTTCTATTATACATTCTAGATTTAATTTATGAGTAGATACATTAGCACAAGACACCGAGAGTATAAAATCAAAGTTTATTATAACATGCGCTCGAGCAACGGGATTAGTTAGTTCCCAATGTGTTCCGAAACATCGTGCCCATAAGCGATGTCACTGTTTGTGCTACCGAGCCGAGTATTTTTTGACTTTCTTAACTCGTTTTTCCTATGGCCAGAACAACATGGAAAATTTCTGAAAGCGCTTTAGCGCGCGCGCGTAAAGCGCTCGTCGTTTGAACGTACACTAGAGCTGGTTTATTTATCTACAAAGTATTAGACACCTGTCCCACCAACGACGATGAGCGAGAAGCAAGTAGCGATTTTATCGCTCAAGAAACGTACAATAGTTGTACTCGTATATTGTAGATCCCGTCGGGGTAAACATAAGAGATGCAGTATAGAACGGGTACTCGCCGGCAGTGGAAACGGTCAGCGGTCAACTAATAATATCTGTATCTCTTTTGTTTACACGGGATCTACATAAGTATGAACGTTTCATGAGCGATAAATCGCTACTAGCTTTGTCGCCGATGGCGGAACAGGTGCCTTATTCCAAATATTTATGAATTGTGAAATGTAGTAAGACTTCCTTTACCTTAGTTTATGACATCTAAAAAAAAGTAACTCAATGTGCCAACTATGCGTGTCTTTTTTGTTGGTGGCAAAAATTACTAAATTATACGACGACAGAGTGTAATCCGGGATTATGAGGGACCGCTCGGGTCGCAAAACGGGGCACATCTTTGATACCGCAAAGGTCATTGTACAATTGTATGGGGTTGTATCTGGTAAGGTTTGAGACTAAAAAATTGACCCGATGTTTGTGTGTGGTAGTGTTTTTGCTTAAAATAGTTACTTTAAGGATTTCAACAGCTTCAAGGCATAAAGTGCCCAAATCTTTTGAGTTTCATGATAATAAAATCAATTATAGTAAAAAAAAAACAAAATAAATCCAGAGATAAGAATAGTACCATCCCATTTCTTCCCGTGGGTGTCCACAAGGCGACTAAGGGATGTAATACCGGAGGACGGGCAGCAGCGTCCTCTACGTACTTTAAAGCCTTACTACGATCGCCAATCCGCTCAAAAAGCGTGGCAATTATGGCAGAAACCCCCAAAATTCTACTGGGGAGACTCGTGCCCAGCAGTGGAACATCAAATAGGTTGATATTATGACAAAACGAGGTTTAGCAACGTTTCCTCTGCTCCATAAATGAGTAACATAAAAGTGAACCCAAATTTTCTAAATTGAAAGTAAATGTACATGGCACACACAGATACTTATTCACATACAGAGGCTATAAACAGCTGGCACGCCTATTTTTCCGTCAGTTAGTTATTGAATTAAAACAGAATCTTGCCGATAAACTGCACGATATGAAACTGGAGAAGTTTATGACATCCATCAGACTAAGTCATAAGTCAGGAAAAAAGGACTCCGATTCTTGCAACTACATTATAGAAGTGACAACAGACGTACGTAAAGCCCTCATAACGAAAGACAGAGTCTTTGTGAATTGGTCTTCTTGCCCTGTAAGAGACTTTACCTTAGTCACACGCTGCTATAAATGTCAGCAGTACGGTCATGCAGCCAAGTCATGTCGGGAGCCAACCTATATCTGTGGCCACTGTGGCGATCAAGGACACTCAATAAAGGACTGCACGAAGAAGACAGAGGAATCAAAATGCGCTACATGCTTTCATTTTAAAAAACCTAGCAACCATAAGACCGGTGCCGCTGATTGCCCTGCAAAAATAATGGCTGAAAGGAGGTATATCAACTCTATTGACTATGGAGGCGCCTAAGAGCGCCGTTAACTGTGAGTTTATTTGACCTGTAATTTATTTGTTTTTTAGTCTATATTTTAGTTTTACTGATAGTTTAATGAATACTTTTATTAGCGAATTAGATAATTTCTCGGTATCTGAGTCCAAAATCTGTGACGTTGAAAACTGCAAACAGCTTATCTCCTCCCACAGCAATCCACTAACAATACTAACACAAAATATACGCAGTGTTTATAAGAATTTTGACGATTTCATTATTTTTCAACAAAGACTTAACTTAAATTGTGATATTATAGTTTTAACAGAATGTTGGCTTGCTCAGCAATATAATTTACCGCAATTAGCGCAATACAATATACACAAGAGCGATACAATTTATAATCAAAACGACGGGCTAATAGTTTATACAAAAAATCTCCTTAATGTATCCGTCGAAGAACCTAATATTCAAGATTGTAACAAATTATTAATTAAAATCGGATTGGAATTTGCAATACTAGCAATATACAGGCCTCCTTCTTTTAGAAACATTAGCAGTTTTATTAATTCTTTAAATACGACCTTACAAAGTTTATCATCCTACAAAAATATAATTTTGATTGGAGACATTAATATAAATATCCATCCAGAAAGCTTAGACACCACCGCGCAGGAGTACCTCAATTTATGTTCCTTTCATGGCATGCTACCCGCACATACGCTACCTACACACCAAAGCGGTTCTTGCTTAGACCATATCATACTTAAATCAAATTTTCCTTCAATCGCACTTGTTACTAATTCCACAATAACCGATCACAATGCTGCCCTACTTAGCTTAGATTGTAAATTACCTAAGCAAAATATCGCACGTACAATTTGTAAATTAAATATGAATAAATTTGAAGACGATTTATGCAACGTCAGCTTTGACCCAGTCTACAATTCCGACGACCCGCAATCATGTATGTTATATGTAATTGAAAAAGTGCAAAATGCTATGCAGAAAAATACTTCCTATATTCGATTGTGCAACAAAAATTACAACTTAAAACCATGGATAACAACAGGTCTTATTCGCTGCATGAAACACCGAGATAAACTGCATCAAAGGTCTAAAGCCCATCCAGATAATTTTATGTTGCAAGTTTCATACAAAAGATATCGGAACTTTGTAACGATCTTTTAAAAAAACTTAAGATAAACTACAACAAAAACGCACTAGAAAAGGCAAGTAACAACAGTAAAAAAATCTGGCAGCATATTAAAAACGTAACACATACACAAAAACAACATAAGTCGTCTTTAGATTTATTACAAGCACAGTCATCACATTTAACTTCTGCCAATATTGCAAATAACTTCTTTGTGAACATCGGCAAATGTTTGGCCGAGAGAGTTCAAGTTCAATCATATTACGATACAAGGGCATGTGCTTCGGATAATACTACTTTAGAGTCTTTTGTATTATTAGATACTGACGAACAGGAGGTAGATACTATAATAATGGGCCTTAAAGAAGACTGTGCAGTCGGTTGGGACAATATATCAAATAAAATTATTAAACAGTTCAAGCATATTTTGGTGCCTCCATTGACCTATATTTTCCGCTTATGTTTATCCACAGGACATTTTCCCAAGTGTCTTAAAAAAGCTGTTGTCGTTCCTGTCCATAAATCAGGTAGCAAAAGTCTAGTCACAAATTACAGACCTATTTCTCTACTACCTTGTATGTCCAAAATATTGGAAAAGATAATAAACAAAAGACTAATACATTATTTGGAAAATAAATCCATTCTGGCAAAAACACAGTTTGGATTTAGAGCTAAAATGTCGACTGCCGATGCCGTACATCACCTGACTGACCATCTAGCACAAGAACTTGACAAGGGTAACCACACAGTGGGAATTTTCCTGGACCTCGCGAAAGCTTTTGACACAGTTTCCATCCCGATCCTATTGCGTAAGCTTGAAAGTATAGGTATAAGAGGCGTTCAACTTAAACTTTTTACTAGTTATTTAAAAGAGCGGACTCAATGCGTGAGGATTGGTAATATATTGAGTAATGATGAGAATAATACGGCTTTTGGAGTTCCCCAAGGAAGTATTTTAGGCCCTAGCCTTTTCTTAATTTATATAAATGACTTGTGTAACCTGAAGTTAGACCATGGCATAATCGTATCGTATGCTGACGACACAGCTCTTCTTTTTTCAGCTAGCTCTGAAAACAAAGCTTACATGCATGCGCAATATGGGTTTAACAGAGTTAACGAATGGCTTCAGCACAATTTACTAACACTAAATGCGGAAAAAACAAATTTTATCTGTTTTTCAATGCGCAAAGTCCCGAAAACACAAACTACCCCAACATTATTTGCTCATTATTGCAGAATCACCACTGAGACTGAATGCACTTGTCCCGCCATTAAAAGTACAAATAAAATAAAATACCTGGGTGTTATTTTAGATGAAACCCTTACATTTAAATACCACATAGAAGCTTTAAATAACAGAATCCGTAAGTTAATATTTGTTTTTAAAAAGTTGCGTTATATTGCAGATTCTCAACTAACTAAACAAGTTTATTTTGCCCTATGCCAGTCACTATTAACTTACTGTATTACCACATGGGGTGGCGCTGGTAAAACATTGTTATTAACAATTGAGAGAGCACAGAGAGCTATCCTCAAAGTTTCTACGTTCCGCCCTTTTCTTTATCCCACTAACCTACTCTACCAATCTTGTGAAGTACTAACAGTTCGACAATTATTTATCATGGACATAGTAACAAAGCAGCACACGTGTCTCCCCTTCAGCACTGCATACATTAATAAACGAAGAAAAGATATAGTTTGCAATAGAGAAATAGCAATAAAACATGCTTTCACTGCCAAGTTCTTCATCTTCCTAGGACCGCTTCTTTATAATAGGGTAAATGCGATTGCAAATATTTATTCCATGACCCTAGGAAATTGTAAGAAGAAGCTTAAGGAAGTCCTCCAAAATATGTCTTACGAAGATACAGAGAAATTATTAATTGTACTCAAATAAATATAGTTTTTATTATATTAATATTAATTAATTTAATTAAGAAACTAATTATTTACAGCTTTCGTTTCATTGATTTATATGTACATATAGTGTTGTCTAAATATTATATCTTTATTCTTTAAAACTCACTCATAGTTAATTTTTACTTTTAAATGTTTTAAAATGTGATTATAGTTGTTTTTAGGCACTAATCGCCTGAAACACAGGTTTTCCTAGTTCAGGCATAAGTATTAAGCTAGATATTTAAGTAAACATTTGTAATAATTGTAATATCTTGTTATCTTCTGTATATGGAATAAATAAATTGAATTGAATTGAAATTGAATTCAATGCATGGGGCAAAAAGGATGCAAAATCATTATTGAAGTGAAAACTTCTTTAGCGGCGTTGTGCACTTTTTATGGTACGGGTAAATTATGTTAAACTCGCGTCAGGATCACGTGACCCTGTTAGAAAATTCGTAGATCACGTGACTCTGATCGAAAATTCGTAAGACGGAGAGAGGGCAATGAAAATTTGGTACAATATCATTATAATACAAAGATCAATTTCGCCACCATCTACCATATTATTATAGCTCAGGTGTGAAATTGGGCGGAAACCAGAAGACCCCAGTTCGAGTAACGATTATTTTTTGATTTTGGATTTTAGATTTTTAATTTATTATTCCATTTTTTTTATAATATGTCAGTAAGATCGAAAAATACTATTCAAATTTTATCAGTATGTATTTTTTTCTGAGAGATAAACCTTTAAATTGTTATGTCGTTGTCATTGTCATTTTTTAAATTGTCATGTTTGTTTTAATATTTTAATGTTCAAGTTTCACGTCTACGGCACTCCCGGAGTGCAATCCGTTATTTTTTTGCTTCTATACGTGCGATCGTACCCGTCACGATCATATACGATTCGATTTGCCCGTCACAAACATTCATTTTATAAAGGCGGGTTATTTTGGAATTATGATCGATACCTAACACAATAGTGCTTTGAAACAACGTTGCAAAATATTCAACCAGATTATAAATACATCGATTGACGATAAAAATAGACCGATATCTCGTAAAATGTGGTAATGACCGATAACTAAACAACACTAAATTTTACATAATGTGCTGCGTTATTTATGTGTTCGTCATCAAAATCTACTCGTATTTCGATTTTTTCTTAGCCGGTTTTGTTTTATTTATTGTAAAACCTGGTGCGACCTAGCATAGAGTACGATTTAAAAACCTGATTCATGCAAACGGTAATGCAATCTACTGTCAAGTACTACTGGTGCTGGTGCTATAAAATGATGAACTTGATCTGTTAACGAAATTTTCAAGTGTCAACACAATTATAAAAATTAACGTTTTAAACAAACATTTTTTTTAAAGATAACTAGCAATGTGGGATTGTGGTCCCACATTACTAGCAATCCTGTTAACCCCTTTAGCTAAGCACAACGGATTGCGTTAGGAGTAAGTTCACGTCAGTAGTAGGTATAATGGGTCGAATTCGAACCCGCGACCGACCTGACGATTGCGAGACATTGATTTAGTACCTATCTATATTTGAGTTTGAAAATGAACATTTATTTAACGTGTTATAAGGTTTCTAATAGGCACATTTAGCTTGCACAAAGGTATATTCAGATAATAATCGATTCGAGCGAGCGTGTTTATTACAATGCACCGCGCACAGTACAACCTTATACCTAAGTGGGTCAAATAAGCCCTTTCTGTATTTAAAACTACGAGTTAATCGCACGCAAACAAAACTTCTTGTTGGTTTAACGTAGTGAGAATTAGCTATAAGCATAATTTTATTACGAATCGGTCAAGTTGTTATTAGTAGGAACAGGCTAGGCGAAGTGAGGGGAATTAATATTGTTTAATAGTTCTTCTAGTGGCTCTCCTGTGCCAAATGATTTACCGGTTTCTCTTCACTTGATATTGTAGTGGGTATGATTGCCTACTGAGGTACTTAGACGCAGTTTAAATATTTATATGAAATAAAAATGATAATTTCCTAAATTATTTTTGTCACGGGCGGCTAATATCATCAGACTAAGCGACAACGCAAGAGATATTACAGCGCACAAAACAAGTGTCTGCGCAAACACAATTTCATCACTTTCATAGTTCTATGGGACGAAAAGCTGGCACCTCCGAAGAAAGATTAGACTAGGTGCAGGATTGATTGGCCACCGTGACTGAAACTGGCTAAGAGGCCATTACTATCTCGTATGCCGGTGGTTTCACCACTTCAACCACCAGCATCTATAACTACGAATGGTGTGTTAACGTAACTCTTATGTGAACGTACACCAAAAAGCTGAACAACCGAGTTTTTTATTTTAACAGGAGTTCTGAAGCTCTCAGTTCTGTAGCCGAATACGGCTTTGAGGCTATTCATGATAAAGAAATAATATCGTACATGAAATAACATTGAATTCGTAAAAGGACTGACATTCAATTATCAGGACAGGCCTGTATAAATATGCGACCCTGAAATAATTACTTCTCAAGATATCAACCATAACACCAGACGTATCTAAGATAAAATTGCTATTTCTTCCGATATTAATACACATTGATACTCAAGATTGTTGATACAAAAATCTCACGCTCCAGTAAAATTTGGCACAAGGGATAGTACACAGAATACTGAGAGTACAGCTGGCAATAGGTACGTTAGTAATTCAATTCAATTTAAAAATTCTTTATTCACTCGGAATGCAAAACAACTCTTGTGATACGTCGGGATTCTATTATTATGCCAATTTCGCAAACAATAGGTAAAGCAGGAGAAAAGAACCTGACAATAAAAACTCGCGGCCACTCTTTTCAAATTGCCAATTTTACGAGTACAATGTTTGAACATTTATAAGTTGATTTGGGGGAAAAGTGCAGCCACTAATATACTATACACCATATTAAAGGACTGATGCAAATTATATTATTAAAAAGTTGGAACATGAGATAAACTAAAATCAGCCTTAGTGGGTACATCTACTTACAACAATGGTAAAAACTATATGTGCCTAAATATTGGCCAAAGTACTGGTAAGGAATGATTAAATTCAATTCAATCATTTATTCATTAATAATTTACATGGTGTTTGAATACATACAGGTTTCACAAAATAGCACATTAATTTGAATAATAATAATAACAGTAATTAAATTAATAATAATAACAATATAAAATAGAAAAAAAAAACGATAATTTACACCATAATTAATATAAATGAAGAATAATTTAAAAAGTCAATTAATTACATGCATTCCGGACAAACCCTTTAGTGGTTTTTGGATTGCTATTTTATAGTAAATGTTATGAAATAATGAAAATAAATAAACAAAATAAAAAAAAAAACATGGATAATATTCGAATGTTAAGAATTAATAAAAAATAAATATTTAACACAAAGTAGGTATGCATAATTTAATTTAGTTGATAATTTTGTATTAGTGAATTATTTGTGAATAATACCATTTACATTACAAATCATCTATAGAATATAAACCCCTTTCCAATAGAAATGCTTTAAGTTTTAGATGAAAGCCAGATGTAAATAAAATCATTTTTAAATCTACAGGTAATTTATTAAACAATTTGATTGATCTATAGTAGGAGCTATGTTTTACTACATACATTAAGACGAGGCATATTTCAAATATTCCTGGACTTTAGGCACGTAACAAGTTTTTATTAAAATGACCTTCGATTATTTTAAACTGAACTGGCCATGAAATAAAACTATTGCTATGTTTAAAAAAAACCGGGCAAGAGCATGTCGGACCATGCTCGGTGTAGAGTTCCGCAGTCGTACATATAAAAAATTCCGATTAATATAATTGCACTAGCAGAAGAGTGTATGTTCATGGCACTACGCCCTTTTGTTGAGAAACGGAGTTTTTCGGCAATAACTTAATGACAGTATATCATGTCGAAAATATTTATATTTAATATATGTTGAAAGTATTTACTAAGCGCTACCTTTGTGATTTTTTTCATATTTTTTTGGTTACACGGTTCAAAAGATAAGAAGAGGGGACGCAATTTATGCAACTTTCGGAGCGACTATTTCCAAAGATATTCTTAATTAAAAAAACTTTATCGGAAACCTTATTTTTTTAAAAGACTTGTTGTATAATATGCCACACGTTGCTGTTTGCAAAAAAAAACTTCTGTCACATGTATGAAGTGACCCCTCCCCCCAAATATTTATTTTTATTATTTAGCTATCAATCTAAGTAGCGGCTAATAAAAGACACCTTTTCACTGAATTTCATTAATTTTCACTTTGAGTAAAATGCCTATAATATACGGACGGACAGACAGACACACAGACGGACTCTTCGAAACTATGAGAGTTCCGTTTCTGCCATTTTGGCAAAGAGGAAATCGCTGGCATCGCTTTGAAGGCATTGAAAAATATTGTTAGGATTCGACGTTTTTGGCACACTACCTATGTTGATGTGACCAAGTTTTTGGACGAGTTTTTCAAAACAATATTTAAAAATAATTCTTAAACTACTAGTCATAGTAAGTAGTGTATATTCTAAAAGAGATAATTACTTTTTATGAGGATTTTTTGAACTAGGTCCCTAAATATGACTTTAGTGCTTAATTATATTACTACCCCCATAAAATATAATAATAATAAAGTCACGAGCTTCATAAACTAAATACATTGGGGAATACAGACAAAAACCGGCCAAGTGTACGTCAGACCACGTACAATATAAGGTTCCGTATTCCCCATCTGAATAATGTGGCTTAAGAAGTGGGTTTTCTGTTGTTTTTGTTTCATATTACTAACAAACGTTAGGATTTTTCAATGGAATCTGTATGAAAATTTTGCAACTTCTCACTTGGTCTGCTGTTACTCTTTAAGTTGTAAAGCCAACTTAGGTGTGATAGGTTTTCTTTTAATTTCACTATATATACTACTATCGTGATTTTTTTAACATACCCAACATCAACCATTTAGCTGGCAGGGGGAGGGGCACTTGATTCTAGCAAAAATTTGCACTTTAAAGCTTAATATTTCACAAACGGATCCCTAAGCCTGTAATGATTCTTCACACGAGGTGAGAAAAAAAATCACATTCCTTATATGTAGGGAAGGTACCTAAATATATTTTTTAAGTTTTATTCTTTTACTTTGTCGGCATAAAGTAATATGTGTATCCATGCAAAATTATAGGCTTCTAGCACTAACAGTCTATGAGCTAAGCTGCGGTTAAACGAATGACGAAACTATAGGGGTCACGTTTTGCCATTTTGGCTACGGAACCCTAAAAATATTGTAAGATGTTTACTATTTCATATTGTTGTAAGAAACTTAAATGTTGTCTACACTAAGTAACAAAATGCTGACCTCAATGTTAAATTGATGGCTGCCTCGTTACGCCAGGTGTTATTAGTGAGGCTTATAACCGACAGTTTCGACTGCGACTTTCCTATTGAGAAGTGGAGCATGTATAAAAGATCCAGGTCTTGAAAAACCAAAATTAAATTTTTGACGTGATAACGTCTTAAAAATCTATGACCGGCTCAAAAAGTGTCACGTTCCGCCTACTGATAGGCTGCTAGTATCAGCCTATCAGCGAATGGCAATTGCAGCGACATGCGATACAATTGGAACTACTTAAAACTTTCGCCTATCAGCGAATGGCGATTGCAGCGTCATGCGATACAATTGGAACTAAAGCTGTCACAGTCATGGTTGTTTGATGAAGAAGAAGAAGATTGCTTCTGACTATTGGCTCTTCGTAAGCAATTCGACATTGGCACGAGTACAACTTCTACCATTCTAATAGTTATTTGAATTTCTTTACAGTCTGTTGTATCTTGTAAAAATAAATTTTGTTGGGAGAGGTTCCGTTTTCCAAGAAATATAGTCGACTATCTTAAACTTGCACTGTCTAAAGTGGAATAAATGTTCTTGGAAACTGTACTTCAATGAATGGTAAAGCTTTGCAGAATTATGTTGCCAAGAAATAAATACTAGCCATTTTGGACACCCTAACTGCGGAATGATTTTTACTTTCATACATTTATATTTTGTTAGCCTCTGTAATTATTTAAAACTCTGGATACACTACAATGTCCAATTTTAATTCGAGTGCGGCATTCTATTTGCAAAAAAATGGTTGTCTGTAAAGTCGGTTTACGGACAATAATTTTACGTGATAATAGCTCAGCAGGCGGAATTATCATTCGCGTTGATTAGCAACCAGTCAATAACGCGAATGCACCCCGTCATCGATTTATAAGACGTTATCATATCAAAAACACATTATTTACTCGTACTTTTACATACTAATATTAAACGTAATTTTACCGACGCCTTTTTCTAACACCAAGGATATCTGTTATCTGTAAATAAATAAATTTATTAATAATATTATAAATGCTATTAAAGGCCGCCAAAGTTTTATACCTACAGATGAATTAGAAATAAGGGTAAACAACATTCTTTCTTGCCTGCCGCGTCTCGTAATCGTAAGCGTTGTTATCACGGGGGGGGGGGGATTCACAGTTCTGCCTATGTCTGTAAATAAAGAAGTTAGGTGAAGATGTATTCTAATATCTGACATAAAAATATTCATCACGTTTCTAATATCATACGTGACACATACAGAAGATAATTATCCGAACATCATTTCACTTATCATGTCGAAAATGAGTTCTCTTCGTGACATTGATGAAGCTTTATTAAGTGCCTGGAGATCGTTATCTATCATGACTTGGCCTTATGACTAGTCAGTCTCTAAGTTTGAAGAGTAGATTGAGATCAGGATGACCTTAATCTCGTAAGCGTAATCCCCATGTGCCAGATTGATATACCTACAATGTTACTTATGGATTAATAGGATAGATGTGCATTGTGCATCAACTAAAAACAAGTGATCTATTTCTTTTCACTGTGTTCAAAAAAAATACAATACTTTGTTAATAATAATAATATCATGGGACAACTGATAAACATACTTATATATTTCTAAATACATATATCTTATAAATAAATAACACCCAGACAGAGAATAAACCATCGTATTCATCACACAAAGTTTTATTCTAGGATCGAACCCGCTGCGTAGCTACGTACCTCATATCTTTTAAACCGTTTCACGCTAGATGGATTCATATGGACATTCCCTTAATATAATATTATAATGTTATTTTTAGGCTGCCTCTGTAGCGCGGTGGGAGTGTATCCGACTGCTATGCAAGAGGTCGGCTCTTGCGTAGCAGTCGTATAACGTGCAACGGTTTAAAAGATATGAGGTACCACGTAATAAAAATTGTTCCTTAAGGTGCCAGACTTATTTACCTATTGTTTGCATCATTCAGAGGTATAACTGAGATTCAGTATACAAAACCGAGGTCATTGAACTCTTATGATTTCTGAGCCCTTTTAAAGTACTTGCAAACAATATTTATATTTATATACATAAATATTCGTTCACAATAGTACAAGTACTACCTTACAACCGCTTCTAAGAGGCTGCCTCAGTACTACTATGACTGTGTGTGCCAAGTGTGTAATCTAATGCCTTTAGTGGTTTAGGCTGTGCGTTGATAAACCAGCCAGCCTATACTACAGACTACAACCCAGATATTCCTGAAACTATTTTACATCTCAGATCGTTTGACTCCAAATATGTTGATAAATATGTAGCTTTCGTTCCTAAAAAAAATCAGTATGGTCTGGGAAACTCTAGTAGTAGAATAGACGTCTATTAGGGTATGTATAGATCTGGCAAATACGCAGCTCTCGTGCTGTGCGCGCGTCGCACGCGCTTAACCACTGTAACTTTTTGTACCCCCTTGTACGCGGGAGGTCCACAAAAAGTTACAGCAGCAACACGCGCGCAGCACACGGGCTGAGAAGCGGCACTCACCCTAACACCTTACTATGAAGTTTTAAGTTGTGGCCATAAAAATCTTTAAGACGGCTAAAAAAGAATAAATAGCCAATAAGAAACTGTTATTATGGAGATAATTTCGGTCAATTTTGGAGGCTAAATATCATGTGACACAAATAAACCAATCACGTCGCGATTCGTCATTGCTGCTTTTCCGCAAAAACACCACTTGTCCTGACTGACTTACTGATTGTTCAACGCAGAGCCTAAACTGCAAGGGTTACAAACCTGAACTTTTGGCATTTGATGCCTTTTATGTTGTAGACATCCACTAAGGAAGGATTTTTAACCACTGGCTACGACTCATCGAAAATAAAGGTAGTCATACTTTTGCTTATCATGCTTGTACAATAATGCCAGCTTTTGTACCTGGCTAATGTCATACAATGTCATCTCCAAATAGTAGGCAATCAATGGAACGTAAGATATTTCTCGCTATATCACTAAGAGATATCCGTATGAACCATATTTCAAGGTACACTAAGCCAGTGATGTCCATTTAATTGACACTTGACAACTCACATCACTATCCAAAATTTCGCGGAAAAGCAGCGATGATAGCGACGTGATTGGTTTATTTGTATCACATGATATTTTTAGCCTCACTCTTTGCTGTCCAAAAATTGACCGAAACCGTCTCCATACTAATTGTTTCTCTGTCTGTTTATAGTTGAAGTTTTTGTTCTTCTGCTTTCAATTTTTTTTGTATATTTTCAGCCTTAAAGATTTTCCTGATCAGAACTTGAAACTTTATACACAAAGTGTTACGGACGTCTATACCCCTACCAGGTCATATTTTGGTTTCGCCTTGAATAAGTGCATCAACAGAAAAGCGTACGTTCATGGCACTTACGCTCTTTTCCGGCAATAACTCAATGACGGTAAACTCGACCATGTCCGAAATAATTTTAGTTAAAAGTGGGCGACCTTTGTGATTTTTTTTATAGTTTTTGGTCCCACGGTTCAAAAGTTAAAAGAAATAATCTCTACGTACATTGCATAAATTGTGGGGGACACAATTTATGCAATATACGGAGCAATTATTTCCAAAAATGAAAAAGGAACCTTAAATGTTTTTGAGAGACCTCTCGAATTATATGCCACACGTTCAAGTTTGCAAAAAAAAATTGTTACATGTATGGAGTGCCCCCTAAAAATAATTATTTTGATTGTTTAGCTATGAAACTAAGTAGTGGCTACTACAAGACATCTTTTCACCAAATTTCTTTTCTTTTTTATATTTTTTATTATTTCAAAATTTTATCTTTCACTTTGTCGGCCTAAGTAATATGTATATTCATGCAAGATCACAGCCTTCTGTCACTAACAATATTTGAGCTAAGCGGAAGGACGGACTGACGGGCATGGCGAAAATATAAGGGATCCATTTTGCCATTTGGCTACGGAACCCTAAAAAAGCTATCTTTACATCTAAATTTATATGCGGAAGATCGTATTTTTAGGAACTCTGGATAAGTCATAAATCAAATGAAACGAGAAACAGTAATCATTGATCCCTATAAATTATATATATTTATTTTATTTGAAGGTAGGTACATATTTCTACTTATCGGTATTTTAACACTTGCCACCACTTAAATGGGTTAACCATACCAATACACATTCCTATAAATTTTACACACATATTTTTCGGAGCTGAGAAAATGTTGATAGGTTTATTTGCCATTATTTTAACAACACCAAGTGATATGAAATAATCATTTCAACAAGTAACGTTAAAATATCTATATATATATATATAGTTCTTTAATCAAAATCATTATATTTTCTTCGCAACCTTTTTATGTATTTTATTATACCTAATGCGCGAAATGGATAGTGTATTGCTTCCAGACATAATAAATTTGCCATCCAAACTATTTATTGGCTATGTAATCTGGTTGTAAAAGTAATACCACCTCTATTTAGTATAAAACCTTTATTTAATGAGAGTACGCTTTTTATTACGTAGGTACTTTTCATTTTAGTGACAGTATTATATATACAGGCTTTGTTATCTATACTTTCGATTTTTATACATGGTGTACTAAAATACTGGTGTTAAAAATATTACACCTGTCATATTCTTGTGCAAATAGTGCAAAGGTATAAATCAAAATACTGAGTACAGAAGAATAGCTTTGTGGCGTCAGTCATCCAAATCTATGTAGTTTTCTAAGACATCGGACTCGCAATTATGAGGTCGCGGGTTCAAATCTTTCCCTTATACTATCAACGTGGACCCACTCCTAAGACAAGCCTTGACTTGAGCATAACAGAGACAAATAATGAGGGGATCCAAATCAGCATTGCTATCATTTTTTTTTTAAAGAAAACTAGCAATGTGGGTTGCAAATTTATGTGGACTCTGTCAATTTAGATGTAAGATCTCTGAAATTTCATGTTTGGCTTTTTGCCTTAAATTTTAAGAAACACGTGTTTCAGTGTTTTGATCGAAAGTGAAACTTCCATAAGGGCAGGACAGCTAGTCTATACTAATATTATAAAGAGGAAAGATTTGATTGTTTGTATTGGCTCCGAAACTACTGGTCGGATTTGAAAAAATCTTTCATTGTTTTGAAGCTATACTACCCCCGGGTGACAAAGCCTATTTTTTATCCCTGTATTCCAACAGGAACAGGAACTACGCGGGTGAAACCTCGAGGGGTCCGCTAGTAAATAATAAAAATAAAGTTACTGATTACTATTGTAGCACAACAGTGATAAATCTCTGCAATTCCTGAATTTCGATAGAGGAGCTGACTCAGTTCAAGTATCAAGTTCCTAACGTTATCGGTTGGGCCGCGGCTCTCCAGGCCACCAACAGGCAGGATCAACTCGTCTGGTTGTAGAATCCTCCCTTTGTTTTAGAAGAACGTAACACCTCGTCTTCCAAATCTCCATACAACGTACCCTCAGGCAATGCACCCACAGGGATATCACGGAACGGCTCGCAGACACGAAATTTTGTATCACTTTGTGCCGAAGATGTTCCGCGATTTTATGTCCGTGAGCGTTATTTACTCAAGCGTTTCTCGAGCGAACCTTACTTAAAGTTTTTCTTTTGTGCTCTCTGTGTGTTGTGGCAAAAAGAGATCAGACTAGAAAAAAAATTAAGGGATATATTTTATTGCTTTCTCTGAATTGCGTGAAGAAAGTACTTACTTTTATTGTTTTCAAGCAAAAAAGTCATAAAAATTTCGGTACCTTAGGTAATCAAGATATTATGTGTATTTTTATTTATGAGTACTTCATTGTAGCGTTTAAGTATCAGCAATGTGGTTTAGGTTTCATAGACAACGGTTCTTTTACTGTCGTAACGTTTTAGTAAGTAAACTTTCACCCTTCTAACGAAATAATAATAATAATATCTTAGGACAACTCACACAACGCTTTATGATCTCAATTTAAGCAAAGCTTGTACTATGGAAACCAGACAACTGATAAACATACTTATATATTTCTAAATACATACACATTATAGATAAACAAAACCCAGACACAGAATAAATCATCAAACCCACGACCGCCGGCTTAGCAGTCAGCATCACTAACCACTAGACCAACAGGATAATTAAACATAAATACTACTGCCTCTGTCGGCGCGGTGGGAGTGTATCCGACTGCTACGTAAGAGGTTGTGGGTTCGATCCCCACCCAGGATAAAACTTTGTGTGATGAGCGCGATGGTTTATTCTGTGTCTGGGTGTAATTTATCTATAATATGTAAGTATTTAGAAATATATAAGTATGTTTATCAGTTGTCTGGTTTCCATAGTACAAGCTCTGCTTAGTTTGGGATCAGGTAGCGTTGTGTGAGTTGTCCCAAGATATTATTATTATTCTATTTATTTAGTTTTTTTCTTATAAATTACATTTTTAAATATATATATAAAAAATACATTTAAAAATATAAAAAATAGTGTCCCACCGGCATCGGGTACAGGGACCAAGCTACCGGTGGTTACGGCCCCAGAGAAAGGAACCTCCTCACAATGCGAGCCGTGTCCAGAAGTACTGCCTTCTGCATCAAGCGCTTGATCCAACCGTCTAACGCGAGCCTCTCAAGGTGTTGGTCGAGGCTCTTGGCAATCAAACCATTAACGGAGACGACTATCGGTACAATGATTGCCGAATCAACATCCCACATGTCGACAATCTCGTGCGCCAGATCCAGATATTTTATTTGTTTATCCTTTTCGGCTTTCACGAGATTTTCGTCATGGGGGATGGTGATGTCGACAATCATTGCACGGCGCTCAGATCGGTCTATCAGCACAATATCAGGCTTGTTAGCGACAACAGTCCTGTCTGTGATGATAGAGCGATCCCAGTACAACGTGATACGACTATTTTCAAGAACTGGCTCAGCAACGTACCTGTAGTACGGGACTTCAACGTCCACAAGGTGGTATTTCAGAGCAAGTTGCTGGTGGATTATCCTGGCTACTTTAATGTGTCTGTGCAAGTACTCGCCGTTAGCAAGACGTGAACAGCCGGAAACGATATGTCTGAGGGACTCACCAGGTCGGTGACATGCACGACAGATGTCAACAGTGCCATCCCTCAGTATATATTTCCGGTAGTTATTCGTCATGATAACTTCGTCAGCAATTGCACAGACAAAACCCTCGGTTTCCCCGAAGAGGTCACCGAACCGTAGCCAGGCCACAGATGCTAGTAGGTCCACATCGGGCCCATGAAGAGCCCGAAAGAACCTACCGTGAAGCTCCTTGCTCTGCCATACCTCCCTGCGTTCGTTGACTCCAAGTACTACAGGCCTGCGCCAGTTCTCTTTAGCCAAGGAGAGCGGGGTAAGCCCGGTGTCCACCGCGACAACATCCCGATGCACACCCACGTCCATATGGAGAAAATATTCTCTGAGATTGTATATCTCGCGGTTATGAAGGGACTTGAGGTTCAACAAACCCCGGCCCCCACACTTCCGCGGGATATACAATCTCATCACAGATGAACGCGGGTGATGCATTCGGTATGACGTCAGGAGTGTACGGACTTTTCGATCCAGGGTGTCTAATTCTGTCTGAGTCCACTTGAGTATACCGAAGGAGTACATTAGAAGTGGCATGACCCAACTGTTGCAAGCCCGGATCTTATTGCCACCTGACAAAAGGCTATTAAGCACTTTTTTCAGGCGACCGAAGAAACGTTCTTGCAACAGCTGTTTCATGTCAGCCTCATTAATGCACAGTGCCTGCGATATACCCAAATACTTATAGGTCTCGGTTGCGAGAAGTGATCTTAAGTGAATGGAATCCGAGAGTTGAGTCCCTTCGGATTCCACTACCCGCCCTCGCTTTATATGAACGACTGCACATTTGTCAACACCAAACTCCATTCTAATAGAATTACTAAAGGTTTCAGTTACCTTCAGTAACGCTATTAGCTGTGAGCTGGTGGGGGCAAAGAGCTTCAAGTCATCCATATACAGCAAGTGGGATATGACCTGACCACCACGTCGCAACCTGCAACCTAGCCCTGAACTCTCTAGTAAGGTACTAAGTGGGTTCAGTGCTAGGCAGAACCAAAGGGGACTCAGAGTGTCACCCTGGAATATACCCCGCTCAATCCTTATAGGTACGCCGCCACTTCCTTGGATCCCTCGGCACCCTGGATAGGTAAGAACCGTATTCCATTGTCCCATACACGACTTCAAGAAGGTGCATAAAGTTGTATTAACTTTATACAACTTCAGCACCTTCAGAAGCCATGTATGTGGCACGGAGTCATACGCCTTCTTATAATCTATCCAACATGCCGATAGATCCTTTCGGTTGCGGCGAACCTGCTGGCTAATAGTCATATCAATGAGGAGAAGCTCTTTAGTACCGCGGGCCCCACTTCTACATCCATTCTGAGAGGTACACATGATGGAGTTTGTGTGTATATGTTTACTTATTTTAGCTCTCAGAATGGATGTAAGAAGTTTATAGATCGATGGTAAACAAGTTATCGGTCTATAATTTCTAGGGTCCGAGGTACTACCGGTCTTATAGAGCAGGTGGGTCACTCCTTTAGTCATAAAGGCTGGCAGCGACGCAGATTCTAGGGCGGACTGGAATTGCGATGCCAAACAAGCGTGCGAACTGCGTAGCCATTTCAGCCAAAAGTTGTGCAGTCCGTCTGGGCCTGGAGATTTCCAATTAGAAAAAGGACGGACTGCACTGGCTACGTCTGTGCTGTTAATGTTAATATCTTCCATTTCCGGAATAAGTTCGCACGCTCGTTCAACGTCACGCATCCATTCCCCCTCTGTGTGGGTGACAGGCACCCCCCAAATGTTCCGCCAAAACGAGCTTGTCGCTTCAGCATTTGGTAGATGCCCGCCATCCACACCTTGATCCGTTCGCTGCCAGTCTTTATACACCCACCTTTGGTCCCTTTGGAACATGCAGTTCACGTTATACCTGTCCACGCGTTTTTTGTACCTGCGTATTCGGTTTGCCCATGCATAGATTTTTTGCTTCAGGAAGTCGATGCGCTCTGTGACGCGCGACATATAATCCTGAGGTCTGATGTCAGTCCCCAAGAATGCCCGTTTCACAAAGCGCATCACTCTCGGGCGAGTGTTCCCGGTCCTGAAGCAGGACAACTTGCCGATGAGTACCCTTGCCCCGGCAATACGGCGCTCAATCCTACATTGCCACGCGGGTACGGCGCACCCTGGTCGTATAGTAGGGGTTTCTGCTAAAAGCTTAACACCTCCTACACGACATGCCGCAACAGCTGCACAATACAGGATTGAGTGGGTATCGCCGAGGTCTTCGCTATTGTCTAGGTAAGTAGGCAATAACGAATCAAGAGCACACACCAGCGAAATGTTCCGTGTATGCATAGGTAACCGAGGCAGGCGTGGCCTAATATTGTGGGGCGTGGACCGATATTCGCGAAGCGCAAATTCCAAAGCGGCCTTAATCTCCTCATTGCACTGAGTACTTACCACAATAGCCGCGGTATCCGGCCCCGTAGCTTCACAGTCAACTACATGTGTAGGAACCTGTACCGGGGCAGGGATCTCGCGGCTAGTCTGGGCGTACTCCGAGCGTAGTCTCTCAAGTGCGGCCTCATCTAGCAGATGACAGCGCTGAATGGCCCGCACTTGGTCCGATAATCGTTGTGCCGAAACGTTGACAGTCGGCTCAAGCACCTGAAACAGAGGCAGCATCCGTTCACGGTACACAGTAAGGTTAGTTCCCCCCTCTGTAGCCGCAAAATATGCCCGCATGACGTGCTCGTTCATCGACGTCGTCCATCGCATGCGGCGCACATCACCACCGACAGCGGGGGCCCTGTTTGAGGCCAGTGGGCCTCGGGGTCCTAAGCTGGTCGGCGGCCGGTCTCTCCCTCGCCGACGTACAGGTGGTGGCGACGTTGGCGGAGAGAAATACTCGTCACTCGACGAGCTCGACGCCTCAGCAACGGCTGGTGTTGAATCCTGTGGTTGCGAGGCGGAGCGGAGAGACGAGTCCGGGGTTGGAGGGTGTGCTGTTCTGTCTCTGGCTCTGCTTCTAGTTATCATGTGGCTCAGTGTGCTTAAATCATTTTTTCCTTGTTATTGTTCCTTTTCATTTTGACATGTAATGTCATGGTGTAAATTTCTTGGCTATTGTCCGGTTTTGCGAATTTATGGGAGTTATAATTATTTAGAAGTATTTATGCTGAAGTATATTTGAATAAAGTATTAAAAGAACATTAGCGAAATAATAAAATATAAAATAAAATATTTGGTGAAAATTTTACGACACACGTCCGACGTCATTCAGTGTTGCCAGTTATTATTATTATTATTATTAAAAATCTATTTGTACTATGAGTAGGAATGTTTTGGCCGTTGTAAAAGAATACAATAAACCTTTTACAAATCAATATCATAAATGTCTTATCCATTGATAGATAATCAAGAATAGAAAAGACAACTGAAAAAAATGTGTGTTATTTTATTTTAACTTTAGTTCTTTCACACCATTGCTCAATAGTGACTCCTGTTATCATAATTTAGATAAACAAAAGAAAAGTAAAAGTCTAACAAATGAAGAGGGAAGTAACTATGTTGACGTTTTATTCATATATTTTAGTTGTATTTTATTGCTGTTGTATGTAGGTATCAATATTCTGTGACTGTAGGTATACTTGATGTGTGAAATCAAAAGGATTTTTTTTTTTGAAATTTGATCAAATTTTGGGTTTGTGTAAGAACCTTTTGCAACTTTTGTTAATTATCTTAAAGTATTATATTAATATAATGGTTCCTTTATTTTTTAATCACAAAATATTAGTCCAATAGCTTAGCTTTGAACCTCAAAAACATAATCTAATTTCAAAAACATTTTCCTGCAAGCCAAAAACGGTTTCTCTACTGTGAAAACAGTTTATTTAATTTACTAACAACGTATAAAGTAAAAGAGAACAAGCTACGCAAATAGACCAGGTTAATAAAAGTGACCAGGGACTTCATTTGGAAGTCTATTCAAAAAATGACCTTTTAAAAGACATTGTGCTCTGGTACACAAGTAACTAGAAAAGCGAGCTTTAGTATCAACAAACAGTAGTATCTAAGTTGTATACAATAGACGTTCAACACAATACGTCCTCGAGTTTCTCGGACCTTCTCTGTTGAAAGCTAGACAGTAGGCAGGTAACCAACGTCATAAAAACTCACACACTCACAACCATCTCAATAAATATTTAATTCTTCACTCATTGTAGGCAGAACGCTCACTGAATTATTTATATCATCTCAAACGATACAGTTCTAAAAGACCTCTGGTTCGCGACGTTTTGTTAATTCCATTCCAAATGATGACACCGCAAATTGGAAACTGGGTGTATTATTAAACTCCTCAGAAGTGGTATTTTTAAATGCCAGCCAATAAAAGAATGTTGGTTTCATTTACTTTTATTTCTCGTCGATGTTCTTGCCGCTTTCAGATTCAATTTGGTTGGAACCAATTATTGATATCTTTTAACGACTTTTCAGAAGGGCCTTTTATCGTCGTAACAATGATTGAAAATATTGTTTCTTTTTTCGTAAGTGGTCGTAATAAAAGAGACAATTTAATATATTAGAAATGTACTGCTCAGATTGAATTTGGCATACCCAGATAGTATTGGTAGGTTTGAAAGTAATAGGTAGAGCAAGAAGTAGCATAGCAAGTAGGTACATTGTTAGGTATATGTAGGTACTATCTACATGCAAAGACTAAAAAGGTTAACCAAAAAGTTTTGCCAATTGAGAACGAGTTCCCCTGAGTCTAATCTCACGCTCCAACCCAAAAAGTGAATGGTTGTTTGTCATTTCATTTATAACTGCCGTCATATATTGTTCGAAAAGAGTTATTGAATTTTTAGACAGAGTCCAGTTTACATAACACACAGATATTATACGATTAACCGATCTTGAATTTCATGTGATTTGATTTTTTTTTTTATTTTGAATCAAAAAGCTGATGAAGAATTAATTAAATTTGTCATAAAGCTTACAGAAACGCCTACCGGTAGAGTTATAAAGGCCAGGCGAGTGTAAATATTGATAAATCCTTTACCTTAGCAGACAAGAATATGACCTGAATAAATATGAAAGACCCAGGGGCTGACTGTGATTGTCAAAGGATTTTTTGACATTTGGGTTCCGTTTTATTTAAAAAGGTTTTATATTTTATTTACACTAACTGTTAGATATACTCGTATAAGTAATTTTCTGTATGACCCACAACGTAAGATATGTGTAGCATTTCTATTCTTCTATCGTCTATAAGCAAAGAATTTCAGAATTTGCTATTTAAATTATAAAGTTTTTGACCAAGACTCAACTGAATAATAAGATGGATCACATGCAAAACTACTCTACAAAGCCAAGGCGAAGCTTATTGCTACAACCAATAATCTAAGTATCTTAGTGATTTCAATTGTGAATCTAACTCTAACTCTACATGCAATACGTTACGCCAAAAAAAAATAACGAGAAATGAATATGATAAATTATCCGGGACATTCCTATTATACTCCGGGAAGATATTAGAGACATTATCTGAATGATAGTAAAAACCGTTTCGTAAACAACCGTAACGTAAACTAAGTAAAGAAGATACAACAGCGCCAGATAATACCATAATAATATAGTCATGTTAGTTATATTTCGGGACTTAATCGCGTGAATTATTTAAAGGTACGAACCTTTTATTTACCCGACGTTTCACGCGATTAAGTCCCGAAATATAACTAATATGTATAAAAATCGCGAAAGTTTAAAAACAATAATATAGTCATGTTCTTGATATTTTTCGTAACCACGAAAAACAAGAAAGAAATTCACTAAAGAGTACCGTTATAGTAAAAACACACAATTCTAAACACATTACATTATTTACATTCACATAGTACATTGATTATTTACCTTCAACTGAGCATTATTATGTTTTTGAAGGAAATCTTCATAAGATAGCCGTATATTCTGTTTTAGCTCTAGCAAATAGTAAAGTTATTGTTGGAAATGTTCTCTAAAACCCTATTGTCATTTACGACAATACTAACTTGCTTGTATAAATAACGATTTAAAATATACGATATCATCTCCAATTTTCATTCCATTGCGTCTTCTATCACAATTTTTATATTAACATTGTAACCATACAATGGCTTGAATCAGTAATCAAGTTTTACAGAATTTATTTATCGTAACGTAGGTGACAATTTACAAGATTCCCCATCATCCATCGCCTATCTCTGAGAGCACACATAACTGTCGGTTCTAATGGCCATTAGTAACAGGTGAATTTCCTCCAATATCCCGATAACAGGGTACATTAGGCCTTCGAAAATATAAGATAGATTTTATTTTACACGAAAAACGCGACAATATTTAAGGCCTAAGTAGTCTAAGAGAGGACCTGAATGGTTATAAATAGAAAAAAAATAAAAACCAAAAGTAGATAACGCAATAACGGAATATTGGAAAATTGCGCCATGTTTGTGTTACAAAAAGGTAGCAATCAGAAGAAGCAATACAAGGTGCTGTTCGTGCTCTTGAATTTGTAGAAGAAGAAGAAACTCATTTATACGTTGGGTTAAAACCTACATTACATACGGCACAGTACAGTCTTTTACATAAAAGTAGGTAAGTAGGCAGAAAATAGACATTAACAACTTTTTTACACAAGGAAGAAAGCCAATCCAATAACGAGGCAGTATTATTAAGTGTGTATACGGCGACGACCCGTCAGTCGGATAGTCGCCGGATCAGTTGTTTATATCAAGATAAAAGAAAATAAAACAAAAAGTGCAGAAAATAAATCAAAATCAATCAATCTCCCCAGAAATATCAATAATCATGTAGTTGTAGTAAAAAGAAGTATTACTATAATAATCATAGTAATGGCCTCAGGTAAGACAAGGAACAAAATTATGGTAAAGCAAACCAGCATTGGATAACAATAACAATTTGTATCGCAGATTCTAGCGACAAACCGACTTTCTTCAACTATTTCCCGTGCAACCGCACGTGCGAACGTAGCTAATATACGACATGTAATCGACAGGGCTATTACGAGCAGGCGGAACATTCCGTTTTCTTGAAGCAAGGATGGTATAGGCTCAGGAGTTGGGCCTTGAATACAGCGTTCTGAATCATTTTATATTTTATTAATGTAGGAAGGTACACTAATGTGTGAGATCGACCCATATAAAACTGTGGAATAGCTACACCATCAAAATCTTAACGTTTCTGCATTGTGACGTCACACTAAAACTACAGTAGTCTTACTGTGTAGCGTTGGGCTGCAATGAAAATTTGGCGGTGAGTTTCTGCCAGGCTTTTATGTGTTTCGAATCCTTTTGCTGAGCAAATGAAGGCTACAGAATACGATTCGCATTCCAGGCTATCTGAATTATTTTTGTTGTAGTTGACTAGGCGAATTATTTAAATAAGATGAGCGTTTTCTGAAGACTGCTTATGGACCAATCCATACTAATATTATAAATGTGAAGGTAACTCTGTCTGTATGTCTGTCTGTTACGCTTTCACGCACAAACAGCTAAACCGATTTACATTAAATTTGGTATGGAGATAGTTTGAGTCCCGGGGAAGGACATAGGATAGTTTTTATCGCGATAACCGACATCCACGTGGGTGGTCCGCGGGCGAAAGCTCAAAACTTCAGTGATGATTTCACTCAGTGGTTAAACTCACAGTGTAGAATCCCAATTTTCGGAGCCCTAGTCTAGACATTTACACGTATAGAAACATGTTATTTACAGAACGGCACTAGGAACTAACTATTACACTTGAGCTGATTGCTGCCAGTTGAAAATTCAATTCGTTTTTCTAGTAAATTGTCTACTATCCTTACATACTGGTACCAACAGTAAAACAGTCAACCTTCGTACCTAATAATTTATACAGCTGATTTTGAGTTTAATATCGTTCAGAATATTTATTTCAGAAGATTTCTGTTATTTGTCAGCAAAAAATTATGATCAATACAGGATTACTAGCAATGTGGGAATAATCCCATATTGCTAGTAATCCTGTATTGGTCATAAGGGCCATAAGGGTCCCACATTACTAGTAATCGGGTTAACCCCTCCAGCTAAGCTAAATTGCTTGTTTTAGGAGTGGGTTCACGTCGGTAGTATTATTCAAAACTGCGACCTCACGATTGGAAAACCGATGCCTTAACCGTTAAGTAATTACCGCTGAATTCTTCAAAAATAACATCATATCATTAAAAAAATTAGGTGTGTTGTTTTTATACTTTTCGCTTTCTCTTTCTCTCTCTTCTCTTTCTGGTTTACTCTCAATTGGTCTTTATAATCTTAACAACTAAAATTATTTTGTCAAAAATTAGTACAATTTATGTTTGAAGACCGGAAAGTGATAAATAGGTACGTATTTGTTATTTTAGCGTGCGTGGAGCCTATAACAAGCTAATTAGTATTAAATAATATACTACGTTCAATTTTTATAGCCTTGCCTTAAAATAGATTCATCACGATAATCAAATTTGATAAATGAATAAAGCAACCCATCCACGAACCAATCACGGTCAAGTTCACTCGATATACATTTCAGAATAGATACTTTATCATCTTCCATAAAGTATTTTATCAAACACATTTTGCTATATCTCAGTGACACAATAAACTCGTGTACAAGTTCTCGTCAATAAAAAACATCTAACACAGGAAATTGGAATGTTCACAAAAATGAAAGGACGTTTCGGGAGATCAGACAATTTCGTTGGTTTAGATTTCGTAACGTAAATACGACAGTCGAGACCTTTCCGGTAGAAAAATGGATACGAGAGATAGAAAATGTTGTAGATTCTATTGTATGTAGTGTTGAGGAAAGAAATGTGAAGGAAAATTCAGAACGAAATCGTTTGACGTGAGGCAGGAGATTGACATGATAAATTACAGAAATTGATTTTGATCACACTACTTTTGGGTAAATACCTGACGGATGGCTTTTACGAGACGACTCACCTACTACCCATTTTTATTTTTGCAAGATTTACATTCATCTTTGTTCTTAAGTAATTGAAATGTTTGTGAAACAACTATGCATTTCTTAGTGATACCCGGTAACACTTGAACAATAGTTGATTGAAGTATAAATAAAATTGAACACTGCAAATTGAGTTAAACTAGAATCTGAAGGAACGATATGAGAAAATCACCAATAAATACTGATTTACAACACGTTTTTATAAGTGTTCCGTAGCCAAATAGGAAAAACGGAACCCTTACAGTTTCAGCATGTCTCTCCGTCCGTATGTCACAGGCATTTTACTCAAAAACTACACGGTTTGTATGTATAAAGTTTTGAGTATATGTGTCTTATATAAGCCGCTACTTAGTTTTTTTTTAAGCAAACATCTATTTTGGGTACATCGTTCGACAGATCTTTTAAAAATATTTTTAGGTTTTTAAGAAACTTTTTGATTATGAAAATAATTTTGGAAATAATCGCTTCGAAAGTTGTATAAATTGTGTCCTCCCCCCTTTATCTTTTAAACTGTATGGCCAAAAAACATGAATAAAAATTAAACGGTAATGTAAATAATTAATTAAATACTTACAAATAATATTATTTCCAACATGATCGTCTAAACGATTGCACCTTTCAAGTATTGCCAAAAAACTGCGCTTCTCTACAAAAGGACGTAAGAGCCATGAAGATATGCTCCTTTGCTGGTGCACTTTGTCACATCGTATTTTTTCATATGAAGGGCATTCCTTTAGATTCCTTTTATTTGTAGTAACAGCTGTCGAAATTTTATTTTTTGTTTTCAAATTTTAGATTTCGTAATAACTTGTTGACACAGAATATGAAAAAAGTTATTTTCTAATCTATCAATGTGTCAGTAACATTATCTTTAAAGGTTCTTGACACAATTGAAATTATTAAATCAAACACGTTGGTAGTAAATAAGATCACGTACCGATGTCTGACGTCACTACTCTATGTAAACATGACTCTGGTCCTGACAGACAATTCTTCGAAGGAAAATGAGGGTGTCGATATGACACAAAAATATGATATTCAGAAAAGAATACTCTGTCAATGTCTCATAAATCGTTCCATTCGATATAAACGTATGAGATGTCATTCCTTTCCTTTCAGTGTCAACTGTTACGTATGCTGTTTTTTTTTTAAAGATAGGTACTTCGTTAGAAAGTTTTGTCGTTAGTTCAAAAAGTATTGTATTACTTCATATTTACGAGGAGTTTCGAAACAGTTTTTCTGCTCAATTATAGTAACTTGAGTATAGTCGAGAAATAGAATTGCTATTACCTGTATGATTAAGGTCACCAGATCTCTTTGGTTATGAGTGAAATCTTTGGTATTGCTAACGTCAAATGCTTACTACTAGCCAAACCGTTTACTCGAAGGTTCCTGTAGTTAAATGAAAAGAAAAAAGAAAGTCTTGTGACTGTAGTTAATTGCTTTCTTTTATTTACGTTGTATCCTGGTTCCTTTAGTTCCATTAAGGTAACATAATATTCTGTTTCTCTCTATAAGGATACAAGTCGGTTAACCCGTTAACCTTGACTCTATTTGTTTTATTTCTGATAAATAAATGTAGGTACGTATCTTTTGGGAAAATAAATATTAATATTGATGACCAAGATCGGTGCAATTCGATCGAAATGTCGGGTAAATAAAAGGTTCGGTCCTTAAATATTTTATGCTATTAAGTCTAGACAAAATTTAATTTAATTCAATGGTATACTTTATTAAAGGAACGATTAATGTCTTTTTAGTACTCATCATTGTCGGGTCCAGGAACGAGGGGGGAGGCTCAATAATAAAATACATCCATCTACATATTCAAACTTTATATATTAAAGAAGAATACTAAGTCAATAAAATTATCTATTTAGCATTATACAGTGCAAAGTGAACCTGAGATCAATTCGAATCAATAGAGTAAGATAATCTATTTATGGGTCAAATTCGTGGTCTGAATTTTAAATCAGTATAAACTTCCTACAAATCTTAACTTTTAACAAGTTCCAAATTATGAAGAAATTCTCTTTTGAAATTCAACGAAAGTCGTCAGGCAGACCCTTACTGTACTTTTATTTTTCAACGCCCAAAATTGTTCGACGAAGACTTCGTCTAAAAATAAAATTTGACAATAATAATTTGAGAAAGGATACTTTAAGCAACAATAAAAATCAAATTATTTTGGGAAACTATTTGGTTACAGTGTAAATGGTAACTTATGTGTCCACTATGATTGGTAATTATTTCATACCAACCTCTGTACATAAACTGCAAATTTTGTTTTGGTGGTGATAGTTGATTTATTTTAAACTGGTAGATACATTATGATTGTTATATTATCAACCAAAAACTTATACTAAATACACTAACACCTCACAACCCCAAAATTCTAACTATTCCCACCTCGTACAAAATCTACCCTGAAACAATTTCAATTAGTGGCACCTAAGTCTTGGATTTAGTCTGAAGCGTGATATTTTACGAAGAGTCCCTCCAAGATTAACTGAATAATCCTGACGAACGAAGTTCGACAAATTAGTTCGGAAAAAGAAAAATTGCCTTGGAAGTAGATGACTGAGAAATGTATGAAGGATATGAAAAAAATAGTCGCAAAATAAAGGACACAAACAAATAATGATAGCAGAGATACTTCATTTCGTCAAAATAATTTTAGGAATTGTATATATTGTATACGATGTGCTCAATCATTTCAATGTCTCATAAAATGTCTGTAGTAATATTTGTAGTTCGATTTGCATAAATTTTGTGAGATACATCCGAGTAATGCATCCAGCGCATTTGTCTGAGTGGTTGATTTGAATATAAATAAAATAGATACTTTAAATGTATCTACACGATTGTTGAAAATCATATTGAGGGCATTCACATTGCTCCAAGAAATTTGTTTGTATTAATGTTGACAATGGTCAAGGACTTAACAATTTTACATTCGTTCAATCGAATGTTAACATTAAAACGAAAGAATGTCAAGTTTGTTAACAGTTTTGCTGATGATATAAGTGAAATCTCACATAAATCATCAGCAAACTGTTAACAAACTTGACTAAACCAACCAAGTTCTCCTGACAGTCATTACATTATACAATTACTTCAAATTCATTGCTACTTTGTTTGCACTTACCTTCGCTGGTGGCAAAAGCTCTTGTGTCGCTGTACACACATACGATTCTCGGAAACAAGTATACCCAGACTCAGAGCAACCATTTGTGGATCACAGAAAGTGGTGACACGTGTGGAAATCGAATCCACGACCTCTGGCTGAGCAGTCATAGTCACTAACCACTAGACCAGAGATACCTCAAGGAGTCGATTTCGACCCCTTGGGGTCGATATCGTTTTCCTATAGGTCCACAAAATAAACTAGTTTTGGGGTTTGGCGAGGTCTGTAAATCAACCCCTATTAATTAAAACAAGTTTTTATTTGAAATTTACAAGATACTGTTTATGTAAATTGTGTTACGTGTTGGTAACGTAACACTACTTAGTCTACCCGTGACCACGGCCGTTGCAATACGGACGAAACGTCGGTAATAAACAAGGTATTTTACCTTAAATTATTCACGCGATTAAGACCCGTAATATAAATATTTTCATAAGAACTTATGCTTGTTATGAGAATGACTATTATTTTGATAGGTAGTATCATTGATGTACTTTTAAAAAACTCAACTAGTTGATAAGCTTTTTTTAGGCTATGGGGGCGTGAGGTAGTAGTTCATTCTGGATAATGGGTCTCTCGCCCAAAATAGTTTTGTGAATCCCTGGACTAGACCAACAGGCCAGTCGTACCATTGCACGGTGTACGTACCCTGCATTGTTCAATGCAAAAGTAAACATATTATTGTACTATACATGAAGGTACGAATACAACTATGGTATACTGCTTGTGCGTTGAGATTAATGTTACAAAAGTGATGCACAATTCAAATCCTCCAAATTCAAGTTAATTCTAAAAAGCCATTTTGTGAAGCCATTGCTACAATCTGCGGTGCGGTTAGCTGGCTACATATTTGTTTATAAATGAAATATGTTCAGCTAAAACACTGTCACCGTGTATCATTTTAGAATAAACAGTTGCATTTGGAATAAATATTGTTAGAATTCACTTTGAAAAATGGTAAACGAACATGTTTTAGAAAGTACTGAGTGGTGGATTCTCTCCTTATTTATCAATTTAAGATAGACTTCCGCCAAGTGGCGCTTGATTCAATCAGTTAATAAATTTGTCATTAGTTTGTTTTATTGTACACAGTTTTGTCCCGTGTCCAAATCAAGCCTTTTCAAAGCAATCGTATCCACTTTCACTGCGCCAGCGAAACCCAGTACTTTTTCGCGAATATTTTGTATTTGTTGCCAATAGCGGCGTTAGGTTAGGTTAGGCGTAGGACGCAGTTGGGCGCCGTAGGCTCTAGGCCACATGCGCCCTTTTACCTTTAGGTAATTATTTTTGAAATTATTTTTTTTTTTTTTAATCAGAATGAAGTTTCTTTCTGTAAAATCTTCTATAAGTATAAAAATTATACCTTATTTCCCTTGGTCACGAGTTAACTAGAGAACGACTTTACCGATTTCATTTATCCTTTTTTTTAGTTTTATATTACTCTATAGTTGTTCTTACATAAGAAAAATGAAAAAAATAACGGGGTAGTATGAAGTTCATTGCTCGACGTTTCAACCGTATTGCAACGGCCGTGGTCACGGGTAGACTGGTCCAGCTCAGCGTCGCCATTCCATGAAGCGCGGGTTTTGGAAACTACCCTCGTTTGATTTTTATCACTCACTATTACAGAACTCTCTGTACTTCGACACACAGCACTAAGGAAGGAAGTACCTACAGTCCCGTAATAGTGAGTGATAAAAATTGGCATTAAAAATTAAAGTTTTAATTACAGTTAGGATGCGCCGTAGAAATCTTCCGGCTACGAGACTGCGGCTTTCTGCTATTGTACGGTTAACCCATGCTATCTTATCTAATACGATAAATGCGAAAGTGAGTTTGTTTGTTTGTTATGCTTTTACAGTTAAACCGCTGAACCGATTTAAATAAAATTTGTTTTGGAGATAGTTAGGGTCCCGGGGACGAACATAGGATACTTTTTTTTCAGCCGCGGGGGAAAGCTAGTATATAAAGCAATCTACATTTTAATAAAGTATGATATAAATTCAGGTAGCAACAAGTTCCATTTAGATAGAAATGTATTCAATATATAGTTATTTTCATGTGACGAAATTGCTTGACATATCTCTCAATTTACACTGCAACATTCGTGTATTGACAAGAGTAATTTGGGAAGGCCTTCAGAACTTAAACAAGTTATCTAGAATAAACTAAATTCAAATGGAGTTGGAAAACTGTGTTGTAAATTAGGTGCTAGGTACTGCCTGGATCGAGTCAAAGCAATATCATGAAACAAACTGTTTTAATAATCCAATGGCCATAGTTACCAATACCTAGAAGTTCCTTTCGCAGTATTTAGAGAGTTTCCTTATTAAGATATCATACAATTAATTTCATCTCAAGCGGCAATTTTATATTGCTTTTTCTGTTTTGCTTGTTGTCACCAGGGGGAGAGAGAGAGAAAGAGAGATTTTTTTTATTGTTACCAAAGCAAAAACTAAATTCATGTCTCCAACTAAATCTATGATAGTTTTAGTTGTAGCAACATTGTGGACGCAGTAACGTTTATGATCTAATTTTATGACGTACGAATTAATCAAAGAACGACAACGGCAGTGCCATTACTGCCAAACATTGTAATGCCATAGTTATAGTGCCATTTGTAACTTAGTGGCAAATAATACTTCGCCATCTGGGACTCGGAATACCTACTGGCATACTTATTTTTCTTTTAGTTTGATTGGCATTTTATTGGCACTGAATTGAAGTTCCTATTGTTGTGTAGTCAACTTACTTGGATAGAAGTGTATTCTAAGACCTTGCACTTTATTGCGACTGACGAGGGAATCTTAAAAGAACCAGTAAAGAGCGAGTCAGAGTCGTACATTTTTTCATAACGTATGTTTTGTCTTATTTCGGAATAGTTGTTGCATGCCTGAATAACACTCTAAATATCTGTGTTAAAAATATAATTATAGAAGCTTTAACTTAATAAATGCACTGGTTTCTGAGAACAAGAGCCTTAACAAACATTCTGATAAGCTAAGGAATATTAAATTTCCTTTTTTTTGTGGTACGAAACAGTAAAATTGTATAATTTTATTATAAAATTAATAAGTTTAAAATGAACTAGGCTCAAATGACTCTTAAAATGAGCGTCGGAAGTTTACTAGGAAGCCATAAAATAAATCAAGCTGATCCCAAGGTAATTTACCAGGTCTTGCTGTAGCAGAAACTTTGTTTCAAACGAGAGTCGTAAAACAATGTCTTAAAGGTCTTTAAAGTATTCAATTGATCAACTATGTGGTGAAATACAATTTCTTACTATAAAGATGATAGGCGAAGGACCGGGTGTTATAGCGTATATTATGATAGGCCTTTATCCAGCAGTGGACCAATACGGAGTGATTATGATGATGATTAAGGTGATATTTCACTCTAAAATGTTTTTCTAGTTTAAGAATTTAGTGAATCAATCATTTTCTTTCGCTATTATGAACTACTGAGTTGATATAAGTAAGACATTTTCAAACTAAAATAGGGTACCTACTAGTAGAAAAGGTCCATTTCAAAAACATTCAAACTATGAGATGTTCAATTCTGAATATCCAACTTTTAGTAAACGAAGCTCGAAACGTTTCACCTTTCGACGCTTTCGAAAGGTGAAACGTAATTGAGTCCTCACTGAAGTTGGGTGTTCGAGCGAAAGTTGTTTTTATAATATATTTTGGTCGAAATAAAATAATAATGTTGAAAAATGTAGCTACATTTTCTGGAATGGATGCTATGTAGCATCGGCAAATGAATGGATTTTTTTTAATGATTACTGACTACATTGAGGTCATTAAGGAGATACCTACGAATCTGGGAGTATCGATTCCAAATTTTTAAGTTCGTTCTTTCGCGTGAGGAAAAAACTTCCATAATAATTTCTGCTGCATTAGTATATTGGTTTCTGTTTTTAGGGTTCCGTAGCGGCTAACATCAACCTGTGGCACAACATTCGACAGGTTTTTTAAAAACATTTTAAGGTTTCTAATAAAGTTTTTTGATTGAGTGATTATTTTTGGAAATAATCGCTCCGTTGTTGCATAAATATGAAAAAAAAATCACAAAGGTAGCGCTTAATAAATACTTTAAACTAAAATTATTTTGGACATGATCGGATACCGTCATTATGTTACTAGCCGAAAAACTGCTTTTTCTCAACAAAAAGGCGTACCTAAGTGCCATGAACATTCGCTCTTCTGCTGATGCAATTATTTAAGGCTGCGGAACCCTACACTGAGCAAGGTCCGAAATGCTCTATCCCGTTTTTTTTCATTCATTCTATTTAGGTCATCATTCGTAAATGTAATATAAAAATACTCAGTGGCAACGGAACAGATAGGTTCTCGAGGTTAAGCAACGTTGCCACGATCAGTCCATAGATGGGTGACCGTTTTCGAAAAACTTCGCACTCCTCCGTTCGTCCGAGAGCACGCTAAGCCGTCGATCCTGCGTCTAATCTTTTTCCGGTCGTGTCAGATTTTCATCCTATCGGGTACTATAGGTAATATCACATGCGTAGTTGACTAACCTTTAATAAGATTGGCCGCCACAACAGAGATCGGTTAGAAGACCATGATTTTAGGAGGAAATGCTTTAGAAACTATTTAAGTTTTCAATTAGGCAATCAGATAATCGAGTACTAGTAACTAAGCTAAGTCTATAAAAATCTCATATAAATATCTGTGTATTTGTCGTTGAAATGCCACAACTGATTTTATTATTATAACGATCTTTATTAACAACATCATCACCACAGGCATATCTGTCGATATATTTCGTTAAAATAGTCAGAAAAGTGGGTGATTCCATTTAGCATCTTCTGTCCACCTTGATCATCGTCGAATCTTTTAGTAAAGACATCCCACACCAAGCTTTCTAATCAGGCAGACCCTGTCCACTCGGTCCAGCCACTGTCATCGGTCAACTTTATAAGCCACAAGAACTAATATTGCGAAAGAGATTGTCGCCTACTGAATATCTCTTTTCCTCCTATAACATTCAGAACAAGATAGATTTGAACAAAACATTCAATAGTTACTTACCCATTTATTTTTATGAATGAATTGCTGAATTTATTTCCTATACGTCTATCAAATAACGAACAAATACTTCGTTTAGTGATGCTTAAATCACTAAATACATATTGCTTGTTTACCTTCATTCAATGTATTGATAGCAGGCTTTGCAATTTACTATAACTTATTAGATTGCTATTTACTAGAAAGTAATTTGTTATAATGGAATTAGGTACCGCAGTTTACTTACGTCATACAAAATTTTGCTTGGGGTAACGCCAAACATTAGTCAATTAGATTCTACAAATACGAATTAATGGAATCGGTTTAAACAACTACGACCTTTAGCGATTAACTAATATGGCCAAAGAATAACTACATTTTCAATATTTTAGATTTAAAACTAATACTGAGGTAGGTATTTACTGTCTGGTAAAGTAGGAGGGTGAACGGCTGCAGAGCAAGACATTGTGGGTTTGTTTCTGATTCGGGTTATCACTTTGTGTGATCCACATAGTGATGTTTCGTGTCAGGTGTACTTCATTTTCGTGATTGATATGTTTTTAAATTCCCTCTTAACACGGGGCTTGTAGGTTAATTTGGATGTATTCACATTGCCTTTACTTTATATATTTCGTTATGATGGTGATTATTGTATAAAAAACTATCTGGAATTGTTTGTTTTCAAACGTGTCAATAGATTTTCATCATCAGCCTATCGCAGTCCACTGCTAGACATAGGCCTCTCCAATTGCACGCCACTTTGTTCTATCTTCGGCTTCTCGCATCCAGCTCCTGCCAGCCGTTTTGCGTAAATCATCACTCCACCAATAGATTTTACCGTTTGATAATTATTGGGTATGGTTTTGTTAATATAAACGAGGAGATGACAGTCCTAGCAGATACTGCCGTGTTACCACATGCTTATACAAAACAGTTTTATTGCCATAATTATTTTAGATATTTATATACTGTATCTACTACCTCGTTTGACATAACTACTTTAAAGCTAGATTAGGTATTTTATGAGCCATAATCATGCTTAAGAGAACAACGGTTGCGTTTCTGATCAACCCATCTAAACAAGCATCAACAATTATAAGATATTCTGCAAAAGGTGTAACACCTAATGGTTTATTAACCCATAACCTACTTATTTACAAAGTCAAATAAGTGCCTTAGTATGCATCATATTGATCGACGCCCCTTCAAAAGGGTAGGGTGGGTGTAAATGTACCTCATTTGGCAGAGACCACAATGCCACGAGGTAAATTTTTAAAATAGTGGACCATAGCCAAGCGGTTATATTACCTCTTTTGACTTAGTAGCATAAACTAGGTCGTTTAGGGTTAACATTTAACAAAAATGTTCACTGAATATGCTTTTTAGGCTTAAGTAAAAGTGAAATTTATTTTTTTATTGTTGTGACAGTAACCAGATTTAAGAGATAAATTAAGCGTTAAGCGTAAACATTATTACTTGCAGCGGTTTCTAAGATCAAGCCGATTAGCGCGAGTTGTCTTGGATATCTGTCATAACAAATGGACTTTTTAGGTTTTCGCAGCCAAAACTGCAATACTTATGCTTCTATGGCGCGGGGGCAGTGTATCCGACTGCTACGCAAAAGTTCGTGGGTTCGATCCCCACCCAGGATAAAACTTAGTATTATGAGCACGATGGTTTATTCTGTGTCTTGGTGTTATTTATCTATAATATGTATGTATTTAAAAATATATAAGTATGTTTATCAGTTCTGTTGTCTGGTTGCCATAGTACAAGCTCTGCTTAGTTTGAGATCAGATAGCGTTGTGTGAGTTGTCCCAAGATATAATTAGATATTATTATTATGCTGACGAAGTAAAAGAAAAAAAAAAAGAAAAAAATATATAGGATGCCTCCCCTGAACCTTAAAGTAGGGATGTGATTTTTTTCCCACCTACCCAATCATGTGGGGTATCATTAGACAGAAATATGTAGGGTTTTTAAAGACCATGTTTCAATATAGGAATCCGTTTGTGAAATATTATATGTATATATATATTTTCCTAGACTTTATTATCATAATAATGTGGATACTTATAAAATAAACCTCAATAATTTTGACCATATCTTATATGCCATTAAATCCTTGTGCTGACAGTTTATTACAGCATAAGTTAAAATGTACAATATCTGACGTTAATTAATCAATGCCAACATATGAATGAAGACCTCTCCTCGCCGTCATAATAATTTCACGTTTAATTAGTAATGTATAGTCATGAAACTGTATACGGCGTTTCGTATATCACACGATGACGTCATAAATAGGTACCTTTATACGCAAACTAATCGCATTTATCGGTTGGGTTATTTTCGTAGTATTTTGCCACTTTTAATACATGCAACGTGTCACAGAAAGGTGTCGTCTTTCAGCAGCCGGCATAGATAAAGCATTTTCTTTTTGTCAAAATTATCAGATACTGAATTTTAACAAGTGACATAGTTATTATGTGGCGGTAAAACCGATTATATTTTTATGGCATAGAATTTTTGGTCTATTTTTAAATTGATAACATGTTTATTAATAAATATAGCAGATACTTAGATTTTAATAAAATCGGCTGCAATAATCTAGTCACGTAGTTCAAAATATATATTTTACAAATAAACACTATCCATACTCAAAAAAAATGCGGTTCCGTGATCATCCTCTACGAGTAAAAATCCGTTTTCAATTTGCATTCTAACAAGGATTTATGGGGAAGACGCGACTGAAAATTATAAGAAGCTTCCGGGTGAGAGGTCAGGGCCAATATTGATTATTGTCCCTTTTGGTCCATTCTACCCTACATAGGAATTGTCTTCTACCATAAAATACGTAGGTAGGAAGGTAACTTTAGTATGTAACTTGCTCGAGTCAGGCACACTTAGACGAAATTCACGGATACATAATTTCAGACCATTTTGTTCGGAAGGTGTCCATGAGAGTTGTCTATGTTAGTGTTGTTCGAGCGCGCGTTATAAAGTTTACTTACTGTTCTGTCGTTATTTTGTGCTTCTACTATCTCACAGTTAATATGAGATAGTAAAGTAATGTTCTGTTAGATAATCTATTTAATGGACGTACTTCCGCTTCGTCTTATATTGACTTCGGAACGAACAATACTTAGTTATTAATAGCAGCGGGGTATAGTTATTATAAACAAGAAAGGAAGAAGAAACTGGGTATCCGGAAAAACAATATAAGAGGCTAATGGTCAAGCGGTTAAGGCATAAGTATCGCAATAGAAGAGTCAAGCTCTTATGAGCTGAACATTGTTACTCCGTTCTTAAATCATTGCTTCTTGGTAGTGGCGAAAACATTTTTTTTTTTTAAATACCTCGACTTAGGCTTTTTTTTTTTCTTTAATTTACATTGCCTCACTGCTAGTCAAAAGGTGTTCTTAATGCATCCCCAAATTTTCTCGTAGTATGATTAAATTTTTATCAATATTAATTTATTTAAGTATAACTCGAAAGTTGTTTCTATCTTTATAGTGAAGGTGGGTATTTTGATTTGTAGTATATTTTTTACCTCTGCTGTTAGGCCTGTGATTTCCTGATGGGCTTTGCCAACCTTATTCTGTCACAAAAATAAATCCTGGGTCTTTATTCACAATCTTTATTCCGTGTCCGTGGTAAGCCCGTGCGAACTGATGCATACGCGGTGCGCTTAAATATGCCGCCGCGCATGCGCGTTGATGCATTTCTAAGCGCAGCTCTCCATTTATCATTATAGCAAAAAATTTACAAATTGCACGGGCTTGCCACGGACACGAAAACGTCAATACCCAGTCAATAACCCAGGTCTTTCATTGCCATTTTCTGGAGGCATGATAGGCTATAGGCAAGATTTTACATTCATATACCTAAGTCAAAAAACTCAACGTGCCAAATGACATAGTAAATTTTCCTCCATATATAGTGCCACTGATTTAGCTTGAACATTTCACACTCATGTTTTTTAACGGCACAATTTGGGCGCTTATCCATGTAAAACCATTTTTATAAGCAATGCAAAGCGTTTGTCAAAGGAACCTCAAAAAGCTCTATGTATTATTCATATAAGCCTCGAGTACAGATGAAAACAATGAAGGACAATGATACAACCGCTCTGGTTTATTTTGCAAAATATGAATGATATGAAAGGTTGGATTTTATCAACGTTTTGTTTTGTGGTTTTTAAAATGTTTCTGTAAAATGTTATGTTATGTTTTGTTATGTGTGGTTGTGGTGGATTATGTTATGTTTACCGGATTAAATATTTGATATAAGCTGTTTAATCACTCCTGCCTCAGTGACCCAGTGCGAGCCAGTGTGAGTGTCGACCACTGCGGTATAGGAGGTCGTGCGTTTGATGCGTACGTGGGAGAATAGATATTGTGATATATAAATTGTTGTTGTGAATCTGGATCTAGCTCTAGTCTGATCCAACTGTGTATATTTTCCTTTAATTGAAACCAGCACAATAGTGCGGTTTATGAAGTGGGTTTTCTGTTGTTTTGTTTTATACTACTAACAAAGTTACATAAGTATTTTTCAATGGAATTTGTACGAAAATGTTGTTACTTATTACTTGGTCTGCTGATAGTCATAAACTTGTAAAGCCTACTTGGCTGTGATAGTTTCCAATTAATTTCATTATATATATTACTACCCTATTTTTTTCCACATCTCCAAAAACAAACACTTACCAATCCAACTACACCCCACGGTGAGAAAAAGAAGAAAGTAAGGGTAGTAATACAACAAAAAAAAACAAGTTTTTATTCTACCACGCTGTCAGCGTAACTAATATGTATATCCATGCCAAATTATAGCATTACAGCTAGGAAGCTCAGAGGAGCTAACCTGGAGACAGACAGATAGACGGACGGATATGACAAAACATAAGGGTTACTGTTTGCTATTTTGGCTACGGCTAAGGTACCCTAAAAAACTTATTGTCATACTAACTATTATAAAACTCAACAGATTAGATAATTAAAAAGATACATGGAGAGGTCATAAAATAATTGCATAAATATTTTAAGCTTTAGTACCTCGACTTACTATTTGCTCGACCTGTTACCGCAGTTGACGCAATTCTATCGAAACATGGAAAAAAAATCGGGTTTTTACTTTGAATATTCTGGAAAGGTTAGGGAATATTTTGTATTTTTTTTTTTATTTTTTACCTTCGTATTTTAATAATATTGTATCAATTTTTCATTGCTCTCCCTCCGTTTTACGAATTTTCGATCAGGGTTACCTGATCCTGACGCGAGTTTAACATTTTTTACCTATACCAAAAAAAGGGTTTACACTTCAATAAAACATCAAAGAAAAATAAATTTTCACTTCAATAAAATATCTACTCGATTGAGATCCGAATTCTTTATAGGACCTTTACCTAAGTGCCTAGTCTAAATCGATAAAAATGTAAATGCTACCAATTCCAATGACGTGTGAAAAAATGCTTATGACCTTTTTAACCTTGACTAGCCAGCAGTGTATCCGATGGAAATGATTTGAATGGAGCTCAGAAAGGATCACTTGTTTAATTTAGCTCAGTGGGTACAAAAAAGCCATTGATTCGCATATATGTCTGACTCTGTATATGTTATAGATGCTGTTGATGTTTAGTTCTTGTCCTGACTAACACCGAAATTTTATTTTGCTCACAGTTTTATGTGGGTTTGGTGCTTAACAAAGTCGCGTATCCGATTTAGCCCTTTTTTACCCGACTGTAAAGAAGGGTTATGTTTTTCGGGCGTATCTTGTATGTATGTATGTTTGTATATATGTATGTTTGTATGTATGTAATATTCTTTATTACCTGATATCTCACAATCCACTGAACGGATTTATACATTTCACACGTCGTTAGATTCGTCTTAATCGCCCAAGTGATCTTAGATAGGTGACGTTTTTAAAAAACAAACATGGCGGCAATGAGATGTCAAAATAAAGAGGTGTGAAAAAAAAGTTGTTTCGAATACTACAATATGGGTATCAAATTAAAGAGCTCATCTTAAGCATTTCAAAAAGGTATAACATGATTATGACTGTTATACTAAAAACCTTAATTAGCAACCATTGTTTTTTCAATTTACAATACTTGACAATAGCTGCGATAAAAGTAAGTTGCTACATCGGTTACGTCCTACAACTACTAAAAAGAATTAAATAAAAAAATAAATTATAAAAATAAAAAAACCCGCCTGCACAAAAAAGATGGAAACAAGATCCCCTACATAATTATACAATTTTATGCAGTCGGAGGCATTAATGAATCTCGATGAACTTAGTAAAGTGCCTCCGACTGCAGGCGGGTTTTTTTAATTTTTATAATTTATTTTTTTATTACTATGTAGATATTAATAGTTAATCGCTAACAGTTCACTGGACGGCGAGTAGGTACTCGCTTTATATCGCATCTCTTTTGTTTACACGGACGAGATCTATAATATACATCTATTGTATGTTCCTTGAGCGATAAAATCGCTATTCGCTTCTCGCTCATCGCCTTTGGTGGGAAAGGTGCCTTAAGGTGATTAACTGCGACCCTAATAAATGTTTATAGTAACAGAAATTGTGTTGCCTATCGATAGTCCACTTCAAAAACGTGAGTATATATCCATACACAATCTTTATGGAATATTGAGGTGTAATACTGAAATCCATTTTCTGCGACCAAAACTATCGGAATTACCGCTAGGCCTATCGATTAGGTTTTTTGTCGTCATTTTTGTATTTTTCTCAGCAACACACATACTAAATACGAAATACAGGAATTAAGTTTATTAATTCCTGTATTTCGTATTTAGTATCCCGAAAAGCTATTTAAAAATGTCATCTCTAACAGAGCTGTGAGACTTTTAACATAAAAAACAAAGATTTCTTGGCTGCGGCTTGGTAGGTACATATGACCAAAACTGAAGCCAAAAAAGTGGTAATTTGTTTTTCTTTATATAAAAATTGGATATAACCGAATTATAAAAGGATAGGTTACTATGAAGCTTCTGATCCTCTCATTTATTCCCCCAGGTTGACACAGGTACGTACAACATTTATCATCTTCGTAAACAATGACTGGCCGTATACGAATATTTTGATCAAAGATAATTTAATTATCTATATTACTAGTGAAGTTCTTTTAGTCAAATTTCAGTAGCAGAAAATACTAGGTATTTTATATTAAATTGATAATTTTTGAATATTCATTTAAACTAAAGTACACATTATTGTTTTTAAACTTTCACGATTTTTATACATAATAGATATATTTCGACCCGTGACTACACATTGTCTAATATTTGACTGAAGCCAAATCAGACTCTTTTTAAGAAATGTCAAAAACGATTCACTCCTTACAAATTTGTATGAAATACTAGCATGTGAGGTCACGTTTTCAATGGTCAAATCATTTACTTTTAGTGTTTCTCTTTATGGTTAAAAATTAATAGACACGTTAAATTATAGATAAACATATTTTTTCAGAACAGTTATTGACATATTTTTACATGGTTAATATAAAATATTTTATTTTGATAGTAGTCAAATACCCAATTAGTTAAGATTTTAATTTAATGTTGTAATGTTTGCATGCTTATTTGATGAATTGTGATGAACCAAAACTTTGTAAGACCATCCTGTACCACTTTTCGTGCAAATAAAGATTCTGATTCTGATAACAATCCTGGAATTGTATAACAGCATTTATACATGTTGTATTATCTCTTTGGTCTTTTATATAACTAAAATCAACGAAATATACCTATATCATTCCATCTTTCAAAATATAACTGACAGGTGTAGTGATAACAATATCTATTAATGTCGATATCTCCTATACTCGGTATATACAGATAAACTTTTCATCCCTTCCCACTAGTTGTAGGTACACAGAATTATATTATCACATCAAAGGAAGATGGCGTCTATTCATAGCTCAAACGTGGCATCTTTACTGTGATATCATAATTAAAATACCTTTGAAAATCGATACCGTAGGTACGGGTAGCGATAAAAGCTGCTCGATGTTTAAGCCCGCTTTACTGAACACTGTAATTACTAATTTCATAATGTTTCCAAGAAATAGTTGTAATTTGGCCGAAAATTGAACCATCTTGATTTAATCCATAATTAACTAATCAGAAAAAAGAATTAAGAAGTATTAAAGCTGACAGTATGACGGTCATCATTTTTTTTATATTCATCACTATAATTATCGTTATCAGATAAAAGAGAAAAGCAGAAAAAAATGTAGAAGAATGTAGTGTGGCTCGACTTAGACCAGAAGTATAATTAAAAACTACATCGTACCAAAACGAAGCACCATACTAGTTTGTTTCGTAAATCAAGTGTTATTTTAACGTAGGTACTTACTATTTTATATTATTATTACGTAAATGTGTATGGTCTTCATAAATCTGAAATATATTTAACACCTATGATGATATCCAATTGATAATTATTTTATAAGTTTGTCGACCGTACCTTTAAATTTATTCAGGCTCACCATTGTTCGAGAGAGGTTCTCCTTTTTAGGCCCATCGATCTTTCTTTACTAATTACCTTCCCCGCCTACTAATTTCTTTAAAGGTTCACCATTCTTAATTACCGCCTTCCTAGACGTAGAAAAATTGGTTGAATGACCAGCAAGCTATTAATCTTAGTAAATAAACAATGTAAATTAATTATAATCAGTGATTCCAACTGCGTATTTGCATTTGTAAGTAGTTTTACTTATATATTCTTAATCATTCGCGATTTTTAGGTATGTTCTTTCTTCTTCGTCGTCACACTCTTGGCAGAGTGGTCGTGGTCATTTGTCAGGGTTGGTGACACGCTTAACAAGTTGTCGCCATTCTTCTCTTACTGCGGTTTTTCTGGTACATTTATGAAGTGGACCATCTAGTGCCGCTTTTATTTGGTCGTTCTAACGTATTGGTGTTCTGCCGCGTGACTTTAGACTTTTCCTTGCACTACCAGTTGCTCCTCTGACTATAGGTAACTACTGTCTCTGTGGCGCAGTGGGAGTGTATCCGACTGCTACGCAAGAGGTCGTGGGTTCGATCCCCACCCAGGATAAAACTTTGTGTGATGAGCATGATGGTTTATTCTGTGTCTGGGTGTTATTTATCTATAATATGTATGTATTTAGAAATATATAAGTATGTTTATCAGTTGTCTGGTTTCCACAGTACAAGCTCTGCTTAGTTTGGGATCAGATGGCGTTGTGTGAGTTGTCCCAAGATATTATTATTATTATTATGTATGTCGTTTCCATATCACGGGACTATGGAGTCCCGGTCATTTGGGAGGCGTGCGTGGGGCCGAAGCCAACACGTAGAGGCCCGTTAGACACTTTAATCTAAAGGCTATGTGACACAAACCGGCGAATATCGTTGTATACATTATATAAATATACCCAACGACATTCCCCGGTTAGTGTAAAAACTATTGTCAAAAAGTGGCAGCTAATAAACTGGGTTATGGAGGTGATGTGTTGGTGAAATGGTTAGCTGGTACTATTGAAGGACTATGGCGCCTGCCCTGCAACACATGGTAAAAACACACGGACAAATGGGCAGGCGGTGACTCGCCACTCACTAGATGGGCCCCCTTCTGGCCGCCACAGGCATACAGCCAAACAGGCGACAGGGAGCAACATGGGTGTGAGCAGCTTGGGGTGTCGAGCGGTGCGGCGCCGGTTTCACCATCACGAAGAAGGCCCGTGAGCGGGTTTCCCCGTAGTTATGCCCTTGAAAATGACACTTCCACCCCCGAGCATACAAGCTCTGGCGACCTCCCTCTGGCCGGCCGGTTAAGGCAAGACAGAGTTGAGAGTCCTGCGGGCGCTCTTGGTGTTCCACTCCCGCCGGCCAGTGAAGGCAAGCGGCAGACGAGGCCCTGACCGACTCTCTGAGGCATCGGGACCGCAGTGTCGCCACACACATTCAGCTCGCCACAAAGCTGCCCTGCGGTTTTATTATTATTATTATTACTGTACTTTCTCCCCGACGTTTCGAACATATTGCAATGGCCATGGTCACGGGTCGACCGAAACGTCGGGGAACAAATCGTGTCGTATAATCTATCGGATTAACGGCAGCAGCGTTTATAACATTTTAATTAAGTTTTTATTAACACGACTACCCAAAAGCTGTATTTTTTTATGATTGAAACCAGTGGACAATCATGTTCCTATCATAAAAAAACGTAATCATTCTTTTTTTACCTTATTAGGTCCAGTAATAAAAAACTTTCTCTATAATATTACCACAAAGTCAGACAGTTTGCGATGAGTAATAACGGAACGTAAAGGCAAAATTATACTTGTAATAGTATTTGTTAGTAATCACCATGGACAGCCATAACTGCTTTTAGTAGCCTACCTTGATGACGTCATAAAATAATACTGTTTACTTAGATCGTTAGAAATGGATTAGTAAGAATTAATATATGGATTTGAGAATTTACATAATAATAACCTACTTGCACTACCTGCAGCTTCGTCTACGAAAATATCGGTGATCGTGATAAATGTTCATAAATTGTTATGTTGTGTTATGTTGTACGAGCTGTTTGACTTTTGTAAGTCTGTACTTTTGTTATTTTGTTTTTAGATATTTTTTTGCCCGGGGTTCTGCCTTCATGAATTTTTATCCCATTAGAAAGTAGCAAAGTATAAACTTCAAACTAAAACTTTAAACCTTCCATATTTTGTATAAACCATCCTATTATCTTCGGAAATTGAGTATTTGACTACTTAAAATAAAATATTTTATACTAACCATGTAATAATATGTCATAAAGTGTTTTGAAAATATGATCATCTATAATTTAAAATGTTTATTATTTTTTAATCATGAAAAGAAATATTAAAAGTAAATGATTTGGCCATAGATATTGTGGCGTCATATGCTAGCATTTTACACAAACTTGTAAGGATCGTTTTTGCCTTTTGTTAAACAGATGCTGATTTCGCTTCAGTCAAATGCAGCACGTTTAAAACTTACTCCGACTTCAATATATTTTACTTAAGTATATAATTTTTTCATTATTCTAGACAACAGTAAATCTAACATTTGGCCATGTAAATATTTTGTACCTTGTACGTTCAAATTTTTAGAGTGGCAGCACTAAATTCAGAGTTGCTTTACTAGCTCTAGTTTGAGGTTTTATTTTCCACTCAATTTAGCTGTCGATTTCATTTTCGATTAACATGGACATAGTAGTTTTTAATCCGACGGTTCTAAACGCTTTTCGGACATGAAAAACACACGTTCAAATCGCCGTTCTTATTTGTCTTCACAATATTAGGTATTGTTGTTAGTAAAACTTTCCACTATAAAACTTAACTTAACTTCAAGAAAATTTATCAATAGTCTACCTATCTTTGGATTTGGCTACTAAAGGTAGAATTGTGACATATTTTGTATAAAATTTATGTCAAATATATACCTCTAGTAGCCAAATCGCATCGATAGATAGATTATTAAGATCGGCCGTAAATAATTATTGTCAATAAGTTAAATATAAAAAAATATAAATTATTTTTGTAATATGCGCGCATTTCAGCTTTAATGCAGAGAGCAGCCAATGGCGGAAGTATGTGCGATCTCTATTTGCTCACTTTCATATTCTAAAAAAAACAACGAGCGGAGACATATTGAGCATACGATTGATTCGATCTCTAAACATAACATGCTCTCTATGACACAGTAAACTATCAAAGTTTTTATAAACTGTACATAGGATCCTTAGAATACCAGTGTTTTCCCCTTTGAATTCATCATCATCATCATCAGTCTCTATCGGTCCACTGCTGAAGGTAACCCTCTTCTTACGCCATTATTTTTAACTATAGTACCTTAATATTATAGGTAGGTATAATGAACTATATATTTCAGTTACTGTACCGCGCAACTTCGTCTGAGAATTTTTTCCCGTTTTTGCAACATTTCTCATTGCTGCTCCGCTCCTGTTGGTTGCAACGTAATGTTATATAGCTTATAGCCTTCCTCAATAAATGGGCTATCTAACAGTGAAAGAATTTTTCAATTCGGATCAGTAGTTCCTGAGATTATCGCGTTCAAACAAACAAACTCTTCAGCTTTATAATATTGATATAGATTTCAGAAAAAAAAACTCTCCATCTATGAACTGTATTCTGTACATCGCACTTACGTACCTGACATGTTGCTTAATCTTGCAACTCCGAATCGACTCAGAAATCACTGAGTACAAACACTGAGAGTGAGCCAAAGACTGCTTGTTTAGTGGTTGACGTAAACACGGAACACCGTAATAGCAATTAGCAAAAGCAATTACATTTAGCCTAAGGACGTTAAGCGTTGTTTAATGTCAACCCTATTTGGTGTTGTCGTGTAACACAATATCTTGGTAGTTCCGAAACTAATCGAGTCATTTATGTATAGGGTTAAAACAATTAGGCCAGCGTTCATCTAAAAATTTTAAATTCCCAAATCACTAAAAGTTGTGACAGACCTATGTCTAGTAGCGATCTTGAACGATTTTTCTCACCCATACCTTAATCGATATTTAATCACTAAAGAATGGGAAACAAAACTAAACAATCATCTCACAAAACTAATTTAATAATTCCATTCCATAACTCTATGCTCCAAGTATTACAATTATAACTTATACGGCATTGTGTACACCGATGGAACTTAAGTTATAGGTTAGCAGTTAATTTCAGTTGACGGTGTGTACATAACCTTAGTTTAGTGTTTGTTCTTTAGTGGTTAGTGACATGTACCAACTTGCGACTTAATTGTAGCCATATACGACTTACTTGTACCACAAAATATCAAGCATTCAGAAGGTAAGTTTCATACAACGCGCGCTCAAGTAACCTACATAATTATAGGCATCGCTAATCATACTACGTCTTCATTTTACTAATTTCGTACCGCTTCGCCATTTTATTCGTATATTTTTCCGATGTTTTAATAGCTATTGAGCTAGACGAATCCAAGAGTTTCAAAGTCATGTAAATAACAGTGTAACTTTATCACATTTGTTGGCAGCCATATTGCTTTTAAATAACAACGCTCTAACTGGACTCATATTACAAATACACATTTTTAAGAGTTTAGAAGTTCTAGTGGAAAAAAGCTACTCACAGGCATACCTTACCATAACCCCAAACATAACATACTCGATTTTTGGCGCAGTCGTGTAACAAACCGGTCACAGATTCAGTGGTTGTGTGCGTTGCTTGAGGGCGCATTGTTTAAAGTTTCCTTTCTGTGATTCTGTGTTCCTTTGTGATTGTACTTTGTAGAGCTTAATTATTATGTTAACTAGAAATAGGTAATTAAACGTTTTCAGTATCATCCTGACCTTGTTATACCGATGGTATACATTTCAAAGTAATTTATTTATAGGCGTGTGTCTTTCTACGTAGCACACAATTTAATGAGACGATTTATTAAATATTTCTACAACAATCACACAACAGTTTCCTTGTGGTCGTGAGTTCTGTCTTAGCTATAGGTACAGGGTGGTTTTTAATATACTAATAAACTTCCGCTCTAGGCTTCTTTACATAACACCAAATAACTTCATAATATTTGAAAAAAAAATACATATCAACTCTTTATCACGAACCACTTGTTTTTAGAGTTATGACCTTAACCACCTACAGACTATTGTACTGGAGTAAAATCGTTGTTTTTGTGAGGTTTAGGCCCTGACGAAGAAACATAAATTTTACTCCAGGTTCTCAGATGTGTAGTAAATGGTTGTGTGGCAAGAGAAAGTGGTAGGTGGTGAAGGGTTAATTTGTATTTTTTTTTTTAAATTATATTACGAAGATAATAGTATAATAAAAATCACTCTGTATACAATGATAATATTTTTCCAACTTATGCAACAGTATTAACAATTCCAGTCTTTCTTTAAAAAGGTCTTTAAACTTTAAATTCTTAAAAAATCTTTAACAAGGTGCGTTTAGTTATATTTTTTTAACCCGTCTCCGCCAATGGGAGGGTAATGTTTGTATGTTGATTTCTTTGGCATGCTGTACAGCCCAAACGGCTAGACGAATATCAACATTTGAGGTGTCGTTTAATTTGTCTTAATAGAGTATTTGACTAAAGACAAATCAGCATCTTTTTAACAAACGTCAAAAACGATCCCTTCCTTACAAGCTAATGACGTCACGATTTTTACGGCCAAATCATTTACTTTTAATATTTCTTTTCATGATTAAAAATTAATGAACACATTATATTATAGATGAACATTTTATTCTAAACACTTTATAATTTTTTTTTTTTTTGTTTTTTTTTTTTTAAAGACAACTCCCGCAGTAGGGTACAAGCCCTGTGTCACGGGGACTTTACAAACATACAAGTCACGGACACAAATTACACCCAGCCCCGGAACAACAATTTGTGTATCACACAAAGTGGTGTCCCGTATGGGAATCGAACCCACGACCTCTTGCGTAGCAGTCGGACACACTCCCACCGCGCCACAGAGGCAGTCAAAGTCAAATTATATAATATTGCATAGTTAAAATAAAATATTTTTATTTTTATTCACAATTAAAATGATCTCATAACCGATTTCAGTTACGGCGGCCAATCTCATTAGAGTCAAGCCAACTACGCAGGAGATATTTATTATACTGCACAAGTGCATTAGCAAACACAAGTACACTGTCTATTCCCTCACTCTCGTAACCCGTTAGGATGGAAATCCGACACGACCGGAGAAAGATTGGGCGCAACACCGACGGACCGAACCCTAAAAAGGACAGTTAAGTCACAAATAATGGGTTACTTCAACTGCCTACTATCATAGTCGTAAAGCTCCTTCACCTTATTGAACTAAAAATACGTGTTTACAATATCTGCATGGACCAGTGATTTCTTTCATAGAAATATAATCTTATCCAAGCATTCACTGAATCCTTCTTCCTTTACACATCTTTCTTTCTCTATAAACTGGGTTTTTTCCGTATAAATGTATATACACCAACATTATTTTATACAAATTTATGCCGTGCCAACGTGGATATACATTAAACTGTATATTACATTTATTACTACTACTCTATCTGACTGCCTCTGTGGCGCAGGGCAGTGGGCGTGTATCCGACTGCTACGCAAGAGGTCGTGGGTTCGATCCCCACTCAGGATAAAAATCTTTGTATGATGAGCACGATGGTTTTTTCTTTGTCTAGGTTTTATTTATATATAATATGTATGGCTTTAGAAATATATAAGTATGTTTATTAGTTGTCTGGTTGCCATAGTACAAGCTCTGCTTAGTTTGGGATCAGTAGCGTTGTGTGAATTGTCCCAAGATATTATTATATTACATTCACGTTTTACTATATTATTTAATTATATTACAAAGTTATTTAGTGTAACGCAGAACCGACAATATATGGGTACGGAGGTACGGTTTTGTGAGTGGCGACCACGAGCTACGTACAACGGAATACGCACTGCAGGACAGCCTCCCACAAGATCGACTGACGACTACGATGATGATGATGATGATGAAAGAAGTCAGCGAGATTGAGTGAGAAAAAAAGTTTCCGCCCAATCGCTTTTTTTTTGATACGGCTTTTATAAAAAGGGACACACATGCACCCTGCATTGGATATGTCAAATTGACATTTTGACAACAAGACCTATGGGATTTTTTACACTTAACTTAATAGGACTGGACATCGGTAAGTCACGCATAAGGGTAGGTATGTACACTACAGTGGAAAATTTCCACTGTAGTGTACATACCTACCCTTGTACTGTACTTGTACTCATAATGTACTGGCACCTTCGAAATAAATGTATTAATGGAAACACTTAAATAAATATAAACGTTTGTAAAGTCAAGAACATTAAATTAGGACTCGTTTTTAGTTTTATAATATCAGTATAGGCTAGGGATCAAACCTCCAACACCATGAGCCGCAGTTGTTGGTTCTGTGATACCTATGCATTTATTTTTTCAAAAAATATCATTATATTAAATCCCTGTTTCCTTTTCCCTGTTGTCCTTAGAAAGTATAAAACAGCAGAGAATGTTTACTCAAACTCCAAATATCACTCCATGCTACTTTCACAACTCAGCAGACAAGATGTAAATGTCAAAACACTCCCAAAGTTATGCAGGCATACATAAGTACAAAGTTTATACATATATTTTCAACTGGAGGCAGCCCTGAGCATGTGTTCGTTCCCATGCCACATTCTCAAGGATTATGTTTTTTTTTTCGCTGTGAATATAGGGTTGTCATAACAGACAGAGGTTGTTGTGCGAATAATGTGAAACATATTGGAATGTAATATTTTTATGATAATTCTATTCATATTTTTTAAATTTTGCTTTATCGGCAATTTTTTTTATACTACCTACGAAGAAGGTAGCAGGTCGTGAGCCTAATGGTAATCATCACAGTAGCCTAAATCCTCTTTGGCAAAGATCTGATTGTCCGGTGACATTTTTGGAGCGCAGTGCGGTCCTCATTTAAGATACTAGTTCGTAAGTCTGCCCAGTAATTTCACTTGCTACAGAGCCCTTCAACCTAAATACAGTGGTGTATTAAGATTACTATTTTACGGAAGAATAACTGACAACTTGGTGGTACCCCCCAAGATGGTCTATGGCTAAATTATTGCAAAAGACTAAAGATAGGTATGCTATAAACGCCAAGTCACAAAGTATCTAGAGTATATACTGTAACCTCTATACATTCTTCCCTAGAGCAACGGACGCCTGGACATCATTCACGGACAAGGATTTCAGTTCTGTTCGGACCACGTTGTTCGAAAGGTGTTCCAAGATTCTGTATCCGTACGCGATTTACATGTGTGCGAGCGTCGAACACGCTTACCATGAAGGTCTGCTTTTGTATTCTCGGCGTTTTGTGAATCATTCCTCTATTTATTTATTAGGAAATTCTACGGCTTTTTTTAATTAGAAAACATTATTTCTAGCATAATATGTAATCAGCTTGAGCTGACTGCATTTACAAACACTAAGCCAATGAAAGAATTTCACAACATTGAACACAGATGAACGTAATATACATTTTCATATTTCAATAATTAAATTAAAATAAGTAAAAAAAAAAACAAATGAAATTAAAGAAAATTAAAAGTCTACCTACTAACACGTTGATTAATATTATGATGGGACCCTGACTCGGTGGTGACCAAGCAGGTCGAGATATCTGCGAGGTTAAGCAATTGCTTCGGTCCATAGATGTGTGACTTCCTTCAAATTCCTTTGTGACTCTGATAGCATGTTAAGCCGTCGGTCCTGGGCCTAATCTTCCTCTGGTCGTGTCAGACTTTCATTCCATCGGACTATGAGAATGAGGGAATAGAGAGTGCACTTGTGTTTGCACATACACTTGTGCACTATAACATTTCCCGCGTATTTGGCTAATCTCTATTAAGATTGGCCGCCGTAACCGACGGCGGCGGTTAGAAGACTATGACAATATTTTATATTTTCTATTTTCACATGTCTTATAAGTAATTCAAGCCAGATACAATATAAGTGCCATAGGTACCATAGTCCCGGTTATATGGTTCGATTACGGCCCCGGTTTGGCATACTGAAGTCTCGGGTTCGATTCCTGGGTCTGGACTTAAAAATTTTCCATCTTTCAAAAATGCAATTATTGTAGTAACAAATACAATAAAGCAAAACTAAAAACTAGCATAAGGCTAATTAATATATCTAGACTTAAACGTAGAGCAAGTACGTTAATTAATTATTCCTAAATAACTACGTTATGTTTAAACTTCGCTTGAGAAGGTAAATTAAATGGCAAAATTTAGCACTCAAGCTTTGAGAGGGTAATTAGGAATTTAAAATAGCAATGTCAACTCCGTCTGCTCGCTCTAAGACCGTTTAGTAAGTGTTGTACGAGTACCCGGATTTACACTATTTCGATCTTTAAAAATCAAAATCTGTCCTCACAACACACACCCACACAACGCTATCTTATCGCAAACTAAGCAAATCTTGTACTATGGAAACCAGACACCTGTTATAAATATACCTAAAAATATATCCTCATTGGTAAAATATGTACAATGTGTGTGTTTAATTTTCAATCAACTTCTTAAATTGACAATTTACTGTACATAATCAGCTAGTACCTATTTTTAATGCTTACATAACTAAAATTACGAGACTATTTAGTACTGGATTAGTGGAGAGATTCACAATTGTTTGTTTTTTAACATACTTCAAAAGAGGTTCACAATTCGAATGTTTCTAATTTTTTTTCCGTCATATAAAGAACAATTCGCAAAAATATTTTTTTGTTTTGATGATTAAAATGTTTTTTTTTTGGTTTTGATTTCATAAGAATATATTATTGTGAAATCAAAAAACCTCGCATCTATTAAAATAGATCATTCTTTTTAATTTTTTTATAATTTTTTTTTAAATGACTACTTTAATTATTTTGTTACTCTATTATTAATCTAATATTAAAATATTCAATAATACTAACATTTGTACGCCAGTAAATGGCAAGATATGGCTAGCACTAAATATATTTATAAAAAACACCAATGTAATGTACATACCCATATTTGAACAAATAAATGCTATTTCTATTTCTATTTCTATTTCTAATATTTATCGGACGCCTCACGTCTTCACTCACGTAGTTCCAGTTCCCGTAGAAATACAGGGATAAAAGTAGCTATAACCCGTGGATAAGTGTAGCTTAGCTCCCAATGGTGAAAGATTATTGAAATCGGTTTTGTAGTTTTTAAATTTATTTATTACATACAAAAATAAATTTTAATATATTCCTCTTTATAATATTAGATAGATATAGAATAGCATTTTTTCCTAATTTTAATGGTGTGTCTATCTTCCAAATTTTTTTCGTAACTGTATAATATTTAGGGCGGGAGAGTTTTCATCATCTTAGCATTTTTGTTATTTGAATCAACGATTCAATAAGATTCAACGTGGTTTCCGCTAAACATTGGCTGACCCTCAAACAAGTTATATCCATATATACATAGCATACACTTACTATCGCGTACTTTCTACTAAACAAATAAAGTAAATCATCAAAACACTTAGTTAATTAATATAATTCATTATTGCGAATACTGTCACTTCTTTATAATGAGAAATAATGTACAACTCCAGAGGGAATATACAAACCATCAACAAAGTTACGAACATGCGTCAAATAACGAATACTTTTTAATGAATTGATAATGAAATGCGTAAAAGACACAACACGTACTTATTAACTTGGTATACAAAATAATTATGTTACATTGCACGCGAAACAAACTTTGTTTTACACTCAAAGACAATCATTGAACATACTCGTAAATATACTTTGGAAATTAATGTTTTGTATAAATGACGACTCTGTTATACGAAGTATTCAAATAGACTATAATTATTAAATTACAGGCCTAATATTATTATAAATCCAGTGTTTACTAGTAATAGTTTCTGAAACTTACAGAGCCGTATAAGTTCATGAAGACTTTGTAAATGGCGCGTCGATAGCCTTCTTGACGTCTTTGGGTGCACCGTGCGGGCTAACCTTGGCTTGACTGCCGCTGTGGCTCGGTAGGAATACGTCAGACTGCTACGCAAGAGGTCGTGGGTTCGATTGCCACACGGGAAACCACTTTGTGTGATCCACAAATTGTTGTTCTAAGTCTGGGTGTACTTTGTGTCCGTGACTTGTATGTTTGTAAAGTCCTCCGGGACACAGGGCTTGTCCCCTAATGCATAATAAAAAAACCCTAATAGGTAGTGTAACAACAAGTACCAACGGCAACAGCTCTGCTGGTAACGTCGTCAACTGCTTTGCTGGAAGAGGTGCGCAGTACCGGGTCCAAGTTCTATGTAAAGAAATCAAACTAGTAATTCCCTTTTAAGCTGTGTATATTTATTTTTTTATCCGCCTCTCGGCTCTGACGGTTATCTCCTTTTTCTTTTGTTTTCTTTCTACTTTTTTACAATTTTCAAATCAGTCTTTTAGAAGTTTAGACTTACCCAATTTGCGCCAAGACACTTGGTCCTGCATTGGTTATGCCTAATACATAATTTTATTTTCCCAAGATATATATATATATTTTTCATATACCTACTTACACAGTACCTTAGTTAATAATTATCTTGATTACTGCGATATCCGGTCCATCGTATCTTTTTAGGGTTCCATAGCCAAAATAGCAAAAACGGAACCCTTATAATTTCGTCATGTCCGTCTGTCTGTCTGTCTGTCCGTCCGTATGTCATAGGCATTTTACTCCAAGACTACTACCACAAATATTAATAAAATTCTGTGTGAAAAGGTGTCTTGTAAAAGCCGGTTCCTAGTTTAATAGCTAAATAATAAAAAGAAACTGAAGAATTTTTTTTCAGCAAACATCAACCTGTGGCTTATCATTCGACAGGTTTTCCAAAAATACAATATATAAAATATATATAAAAAGTCAATGTTTTTGAAAATAATTCTCCGAAAGATGCATATCAGTCATCCCCTCATATATTTTTAACTCAGACATATGCATAAAATCACAAAGGTAGCGATAAAAAATACTTTAAATTAAAATTATTTTGGATATGATTAATTATGTCATTGAGTTGTTTCCAAAAAACTGCGTTTCTCAACAAAAGGGCGTAAGTGCCATGAACATACGTTCTTCTGCTAATGCAATTTTTCAAGGCTGCGGAACCCTACACTGAGCAAGGTCCGATATGCTCTTGCCCGGTTTTTTTTCAATATCTATATAATTAAGTTTCATCGCGTAGTATCATATATTATTACGAGTTACGGTAGTATATACCTGTTGTACTTAATATGCGACGCACATAGAACTAATTACTTACCGTCCACTATCATTGATATACTAATTGTGGACACAAGCCGCTGGGGATACCAAGCGGCTTGTACACGGGCATGATAGGGTTACCCAACAACCTCGTTATTTCCCGGTTACGTAATTACCTGCTGACCTGTAAATCTATAGATATTAAGCCCTCAAATGTTGGATGTTATGCCATAATTTTTAGGAACATTGAATTTGAAAATAAATAATTTGTCTCAAAACAGTTACATTGATTTAGTATAAATGAGACATCCCCAGTAAGTAATTAGGAATACTTGTGTAGGGGCTGTCTCGATCCTGCCTTTAATAGTAACAATATTGAGGCTTAACAAAATATGAGTAGTATTAAAAATTAATTAAAATTTAAAATAAAATTTATATAAAAAAAAAGATCGAAACTAAAATCATAATAAAAATCAAATTCAAAACTAAAATACAATTAAAATTAAGATCAAGATTAAGATCAAGGTTGAAACATATTAGGTATGTTTATTTTCCTCTCACTTAAGTATTTGAAAGAATTATAGAATGAGTGTGCAATGTATAATTTTCAAAGTTGTGGACTTTTGGAAGTTGTTTTTTTGAAAACGCGATCGTATTCAGGTAAATAAAAAAAAAATGTGTCGCACTTGGGTTTTTTTGTTTTAATTACATTTCGGAGCAGCTCGCCTCGATCCGTGCGAGTTTCGTACAGTCGTACCATATACTTATAGGTTAAGCGAATGTTAGGCCGAACTACATGGTAGGCGGAGTAGGGAGTGTTAGGTTTTATTTTCGTTACGGAATTTCTTGATTCGGTCGCCGCGCTCAAAGCCCGCGATAAATGCTATGCAATAGCTTAAAAGTATCGTATCTATAAAGATTTCACACAAATAAGTAACGATATCTGTCTCGATATCTGTAAAAAGGAGATATTTTGACTCGGAGCATCTCGCCGCCGTTTGTGTCTACAATAATTTCTTTACAGATTTGGATTTGTTTTGCATTACCTCCAAATCAATTTTGAAGAAACTAATCCAGACTAGCTTCATTGAATCAAATTTTTACCTTTTTTCAGTCATTTGAATTGTGTAAAAAAATATTATTATTTTTGTTACAGATTACAAATTTAATTTAATCATTAGTATTAATTATTCATCATTGATTTTTTTACATTTGCTTAAATGTTAATATTAAACAGCTTTGTATTACATTTTGTGTAACTATGTGTTCTTCCGAATAAATAAATAAAACGAAAGCCTAAGTTTATTTCATTTTATTTATTTATTCAGTAGAACACATGTTATGCTCTTTATAAATAAAATGTTGTTAAACCATGTAGAAGTCGAATTTTACCGTTTTTTTACCCAACTGTAATTAGCAGGGCTAGTATGAACAAGTTAGAATCCATGATGAGATCTACGCAGGAATGTGTGTAATTAACAAATTATTTAAAACAATACCTTTAATCTCTCATTTGATTTATTTTCTATGCAGATACTCTATCTTAGCCGTTAGAGCGTTTATTAATAACCTCTGCTTCTCTTAAAACAGAGCTCAATAGAGTTAAAGCGAATAAATCTTCCAACCTCTCTATTGAAAACACTAACCGATACAACTATAACTCATAGCGTATGATCTAAATCATTATCAAAGCCCACAAAGGCACTGAACAAAGGCACAGCGAGCTATTGTCACAGACTGATGGAACATTTTAATGATATCTCCACATTGCGAGTACTGTTGGGTTAAGAGAAATTATGTTAGGGATAAGCAATTGTAAATATGTTTCAGGTGTTAGGAATATCCTTGCGAGCGGTTTAGGCACCGAGGGTGTACATGAGACGATTATTTATTTTGCTTGCAGTGAATTCAGAGTCCTACTTGTGTATGCTGGTTACAATGTATACGTGTTCGGATTAGGCATGTTTTTTAATACAAATCTGTTTCGAGACGCCTGTGAATTAGAGTGGCAAAAATATTCAGAATTTATACTAATAATGTACTGTTATAAAGTTGGCTGTCTTTTCTTAAGCTTTAAGCCTGCTTCCATATCAAATTTTAACAAAATCAGTGTTTTGGTTTGAACAATATTATAATAATATCATGGGACAACTCACATAACGTCATCTGATCCCAAACTAAGCAGAACTTGTACTATAGTAACCAGACAACTGATAAACTTACTTATATATTTCTAAATACATTCATTTTATAGATAAATTACACCCAGACACAGAATAAACCATCGTGCTCATCACACAAAGTTTTAGTCTTAGTGGGGACCGAACCCACGACCTCCGGCTTAGCAGCCAGGATCATTAACTACTAGCCATTTAGATAAATATAACGGTTTTTATACAGGTTTCATCAATTCAAACTGAAAGTTATGAAGTAGCGTCAATTAAAAAAAAGGGATGGAAACTCTTGAGTATCTAACACAAAAAGTTTGAGTTTTATGATGTTGTGTTATTGAATCCGAGTCGATTAACAACATAGACATTCAGTATATAATGCATACTAGATGGATTCAACTTTATTAAACGTACATGTATAATTATGTAAAAATAAATATTCCTGTAAGTATACCATTTGGAATTGTAGGCAGACAATAGCACTTACGAATATGGGCCGATTATAGCTACAACAAAAGCGCTTAAGAGCGAATTGCCTAAAGCACCTCGTTTTGCCTTCATATTGCTGTGTAATATTAGTTTTTGTACCTCATGCAATATTGATGCTTATAATAGGTTTACAGGTCAGTAATATAGCTGAGGAATTTTCTTATAATTTTTCAAAAATATCGAGTTGTTGTATTTATTTCAATTATTTACAAATTCCTCTGTTAAAAATTGTAAAAATGTAGAGGCGTTCAGATGCGTGACGTATTTTTAAATTATGAAATAATAATAATATCTTGGGACAACTCACACAAAGCTATCTGATCCCAAACTAAGCATAGCTTGTACTATAGAAACCAGACAACCGTTCAACATACTTATATATTTCTAAATACATACATATTATAGATAAATAACACCCAGATATAGAATAAACCATCGTGCTCATCGCACAAAGTTTTATCCTGGATGGGGATCGAACCCACGACCTCTTGCGTAGCAGTCGGATACACTCCCACCGCGCCACAGAGGCAGTCAATAAAAATAAAATTATTGGCTTTTTAATTTCAATGTATTGCAGATGAGATAGTACAAACTATGGCAGAATACGAAAAGAATAAAGGATAATATAAAACAACATTGCGTATCGTTGTTTAAAAGTAAAGATATCGCCCAAAATAAACAGGCTTGCCATTAAAGCTGAAGAAAAGCCAACAATAACCTGAGCCACATTGACAATACGTCGGTTGACAATGATATCCAACCCTTGGATTTTATGCAAATTTTAAGTTACACATTGCTGACTGTATGGCCATAACGATACGCTTGAAACACCTCACAAAGCCTAAGTACAAATCTAATCAAAAAGTTACAGAAACTTTACAAATTCGACATTCGATTACGACTCGCTAACAATTTGAACAGTTTCCCTTAGTACCTGCTATTTGGCGGTAGCAGTTCATTTAAATGCTCCATTACTTTGACAAATTTAACTTCAGCCGTCTAGTTGAAGCCATATCTCAGCAGTGTTAAAGTTATAGTTCCCGATACCTTTTACAGAAAATCCGTCTAAAGTTGGAATGTCATCCCTTCGAAATGCCACTTGAAGTTTGTTTTCTGTGACGTTTCCTAACGACCTATGTCACGAAGGAAGATTAATTGTTTGGGTTTTCGTCTCTCTTTTACATATATTTGAACTTTAGAATGTGATAAATAAAACGTTGTCTGAAAAAACTGGTCAATATACCAATTGTTGATGAAGGATAATAGAAATCGATAGTTAGAAAAAAATGAAATCTACCTACAATTTACTTGTTGGTGAACTTATAATAGTGACCAAATGAAGCAAGATACGAGTAAGATGAATAGTACGATTATCCAGTTTTGTCGAATGTCGTAGAAGTAAGCTATAGAATTTTCAAAACGACCAACCTCACCGCATAATTCAAGGTTTATAATAGAGACGTCTCTTGTTTTTTTCTCGTTCCTAAGTTTTTGGGTTGCCTTTAGTGCTACCCCATTATATGACTAAACAATCAACCAGATTATGGCGGTTCAGATTATATTTGCAACAAAATTACCATCACTTTTTAATAGCAATTCTGTAGCAGCATTTCCACTTCATAGTTTAGTCAACATAATCAGTCTAAGACATTAGAAATTTAAATACTTAGTATAAGCTTATTTTAAAACTAATTTTAAAAATAATTAAGTTAATGAAGACTAGACTCTTCAATCATTCAAAATATAAGTAGTGCTAACTTCATCAAAAGTTGCCCATCTATCCTATGCTCATACACGAAACTCGGCCGTAATGTGAATATTCTCTAAAGGAATTTAAAAGGTTTCATGAAACGTACGTGAGTCACAAAAGGACAGCCTACAAAACTTCCCCTTTATGTGCAAAATCAAGTATGTTACAAGTAAGAAGTAATGCTGTAATAAAAGACTTTTATGTGCTGCGTAACTTGAAAGAAATTACCTTCAGGTACTTGACAAATATTTTTCTTGGCGAAGTTTTACCAAACCAAGTTTAGGGTTTTGAAAATGCTTAACATAAAATACTATTATAATGTGGTCTTCTTGGTCCTGACTTTGCCCAATCGTTTTGAGATAAACTTCTAGTTTCACCATTTTGTTTTTCAATGTAACATTTGATATCAGATCAGCATAACTTAATATTTCGATGTTTTTGAACTTCAGTTAGGCTGAATTTTTAAAGCAACTGGGTCTTTATTCACGACCTTTTTTCCGTTTTTGCGGCAAGCCCGTCAGAACTGGAGCATGCGTGGTACGCTCAAAGATGTCCACCACGCACGTGCGTTGATGCATTTCTGAACGCAGCGCTCTCTATTTACCATTACGACAAGATTTTGACAGTTCGCACGGGCTTACCGCGGAAATAGAAAAAAAGTAACGTAAATACAATAAACCCTGACCTAACACATTGACTGACAAAATTAATTATTATCAATCCAATTGATCCTTATCAACCTCGCCAAAGCTAGAAAGAAATGTGATATTTAAAAATGGTGGTCCGTCTATGGGATTTGACTACTTTTGACCCTGCGATGTCACGTATCTTTCAAAATAACAATAATATTTAAACCAAAGCCAAGTATTATGCGAAAATTTACTGTTAATACACCATTTTTCTCTGCAATGAGTGGGCTATTGTCATTCTGCAGGTACAGTTAATTTGCAGGTACATATTCACACAAATCTCATAATAATATGTTACAGGGTGCCTGTAATAAATAGGGGTAACAAACCACAATGTTAGTTAAGATTTGCCTACTGTAGATTCAAGAATATGTACCATTTTCATTAAATGAATTGTCCGTTTCTGTAAAATTATGTGCTTAGTTGAAATTAAAAAATGTAGTATTTCAATTAATATACATGATTGTTGTCTTTTTATTGTAGTTATTGTACACCTGATGGGCGGGATAATATTGAACAAAAAAAAACACCTCTTTAACCGCTACCTACTTCAAAAACAAATATTTTTATTTTGAATCTTATGTTTAAGGTCTTATGATCCACAATGAAAAGTTTTGTTTTGATTTGATAAATCCTCGGCGAATTATGAGTATTTAGGCGGTTTATTTCCTAAGAGTTTTACATTCAACCACAAAAGTAAAAAGAAAAGCTTATGCAATACCGGGATAATTTTATTAATTAGATCGGTCAAAACTTTGGTCATTTTATTAATTTAACAAGAGCTAAAGAGCCACACGTTCCAACCAATTGCTTACAGATTTAGAGAGAAAAAAAGTTCGAAACTTTCTCTTGTTCTCACGGACTACGGTTCACTTTGACAAAGGCCTGAGCGGCTGAGAATGGACGAACTGTCAGAACTTTTTTAACATTACGGACACTAAGGATCTGAATTAATTAAGAAACTAAGCACGATTGTAAAGTTATTCCTAGAATGCAATTAGAATCGATTGCATTCTTTTTTTGTTTCAAACTAACTTACATGCATGTAGAATCACTAGGAACAGCTCGTTTATTCTATTATGTTTGTGGAAATTTTAAAAATCAAAAATACTCAGTTTATCATTAAATTTTGAAATTGAAGAATTATCTCTAAATTATCTTATCTTGGAGACGTCATATTACCTTAAGTTTAAACTACTTAAGCCGTAATACGTAAGTTTCAACAAGCAATAAAATACAAAAGGTCGGGCGTTTTATAGTTTTTACTCCAAAAAGGAGTTTGCAAACTCCTTTTTGTTCATATTTGTAACTGAATTTTATTCAAAATTGGCTCTCGGTATATTTGCCCACTGGATAAGTAGGTACAGGATTATTTTTGTATTCCCTCAATGGGGACAAAAGGAATCTATATGCCCCTTAACGTTGATGAAAAAAAACTTATGTAACCTGCTAAGAACATGGCTTTTATCTCGTTTGATTACCAGTTATATAAACAGAAATAAAAACAAAAACTTTCATAGCGCTCGTACCACATTCACTATGACGATGATGCCCATTTTGTACCTAATAAATGTCAAATGCACGTTTCGATCAAAGAGCTAAGATGTGGTTTAATAGCCTTAGGGCTCATTTAAACGAGGCGAAAAATTTCTCGTGGCCGCCGCGCGGTGACCGCGTACTTGTGTTCACTCACAAGCAAATTTAAGTTTTATTAACTAGGCATATGATTCAAATTATTCAGAATTATTAGACAGCGTGTAGGTCGTTCTGCGAATTAATTTTTTTATCGAATAAAATTAAAAATTTAATCTTATGCCTAGTCAATAGAACTAAAATTTGCTGAACACAAGTACGCGGCCAGCACGCGGTCACTGCGCAGCGGCCGCAAGAAGTTTTTCGCGATATCAAAACGAAGCCTCAGGAATGATTACTTATAGTGACAGGTATATAATTCACAAGATTATTAGCTTTTGGTGTCGTGTCGGCGTAATACGTTAGGTGAGATATCAGAGGTCTAGGGTTGGACGGTGTAGACTAGCCCAATTATTTTGAAATACAAAACTTCGCTAGCCCGTAAGTTCGTGTGATCCTGGGTTAAAATATTACCACGCATATACATGTACTATCTAATTTTATCTCGTATTTGTAACTAGCTATCCGCGCAACTTCATATGCGTACGTTTTCCCCGTTTTTGCAACATTTTTCATTACTGCTCCGCTCCTATTGGTTGTAGCGTGATGTTATATAGCCTTTAGCCTTCCTCGATAAATGGGCTACCCAACAGAAAATTATTTTTTCAATTTTTCAATCGGAAATTGCCGCGTTCAAACAAAAACTTTTCAGCTTTTTAATATTAGGATAGATGTGTATGGAACCGGTAACTTTGAAACCTATAAATGGAAAAGCAAGTCCGGCTTAATTTGCAGTTGCCAGTTAGCCTAGAAACCATGTGGTTGCTTCTGGTTAGATTTATAGCACAAGTTAGATTAGCTTCAAAGTGTTCTTATCGTACAATTATTTTCAGTGTCAGTTTGTATTTTTTTTTTTAAAAACGACTCCCGCAGTAGTGTACAAGCTCTGTGTCCCGGGGGACTTTACAAACATACAAGTCACGGACACAAAGCACACCCAGACTAGGAACAACAATTTGTGGATCACACAAAGTGGTGTTTCGTGTAGGAATCGAGCCCACGACCTGCAGTCATATATATTATCACCGCGCCACAGAGGCAGTCAAATGTGTGCAATCGCCGTATTCTGCCAGAAGATTCAGGGTCATATCTAGCGCGTTGGTAACAATTTTTTTATTACTGTATGGACAACATTATCTGAACGTGGCATTGCAATTACATCTCTGTTATAACTTTAATACATTTTTCGTTACTTAATAATGTCTAATATCTTGGGATAACTCACGCAATGCCATCTGATAAACATACTTATATATTTTTAAATACTAAAATATTATAGATAAATTACACCCAGACACAAAATAAACAATCGTGTTCGCCACGCTAAGTTTTATCCCACGACCCCTGGCTTAGTTAGGTTCTCTAACCATTAGATTAACATGCCAGTCATATTTTAATCACATTCTATAGTTGTTTTTTTTATAACTATATAGTTGATTGTATTTTTTTTTATCCGAATGGTATAGCATGTCGCTGCAATCGCCAAAACTTTGATGACATTGTAACAAACCACCATGGCTTTGACAGCTTTAGTGGACCCAGGTACATGTGCCTATCAGCAGGTGGAACGTGACTGTGATACTTTTTCGTGTGTGCACCCGGTCATCAATTTATACGACGTTATCACATCAAAAGTGTGTGCAAAGACGTTAGTGTCTCACTCGCCAAGACCAATATGATGGAAATTTATTACGACCGAAGAGATTTAGGATAGACTTAGGATGACTTACGGCCGGTCTCAATAATCTAACTATCGATGGACTAGGCTACTAGAGGTATATATTTGACTTAAGCTCCATACAAAATATGTCAAAATTCTACCTCTAGTAGTCAAATCCATCGATAGTTAGATTATTGAGACCGGCCGTAAATGTCCCTGAAACGGAGGTATCTACGAGTAATATTTTCATAAAGCAACAATTTTAACTTTTCTTAACCTCGTCGTTCTGTTCTTCTCTAAGCTTCACGAAGTTAAATCATTAGTTAATATAGAAAACTAACGATTGCTTTAAATTTAAATATATGATTACTCTTATTTTAACTAATCGAATACATTACTCCTAACTGATGTCGGTTACACGGCCAACTTCATCAGTGACTAGCCAACTAGACAACCGCAGGAGATATTATAGTGCACAAGAGCATGCGCACACACAAGTGCACACTCTATTCAGTCACACTCATAGCCCAATGGAACGAAAATCCGACATTGTAGATACAACATTTTACTGAACGAAACCTTCATTTTAATTTTAATAATAATTCTAACTGCAGTCCAAGATTTTAAAATATCGCCTGTTTGGACTGGGAATCGAAAAATATAAAAAAAAGAAACATTCTGTATTTTTACAACTCCAATCGAAAGGGTTAATTTGTAGGATTATTTTTGTTTTTTTTTATTGTTATTAGAATTGTTAGGAAAACCATAAAATTTAACATCTAAGTTAAAATAATGACACCGAACCACAAATTAAACGCTTAATGTTATTTAGAAAAAAAGAATAATCCCTATGACTGACCCTTTGGATTGGTGTCCTAAGTATCATAATGATGGGTTTTCAAATTAGTCGGGTTCCATACCCGGCTTAGATAGGCGATTATTCAAAAAACTTTGAATGCAGTTCAATTTATTTTCAATATCAAAATGAAATTTTCTTTCAGTAAAACATTCTATGTACAATACTTTATATACTTTCCTTCCGTGTGGCATACTTTTGGGACATTCTGTATAATTGTACTTTGAAAAGTCTCATTACATGATTGAATTGCGAGAAATCTTTTCAGGCTTGTAAGACTTATTAACCTTTTTAGAGATTTTATAACTTAAAACCTTCAACCGATTACATAAAATCTTGCGGAATATTGAAAAAGTTTGGCAAAGGCGGAGTGGTATGATGTAATAAGAAAAGTAGTGTACCGGGATATTTTGAGGCATGTATGTATATTAAATTCATAACTTTACTATAAATTAGATTTGTTTAAAGAAATTATAGGTAGAAATAATATTTAGATAACAAGAGCTGATTATGAAAAGATTCACATTTTGTTGACTTAGGACTATTATTCTCACTAGAAGTGAATCGTCTGCGCAAAACGAATTAGTGTAAAGTTGTCGAATAAATTTTGCCTATATTAATTAATATTGATTTTGGCTCTCGACATTTTTTTTTTCAAAGCTTAAACGTTAACTTTTGTGAGAAATTTGTATAAAAATAAGTAAATACCTACATATTTAATTTAAAATCTAGTTTATTTTATTTTTTTAGAGAGTTTTGGCAATCGCGTTGTCATACGCAGGTCAGTTTTTTTTAACTATATTATGTCGACTCCCGTAGTAGAGTACAAACCCTGTATTTTTTTTATTTACAATTTGTGCATCACAAAAAGTGGTGTCCCGTGTGAGAATCGAACCCACGACCTCTTGCGTAGCAGTTGGGCACTTTTACACCGCACCACAGAGGCAGTCAATCTATATATCATGACATTACCATATCAATCTATAGATCTGTATACGCTCAAAAAATATTAGTCATAACTATTTATTATACGGGAATCAACACGTATTATTAACCTTAAAATTTCTTGATGTTTCGACCAGTTTACACCGGCCGTGATCACGAGCGAACTGATAGATAAAGGTAAATAATGCGCGTTAATTCCCATATAATAAATAGTTAATAATAGTAAATATTAGTCACTTCAGCAGTTGTGTAGGTAATAAATACGAGTTATATTCTGACCAGAGATTTTAACAGTCAGCCTTTATGTAAAAGTATAGCGCATAATCCACCAGCAGTCAATTTACAGCGACCGATCATGGGTTGAATCTATTTATCACAGTCCGTCGCCAGGATCAATAAAGACAAGCTACCAAAATTGTAATGTATTGTAAAAGTCATCATAGCTTTTAAGTAGTAATAAAACTATTAAATCGTTGGCGTGAGTTCACTTTCATCAAGTTCCCATTTTAAGTACCATGGATTTACATAAAAATATAAAACCTGACCACTGCAGGGACACAAGCCTCCTTGAGAGAGGTTACGAGCAAATGTAAGTTTAGAACTGAAAAGACTAAAACCAATTCACTAAACCTAACTGGCATGGCAAGATTACCATTTTGCCATGCCAGTTAGGTATGTAACATCAATAACCGCATTACTCCAATTCCTATAGATGCTGTCATAGTACACAATGCAATGCGTCCCGCATAGAAATTCTATAGAAGGTCTAACAATAGGCATATCTGGATGCGTCGGCAGCCATGCTCGCTATATTGACTTGCTTGAAGACTGAATTATGGGGCACCAGACATACCAGCTGTTACTAAAATAAATAAATGTCATCCTTATTTTGACGACGCTACGATTCAAAATTTGTTTGTAATATCTGCTGTTGTACATACGTTTGCTGAGGTTGAGAGATACGAAAATGTCGCTTTTGGACATTACATAACCTGATTTGAGAAGAGGATTTCTTATGGGAGAAATAAATTATCTGATGCTGTTGGTAGGTACTAAACCAGTAAGTGATTTCTAAAAGTATTGGAAACCAAACAGTAATGTTCCTTTGTACTCATTTACATCTAAATTACGAGAAACATTAAGTTAAACTAAATAGCCATGCAATTTAACATGCGTCAAAATAATTTAAAAAAAAATACATGGTTTATTTTTTTTAAATGGTGGTAATTACTTGCGGTTTCCAAATTGTGCGCCGTTATGTTTAATTTTATTTATAGATTAACGGTTAAAAATATTTATACGGATTTTAATCCGTAACAGGTTGATGTGATTTTTTATTCAGTTTAGTACACAAATTCAGGCCAAGAAATAAGCGATATTAAATTTTAAGGAGAGAATAGAGGCTATAAGATGACACGGAGCACTGCGCTGATATAGGACGAGTACCGGTGTGTACTTGGTTTTCCTCACCGTATTATCGCCCTTAATATCAAGGACTCAAAAATATTGGTAATTCAATCATTACGTGATCGTCTTTAGGCCTCATTTTTGGTCAAAAAATAAATTCACAAAGTAGTTAATAAAGAAAAATTAATGAGTAACGAGAATTATATCTCCGTCTCTTTTAGTAGCTCAAACAATACCATTTACTAGTCATGAGATAGATTGTACTGTTTCTGTTTCATAGATCACTGTGAAAGCTCATAAATCTAATAGTACATTTAAACGAGTCCGGCATTTTACGAATGAGACCCATCAACGTAGCTGAATCTAATATTGAAATACCAACAATAGCGTCACGCGTTACGTATATATTAACATTTTTTTTTTGTTATGCGTGACTCAGAGGCAGCCTAGTGGCGACCGAGGAGATCGTGATATCAGTGAGGTTAAGGAATGTTACCACTGGTCAAATTTATAGATGGGAGACATTTTTTTTAAATGTCATACTCATTCGGTCTTCCTTGAGCACGTTAAGCCGTTATCGGTCCTGAACTTAATTTATGTTCATTCGTGTTAATCCGCCGCCCAAACTTACAATGATTGGAATAAAGAGTGCTGTTATAATGGTGTATACATCTATAGTTTATTATGTCTCCCACGCAGTTTACATGTCTCCAATGAGATGGGGAGTCGAAACATTATGCATATGCAATGCAAAATATCTCCTTTGATCATCTACATTCCCATAATGCTTATGCAGCCTTATAAATATCGATAGAACTATGTGCTATATCAATTTACATCAAAGTTAATCTAGTTCATAATGTGCTGCAAAACTTTATACTCTTAAGAACACATTACATAACCTAAATTACGTCAGACAGCCGCCTACTCGACGTGCTAAAGAAAATTTCTACCTAAAAGTTGGATCGTTTTCAGAATTTTAAGCAGGGCTAATTTAAAGAGTAAAAAGATTACACAAAGATTAGAAAATGTTCTAAGATTTACTTCGTGGAGTTTATCTTTGTCGTAGGCTTTTAGTGTGAGAAGAATTCGAGGACATTTATAGGAGAATAGATTCTTCCGGCACGTTGGATTTATCCTGTACTTACGTACGATTTTGGGATAAAACACCTCGCAGGTTCTCTCTAATACCATTCGACAGGTAAACACGGAAAAAGATGTGTAAATGTTAGAATTGTCTGGTGTTCTATTTATAAAATTGTAGACTAACGTTCAACTTACTCACTTAAACATCACACAGTTTTGATACGCCATTAGCTCTCATGTTTTCACTGTCTCTTCAGGTAAATTATTAGTGACTATTTTTAGTACAACTCAACGTTAAATATTGTTTGAGTGTTTAGGGATATGAATCTCAATCCCAGCCATCAATTATAAAAAAAAATCCTTACAAATGTGCACTGTATTTTGTAAGTTCAATTAAAGGGTTAAAACGTGATATACAAATACTTCAAAAACCTTAACACTTACTTTCACCTAACCTTGAAATACATTAAGGTATCTCGATCCATATTTTCCCACTCATATCCGCAGTGAACCCCATAACACATTTTTTAGATATAAATAGCTTACATTATATTCATTGAGTACCTCCGGTTTTTCGAAGGCAGAACTTCATCGAGCTGCGAATATTTTATGCCCTCCGGAACCTTTCCTAACCATCAGTGCAAACCTTTAATAATTGAATTTCAGGTGTTCGCTTCGTTTCCTTGGCCATTCGTAAAAGGGCGGGTGTATTTGGATTGTATGGAGAAAAAATAAAATTAGGAAATACTAGTAGTTTTATTAGGAATGTGGGATGTGAGGGTACTAAACTGTTTAACAGAATGGTTGGCTTGTCCCACTAGGCTTCTTTTAAAATATTCGCGTAGGTATAGATATCAATAAAATTATGTATAATTCCTTATGTTTTTAAATTGAACTAACTGCATGACTATTTATGAGATATAAAAATCTAGTACCTGGATGACCGAGCTATGCTCGTTTTTTTTTATTTCATGTCTTATAATGAAACATATCTAGATCGATTTATCGCCCCCAAAACCCCTGCATTTTAAATTTAATGAAAATCGCTGGAGCCGTTGCCGAGATTCAGATTATTTATATAGGTATATATAAACAAGAATAGCTTGTTTAAAGGTATAAATAAGATTTGCGTGTTAGTTGTCATACAATCCAAGTACACTGACGGACTCATAAACTGCATCAAAGTTCAGGTTTACTCTAAAAGGATTTTTTATAATAAGTATGCAAACTTTTTAGATTAAATTATATAAATATGGAAAGACTGGCTCTTAATCTTAAAAAAAAATTAAATTTAAAAATAGAACTGCGGTAAAACAAATGAATATAGCCGGGAAAAGAAAATTTACTCGTAGTATCAGATTTGCGTGTTATTTATAGCAAAGTTTTAAATTAATTCTCATTGATTTTTTTTGTTTGGTCAATTGAATTATTGTTACCAGCATAATTGTTGGGTTAGTTTTTTAACACATCGAGAGTTTTTGAACCATAATATGGATACTTCGTCCGAACAAGCGGCACAAATTGTAGCATTGGTGCGGGAGGGCTTGGATCAACGAACGATTGGTAGAAATTTAAATTTAAACCAGTCTACGGTTTGTAGAATATACAGAAGGTTTGTAGAGACAGGTTCTTACAGGAGGAGACGTGGTACAGGCAGAACTCGAGCAACCACAGGTCGTGATGACCGATTTATTGTTACAACTTCCCTGCGAAATCGTTTCCTCACGTCAGTTAACATCAAAACCGAGCTTAATGAAGTGCGTGGAAAAAACGTGTGTGCACGAACAATAAGAAGAAGGTTAAAGGAAGCGGCTATCACCCCTTTTAGACCAGCAAATGGTCCAAAGTTGTCTGCAGCTCACAGACAAGCTCGCTTAAGATTTGCGCGTCATCACCTGAATTGGACAGAAGAGCAGTGGGCCTCTGTATTGTTCACGGACGAGTGTAGGACATGTTTATATGGTGCAGATGGTCGCAGAAGAGTCTATCGTCGACGTGGGGAGCGATATGCTCAAAGTTGCATTGAGGAGCGTGTTCCTTTTGGAGGCGGTTCATGTATGGTCTGGGGTGGCATATCGATGAACGGGCGAACAGAACTTGTGTTCATAGACATGGTCCGTCAAAACGGTAATAGAGGGGGTTTGACAGCACATCGCTACATAACAGAGATATTAGAAGATCACGTGGTGCCTTACATGGGATTCATAGGCGAAAATTTTACTTTAATGCAGGATAATGCCCGGCCGCATGCAGCTGCACAAGTTCAACATTATTGCGAAGAGGTTGGGATACGTACAATGAATTGGCCAGCACGCAGCCCGGATCTTAATCCCATCGAGCATGTTTGGGACAATTTAAAAAGAGCTGTATATGCGAGAAACCCTTCGCCTACGACAGTGGCAGCACTAAGAACAGCACTTTCAGAAGAATGGGACAATATTCCGCAAGATCTTTTAAAAACCCTTATAAAATCTATGCGGAACCGATTAGAATCCGTAATAAGGGCACGTGGGGGTAATACACCTTATTAAAACACAAATAAACCCTTGCATAAAGTTTGTGTCTATTGTTAAAACCAATTTTTTAATTAAACAATTTTTCCTTAAACTTCTGTTTTTTCTTCAAAAAAGGTCTTAAGGTCCTTTCCAGTACATAAACTTAAACTTAAATCTTTAATCTAATCTACTTAAATATCCTACGCTGTTTTAAAGTTCACGAACCAATCTAGAGGTTTCAATTTAAATCTGTATAGAAAGTTTGCATACTTGGTTAAAATATTTATTTCAAAGTCGTCTATTACTTTGATGCAGTTTATAAGTCCGTCAGTGTATATGGTTCAGGTTTGGAAGTGTGACAAAGAATCGGTCATAAAAACATCAAACTATACTAACTGTAAACTCCCCCGCAATACAGGACTTGTACTCTACTGCAGACGTCGTCTTTTAAAAAAAATCTGTTTTTCAAATATTAGTAGAATATTAGCATAAAAGGCAAATGTTCTCTGATTGTAGTAATCAAAGAACATTTTCCTATTGTGCAATGTTCTATAAAAACATTCGAAGATCTTATACCCTACTCTTGTACCCTCTTGTTGTGCCAGAAAACCTATGGAATAATATTATAACTCAGTACAGTTTATATTTGCTTCAGTGTATTTGTTTTGCAAATGAAATCGGAGCGAGATTATATTTTGGTATATTAAGTCTGCAAGTTATGTTATATGTGTGGCGGTTGCCAATGTTTCAAGGATAAATGGCAAAACGTTTTTGTAGATCAATTTTTTTTTTGAATGATGAAGAGCAATACAACCTCAAATAATATAATGATTCATTTAATTGAACATACACACGAGTGATTATTGCATAACTGTCTTTGGCAAAATTGTCGCCCCGGCAGATGCCAAGAGAAAATGAATTGAATTAATGAAAAGCATTATTTTTTGTTATATATTCTGTTCACTTGCACTGCATCTGATTTTTAGTCCCTGGCTGTTATAACTTCAAAAAGGTTGGTTTAAAAAAAACTGTTTTAAAGTTAAAAGTTCAAAAACAAATAACAATAAAAATTGTTAGTAGTATGTTAAAAAACTGTCCATTCTGGATGCGGTTTTTTAAGGTTCTGTAGTCAGTCAAGGACCCCTTATAGGTACGCCATGTCAGTCCGTCCTTTCACAGCTTAGTTCAGAGACACTGAAAGCTGTAATTGCATGGATATACACTTACGCAGACTAAGCCGTAATAATAAAATCTTGAAAACAAAGTGTGTATTTAGAGGGGTTGTGAAGATCATTTTTCGGTTTTGGGATCTGTTTGTAAAATATTAAACTTTAAATTGCTAAATTGGGTCAAGTGTCCCCCCACCCTGCCTGTTCTTTTTAATATGTGAAGAAATCAGAGTAAAAGGTATTATATATAATGAAATTAAAAGGACAACTATCACAGCTAAGTACTATCACAGCTGAGTAAGTAGTGGCCGACCAAATGAGAAGTAACTATAATTTTCGTACAAACTGCATTGAAAATTAACTACTCATATTTATGACTAGGTTTCGCCCGCGGCTCCGCCCTCGTGGATGTGGGTTATTTAATCGTGATATTAGTATAAAAATAATCCTATGTCCTTCCCCGAGACTAAAACTCTTACCATACCAAATTTTATTTAAATCGGTTTAGAGGTTTAAGCGTGAAATAGGTAGTATGGATTAAAAGCGAGTTTATTTAGGATAGTTTTGTATTGATGTTAAAATTCGTTAAGCCATTTTAAAAATAATCAACCTTTTTGTCTAACGTATCAGGGTTTTCAATGATAAAATTATCTTAGGTATATATAGAGCCCACAGATTGATGAAAAGATATGATAAATTATCCCTGACAAAACATAAATTATATAGACACACCGCTGTAGGAAGTGCTTCTTAAGAGATTTTGAACAAAATCTAAACAGAATAAAGCAAAGCCAAATTTCGTTGTGATATAAAAATGGTCCTTGATTGCCCTACCGAAAAACAAATATTTAAAAATAACTTGACCGAAAACACAGTTAAATAAAGTATTAATTTAATAAAAACCCAGTGAATCCAAAAAGGCGCCCATAATCAGGCTTTGAAACGCCCAATTTATAATCCTCAATACTTACTTGACTGGCCTGTTGGTCTAGTGGTTAGTGACCCTGACTGCTAAGCCGGAGGTCGTGGATTCGATCCCCACCCATGATAAAACTTTGTGTGATAAACACGGTGGTTTATTCTGTGTCTGGGTGTAATTTGTCTATAATATGTATGTATTTAGAAATATACAAGTATATTTATCAGTTATCTGGTTGTGTGACTTGTCCCAAGATATTATTATTGTTAAATTAACCAATTTCAAAAATTTATTAAACATTGTCCTTATAAGCTTCATAGATACTTATTTAGATTAATACCAGAATCATTTACGATAACATAAAAATTGAGAGAAAACCTAAAGTGTGGTAGGAAATTGGAAAACGACGAAGGAGATTTATCCTGTCCGAAGACTAATATCGGTTAGGCCTATTAACGGCCGGGTTCGTACAATGGACTTTTATCCCATTGTCGGACAGCCCTGCCGGATTTTGTACTTCATAAAAAATATTGACAGGGAAGGACGACGTGTCAATTATTTCTACAAGATTATTGGAAATTTGGTGAAGGTCACATTCATTACCAATTTTGATGTGTAGGCAGTTTTTGAGAATTATGGGCGTTCTTTTGTGGTCAAATTTGGATGTTAATGATAGGGATTCAGATTTTTGACTTCGAGGTTTTGACAAATAAAGAAATTGAGAATTGAATTTAATAATATTGATTTGAAAAGCCAGAGTTCCTATTGACTACCTAGGTGGCACGGTGGGAGTGTGTTCGACTGCTACGCAAAAGGTCGTGGGTTCGATTTCTACACGGGACACATAAAGAGATTGAGGTTTGAATTTAATAATATTGATTTGAAAAGCCAGAGTTCTTATTGACTACCTAGGTGGCACGGTGGGAGTGTTTTCGACTGCTACGCAAAAGGTCGTGGGTTCGATTTCTAAACGGGACACATAAAGAGATTGAGGTTTGAATTTAATAATATTGATTTGAAAAGCCAGAGTTCTTATTGCTACCTAGGTGGCACGGTGGGAGTGTGTTCGACTGCTATACGCAAGAGGTCGTGGGTTTGATTCCCACACGGGATACCTCTTTGTGTGATCCACAAATTGTTGTTCCGAGTCTGGGTTCTTTGTGTCTGTGACTTGTACGTACCCTACAGCGGAAGTAGTCTTAAAAAAAAAAAAAACTCTAACGTAGATAAGTGTTCATCTATGTTAAAGCTATAAGAAAAGTGGAGAAGTTTTTGACTGAAGGTGTGAGAAAATTTTTTGCACAGTAGTCATGCAAACACCCACTACCCCACCAAGGCAGTCAATCTCTCCATGTTTTACTGTTATCCTATGAAATTCCTGTAATTCATAATATATTAAAACTATACTCAATATTTTCTAAACGTTCTTTCAACACAGTTTTCCAAAGGCCCAAATTATTGAATGAATAATGGCAAGGTCGGTAGACATCCCTCGGGTTTAGTATGTCAGTCGATTGCCTGACGCCCCAATATTTGAACCCTTTTTTATATGAATAAAATATAATGAGGTTTGTACGTATAAGTTAAAGCGGATAGCTTGGGTTAATAGTAATATATTATGTCGATAAAACATCAATCTGTGTATTGAATCTCCTTTATTGCCTAGGTTTTTTTTTAAAGACGGCTCCCGCAGTAGGGTACAAGCCCTGTGTCGCGGGGGACTTCACAAACATATAAGTGACGGACACAAAGTATACCCAGCTTCGGAACAACAATTTGTGGATGGAGTGGTGTCCCGTGTGGGAATCAAACGCACGACCTCTTGCTCAGCAGTCGGATACACTCCCACAACGCACAGAGGCAGTCGAGTCGTTATATTAATTTAATTCTCTAGTAAATAGTGGTAATATTACAATAAATCAGTATGATCTGTCTAGACCTACATTACATAATTGTTTTAGTAGTAGGTATTGTTGGATATATCTAATCTTCTTTGAATGTCTGTAAGCGCATCATTTCTGAATAGTTGCATTTATTTGGCTAATTATTTTTTGCTGTGTTTGTAATTGTCAATATACGGTTTGAATGACGGAAAAACTTTCAAATATCAACAGCTAGTGAAAAGTAAAAATAAAATTTAATTCAAAAAATGATTTTATTTAAAAATACAACTCTATCACACTAGGGTACAAACCCTAAATCGCTGTAGTAGCATAAGTAAGGACACTCAGACTTGGAATCTACTTTTTGAATCTCACGAAGTTCTGTCCCGTATGGGAATTGAACCTTCTCCCTTGCACAGCAGTAGCACTCCCAATGAACACAAATAGAAGAAATCTGTCACTCTTGAACCTGATATTGGCAACATTGCTTAACGTTAGTTACAATAAACAAATCATTGTTTTTAAACTTTCGCGATTTTTATATGTAATAGATATATTTCGGTACTTGCACCGATCGTGGTCACGGGTCGACTCTCTCTAATAGAGTCGACCCGTGACCACGATCAGTGCAATTCGATCGAAACGTCGGGTAAATAAAAGGTTCGTACCTTTAAGTAATTTACGCGATAAGTCCCCAAATATATCTAATAAACAAATCATTAATAAGTTTAATTCTACCACAAACATACCGGTACAGAAATTCTAAGAAGCTAAGTAGGTGCCTCTTATGGGCACTTGGATGGTTGCCGCTACGAGGGCCGACAGCCCTCGTAGCGGCAACCATTCAAAGAAGTCTACCTAAGCTACCGTTTAGTACTAATCGAATCGTTACACACACTTACCTTTAGACTTTGAATTTTCTGGGAATTAAGGAATACGATAGTGGTGATTTTGTGTGTGACTGAATACACATTATTTACAGTGATCTCATGAAATGTTACAAAAAAGACAAATTATTATTTATACTGTTTAAATTGCTAACGTTTAATCAACATTGTGTGTTATTATAAGACTGAAAAAACTTTTTGTTTGGACACGGTAAACTCCAAAACAACTAGACGGATTTTGATGCCAATAAATTTGATGCAAATGCCAAAAAATTGCCATGAAAATAGTGTAAAATCTTACAACACAATATTCCCGTGGGAAAATCCCAGCTATAATCAAATATTAAATATCATAAATTATGATTATTTATTATTAAAACTAAAAATGTGCTGTAAAACGAAATATTTACAACAATTACGGCAACTTTGATTAAGATAAATAGCTAAGAACATCATTAAACGACAGTTTGCTGTGCCACCGTTCTGAAACTCAGTGCTACGTCTAATTCATTCTTAATTGTTACTAACGAACCATCGCGTCATTTTAAAACCATTTAAAGACGGAAAGAACTACTCAAGAAAATATATATTCTTCACGAAGATTTTTATTTAGTTCCGTAAATGGAACTTATGGTATAATATTTGTAGGTTTTTCGATTTAAGAACTTACAATCTATACTAATATTATAAAGCTGAAGAGTCTGTTTGCTTGTTTGAACGCGGTAATCTCAAGAACTACTGATCCGAATTGAAAAAATCTTTCACTGTTGGATAGCCTATTTATCGAGGAAGGCTATAGGTTATATAACTTCATGCTACGACTAATAAGAGCGGAGCAGCAATGAGAAATGTTGCAAAAAAAATTTACGCAAACGAAGTTGGGCGTGACAGCTAGTGTATTATATCACACTAATATTATAAAGGCGAAAGTTTGTGAGTATGTGAGTGTGTATGTGTGTCTTCTTCACGTCTAAACGGCTGGAGCAATTTTAATAAAATTTGGTATGGAGTTAGCTGACACCCTGGATTAACACATAGGCTAATAAACCGCGGGTAACACCGTGGGGCACAGCTAGTTGCCAATAAAAATAACTATCAAATATTGCGCGCTGGAGATGTGTTCCTTTCTTTCTTTCTTTTACAACATTTACGCCAGCTCCACATGTGGCACCGACGTCGGTCCCAACGCCAGTCGTCTAACTTATGAATCTAGAAAATAGCGGTGGTGCCAACGTTGGGACGAGCGTTATTCTAGATCTACACGTTGGACGAGTGGCGTTGGAATCGACGTTGGGGCCAACGTGTGGAGCCGGTGTTAGTAAATAACAACTGTGACCTTTACTCATTTCCACATGAGTCAATTCATTCTGAGTTGGAAGCAAACAGGTTAAGACGAAACCAAAATATCAAAATGGAAACATTTAAAAAAATATCATTGACACGACAACAAACTCTGTCTAAATATCCAATTTTAGAATTAAATCATTTGGAAAACTTTTGATGACCACTCCTAGCTGCGCCAGTTACATCGTCGCGTCGTAGAGAGTATTTTAAAAACATTCCTAGTTATTTTGCTAAACAGTTGTATGTATGATAACCGTATTTATAGCGATGGTAAGTTAACAAAATAAACATCAATACATCTATCGCCAGAGCCGGACGTGTATCTAATTTGATGCCAACAGATCTCTATCTAAACACTAAACTTTCGGTACAATCGGAGAAAAACTTCGATACATATAGGTAATAATATTAGCTTATAACCCCTGAATACTCAAATAATACATAACTTTGACTCGTGCTTAATAGTATCTCGCTATAATTTACCTTGAAGTGACAGTGACAGCATTAATAGACTTGTTTCAATATAAATTCTTATTAAATTTTGTATTAAACAGGATTTTTTATCTTTCATCGTATCATAAAAAGTAGTGATTTGACTAGGAAAAATAGAGACGACATAGGCCCGTATTTTTATGATATATCCTTAAAAAATCTGCGTTTTGACATTTCTTAAACAAATATTGTATTGACTAGTTGGAAACAAGTCCATCATTACATGCTTCTTGAATATTTGGCTGTATATCTCCCAAAAGACCGGCGATCTTTCTTAAAATCTCCATCACGGCTATCATACGACTACTACAATAATAGCAGTGAAACGGGAAAACACTGATAATGGTTTACTTCACTAAATAAATATTTACTACTATGCTTATCACTTACTGCAGGATGCATATCTTAAAGAATACTTATAATGAATTATTGGATTAGTATTTCATAAACTTAGTTAAATCTTTAATTTTGTAGGCTGCGTCTAATTCGTTATGAAAGTAAGCCACTGAGCAAACTACGCTTGGGGTTTCTTTGAGGGATAATCTTTAAAATGAGGCTATCGTAAAAGAAATGAACAAATATTAATGTCCATTTTAGTCTTCAAGGCCCAACCTTTATTTCCTTATTTTAAAATTACATATGTGTTTATTTATTTGTTTTATTTTTATTAATAAAAAAGATAACTAAAATGTGGGATGGGGCCCACATTACTAGCAATCATGTGAAACCCTAGAGCTAAGCTCAAAGGAGCTAGGCTCTAAGGCTTGTGTTAGGAGAGGGTTCACGTAGGTAGTATAATGGGTAGGATTCGAAACTCCGACCTCACGATTGCGAGTCCAATGCCATAACGATTAGGTTACCGCCGCTTTTTAACATATCATACTTATCCTTTTGATTCAGGCTTCTAAAAGTTTTAGTTACCTGCAGATAACAGGTCTTATCCACAAAAGCATGGCACCAAAAATTTATAATCATTTACCAAATCATATCAAAGTTATCTTAAAAAAGAAGATGTTATCTTTGGATTCCCAAAAATCACACTAGTAAATAATAATTCATTTTATTTGATCTACAAGATGTTTACGTAGGTAGAGGCCTAGCCTACTTAATTTTGAGTCGTGCTCAAAACTCTTCTGTCTCTACTCTTATAATTTATGTGACAGTGACCAGACCACAATTAACAGTTTAACGGTGTCTTAAACTTAGCGGCGATTGTAGTAAGTAGTCTGCATTATACGCATCTATTATGCATATTTTAGTAACAGTTTCGTATTTGATTGTACATACGCAATTCCCGATCAATCGATAATACGTCAGAGACCAATGCTTCCCGTTGATGTGTTATTTTGATTTCGTCATGATTTGAAGTGATCGTCCTCGGCATACACATATCGTCTGTTGAGGTTGATCTGTTTTCAAACGAAGACTCGCGGGACGGACAAATAGCAACGATTATTATAACAGTAAATATATTATCACGATGAGTATACTCGCTATTGCCCACTGTTTTGTTTGAAATAATGCAGATTTATTTATATAACTGCATTCAACTCTAGTATAAAACTATTTCCATCATATTCAAAGAGATGAATCGATGAAACGAAGTGAAAAAACATAGAGAGTGTAACTTTCTTCTCTTAAGTATCTCTCTGTCGTCTCTTATGCTGAAGAATAGAGTATGATCCCTAATCCAATTTTCTGTACACCTACAGAACTTGTTTTACGCTAATTAAGTATCTAGTGAAATCAATATTTTATACCTATTACTATATTTCCCGTACACAAAACTGAATAAAACATTTTATTTCCTATTGTTAAATCATTTACTTTCAGTATTTCTTTTGGTAACCACAAATTCCTAAATAGTAACCTATTTTAAACTTTGAATAAGCAAATTTTTTCCAGGGTATTCTATGATTTACCGTTACCATTTATCTGCCTCTGTTGCGCGGTGGGAGTGTGTCCGACTGTTACGCAAGAGGTCGTGGTTTCGATCCCCACCCAGGATAAAACTTTGTGTGATGAGCACGATGATTTATTCTGTGTCTGGATGTTATTTATCTATAGTATATGTAAAATAAAATAAATAAAATAAAATAAAATAAAATAAAATAAAATAAAATAAAATAAAATAAAATAAAATAAAATAAAATAAAATAAAATAAAATAAAATAAAATAAAATAAAATAAAATAAAATAAAATAAAATAAAATAAAATAAAATAAAATAAAATAAAATAAAATAAAATAAAATAAAATAAAATAAAATAAAATAAAATAAAATAAAATAAGCCTTTATTGCTGCTAGTTTTTCTATAAAGTATGTTTCCTTAATCTATTAAACTATTGTACTTATACTAATACTACTTAATTTAAATATCGGCGATCGGATCGTTTTCTGCTACAGCTTGTCCTACGACATAGGCCTCCTCCAAAGATTTCCATGACTCTCTATCTCTAGCTATGCGGGTCCATTCTGACCCTGCGACTTGTCTGATATCATCCTCCCAGCGTTTGCGCGGTCTCCCTTTATTTCTTATGTTGCCCCTTGGGTACCATTCTGTTAATGCTTTGGTCCACTTTTCCTTGGTTTCCCTCAACATATGCCCTGTCCATCGCCACTTTAGTGTTTTACACACCCTGAGTGCATTTTTGAATTTAGTTTTATTTCTAATCTTTTCCAAATTAACCTTGTCTATTATTTTTACTCCAACGACACTCCGTTCTATGCTATTCTGACAGACTTTTATTTTATTAGCTTGTTGGTGAGTTAGAGCCCATGTTTGGCATCCGTACGTTAAACAAGGGAGTATGCACATATTGTATACAGTTCTTTTACTTTTTAATGTGTATGTATGTATTTAGAAATATATAAGTATGTTTATCAGTTGTCTGATTTCCATAGTACAAGCTATGCTTAGTTTGGGAACAGATATTGTTGTGTGAGTTTTCCCAAGTCCCAAGATATTATTATTATTTACTATTTTCTTATTAGAGTAAAATAATTAATATTCAGTCTAGTCTTTTACCTGAATATATTTAAATAAGTATTATAACGTCAAGCTGTTTAAATCCTAACATTAATTCTGTGTGTCGCTTAAAACCCCGTGGGACATCAATCAATCTTCAACTCCAACTCATGTCTCAGAGAGCACGTCACACCGTCCATCACAGGGCACAAAGCGGCAAACACACTGTGAGGCATGAACTGAACATAACCAACTTCTGGAGTTGTACAAACAGCTGCCAATTATAAGTCATTAAAACTTTACCAACAGGCTCATTCGGGACAGCCAGGAATGGCCACTTATTTGTTGACAACTTTTTATTTCAGTTGAAATGGGATCCACCTAAAATAAATGAATCATTTTTCCTTAAAACATGAAATATAAGTATCAAGGTTCTTAGATCATTTATTCTATTGCTTTCGCCTTTTAATACACGAATCGTTATTTTGTCTTATTTTAGTCATGCCTGCCCTAAAGTTAATTTTTTGCGCTTGAATGTTTCTTACCATGATGCGTCGTTGCTTAGCCTATCTTGATGGATCAATATGAATTGCAGTAATGCTACACTGGCACTCTTTAGTAGATAATATTCCAAAATAAATAAGTATGTCAGCCTACCTACACAATCCATTCTAAATTGTTAACCAAAAATCAATTATGATACTCGTAATTATCGTTATTTTCGTGAATTATTTAAAGGTACCTTTTATTTGCCCAACAATTTTCAATGATCAACCAACATCTTAAAATACCACCACTAATTGTGGACTGTACTGGTCAAAGGCAAAATACTTTTTTAATTTAGGTTACAAATGCTACGCTTATGAACGTCAGACAATTTTCGAATAGACTGATTCTACATTTAATAGCAAGTTCGCATGAGTAAAGCCGTGAGAAAAAAACTGGGCAATAAAAACTCATGGCCACTTTTTTGAAATGCCTTTTTTACAATATATTTGTATATTCACAGTTAAGTCATTAAGGTGCTGCAACCGTTACACCATGAAATTCGAGCAAGCAATATTAACCATAGTACGTAAACTAGTATAATCAAGTTTGGATGGGAGTATAAACTTACAAAAATACAGAACAGGGTAAAGGCAACGGGAACGGCGATTTGATTATTATAAGAAAAACTACTTATTTTATAAATATTTATGAACCACTAATTAAAAAATAATAATCGTATAAAATGATAATGACAAGGCCGACCATACAACATATTAATCTTAAGCCGACCATATAAAAATATAAAAGATCTGCATATGCCGTCGTTGGTAAAGTAATATGTTATTAATTTACCAACGACGGCGACGCCACCAAAATCCAACTAACAAATCGCAAAAAGAATATTACATACATACAAGATACGCGCGAAAAACATAACCCTTCTTTACAGTCTGGTAAAAACCACGTTCGAATCTGTCTGATGCATCTCTATTTTACAACATTTGCGTTCGAACCAACAGACAAAATATCCAATATTAGTAGATTCGTGTTCTTCAATATCCCTAACAAGTTGATTTGAGATAGAAATATTTATGTTTTGGCGCCATATCAAAGACTAGTTCTGTTATATTTGCTATTGCAATGCTAATCATTGGACTGTTGATACATCTTTGATGTAACGTTGGTTACGTAATTGAAAGCTCTTTTGCTATACTAGGTTTATTAAACCCGAAAATTCGAAAAGTTTATAAATTGTTAGTACCAGAACAAAAATATTAAAATCACCGAACTCCAAACATATGAAGTTTTATTTATTTATTAACTAAAAGCGGGGAAAATTGATGCAGACGAAAATTGATGCATCAATTTTCCCCGGTTTTGCAACATTTTTCATTGCTGCTCCGCTCCTATTGGTTGCGTGCTGTTATATAGTCTATAGCTTTCCTCGATAAGGGGCTATCCAACAGTAGATAAAATAATTTTCCAATTCGAACCAGTAGTTCCCGAGATTGTGTTCAAACAAACTAACAAACTCAGCTTTATAATATTAGTAGGTATTATTTATTAAAAACCTTTACAATAAATACCATTACAGGATTCCCAATGCAGTATTATAAGTTACATATATTTAGTACATAATAATTTGACTCAATATAAATTTGGGCAATTTCTGTGAATTTAAACAGGTTACAGTGATAATCATTTACGTGTGTAGCAATTAAAATAATTAGTCGTGTGACTGGCGACAATAGGGCATTTCAGGAAATTAGTTCTCGTAACTGGGACGTTAAGCGTGAGGGGTTAAGCCTCATAAGGAAGTTCGGTGAACATGCGCTGTAGAAGAGCGTCTAAAGGTTCATTTCTGTGCATCGCGATCGATCGCGGCTTACGACAAGCGGCTGAAGTAAGTGACAGACGCGCGCGGCCGACTACTGTCGTAGGCCTGCGCGCGCACTGTGAATATTGTCGCATCGGCCGCGAGCGTCAGCCGCTTGTCGTAAGCCGCGAGCGGCTCGCGATCGGCCGCGATGCTCGGAAATGAACCTTAACCTATCACCCACTGTGTTTCCAGAAATGTCAAAGATTGAATAGGTGCAAGTTTTTTATGATTGGTATAAAAACAGTGACGTAGTTTTAACTGTATTTTTTTTAAAGATAAGCAATGTGGGATTTTGGTTCCCACATTACTAGCAATCCTGTTAACCCCTCCAGCTAAGCTATATTGCTTGTGTTAGGAAAGAGTTCACGTCGATAATATAATGGATGGGATTCGAACCCGCGACCATTACAAGTCCGATCTTTTAGCCATAAGGCTATCGCCGCTTTATTTGAATGCAGAATCTAACCTCAGTTTGTCTTATTTTATACTTGTTCGTGACTAAATAAAATGCATCTACCTCAAAATAATTTTATTACAACTTATATTTATCGTCAAAATCAATCAACAACAAAAGTAAATTACAATGAAAATTTCAACCATCAATCTCCAAACACCAAACACATAAATCAAGCATATAAACATTTCAAAACTTGAAGTAATTTTTGTATACTTACTCACATTTATTTACTACTTCAAAATTTATTTGGCCTCTACTGACGACGAATATTTTAAATTATTGGCAAAATTTTACAAATATCACAAATTTTCAATTAGATAAGATGTATAAATCTAATTTAATTGAAAATTTGTGATATTTTAAAATTTTGACAATGAAATCCGATTTTGTACCGTGAGAAAACCATGCCTAACACTTTAGCATTAAAAAACTCTATAAATATGCCATAATAATGCAATGAAATTTGGTTAATGCCAGAGACTACCCATTACTGAAAATTAGACTACTCCTTTCTGTTACATGTTGTATATAATAAAAAGAAGAGATAAGAAAATGTTTATTGCCAACCAAACACATGTAAGTACATTTGCAGTTATTTTCTTAAAATCAACTAATAATTAAGTACATCGTGTTGTGGCAAAAGGAACGAGCTCAGAAAATGTTGTTATATAAGAGATTGTGACATGTAACAATGCTGATTTTCAGCCCGTCCCTTCGACACATAAATGAGATAATAAAAAATAAACACATACATCATTACAGAAAAACATCATAGGTACGAGAATAAAGACGAATAATAAAAAAATAGCAAGATAAAATAATTATTAAATTTTACAATTAAAATTTAAAAAAAAACATTTGATTTATAAATTAATTAACTAGGTATTTAAGCCCAAATTAGTTAAATTAATTAGGAAAATACACGTTTAATAATTTTAGCTTGTCTTAGTTAAAATTAATACAAGTAACAAACAAATACATAACAAATACGGGGTCGCAAACGAATCATACATAATAATTATTAAAACGTCCTTTAAATTTATAATGTCTGCAGTTCTGCCCTCGGGTAAACACTTAAACAGGCCGCCTCAATGCCACTCCCGCCTCGTTCCAATCTCACCATGCACCTGCTGTTGATGTTAGAGGACATCGAACTGACTAACTAAAATTCAATTTAAACGAAACTCGGATATGGCAACAAACGTCAATTTAAAAGTACTAAATAAAAAAATCTTGTCTAAAATTTCTATCTTATCTACCAATATAAGATACCGGTGTTCAGAGGAAGGCCATCGTTGCATGACTTCAAGGTCATTTGGTGGTTGCTATCACGATTTTTTTTTTAAGATAACTTGCAATGTGTGCGTTCCATATTACTAGTAATCCTGTTATCCCGGAGGAGATATTAACCCACTCCTATACACAAGCCATTGAGTTAAGCTGGAGAGCTAAGCTCAATGGCTTGTTGTATAGAAATGGGTTCACGTCGATAGTATAATGGATAGGATTCGAACCCCTTCTAACCCTCCCTTCGAAACCTCACAATTAGGAGTCTGATGCCTTGGCCATTAGGCTGGCATGAATTGAATACAAAAAAAAATCGGCAAAATATACAAAATACAAGTAGGTATTATCAATATATCGACCCTTGAATCGGACTACACCTATGTGTTAAAAGTTGTAGTTGGTAGATCTTATTGCAAAATATAGCGTCTCAATGTTTCGCTTGCTGCTGAATTCATGATTCAAAATCGAACTATATAATATTGTGTTCTGTTTACTTTATAACATAAACAAGGCAGTGATCTCAACTCGATCCGTCTGTTATGAGTTCACATTATGGCAGACATTTTGAATTTTAAGTTTATTGGATCGTCTTAAGCTGTTGCTATAAATTGAAGGACGCTTTGTTGATCCGCTACCATCTTTGTTCGATTGCATTATCATGATTAAAAGCAGCATGATTAACATTAAGATGGGCGACAGTTTTCTAAAAATATTACATCTTATACGTGCCCTGCAAAACGCGTCGGTCAACGGTGGTAATCTCTTCCTATTCATGTGTGCTCTATTAGTTCTAATGGACTATGAACCCTCATAGTCCACACACACATTGTGTACTACAAAATCTTTTGCGTAGTCGGCAAGACTTTACGGAATTGGCAGCCATGACAGGTATGCGTATAGATTTCATAAATAAATTGCCTATATATTCTTCACCTTTTGTTTAATTAGAAGTGACTATAGCATAATTCAAAGACGAATAAGGTGAAACTTCTTTTCAAACAAAACTAAGCATGACCACTAAAAACTGAAATAACAAGTCAGGCTTAAGACAAACAAATGTCTTCATTTGTTCGCCAGAGAACACGCTATTTTTTAGGTCTTACAACTTTAATAAACTAACATTCACGCTTAGCCCGTCTCCTAAAGTTATTTTTTTTAATTTTGGCAGGTTTCTTTTTATATTACAGAGGTATATTTGAATTATGTACCAAGTCACAATACGTATGCGTTACGGTACGATTCTTATTAAGTAAATTTTATCATTTTTGTAGAGTTATAGCAAGTAGTACTTTTTAAAATTGGAGATTCCCTTATGTTTTTTTATATACTAATTTATTCATAACTTTGTAATAATTCGGTTCTATTTGGACTTTGCGTCATTTACGAGTAATTACGTCTGTTATGTTACTAGTATTATTAAACTGATGCTAGCTCCTTGAAGCTTGATATTTCCAGAATTTATAATATTCTAAAATCTTTTTCGAAATATTTACACTTGCGCCAGCATCTTGCATCAAGACCAACTAGTTTGCAATACGCGCTCAGTATGATGACTATCAACTAAATCATACCAATTTTTTATGTTTTTTTTTTCAAGATTACTAGCAATGTGGTATTGTTGGTCCTACATTACTAGCAATCTTGTTAACTCCTCCAGCTAAGCTTAATGGTTTGTGGGTACACGTCGATAGTACAATGGGTAGGATTCGATCCCGCAACCTCACGATTGCGATTCCGATGACTTTGCCATAGGCTACTGTGGTGTGTAATGTTGGCTTAGGGGTGCGCAGCCAGGGTCCTTACTCCAGGGAATCAGGAATAAAAAGCCATTTCATTAGCTCAATAACGACATATATTTAACAATATTTAAATATGTGCTGTTTACACTTCTAGACTTTGTCCAGACCGTCCGTCTTGACGCTTCCCTCAATTCCCACAAATGTTTTTTCATTTATTTCTTCCTCTTTATTTCAAACTTTTGGAACGTCAAGACAAACAGTTAACAAGTAATGAGGCTTTATGCGAGCGGCTGGTCGAGTCTCCGACGCACCTGCCACACTACCTAACCTTGATGAGCTCTGTGTACCAAATAAAGAAAATTTATAAGACTAATTTTATTATGATTTCCAACCCTTAGACTTTACTCCGATCCTTACAAAAACTTACATTACAAATGCTTCTTTTATGAGTTTGCCTTAGGGGTTAGAAGTAAAAGTTACAAAAACCTTGGCGGTCTCGTGAAATCGTCTGTCCCCAAGAAGTAAGACAAATAGTGCAGATAAAAGGCGAGTAAACGTTACTAATGAAATAATAAATGGGTTCTGTTGTAAGAAATAAGAATGACGGGAATATAGGAACTTTTTAAAAGTGAGTTTTTAAGATCTTGAAAAAAGATTATGGTTCAAAAAAGCATTTTAAATATAAAATGTGAGCCTAAATAATTACAAATACTTTTAATAAAGAATTGAACTTTTATGAGGGTCGTATTATAAACATAGAATTAGAACTTGGATTAACAGATACCAAGTCAGTTTTCACCTAGGCAAAGTGGAATTGCTTAAGTTAACATAGTTTTTATTTTTTTGTTCTTATTGTCTTTGTAATTATTATAAATGCTGATTCCGAGTCTATGTTCGATGGTATGTTTGTAAAGTCCCTCTTTATATAGGAATTTTACCCTAGCACTGAGTTATCATCTTAGAAAGAAAAACCGGGCAAGTGCATATCGGGCCACGCACAATGTAGGGTTCCGTAGTCGCCCCCACCCCATCCGAATATTATTATACCTACTTATTGTTATATCTACTTAATAATAATAATATTAATGGAATTTGTACGAAAATGTTATTACTTCTCATTTGATCAGCTGTTACTCGTACACTTGTAAAGCCTACTAAGCTGTGGTAGTTTTCCTTATAATTTCACTATATATAGGTACTACCACCGTGACGCTTTTTACATACCCAACATCAACCATTTAGCTAGCAGGGAGGGGGGGAGGGAAACTTGACTCTAACAAAAAATTGCACTAAGCTATTTCACAGATGAAACCCTAAATTTAAAAATTGTCTTTCTAACCTCTAAACGTTTTTTAAAAACCTATCTGATGATATGGGGTAGGTGAGAAAAAAACATCACATACCTACTTTACATAGGGTACCTCCCCTATATGTGGAGGTACCCTAAAAAAAAATATGTTCAAGATTTTATCTTGTCGGCGTAAGTAATATGTATATTCATTCAAAATTACAGTCTTCTATTCTTCTTCTAATGAACGAACGGACGAACATGGTGAAACTATAAGGGTTCCGTTTTGCCATTTTGGCTCGAATAGCCACGTTAGTCCCAATAAGCGAATACAAAACCTTCTGCAAATAAGCTTGGCATCGAACATACATATGTAGTTTAAGTAAGTAGTTACCTAATTAATATGTTGAAAAATAAGTTATATCGGTTTGATATAAAGAATAAAATTTAAAATAGCTTGCTAAGCACAGCGGCTGGGATTTAAAAGTAATTTGTGTTTTTAATAACTTTTCCTTGATAGCGTCGCGTTGGCGAGAAAAGATTGCGTTTATATCGCCACCTTGGCGTCCTTGTTGACGTCTATTTTCTGGGTTTATAATTATGAACCTTGCGATCAGCCCCGGTTTCTCTAGATTTTACTCCACCCTTTATGACTATAGTATTTTTTATAGATATATCTATACTAATATTATAAAGCTGAAGAGATTGTTTGTTTGTTTGAACGCAGTAATCTCAGGAACTGCTGCTCCGAATCGAAAAATTCTTTCACTGTTGGATAGCCCACTTATCGAGGAAGGTTATATATAACACGCTACGACCAATAGGAGCGATATATCTTTAGATAGATACTCTTTATTGTACACCAATTAAAGAACAATAACAAATTACATAGGTAGGTACTTACAGCTAGCGGTACAAGAGCCGGCCTTATCGCATTCTGCGAGATCTTTGAAAAGATTAATTCGAAGTTTAGCTAAGGTAGTTCTGACGACTTGGTTTAGTGAGAGGTATATATTGTCAATCGGATGTCAATTACATGTCAATTAGTGGATTTAAGCTACAAGCTTTTCATTCCAATGCATTTATTTTATTGTATAGATTTTAGATAATAAATCATTTGGAAGAAATTATGTAATTGATGTTCAAAACAGTGTAAAAAACGAAGCGCATTTTCGGACTGTTAATAAGTAAAATACAAAAACAGGATTGGTGGTGTTATAAAAAAAATGTTTATCTAAAAGATACACAATTTTGTATTTTTCTCTTTAAATCCCTCTTTAATAATTATAAAATGGAATAGGTACCATTTTTTTAACAATCAGCTTAATGTAATAAATATTTTGTAACTTGTGTAATATTCTACCATCTCAAAAGCTTATCCATATCAGAATTAAATCTAATAAAACATCCGAAGAAAGGCACAGACGACAATATTTTTTTAGTAAGGACAATGCAAATCTATTTAAACCTGTATCGTCCCAATATATTTTCGGGTATCCCTTATTTGATGGAAGATGGAAGAGTCCATAAATCTTACGTATAAGCTGGCAGTAATTAAACGCTTTGCCTGCCCTAACCTCCGTAAGTGGGTTCAGTAGTATATCGAATGGACCCTTAATCTAGAAGAACGGTATATTAAGGTGCTTCATCTGTACTAGCTGTGTAAGAATGATGTGTAGGGATGGTATGTGATCCAATATCTGGTATAATATTTATCCTTTAGTACTATTTAGGTACTGTCGTTAGGTATTGGTACTGTTGTTAGGGTGGATGTAAGGGGGCGCATCACCATCTTTCGCTCCAAGCCAACCTCACCTGCACGCGGTACATCCTGCTGTACAACGAACGAGGCTCTGGCGACCGGCTGGTGGCGGTATAACCATCCCAATTTAAGGCGTAGCTGAAGTAATAGGTCAGTGACGGGCAGCAGCGTCACTGATGCAAGAGCTTCGCCCTGCGATCGCCAACCCGCCTGCCCAGCGTGGCGATTATGGGCATTACCCCCAATGCACAAAGCACTAAGGCCACGGCCCCCAGTTCCCGGCAGTCACGCTATTCCTGGACATGGTGGCGTCCACGGTAACGGCGTGGCGGGGGGTGCTAAGAATCTCCGGGCTACGGAAGGCCACCACAACCGACTGACCCTGGCGACGCATAACGGACGCACGCTACGGCTAGACTCGCATCTGGCACAACTTGAGGTGGAACTTGGGAAGATTAGGTGGCATATCCTCGGGTTAAGTGAAGTCCGAAGAGAGGGAGAGGACACCATAACCCTCGAGTCAGGCCACCTTATGTACTTCCGCGAGGGAGACCAAAAATCCCAAGGTGGTGTTGGGTTTCTGGTAAATAAGTCCCTTTCTGACAATGTTGTGGAAATGTCTAGCGTGTCGAACAGGGTAGCGTACCTCATTATCAAGTTCACCGAGAGGTATAGCCTCAAGGTAGTGCAAGTGTACGCACCGACCTCGGCACATCCAGACGACGAAGTGGAGGATATGTTCGATGACATATCGAGGGCCCTCCACTCCACCACTAAGACCCACTACAACGTTGTTATGGGGGACTTCAACGCTAAAGTGGGAGTACAAAATTGCAGCGAATTGGTAGTAGGATCCCACGGATTTGGAAGCAGAAATCATAGGGGGCAAATGCTAGTCAACTTCCTCGAACGGGAGGGGCTCTTCTTGATGAACTTCTTTTTTAAGAAACGGCCCCAAAGGAAGTGGACGTGGCAAAGCCCCGACACTATGACGAAAAACGAGATCGACTTCATCATGACGGACAAAAAGCATATATTCAGAGACGTCACCGTGATCAACAGGTTTAATACCGGTAGTGATCACCGACTTGTCCGAGGCTCTCTGAATATCGACTTCAAGGCGGAACGTGCCCGTCTGATGAGGTCCAGGCTCCGACCTACTTTGCTCCAAACCATGATAGGATCCGAAGCGTTCCAGTCAAACCTGGATAACCGATTTGCTGCCATGGAAACCACAACAGACGTAAACCAGAAGCTCGTAAATGTGGTTCGGATACTCAGGGAAGAAGGTACGAGATTTTGTGAAATGCAGCGTAAGGGCAAGAAGTCAAAGCTTTCGGAAAAGACTTTAGGGCTAATGAAGGAACGACGTGAAAGCCCACCCGTCACTTCGTCGGAAAAGCGCGCTCTAAACCAAGAGATCAACAGGCTTATACGACACGACCTTCGGTGCTCCAACACTCTTTTAATTAAAAGAGCGATCGAGCAGAACCGGGGGTCAAAAGTGTTCGTACAATCTCTTGGAAGAAGCCACCTGACGAAGTTGACCACAGCAAGTGGAGAAGTCGTTTCTTCGAAGCCGGCAGTCCTCTCCGAAGTGGAAGGCTTCTATGGCCGGTTATACGCTTCGCATGCATCTCGACCTGATCCTGAAAATGAGGGTCCTAGAGCCACTCTAACACGCCACTACACCGAAGACCTGCCAGAAGTCAACATTGACGAAATCGTGCTGGCTCTTAAACAGCTGAAAAATGGAAAAGCCCCTGGAGAGGATGGCGTTACAACAGAGCTGTTAAAAGCTGGAGGTAAACCCGTACTGAGGGAGCTCCATAAGCTTTTTAATGCTGTCCTGTTTGAAGGGAGAACTCCGGAGGCGTGGAGTAGAAGTGTAGTCGTCTTGTTCTTCAAAAAAGGAGATAAGACCCGGCTGAAGAACTACCGACCTATTTCTCTTCTAAGCCACGTCTATAAGCTGTTTTCAAGAGTCATCACGAACCGCCTTGCGCGAAGACTTGACGAATTCCAACCACCGGAACAGGCTGGATTTCGGAGCGGATATGGCACCATAGACCACATCCACACAGTGCGGCAGATTATACAAAAGACCCAGGAGTATAATCAGCCCCTGTGTCTAGCATTCGTGGACTATGAGAAAGCCTTTGACTCGATTGAAATCTGGTCCGTTCTGGAGTCTCTGCAGCGATGCCAAGTAGATTGGCGATATATCGAAGTGATGAGATGTCTCTACGAAGCCGCCACCATGTCCGTCCAAGTACAGAATCAGCAAACAAAACCTATACCATTGCATCGAGGAGTGAGGCAAGGGGACGTTATTTCCCCGAAACTGTTCACAAATGCAATGGAGGATATGTTCAAGACGCTGCACTGGAAAGGGCGGGGCATCAACGTCAATGGTGAATACATTTCTCACTTGCGATTTGCAGATGACATTGTCATCATGGCGGAAACGCTGCAGGACCTACAACGGATGCTGAATGACCTGGCTGACTCTTCTGTACGCATCGGCCTACGGATGAACTTGGATAAAACCAAGGTCATGTTCAATGAACATGTACTACCGGAACCGACAGCGGTGCACGGCGCCGTTCTCGAAGTTGTTCAAAAATATGTGTACCTCGGGCAGTCATTGCAGTTAGGTAGAAACAACTTCGAGGACGAGGTGAACAGGAGAATTCGGTTGGGTTGGGCAGCGTTTGGTAAGCTACGTCAAGTCTTCTCATCGTCGATCCCACAATGTCTAAAGACTAAAGTCTTTAATCAGTGCGTCCTACCCGTCATGACATACGGAGCCGAAACGTGGACACTGACGGTACGGCTGGTCCACAAGTTCAAAGTCGCTCAGCGGGCTATGGAACGGGCTATGCTCGGAGTTTCTCTTAGGGACAAAATCAGAAATGAGGTGATCCGGCAGAGAACCAAAGTTATCGACATAGCCCACCGGATTAGCAAGTTGAAGTGGCAGTGGGCTGGCCATATTAGCCGAAGAATCGACAACCGTTGGGGTAAACGAGTTCTTGAGTGGAGACCGCGGCTTGGCAAACGTAGTGTAGGACGCCATCAAGCCAGGTGGAGTGATGATATACGCAAAACGGCTGGCAAGAGCTGGATGCGAGAAGCCGAAGATAGAACAAAGTGGCGTGCAATTGGAGAGGCCTATGTCCAGCAGTGGACTGCGATAGGCTGATGATGATGATGATGTTAGGTATTAAAATGTGAAAATTTGGTTACATTTTTTTTTAAGGATAACTTGCTTAAAATATGTAATTGTGAGTCCCACATTACTAGCAATCCTGTTAACCCCATTAGCTAAGCACAACGATTTGTGTCAGGAGTGGGTTCACGTCGGTAGGATTCGAACCCGCGACCGTATCTGCCACTGCCCGATGTCTTAACCATTGGACTACCACCAATTCAATGTCGGCGGTAGTTCGGCCGACCGACTGATACTACTTATTGGGAGGCAAGGGGCGTTCAAATCTCAAGAAATATTCAAATTCTACCTCGTATACCTAGTTGCTTTTTCTTTAAAAAGCAATACTTTAAGCGAAATCAGATCTGAAAACGAAAATGTTGCTTTCAACTGGGACTAACTACCCTCTCTCCCTAAAAAACAAAATGCCCGTTATACCATTGCTACACAAAAACTTGCGTTGCATTGCATCTCCTGGACTTTTTATTATGGTAAAAAAATTTACAACTCCATCTGTCATTCTAAAAAATATTGATACCACATTTTTATTACTCGTAATCTAATAATTTATTAAATATCAATGTTGCTAAGGATGTAACTCAAGTAGATCAAGAACAAAAAAAAACCGAATTTGATTATTTTTTATAAAAAAATGGTTGCTGTGAAATCGGTTTACGGACGATAATTTTACGTGATATCGTCTTAGGAAAACATTGATAACAATGTTTTTTTATGACGATGTCATCATCGCGATTCGTGTTGCTTAGCAACCAATCAATAACGTGACTATTTTAGGCTTTTTCGTACGTGCACCCGGTCATCGATTTATAAGACGTTATCACGTCAAACATTATAAATCTCTAAACATAAACAACTTAATTTACAAGGTTTAGTTGACATTTTGACTGTGTCCAAGATAGGTACCATGATCACAAATTGACTAAGTCAGACGTGCCAGACCCGCTTGAAAATTAGCATAAAAATGCTTCAAAAATTTCAAAAAGTTATATTCAAGCCTAGTGTTATCAAAAATCTGTGTTTAAATGTTTTCTGCAATGAAACTCACAGAGTCGTACAAGTTCCATAGGAACGCGGTGGGTGACGTCTCGATTGCCATAAAATTGTATGAGTCAAAATTAAGTAACATTAAAGAGTTTAAGCAAAAACTGTCAGAATATCGTTTTTTATTATATTTACAAAAAATCAATACTATTTATACCGTTACCTGTTTGCTACTTGTAGCCACTTAATTCCTAAAGTTATGACATCTCTTTCTGTAACTTTTGTGCTTTAGAAAATGAAGAGTCATAAACAGAGGCTAGTGACTTCCGTGACGACGGTTTGAAGAAAAAATGGCGTGATTGTAAATATAAACTTAAGTGGAGTTGCACACGAACTTTTAAGTTGTACAACTGTATAGATATCATGAACTATATAATGACCGACAAGTAAGTGTTGATGCATGGTGTCAGCTAACAAAGACCAGTCTTTAAATTTCCAAAGAACTGTGATGACTCTAAACGTCAAAGGTAAAATTTAAACTTTCGCGTTGCATGATTATAACTATTTATTATAATAAAATATAATAATTATTGTTATATAAATAAATATAAAAAACGGGCATTGTTTTTTATCGAGAAACAAAAAAGTGAGGGTAGATAAAGATTCATCGGACTTACGGAGTCTACATTGCTGCGACAGTCCGCTTGTGATCACGGCCGGTGCAACCTGGTCGAAACGTCAAGCAAGTTTAAGGTAAACAACGTTAATTTTGCGTTAATTCCCGTATAATAAATAGTTATACTCAAAGATAAAATTTATTTTAAGCTCCACTTGTCAACATTACAAAAAAAAACATGTCTTGATTATAACAGCTTTCTAGGTTCAAAATTTTAAGCTGGGCTTTGATTAGCAAAGGAATTAGTCGGCCAGAATCTTTCTGTTTATTATAAGGTACTAACTGTAAGTCTATTAAACGACTACAACAAATGTGCTCAAGATGTGCTCAAGAGTACTTACGATGTTTTTTTTTATACTACGAAATGACAAACGAGCAGGCGCACGACGCGCCTGATAGTATGAGTGCCACCTAAATCCTTGTTTGGCAAAGATCGCCGGCGCACCTCATTTGAGACATTAGTTCATACATCTCAATTGCCCAGTAATTACATTTGCTTCAATGCCTTTCGACCGACATGCAGTGATGATGTGTTAACTTCACTATTTCACGAAAAAATAACTGACTGTTGTGGTAACAACCAAGACAGCCTAGACCTACCGCTGGTAATATACACAGGCTTATTCATAAAGTTTTTTAAGCATAAAATCATAGAAAAAATCGCGTAAAAAACACAAAAGAAGGAGACGAAAACGAGAATAGAACATTTTTCCCCCATCACATACTTATAAATCGTCGTAAAGTTTCTGTTTCGGACTTTTTTTATATGCATTTGAATAGTTTAAGATTTATATTATCTTATTTAGTGATGTTTATGTGTTAAACAAAATAGTAAGTCCAGGCAATTACTGCCCAGACAGAGTGTTTTTGTACAAACTTGTAGGTTTTTCGATAATTAAGTTCGTGTTGTAAGTTGATGGATGAACGTGTATAAATGTGTTTTACCGACTCAATAAGTATTTGGGTAGGTAAAATTGTGTTCGAAAAACGTTGCAAATGTTTTTAGAAGCACAACAAGTTGATTCGAAATGAACATGGTTCATGGAGCGCTTGTTTAAAAAATAAATGATTGTCTGTAAAGTCGGTTTACGGTCGTCGGTTTTGTGATAACCTCTTAGGAAAACATTATTGACATATCGCCATTCGCGTTGCTTAGTAACCATTCAATAAAGTTGGTTCCAATTGTATCGTATGTCATTTCGCTACAATCACCATTCGCGTTGCTTAGTAACTAGTCAAAAACCTGATTGCTTAGCAACCAGTCAATAACGTGACCAAGTTGCCTAGCAACCAATCGTGATTGCTTACCAACCAATCAATAAAGTGACCCTTTTTCGTGCGTGCACTCGGTCATCGATTTTTAAGACGTTATCACGTCAATAACTCAATCATTGAAAAAACACTCTCTGTTTGGGCATTAATTGCTCTGACTTACTATACTATTTTACATGTAAATGTCACTGAATAAAAAAAAAATATAATATCCTCAACTATCCCTACTAATATATAAATGTGAATGTAAGTTTGTTTGTTATGCTTTCATGCGAAAACTACTCAACCGATCATCATGAAACTTTGTACACATATTCTTGGAGGTATTAGAAGTAACATAGGATTATAAAAAAGGGGAAAATTTACGCAGACGAAGTTGCGCGGGACAGCCAGCTCAATATAATATATTATAGAAGTTTATAAGCTACGGGTTTTAATCGCGTAAATATTTCATTTAAACAAAGGGTTTTATTGCCCGACGTTTCGACCGTATTGCAACGACCGTGACTGGTAGACTCATGGTTGGTTGCAGGTTGCAGTATTTATGGTATTTAGCCATAAAATATAATATTTACGCGATTAATACCCGTAGCTTAAAACTTTCTATATTGTGTACAAATCGCGAAAGTTTACGAACGTTTATTCAATATATATTATTCCATATTTTTTTGATGATGTGATGGGCGAAAAATGTCAACTATACTCAACTCAACCCTCCTTCTGTTTGTGGCCTAGTTTTCGTGTATATTTCTTGCAGTTACCAACTTCGGTATTAAGTACTGAAAGCCAAAAAGTTATCCAATAAGGTAGGATAAGGTAATCTTCAGTGTGTCACAATTCACAATCATGAGCCTACAATACAATGGGTAAAGAAACGTGTCGCCCTGCCACTGTTTACATGGAGCCACCGATATGGGAATGGGTTTGCACACGCAAGCCTTAAAAGTAGGTTCCCCTCAAATAAAGCGCTTTAATAAACAAACCGTACGTCAAGAAATCTTGGATTTGGCTTTGGAAAGTTGGTACAAGTCACGAAAACCTACCCCACCGAAAACAATGAATTCCGAACTGATGCCATGCCTGACGGCAACTGCATTAGGTAGATAAGCTTGTCTACCAACATACACCAAAATATCGAGCTAGGTACTTTATATATAACTTATAAAGTATTTTTTTAACTGACTTTAAAAGGGAGGAGTTTTTCAATTTACTGTATTTTTTTTAAATGTTTGTTACCTGATTACTCGCAGACAGCAGGACCTACTTGAATAAATCTTATTGTTGACTACCTCTGTGGCGCGGTGGGAGTGTATCCGACTGCTACGCAAGAGACGACCTCTTGCGTAGCAGTCGGATACACTCCCACCGCGTGTTCGATCCCCACCCAGGATAAACCTTTGTGTGATGAGCACGATGGTTTGTTCTGTGTCTGAGTGTTATTTATCTATAATATGTATGTATTTAGAATATAAGTATGTTTATCGGTTGTCTGGTTTCCATAGTACAAGCTCTGCTTAGTTTGGGATCAGATAGCTTTGTGTGAGTTGTCCCAAGATATTATATTGTGTTTGAAAGGGTATACTCTCAGATTGGTCAAACTGTCATCAAAGTTTGGATCTGATGATTAGATCTTGGAAATTAAAGGCACACCTGTAATTGGGGTATATTTGTTGTAATTCGTATACTCTTAAAAAGCACCATTAATACTTCGCCTCCATCCAATTATGTAATAGAATCATGTAATGATAGTCTAGTATCAGGTGAACTCCTTAAAAATCAACGGCCTTGTATCGCAAAACGCAACACTTCGTAAAAAGAAATGAACAGTTTGGATTATGCTATTTAAACTTATATCATCTAGAAACTGATACACTAAAAAGTGAGAAATAAAAATTTAGGTAAGTTGATGCTTAAAACATAAAACTACATTTCCTGGCACCAACTTCAAAATGCTTCATTATTTTTTTGTGGTTGTACCTACATTATTTTTTTGCTTTTCAGTTACCTTATATTTATTTTTAAGGTTGGTGTTAATTTTTTTGTAAAAACGTATTTATGGTTTCGAACAAGGTGTATTCGCCGTGGCAAAACTAAGAATAAATGTGAATGCACTCTTTCTTAAACTGATGTTTTTGTAGCAAAAGTAATTTTTATTAAGTAATTTTATTCTAACTTATGAATCAAATTATTTATTAGTACAACAACTATAACCTTAAGTTTTTTAGAGAATTTGGGACCTTATTTTTATTACACTACTGTTTTTGTGGGGTTCCTGATTCGGTGTAGTGCAATAAGCGCATAACCACTAGGCTAGATTGTAAAATAAATAAGGTTCTGCAATAAAGTAATTTAATAGTAAAAAAAGGTTTGGTTCATACGGAGTACCCTCGTTAGCCAAAAGCCTGCGACTTTAAAAATGTGTCTTAATATTTAAACTTTTATTCTCGATTCTACCTTTGGAGATAAATATTAAAAGGTTTTTTTAATCGTGTTTTCAAGTCAGCTAGCGTGTTACTTTTAAACTACCAAAAACATGCACGATTATATCAAAAATTTACTCTAGAACGTGAGCAATAACAAGGTAAAAATATAACTTTAATCAGAACATTTATTTCCGTAATAGAGTTATCAAAAATCAAGACAGTTTAATTGGACTTTAGGCAAAAGTTTCGTCGCCTAAGCCAATTTATATTTTCATCCGTTCGTTAACGAGAGGATACTTCTGTTATTTAGCTTGCTCAAGAGATCAAAGTGCGTAGCTATTAATGTTATTAATCGGCTCAGTGGTTACTGAGATAAATCTCTTATTAGTCACAAAACACGAAGAGAACAGAAAAATAAATTTCATAGAACGCTTGCTCGATCAATGCACAGACAAACATCGCTCACGAAAGTGGAATTTCTGACCACTGTTCCGAAGGTGTTTAGACATCTTATGAGCAATTTTATTTATAGTTTTTCTTCTGTCTTCATCACCTTTGTCCTTTGGGTTTTTTATGTCTAATGATACAGCTGGTGGTGTATTGAAAGTGAGTTCTTGCTACTGTGCAATGTTTTATATTTGTGTTTGAGGAGTTTCACGTACAGAGTCGATGGTAAGAATTGATGGGTTCGATTCCTATGTGAAAAAAAATTGTGTGATCTAGTTAATTTGTTTTGAATCTTGTACTTTAAATCACTTTACTGAATGCCTATAATATGTTTGTAGAATTTTTAACGACACAGTGTCTTCCCTAGTGTTGGTGTTGACTTTATAAAAAAGCTGGCACTGTTAACTGCTAAAACCTTCATTAATTACTGTTACAAAAATGAACTACGTTCCAAAAAAATGGTTGTCTGTAATGTTAGTTCATGGATTGATAACTTTATGTGATAATGTCGTTAGAAAACATTGATGACAAATCGCCATTCGCGTTGCTTAACAACCAATCAATAACGTTAGTTCTAATTGTATCTCATATCATGTCGATGCAATCGTCTTTTGCTGTTGCTTAGCAACCAATCAAAAACTTGACAAGAAAACTCCTTTGTAACTGTTTGCTTTACTCCTGTATGTTACCCCTGAGTAGCAACCAAGTGCCTTAAGCAACGAGTTAATAAACGAGGTAGGTTTAAGTTTTTATAAACTAACTTTTTAAGAGAGATAAAAGATCCTAGCTTAAACTTTTAGAGCTTAATCATTTGAGAAGTAAACGCAGTTTAAACAATAAATTATGAGCATTAACATCAAACATTCAATTTAATCATCACATTTATAAGCACTTTACTAAAATACCATACTATTCGACCAGTTCTAGTCAATATTCAGCCGATAACAAATAAATGTCCCGACGAGAGATTTCAAGAGCCATTGAACGCAAATGACCCAGAACGGTGCTTATGTCTCGTTCATTATTTTAGCTGTGGCGCGGTTGTCTTCATACAGGAATCATTTTATCGACATAGAGTCTCGTTGTTAAAGGTTTCTTGCTTCAAAATACAAAGGGTGAGTTTTCTGTTTGCGCGGTTGTGACTATGGTAATACCGAATTTTATGCGCTTTACAATAATTCAGAATGAAACTACAATAGCAGTAATTTACAGTTTTCTCGTGTGTATATCGGTTATAGCGATAAAAGCTATTCTATGTCCTTTCCCGGGACTCAACCAATCTCCATAGCGAATTTCACCTAAATCGATTAAGCGAAAACTTAACAGACAGACAGAGCTACTTTCACATGTAAAATTTGAATTTGTATATAGGTAGACATGTTACACGAGCAAAATGGCAAATAAAATAACTTTAGATATCGTGCTTTTTGATAAGTTAGGTACACTTGAGCATTTACTAGTAACAGAACATCGAGCATTCGCTGTAAATAAATTTACTTGAACCAAACTTCGAACATGACGTGCGTTGTTTGGTTACAACCTGATTTTAAAAACCAACGAGCGTGTAAGTGTAACGTTATCAAGCAAAGGCATGAGCGCGGGTGACGGGAGTGTATGCAAGACAGAAAGAAATGTTACAGGTAAATGTTCACTCGCCTTACAGCATTTACCTGTAATTACGTCGAACACAACGTCGAGCATTCACAAGGACATTACGCGAAAATACTTTATGTTACTGAGAATTTTCAATCATTCGTAAGAACGTGACATTACACTGTTTTGCTCTAGCAAATACTCAAATGTATACTCACCTAAAAGTGATTCAAGATATGTATGTATACGTGTGTAAAGCGATAAGCGCGTATAAAGCTTTTCTTCTGTACCATCTGTGTTTTGTGTGGTTCTGGTGTAAATATTACAAATAATCTTCACTAACGGCTGCGAGTATTCGTGACAGGCTCGTGAACCACTTATAGATCTTATGATTTTGATAAACAACGAAAAGGTTACAAGGTTACAATTGGTTACAATTCATAGCTCGATAATGAGTATGCAGTTTTGTAGAACTTGCCTTTATTTCCAGAATGAAATAGTGCCTATTTCGTTCAAAATAACAAACTAAAACACTCTTAGTTTTTAAATAGGGTTCTTTTGTTCGAAGTAAAGCTGTTTTTGAATCACTTCAGTTCATTCATTAGTTTTGAAATCACAGGAACGTTACATAAACTAAAGAATCCCTTTTTACTTTTTTTGGGCAAAAAGAAACACAATCGAATTGTTTTTAAAAGCGATTCATTTTGCTTGGGCCCTTTTTAGTCGGATCCTATCTTTCTTTTAGCTATTTTGTTATCTTTCATTATTAATATATAACTGTAGTTTTCTTGTTTTTCTTGTCTTGATTTGTTTACTTTTTGCAGACACTTAAAGACTATTATTATATAATAGACTTTTGTTGCTTATATTATTTTGGCAATAATTATATTATCTATTATTAATACTTTGGAATTTATACCATTGAAACAAATTTTGTGCATTTTACGGTACAGAGAACATACGAGTATTTGACACAAAAGTACCCCAAAGACTTTTTCAGATATTTATTTTCATACACTGCTAATAAATTTAGGCACAGTTACGCAACGTGAGATACAGGATTTTATTTGGACCCCGCTGAGGAACTAATGATTTTCGTTTGAGGGACTGACCTCGCTGAGGTTTGTTTTGGAAGTGTTGGGTTGGCCCTTAAGATTCGCGGTCAGGATCGGCCACTGCCACGTCATACATATTCTTTCATGGCCAATTCGTACCTTCCAGCTGGCTACTCTAGAATATAAAGACACTGAATCTCACAAACACACACACACACACACATACGCACATACATAAACATTGTTATTCTATACTATTACGATATAGCTTAAGTTTATTTACATCCCCATAGTATAATATCATATGAAACGTATTTATTCAACGTGTCTAAGGCTGGTTTTCCTCTCACGCTAATCGTCGGCTCTGACTAACTGACTTTGTATGTATTTAAATGTATAGTTTCTGAGTGACGCTGACCGATCTCCGCGGACATGCGTCGGCTCCTCATACATAGTGCATCTGCGCCGACCACAGAACACACAAGATCTATTATCTGTGGCGCCGACTCAAAGTGAGAGGAAAACCAGCCTATAGTATCAAACAATTTCGACTGAGCACTCTCTCTCTCCAGCCTAGCTTTGAATCCAGTAACCAAACACCCTTTATAAATCCTTTCAACACATAGATTATGTACACTTTGATTTAAATTATTTTTGTGGCAAATAAACACTTATTAAAGCTATCCTGAACATTCATTTTTTTGTAATATAACGTTCAACTATTACAAGTATAATTATCTCCTACAAGAACTAATTACCTAACTGGTCGCCTGTGGGTGTTGATCTATTCCCTCCAGCCTCCTCTTCAAAGTTCCTACAGATAAGAACTTAATGTATCTTGTTTTACTTTCTCTTTATCTCTTTGTGTACCAGATTAACAGGAAACCGTTAATGGGGAGAATAAGATGTATGTTTGTTTTTAAGTATATGTACAAGTTCTTAAGTACTTACGATACTTGTTACTGTGAGACTGTAGATTTGGATCTCTGCTTTTTTATCTGATTTCTTATATTACATATATATTTTAGATTCATGAACGTACCTTTAAAGAAATAAAACCTATATAATGAAAAAAGCATTTCCCAGACTTTCCCTTTTTTCTTACTTCTTTCCTTTAGGTTCCATCAGTTATTTAAGCGCGGTAGCCCAATAGCTGAGGTATCGGACATGCAATCGTAAGGTTATAGGTTCGAATTCTACCCATTATGCTACCGACGTGAACCCACTCCGAACACAAGTCATTAAGCTTAACTGGAGGGGTTAACAGGATTGCTTATAATATAATGTAGGTCCCACAATTCTACATTACTAGTTATATTTAAAAAAACAGACTTTCTAAATATGCAATTAATGGACACAAAGTCTAGCAAAACTTAGAACATTATAATCTATTCATTACACAAAGGTTTCATTTGTTGGAATCGACAAACTCTTGTTGGTACAACAGACATACACAACCCCATTGTCCCATGTAAAACCAACAGTGGTTTGTTAAACCACTTCTAGGTCCTTACTCATATATTTATTTTCCGTTTTCGAGGCAATATCGTGTGAACTGGCGCATGCACGGCGCGCTTAAAGATGTCCGCCGCACATCCGAGCTGATGCATTTCTAAGCGCAGCTCTCTATTTACAATTATGACAAGAGTTTACACGGGCTTGCCGCGATAACGCAAAAAAAGAATGTGAATATGTGAATGGACCCTGCATTGGTTAGGCCAAAATTTTTGTTATAAATTAGACATATACTCGTCTATCTATGTGTCTCTCTTTGGATTACCTTGAGTGAAACCGCGAGTAATTTCTAAAATTATACACTAAACTATTCCTGTACCTAATTTTGGTAAACGTCTACCGTACATCTATCAAAGATCACAGTATCTACATAATTATTTCGGCTTGAACTACGTCAAAGGGAAATTACATACTCGCAGGTATCAAATTATGATCACATGCCATTAACCTACCTTTGATGTTAACTTGGGTTTAAATTTTATGTGTCAATATGCCTTCAAGTATATGTTACAATAGGTTCTTATTTAGGTACTTTAATAAAGTAAGTAAAAAATATTTTTTGAACGATGCAACTTCGTACGCGTCAATGTTTCTAGTTTTTGTAATATTTTTCATTGTTTCTCCGTTTCTATTAGTCGTAGCGTAATGTTATACATATAGCCTATAGCTTTTCTCGATAAATGGGCTATGCAATACAAAAATATATTTTTAATTCGAACCATCAGTTCCTGTAATTATCGCGTTCAAACAAACAAAAAAACAAACTCTTCAGCTTAAAATTATAAGTAAAGATTTATCTAAAGAATCACGTATTACTGAAAGTAGTGGATCGGTATATATTAAAATATATTAGACTTTAAACTAAAACTAAACGGTGATAAGTACACTAGTACTTACTGCGCCTATTAAACCATTTGTATTTGAGATAACACGATTTTCTTTTAAACTAAAACTTTGATTTTGGCAAGCAATAAGAAAATTGATTTATCTAATATTGTCTTTGTTTCTCTGTGTGTTTGCCCCTCGACTTTCTATTTAGCAAACGCTTTTCGGCCTGTTTACATACAGCTGTCCGTTTTCCAACTGACTGACAACCTGTCAGTACAGGCACGCAGTCTAACAATGGTGCTACTTTGGTAACGAATGTTACACCGTTGATCTAATTTTGGTGGAGGAATATCTAAACTCTGGAACAAAACTTTGGAGTAGCTAATAATGCTAGTGATGCTTAGTGATATTATTCTGTAAATATTACATTTAAGATACTATGATAAAATATGTGACTATGTTATTTGTTTTCCATAAGAAGTGTTTTATCTGACTGCAAGGAAGGGTAATGTTTCTCGGGCATTTCTATTATGTATGTATGTAATATTTTACCTCATGTCTCACAAACCACTGCACTGATTTATACAAATAAGATGTCCATAAATTCGACCAAGGCGTTGACCGCCCAAGTGTTTTTATAAGTGACGTTTGAAAAAAACAAACATGGCGGCTGTGAGATGTCAAAAAAAAAGAGGTGTGAAAAAAAGTTGTTTCGAATACTGAAATATGGGTGTCAAATTAAAGGGCTCATTATAGGCATTTCAAAAAAGTATATATAACACGATTATGGCTGTAATACTAAAAGTTAGTTAGCAAGCATTATTTTTTAATTTTCAATACTTGACAAAAGCTGTGATAAAAGTTGTTACATCCTATAACTACTAAAAAGTATTAAATAAAAAAAGAAATTTAAAAAATAAAAAAACGGCGGGTTTTTTTATTTATTTTATATACATATATTTTTTGTGCAGGCGTGTTTTTTTTATAGGTATATGAAAAGTCTTAGATCTGGTGATCAAACTATTTTTTAACAATGTTTTATACTGCTATTATGTAACTATAAGCATATTATATAATCATAAAAATATTTAACGTGATCTCCTCTTTTTTGTCAATACAAAAATAATCGTCAAAAAGCAAAATCACCAATGAGACGTTTTGACATCAAATTGTATAACATTTCGAATAAATATATTGCTATTAAAATGTGGAAAATTTCTAAACCAAAGTTATCTTGAAACGTGACTGTGTTTCCAATAGCCTACAATTTGAATTTATCGGAAATGGACCTTTCAATGAACAGGAAATTTGAAATATCCATAGCGGAATAAATTGGCCTAAAAATGATCAGAATTTTAATTAATACAGAAACCACGATGAAAATAAAGTTTTAGCTTATTTTTTGGCGTGATAACGTCATATAAATCTATATAAAAAGTGTCACAGTCCGTCACGTTCCGCCTGCTGAAGTATTGTGGCCAAGGCGCATGCGCCCAGGTCCATTAAAGCTGTCACAGGCCCGGTTGTTTATTACGATGACATCAATGTTTTCTTATGACGTTATCACGTAAAATTATCGTCCGTAAACCGACTTTACAGACAAGCATTTTAGAAAAATAATTATTAAAAAATCGGGCAAGTGCATGTCAGTTTCGGTTTCCGGTTCCGTAATATCCCCCCTCCCTTCCATCCGAATAATGCGACGTTGTTTTTGTTTCAACAACGTTCTAATACTATTTTTCAATGGAATCTGTACGAAAATTTTGTTATGTCTCACTTTGTCTGCTGTTACTCGTTAAGTTGTAAAGCCTACTTTACTGTAACATTATACTACCGTGATTTTTTTCACATACCCAACATCAACTATTTAGCTGGCAGGGGAGGGGAAGAACACTTTACTCTAACAAAATCTGCACTTAATATTTGCAGCTTAATATTATATTTTATTTTTTCTTTTTATTGATTATAACACTGAACATAATATCATCATAAATAAAAAGTAATCAACTCCCTATGTAAGAAGGACACACGGAGTAGTCCTAGAGCGAAGCGCCAAAAAATGCAAGCATTTTATAATAATTCGAATTAATATACTGCTAGAAATTAAATTTTTAGGTTTTACAAAGTAGTTTTGTGAGATTTAAAGTTTGTTAAAAAAATAAAACCTGCCTCTGCACCAAATGGAAACGTTTCCACGAGCGACATTATCGTTGCGATATTATCGTCGTGCCATAACATTCTCTTAGAACTTGTCTTCACACGGCGATTTTATTCCGGCGCGGCTTTGCGACGAGTTGGTGAGTGGGAGAGAAACGTCAACGTATCGCCGACGTATCGCTTAGTAAAAGTGACAGTCATAGTAAAAGTGACATAATCGATTCTGTTACAAGTGCGACGATACGCTGGCGGAATAATCGCTCGTTCGTAGAGACTACCCGACGATAGTAGAGCGAAATCATCGCGATTTGGCAGTGTAGTTTTTCCCCCACTGTAACGTATAATAAAAAAAACAGCCTTTAGAAAACGCTTGCGTTTTTGACGCTCCCCTCTCTGACTATTAATAAAATGTATACTACATTTTGAGTGTTTTTTTTTACCAACGCCAAAACTCAACCAAACATCCCATGATTCTTAAAACGTTCCATAAAATAATACAAGACAAGAATAACGGGGCTATAAATCGTAGGTAAATATTTACCCTTTGGATAGCTTGATATTTCGATCAGATTGCACCTGCTGTATTCACAAGCTGACAAAGCAAATATGGTTTATTTATTTTTGTTTTGTTTTCAATATATTTATAAAATTATAAGCTATTATACAAACGCCAATGAAACTTAGTGTATTCCTTGCGTATTTGACCATACATTGCGAAAGTTTTCATGTCAGTATTAGAAGAACCCAGGAATTTGTACTAAAACTCAAACACTAGACATTCACTAAACCTTTTCAGCCACATATCCTGAACAAACATTTTCAGGAAAAGGCCGTAACATTTAGGTTTTACTATAACTAAATAGAGGTAGCAGTACATTTATCGTAAACCTTCAAATAAAGAATTTCTCAACGAGAATTTCCTTTTGTATTGTTTACTGTAGTTGACGTTTAGTGTGGGTAAAATCTACGTTGCTACGGTCCGCCTCGTAGAGGTCTTTACGTATCCAATGCTACGATTTCGTAGCGATTCCTGTATTGACTAAACTTAAAGTGTGCTACGAATAACACATAGCTGTGAAATAGTGGGGTATGAGTCGAGGTAATTGATGTTGAAAGGTATTAAGTGCGGAAAGCGAGGCGAGCACGTAGAATGCATTAGGTACCTACCTATATTATTTGCAAGTGAATTTGTGTAAGTATCTACGATACTGTGTATAAGTACTTTGATATTTTTCAATTTTGCACATTACGATACTTGTTTTTTTTTTATTTATAATTAATTGACGTATAGAAGCGGCGGTAGAAAAAAATTGAAATAATATTTCATATTTTTTTATTATTATGTGAGTAAGATCGAAAAATACTATTCAAATTTCATTAGTATGTAACTTTTTCTGAGAGATAAACTTTTTAATTGCCATGTCGTTGTCATTGTAATTTTATAAATTGTCATGTTTGTGTACGATAGCGCAATAGATGAATATCGTATTTAACAACATAAATTATAGTACTTTTATACTGATAAAAAAAATCCTAACCACTCCAAAATATTCAAAAATGCACAACATTAATGTTGAAGGTTTTTGCTTCTTCCCGCAATCCGTTTTTGTTTTACTTTATTGAGAATTTATCAAAAAAACGTGTATTTTTAAACATGTGTAAAGATTATTTTATTTTATAATATAATATTTTAATATAACCAAATAAAAAAATAATGACGTTAAGTATAATAATATAATAAAATAATATTCTATGAAATTCCTTTCATAGCTTCATTAGACATTTTAACTTGAAAATTATTTCTTTGTAAAACTGGTTCGGATAGAAGATTTTATGTCATTGACTGTACATATAAACCAGAGTAAGCATGAATTGAGCCATTGTAAATAGCCTTCATCGTAATTTATGTATTTTCATTTAGTTCTAAATTTCAGCTGTGCAGGGATAATAGACAGAATAATGACTAATTTATCATTCGACAGAACATATTTGAAGTATCAATTGGAAAACAAGATTTACTACTTACATGTATAAATGAAAATCTTATATCCTAAATATTTTTTTGTCTACTTATCTTATATATAACCCTTTTACTGTAAATTATAAAGCCTCATTTTGTAACTTAAGTACGTACAAACCCTCTCCAAGAAACGTGCTATCCAATTAACTTTCATACAGACCATTGTAATAATTAGACCTAATAATATCAGCATTAATTAATATCTTTATGTGTAATATGAGATATTTATTATTGAAATTTTAACACATATGACATTGTAATTGTTTCTCAAGTAAGACCTAATAGTATTCTCATTAATAAATACTTTTATCTGCAATATGGGGTTGGAAGTACGTAGTTAATATATAGCTGTTATTTTTAAATTTTACAGTATTTCCTTAAAACGCGTTTCCATACTAAGTACTAATTCCAAACAGCAAATTAATCCACTTTAAAGTTACGTAACCAAGTTACTTACAGGATAAACTTTAAAATAAATTATCGGGGACTTGGTGTAAATACTTTGATAACATTCATAATTACGAATTCAGTGAGAATTTCTTATTTTGATTATGACAAACAAACACTTGTAGTGATCATTCTTACCTCGTATATGTATATATGTCCTTGTAGTGTTATTTCGTTCGCATTTCTGTATATATTAGTTATATATTTCGCCATTTTTAACATAATAAATATCTCTGTAAGACTTATTGTAAACATTATTTTTCATAAATCAAATCTGTCATGTCGACAAATATTTTCTATGGTTGCTATGACAACAAGATAAGCATAGAGTTATTCGTAAAGTATGGTCTACATTGTGAAACTGGCTGTGCGTAAATTCTAAATTAAAAATAAGTTAAGCTTTAAAATTTTAAATTGCTTCTAGAGAGTTTTCTTTATGGATACAAAACCGAAGAAGAGTCAGTGAATAACCAGCTCTCTAAAAGAGAAGCAGTGAAGAGCCAGCTCTCTAAAAGAGAAGGAGTGAAGAACCAGCTCTCTAAAAGAGAAGGAGTGGGAAATTAAGAGAAAGAGACCATTCCTACCGGCGCCGCCTTTCTTTCTACCGGCGTCGCCATTCTACCTACCGGCGTCGCCTTTCTACCTACCGGCGTCGCCTCTCTACCTACCGGCGTCGCCTTTCTACCTACCGGCGTCGCCTCTCTACCTACCGGCGTCGCCTCTCTACCTACCGGCGTCGCCTCTCTACCTACCGGCGTCGCCTCTCTACTTACCGGCGTCGCCTCTCTACCTACCGGGCCGCCTCTCTTATATACCGGGCCGCACCTCTACCTGCCGACGTCGCGCCACTACTTACCTGCCGACGTCGCGCCACTACTACCTACCAGCGCCGTGACTCTGCCTACCGGCGCCGTGCCTCTACCTACCGGCGCCGCGCCTCTACCTACCGGCGGCGCGCCTCTACCTACGAGTGCCGCATCTTGACCTAGCAGCGCCGCATCTCCGCCTGGACGCCGTACCTCTACCTACCAGCACTGCATCTCCGCCAGCATCGGTTCTAAATTATCTTTAATTTTAAGTAGTCTTTAAGTTCTTGTAAATATATGTAGTCCTATCTTAAACTTACCCTTTCATTTCACTACAGTTTGGCGCCCATCAAGCATACCACCCACGACACTTCTCAAAATTCTAAAATAAATACTTGCACAAGTATCCACCGCTTTTAGCGTAATTTGGCTGCAACTTTGGAAGACTCATCTCTCACCTCACCGCTTCTTATCGTAGTCTCATTATCTATCTATATCGTAGTCTCATTATGTATTTATCTATCTATATATGTATTTTTTTTCCGTATCTATTACTTTTATTAAGGTTGACTAATTTCTTTTTTTTTCTCTTTCAGTTTCTTTCTCTACTTCCTTCTCTATCCCTTCCCCCCCTGTATCCCTACCGAACTCGTTTCTGTTCACTTTTTTACTAAAATTATACACATTTTATACTTCTTGTTACTTTTTATTTTCTTATTATTTTATTGTTACCTCTTTTTATCTACCTCTTTTTAGTCTGTTTCTACCTTTTATCCTATATAATGTTGGCGATGCGTCACATTTTATTTTTTTCTTCTTTTCTCTGTACAGTGTTATAAATAACTTGTGTATAGTTATGTACATAATTTTATTAATTATGCTAATTACTTCTTATTTTTCCTTTCCTTTTTACTACCTTTTCTTACTTTATTAACTTTTCTTCTTCTTTCATCTTTTATTTCCTTTCCTCATTTTCTCTTTATCATTCTTCAGGAGCGGGTAATGACTCCTTAAATAAGCCCACATTCCCTCTATTCCTACTCTATGACTTTCCGACTTGGCGGACTTTAGGGCTCTAAACCCATTGTCTCTAGCCTTGTTGTCGGGTCTCTTTGCTCTAAAGCAAGTTGTCTTTGTCTTCACGAGCGGGTTATGACTCGTAAAACAAGCCCTCATCCTCTCTATTTTTACTTCTTTGACTTGTACACTTGGCGGACTTTTAGGGCTCTAAACCCACTGTCTCTAGCCTTGTTGTCGGGTCTCTTTGCTCTAAAGCAACTTGTCTTTGTCTTCACGAGCGGGTTATGACTCGTAAAACAAGCCCTCATTCTCTCTATTTTTACTTCTTTGACTTGTACACTTGGCGGACTTTTTGGGCTCTAAACCCACTGTCTCTAGCCTTGTTGTCGGGTCTCTTTGCTCTAAAGCAACTTGTCTTGGTCTTCACGAGCGGGTTATGACTCGTAAAACAAGCCCTCATTCCCTCTATTTTTACTTCTTTGACTTATACACTTGGCGGACTTTTAGGGCTCTAAACCCACTGTCTCTAGCCTTGTTGTCGGGTCTCTTTGCTCTAAAGCAACTTGTATTTTCTTCACGAGCGGGTTATGACTCGTTAAAGAAGCCCACATTATCTCTATTTCTATTCCTTTGACTTGTACACTTGACGGACTTTAATGTCTCTAGCCTTGTTGTCGGGTCTCCTTGCTCATAAGCAACTTGACTTGTGCCTAACTTGGAACGGCGCAGTACTACTTCTTCTTCTACTACTAAGCTTCTTGTGCTCATATTCTTTATTAATTTGGAGACTCTTGAGCTCCGTCTTCATCTTTTGCATTTCTATTGCATCTTTGTGACATTTCCCTGGAGTACGCGTCATTGAATGTGAACGCTACCCCGCTTTTGTTTGGTGATGGATGCTAGGTTATTTATGTTTGTATGAGTATTTTTGCTGTGGGATTTTTGTCTTTCCAACTTCAAAGACAAGGAAATTTTCGTAAGTCGAAAATTTTCCGGGTTTTTGGGGTAATGTAGTGATCATTCTTACCTCGTATATGTATATATGTCCTTGTAGTGTTATTTCGTTCGCATTTCTGTATATATTAGTTATATATTTCGCCATTTTTAACATAATAAATATCTCTGTAAGACTTATTGTAAACATTATTTTTCATAAATCAAATCTGTCATGTCGACAAATATTTTCTATGGTTGCTATGACAACAAGATAAGCATAGAGTTATTCGTAAAGTATGGTCTACATTGTGAAACTGGCTGTGCGTAAATTCTAAATTAAAAATAAGTTAAGCTTTAAAATTTTCAATTGCTTCTAGAGAGTTTTCTTTATGAATACAAAACCGAAGAAGAGTCAGTGAATAACCAGCTCTCTAAAAGAGAAGAAGATAAGAACCAGCTCTCTAGAAGCAATTTAAAATTTTAAAGCTTAACTTATTTTTAATTTAGAATTTACGCACAGCCAGTTTCACAATGTAGACCATACTTTACGAATAACTCTATGCTTATCTTGTTGTCATAGCAACCATAGAAAATATTTGTCGACATGACAGATTTGATTTATGAAAAATAATGTTTACAATAAGTCTTACAGAGATATTTATTATGTTAAAAATGGCGAAATATATAACTAATATATACAGAAATGCGAACGAAATAACACTACAAGGACATATATACATACACGAGGTAAGAATGATTATACACACTTAAGTTTAATTAGATATTTGTTTGAATTAAAAGATAAATATATAAAGTAAGGCACTATACCCACGATGCATAACCTTATCATTTTTATAAACAGTCACAAAATGTTCGAATATTATCGGGACTTAATCGCGTGGCACGAACCTTTTATTTACCCGTCCCGTGAACAACAGGTTAAGAATATTTCACGCGATTAAGTCCCGATAATATTCTAATATGTGTAAACATAGCGACTAAAAACAAATAAACACAAAATGTCTTATTTTGTGTGGACACAATATACATAAACCATGAGCGTCAATTTATAAAACTGACTGAATCAATGTAAGGATTAAATTGTTCTGACATTTCCTCAGATCTTACTTTGTCAGTTACCCGCATAGTGTGATCATCTTAAGTTGTAGATTAATCTTCATCGGTTAGCTGCCCTTAACCACAGTAGATTAAAGATAGACCAGTGAAAGCTTTGTCGGGCATATCGAGATCTTCCACAGTATATTATATACCTACCCATCAACGACTGCTAAACCGCTGGAACTAAACCATTAGTAGGTGCTATCTCGTATTTAAGGTAGCTCGAAATGTTTATATAAAATTTAAAGAATCTTTCTTTAAATTTCATGTGACCATTTCGAGCTTCTGGACTGCTTTTATTATTAATATAATTTGTGCAGTTCATAGAGCATGTGTCTCAAATTCTGTAGACTGAAGTTTTATATAATGCCTTGAGCCTCTCTGAGATTTTTAGTGTTTCATTTAATTTGGATTTAGGATTCTTGGTCATCAAATGAACGCTTTATTTTCGCACACAAGTTGGTAAAAAAGGGCAAACAATAAATCATACCAAAAAAGTTTTTTTTTTCTTAAAGTATCTATACATGTGAATACCTTAAGATTGTGTAATGTGTAGATTTAGAAAAAAGTGTCGTCCACAGTTCATAGCTAACTTACACCTCAATAAGATTTTTTTTATTTGTAGGTAAGTGTTTTTGATTGATAGGTAGATAACAACAGGCTTGTGTGTTATTTAAGTCTACGATGCTTATACGTCAGACTGGCACGGAAAAAGATGTGAAAATGTGTTCATCTGTAGGTAGTGCGATCTTTTTATATTATTATACGAAAATAACGTTAAGTATATTATTTTCATACAATAATGAAAAAAAAAACAATAGAAATCGATATTTATTCCTTACTAGCTGACCCGCGCAACTTCGGCTGCGTAAATTTTTCCCGTTTTTGCAACATTTCTTATTGCTGCTCCGCTCCTAATTTATCCACTATTCAATGGATATTATTATACATATAAACCTTCCTCTTCAATCACTCTATCTATTAAAAAAACCGCATCAAAATCCGTTGCGTAGTTTAAAAGATTTAAGCATATATAGGGAAATAGGGACAGAGAAAGCGACTTAGTTTTATACTATGTAGTGATATTGCTGAATCGGACAGGGTTTGTTAATACCCTCCGTACTTAGGTAAAACAAAATTTTATGAAAGCTTTTACTAAACCAAAATATGTTTAGTACCAAAACAATATAAGGGTACAAACACAAAATTACGTACCATGTGGCATCTTTTTGAAGAAATTGTATAGTAGAAAATAAATTTTATCAAGAGTCTTAACTTAGCTTAAGTTGTTTTATAATTTAACAGTACTTTTTTCTCCTTACAGTGACATTGTGTAACTGTGTACGAGTGATGTATAGTGAACTATAATCAAAATGGACAAAAACGCGGCCGAGACCACCAAGGGCATATGTGGGCAAGTGCGTCAGTTTCGCGACAAAACGCCGGACTTAACCGATCTATCGTCCGATTTGTCGTTCGAGGAGTTGAGAAATAGGTTTGATACAAGTGCGCCTCATGCGGCGAGGAGGGAAATCGCTTCGAATCCCGCCACGCACGGCAGCGCCACTCGACAAGTGGTGAGCGGGAAAATCTTCAAGAAGTGTAAAAGTGCCACATTTCAGATAGATGGCGCTACTTATACGATTGGTAAGTTGTTAGTTCCATTTCGTGCCGCTTGGCGCTAATGTAACTGTAAAGTTGAGCTTTACAGTGAAAGTTATATCAGCGTTTTAAAATGATAGAAAGTCTCGATTGCATTAAAACTTCAGTTGTAAATATACCTTTGACTTCTCCATGGCTTACTCAAATAATCTAGGTTAATTTACAAAGGCGGGATATTGACAGTTTGGCATGAATCACCTCTGATCATTTATCAACATTTCAACGAACTAAATGGTTATGGTTTTCGTCTCGTGAAATGTTAATGGATTCGCTGTTCGTTGCTGTCATTTGAAATTAGTATCTGCACATATTTTTCTTGTACTTAGTATTTAGTAATCTAGTAATGAAGCAAAAATGATTATTTAAACGTTATATTCGTTCGACAGGTTTGTTGGTATAGTGGTTAGAAACTCTGACTATTCTCTGATATGTGTAATGAGCTATTGTGTGTCTGGGGGTAGTTTATCTGTAATATATATGTATTTAGAAATATATAAGTTATATGTGTATCAGTTGTCTGGTTGCCAAGGTACAAGGTATTGAGGGCTCTACCTAGTGTGAATCAGAAAATAGTTATTTATTAGTTGTAAATAGTTCGTTAGTTTTTTAAGAGTATTAAAATGTTATATTAATGTTGAAAAAAAAATGAAATAACAAAATATATTAACAAATAACAGAATCAAATTGTTAAAATTAAATTACAAATTTTAAATTTTATTACTAACGTTACGTTGCATTTACTTTAATGTTTATTAATTTACTTATATCTACCTAGTTTGATTTTATTTATAAAAAATATACTATTAACGCCTAAGCTAAGCTAAGCTAAGTTCCTTATGTTAGGAATGGGTACGTATATTTAAATTTTCTAAAAATAAAATAAAGTAGAAAGAAGAAGTATGGCCCATTTCTTACTTTATAAAATATTATCAAGTAGGTATTGCTCGTACCGCACCAAAAGGGTGGAATCCCTAACATGTCACGTGCAATAAAGTGACCCCGGGGTATAAGTACCCAACCCTTCCGGGTGATCGAATGTGCACCTTCCATGATATAGGCTAGACAAACTATGTTGTGGACTTATTTAACATAAGGAATGTTTGTTATAGGTTTGGACAAACATTATTATTAGATTCTAGTCAACCGGTAAACTTCGTACCATCTAAATTGAATAGGAATCACAAAAACCTGAATTTTTCGATTTTTCCCTAATATATATAAAAAAAAAACAAAATCACAAAATACTTATCCGATGCTGTCATACTGATTATTTATGTGATATCTGCGTTCCCACCTTTTAGAATCCATAAATATGTTTCACTCGCTCCTTTATAAAAACACACTGATTTGTGACTTATAATCACCTATACACACAGATAGAGGTCAGAAATAAAACCACATGTGTACTTTTCTCGAGAATCTCACACACAGATATCCCTCATGGAGACAAAATCTTGGACCAGTTTGGACCACTTTGTTCCGAGATGACTTGTACATGAACAATGTCTATGTGTGTTGCTCGTACGAAGTATTTTTTACTCGACTTAACTAAGGAAGGGTTATGTTTTTCGTGCGTATCTTGTATATAAGTATGTATGTAATATTCTTTATTACCTCATATCTCACAAACCACTAAACGGATTTATAAAATTAAGATATAGTTAGAATCGTCTTGACCGCCCAAGTGTTCTTAGATAGATGACGTTGAAAGGAAACAAACATGGCGATGTCAAAATAAAGAGGTGTGAAAAAAAGTTGTTTTGAATACTGCAATATGGGTATCAAATTAAAGGGCTCATCATAAGCATTCCAAAAAGGTATAACACGATATTGACCATAATACTAAAAAAGTTAGTTAGAAACCATTCTTTTTTAAATTTCAATATTTAACAATAGCTGTGATAAAAGCTAGTTAATACATCCTACAATCACTCAAAAGTAATGTATTAAAAAATAAATTTGAAATGTCGGGATTTTTTATTTTTTAAATGTATTTTTTTTATTTTATACTAAGAATTGAGGAGACGGGCATGTCGGGCACCTGATGGTAAGCGTCACGCTAGCCCATAACAGTATCAGTACCACACAAATCCTTGTTTGACAAAGATCTGAATGTCACCGTATTGTGCTCCTCATTTGAGATATTAGAGTCTAATTTGCCCTGTAATTGCTACAGTACCCTTCAACCGAAACACAGTGATGTGTTAACATCATATATGAAGCTTTCCCTCTGCACTTTCAGTAGTATGTACCGTTTCATACTTAGAATTTCCCCTACAAATACGTAATTATAATGTCCACTTTCATAGGTCATTAGGTAGTCGCGTGTGCAACGACAAACGACATTTATAATTCAATGGAACTGATTTATAATGATTCGTTTTTATTGTTCATTTAACTTATAATTATGTGTAAGCACGCATTTTATTGGGAGCCTTTTGTTTTATTGATGTTAGCACTGTTTTGGTAATTATGATACGTATCTCCTACATTTTACTGATTTGAAGCCACTAATTATACAAGGGACATCTAGATTTATACTAGACTAGCTTTCGCTCGCGGCTCTGCCCGCGTGGATGTCGATTATTACGATTAATAACTATCCTATGTCCTTCCTCGGAACTCGGACGAACGAAATGTTATCAAAATCGGTTAAACGGTTTAAGCGTTTAAGCGTGAATTACTTTCACACATTGTCTAGTGGTTTAGTGACCCTGTCTGCTAAGCCGGAGGTCGTGGGTTCGATCACCACCAGGATAAAACTTTGTGTGATGAGCATGGTGGTTTATTCTGTGTCTGGGTGTTATTTATCTATAATATATGTATTTAGAAATATATAAGTTTGTTTATCAGTGGTCTGGTTTTCATAGTACAAGCTCTGCTTAGTTTGGGATCAGATGGCGTTGTGTGGATTTTCCCAAGATATTATTATTATAATGGCGCCACGGAAGAAATGACCAAACTGTCCGCTATTAAAATGTGAACACACCTTTCTATTACACTTTGTTATAAACTTTATTGGGATTTACCGCTATTACACTAACGTGGGTGGTTGTGGCTCATTTAATCCATCCCCACTTATCAACTTATCTCCATACTAAATTTCATCTAAAGCGATCAAAAAAAAAACCAAAGAGATTCCTTTCTCATTCATAGCAAAAAGTAATACGAGTATGCATTCAATCAAAGGTATCAAACATTCACAGTATCATAAACATAGCGAACAAATTAACATTCAAGACTACAACATAAGCCGACAAAACGAATAGGTTTTACCGCCAACAAATAACAATCAAACCAAAGGCTCACCTGAAAAATACACTCCAACAACGTGTAGGCAGTAAATAAAAACACAAAAAATAAAGAAAAAACAGGGAAATAAAATGGCGGGGAATTTCCACAAGGCGAGTTTATCTTGTGCAACGATAAAACAAATTGTTAGCGCAAACCGGACTGGAATGGCTAAAGTCACGCAAAGTTTGGCTTACTACTGATCCAATTAACACAATTGTAAATGTTAGGAGTTAAATGGGGATGTATTTGGAAGTATATGTGACTTGATTATGTCTTAAGCAAAAGAGGAGTGGTGCCTATGATTATAATTCAATATCTTAAGGCAACTAGCAAACGGTCATCTGATCCCAAAATAGACGACTAGATCCCAAAATATAAATAGAGAATAAATTCAAAGAGACAACTAATAAACATAATTATATAATAATAAAAATAAAAATTCTATATTCACTTATGAAGCAAAATACTTCTCTTGTGAAAAGTCGATTCTACATTTACATGTAATGCCTGTTCGCAAACAATAGGTACAGCCGGAGAAAAGATTAGGCAATAAAAACTCGCGGCTACTCTTTTCAAATTGCCAATGTTTACAATTTTTTTGTGTTTATAAACTGTATTGCATGTAAGGTGTGGCCACCACTATATTAAACACTATATTAGATGACTGATCCAAAAACAAGAGATAAAAAAATTAATAGAAGAATACATGACATCGGATATCATAAAATATATAATCATGCAACGCGAAAGTTTAAATGTTTGTATTGGATATATCATCCTCAATAGGTACAACACAGTAGGAGCATCAACTTACAATGTAAAAATGATATGTGCTTAAATATTGGCCAAATTACTGCTAATTAAGGAATAAGTATAAATGTTTTGCAATATATATTATATCCAAATAAATGCTTATTACATGTTTATAGTTTATTCTATGTTTAGGTGGATAAATTTAAATTGAATAAACTATCGTGCACATCACACAATAATTTATTCTTCGGGCCGGTCGGTCAGTCATTATGGCCACGTATTATGAGAATCGATGAGTGTCTAAAGTGGTTTTGAAGGCTTAGTCCCAGCACCTTACCCCCATATCAAGTTTATAAACATTCAAACATTGTAAAATTGGCAATTTGAAAAGAGTGGCCGGGAGTCTTTATTGCCAGGTTATTTTAATTGGCTTTACCTATTGTTTGCAAACTTGGCATTACATGTACATGTAGAATCCCGACGTATCACAGGAGTTGTTTTGAATCTTATGTAAATAAAGAATTTTGAATATTATAAAGAGACAGAATTTGTTTGTTTGAAAGCGCTAACTTCAAGAAAGTTTCCGGTTTTATTAGGGAGGCTATATATTATAGTTAAAGCGGTTGACACCGCAAGGCACAGCCAGCTATAAATAATGAAATAAGATTTCATAGTTGTGCGACTCTAGGATTACCATCTAGCCTAACTTCGTATCCCGATTGTCATCTCGACCTGTGGCTCTCTATACAACAACGAAAAGTACGTAACGATTAAAGCAGCGGTAGCCTTAACCATAAGGTTAAGGCATAGAACGCACAATCAAGTGGTCGCTACCGACGTGAACCCACTGCTAACACAAGCAATTAACTTAGCTGAAGGGGTTAACAAGATTCCTATTAATATGCGACACACATTAAAAAAAAACTATAACTTTTCATCAAACTCAAACTCAAATGTCTATATTTCGTAAATTCAAATTAATGATTATTTGAAAACGCCAAATTAATACATTACAACATCACGATAATTAAAAAAAAAAAACAAATTAAGTTAGGCGCGGCAGTTTTAAGTGTAAGGCTCTTGAGAAGAAGTTGCTAAGAAACTCTGGGATACTCTATAAAAATCATCAAGATGATTTTATTAAGTGAAACATTATGATCGTCAAACGTCAAGGTTAATAATACTAGTAGGTAAAAAAGCAAAATTAATAAACAGGTAGCTATTAAAAACATTCACATCAAACAAATTAGTTCACTTCTTACATTATACCTTACTAGTTTTCGCCCGCGGCTCCGCCCGCTTGGATGTCGGTTATCGCGATAAAAACTACCTTATCCTAATCCTATGTCCTTCCCTGGGACTCAAACTATCCCCACAGTGGAAGAATTGGAAGTATGGATTCTTTGCATACTTATAAACAGCCTGGAGAAAAAGCAATTTATTTGACAATCATCAAAATTGTCTTGTTATCTTTTCTTACTCTATCGTCCAAGTCGCCAATGCATAAAACAAAACTATCTCAAGAAACTGGGTAACGCAAACTACGTATGTAATTCTCACGAATCCCTTGAGTTGTTCTGGCCCCTAAGGCTCCAAGGCCAGGGTCCGAACAAAGCGATCGCTCAAGTGAAACGATGACGCCCCAACTTGTTAGCAACTTCTCACTTTCACCCTTGTTATAGACAATATATTCAACAGCTTTTTTAGTTTTTTTTATGTCTATTGAAGCGATAATAGCACGGAAGAGATAAATATAGTACTATATTTATCTCTTCCGTGGATAATAGTGTCAATTTGTTGTGTATTTAAGAATGTGTTCGTCATTTGAATATTTGTGAACCAGTGATACTTTTACTTTTGTCCTTTATATATTGTATGTTTGTCCTTTATTTATCTCTTCCGTGGATAATAGTGTCAATTTGTTGTGTATTTTAGAATGTGTTCGTCATTTGAATATTTGTGAACCAGTGATACTTTTACTTTTGTCCTTTATATATTGTATGTTTGTCCTTTATTTTATGTGATATAATTATTTTCTAGAATTTTATGAAGTTTAAATCTTCATTAAAATAATTAATATTTGATTGACAGTGTCTATAGTTTCATTCCACCGATTTGTAATTAACAAAAATAACAAAATTGACTTGTAGCTTGGGTAATATGATTGGACTACATTTACCTAATAATCATTTTCTCAAATTTTCCCAAAAAAATATGAGAAAATTTTATTGTATTTAGTTTTTAATTTTTGTTTATAACAAGCTTCATTGAAAACTAATTCTATTTAATTTTTCTATCTACCTTATAATACCATTGAAAGCAAGTAATCAATGAACCTGAATGAATACGGATTCTCTGAATACTAATTAATTGGTAATAGTGGATAAAACATTTTGATTAAAAACCTTCATCATACTTTGTACGAGAGTAATCATTCCTTAATTTAGAAATTGGATAGTAGGTAAAAAGTTCTACCTGTTGCCAAGATAAAACGTCCTAAATCTTTATGTCCTCATTTACCCTTTAAACTATCGTCATACGATATATCATCAATTAACGGAAAATACTATTAACAAAATCACAGAATTAGCATTCATAATATTATATATGGGTGAGAGATAGCTTATCTCGACGGGTCCCCGGCGTACCAGCTATAGGCCAGTGGTTGAAAAGCCAGACAGGTGAATGCGCACTTTCAGAATTTTGTTTTATAGCGATTGTTCAAAATCGGTGATGAAAACTATTATGAGGAGTCTGTCTGTGATGTAAACTTGAATGATTACAGATTAGGGCTCGTAACCTCTCAAGGAGGCTTGTGTCGCTGCCGTGGTCAGGCTTTATATTTTTATGTAAATCCATGGTACATAAAATGGAAACTTTAATGAGAGCGAACTCACACCAAAGATTTAATAGTTTCATTACTACTTTTAAGCTATGATGACTTTTACAATACATTACAACTTTTGGTAGCTGGTCTTTATTGATCCTGGCGACGGACTGTGATAAATAGATTCAACCCGTGATCACGGTCGCTGTAATTTGGCTGCTGATTGATTACGCCCTGTACTTTTACATAAAGGCTGACTGTGTCAAAATCTCTGGTCACAACATAACTCGTATTTATTACCTAAACAACTACTGAACTGACTAATATTTACTAACATTTAAACTTTCGCGTTGCATGATTATCACTATTTATTATACGGGAATTAACGCGCATTATTTACCTTCATCTATCAGTTCGCTCGTGATCACGGCTGATGCAACCTGGTCGAAACGTCAAGCAATTTTAAGGTTAATAATGCGCGTTAATTCCCGTATAATAAATAGTTTTGAATAATATTTTTCGAGCGTATACAGATCTATAGATTGATATGGCAATCAGGGTACAAAGTTAGATTGGAAATACCAAGATTGATATGACTCATTTATACCCGTGCAGCATCTGTGACACCTTTGCTTACACCAGTTTCCGTGATATTAATTTTCATCTCGCTAGAAAATAACCATGTCTAATTGTCGCGGTCTACAATGTACAAGCTACTGCTGCAGGATTGATCTTAAATAATGTAAAAGAAATAGTAGTCATAAGTGCAGGCTTTTATATTGAATTGATAAAATCAGTCATTCTGAAGGCAAGTGCGCAATCAAAATATAGATAAAATAGTATTAACATAGAAGCCAACGACAATAAAACAACGTAAACAATAGAACAAATTGTTTTATGTATATTGATTATTATTTTGTCACATATACCTATGGTACAAAGGGAAATAAATTATTAACATTTGCGTAATTTAAGACGTCTTTGTTTGTAAGTATATAATTAACAACTAAGTATACCTATCGATACATGACTTGTATTACATTACCATAGGTAGTTTGTTAATGAAGATATTTTATGTAGGAACATTTTGTTCAGATGCCGCATCGTCACAAGATCAACTATTATCAAATGCGACAAGACAGATGCAAAATCATACAAATAATAAAACAGTTGATAAAAATGAACTTTCAATTTAAGGACTTGCCGTTGACAATGCGGAAGTTTGTTTACATATGCCCTAATACTGAAACGTCACTCAGTTTTGAGGCGAGACATTTTTCTCTGCTTATTCTGTTACTATTATTTTAAGGTAAATAGCGGCCACACATGCCTCTTTTCAAACTTAAATTTAAATCATGTAAGTATTTTTTTTTATTTAAAAAAAAATATAAGAATGTAAAGAGTTAATTATTTTCGCAAGTGTACGATTAACACAAGGTCAAATCATAGGTCAGTGTAAATAAGGTTAACGTTCCAATTTATAAAATTAAACAGATTATTTATCAAACATCTTGACGTAAACGAAAAAACCTACGTCATGAAAATACGTTACAAACAAACCGAATGTACATTTACATATCCGTAACGAAACGTTTGTTAGATAGCCTTCGATACAGATAATACTTGCTCAAATACCTTTTACTGAAACAAATAAATGATAGAGACAATGTGTAAATTAAATGGATTGCCTAGTAAATAAAGTAATTCCCTGTCCTTATTTTCTTAAATCATTATTTTGGGTAGATCTCATCGCAGATGGCGAGATGAGTTAGATTCCTTTGATAAATATTGCAGACTCCTCATACTTCAACTTACTGTGAAAACTGCGAAGAGTGTAGAGGAACCTTTGCTCTGCAGTTGGATAATACAGACTAATATTCAGATAGATAAAAACCACACAGTTTGACTTCAGAATCAAGATATTTGAAGGCATTCATATTTATCTACTTATGGATTTGAAGTTTTATTTGCGACACATTAAACCTAGTAATGGTAAACTTCTCGTTTTAGAACCTCATAAAACATTTCAAATGCCTCATTTTCCCATCAAAAACACTTAATTTTAATAATTGTTGAACGCCACTTCCTCGGTTACTTCCTTAGGGAATCTTTAAAAGGCCTTCGAAAATTGACGAAGCGAAAAATCTTTCACAATCCTAATAGTCCCCCGAGAAAAGCCATAACTCCCTAATAGGTCACGACAACCGTAGTGTTTGTAGAAAAATATAGTAAAGCAAATTGCTGAGTACTCAACGCTCAATGTCCCGGGGATTTGGAACTGTAAGTTTGAGTGCTACGTACTAATGAGCGGCTACCTGTGGCGGGTCATGTGGAGCGAGCGACAGTCGCGCGCAGGCTTCCACGCGGTTCGGTAGCGCCGCGTCATGCCGCTAACCGCTTTCCGAACGCTCCGTCCGAAAATGTCCGAACATATCTAACGGACCGGCAAATTCAAATTTAGAACAACACAAAATTAAAAAAAAAAAATTAAGTGAGTTCAATTGTCTTAGGTTCTCTCGAAATTCAGAGGATACCTACCACCTGTTGGTCGCGATTTGGCATAGTCCAGTGGACAACGTCACAATCTGTTTACAAGAGGGGGGACCACCCCCGGTCGTGGGCCATGACGCAACGTTTTATGGGCGCCCTGCGTTGCGTTACTATGGCGGAAAAACAACACTCGTCGCTTGAAAATAGATTTCCGTGTTTCCACCTGCGCTGAACTAAACATTCTTTACACGGCTTCGTTGAAGTCGGGTAAATTATGATCTGTTTAAATACGGAGTTCCCTTGATATGAATTTTTGTAAGCAATACATAGTTCATTATGCAGTACATAGTTTTTAATTTGTAAGCGCTAAACTCGCGGCTAATTAACAGAAACAATGATTCCTTTAAGAACTCGTAAACAAAGAATTGTTTGAATAGTCCGCGTTGACGTCGATGCGAAAGATACAAGTGGAGTTATTCATTCATTAAAACTTCCACAAGTTCAAGGTTCGAATAACATTTGAGTGTTAATTATCTTTTGAATGCAAAAGATCTATAAACTGAAAACATCAGTGAATTAGATCAAACATCAAAAGCTAAATTATAACTAAGTCGTTAATTCGTTTTCACGTAATGTTTAAATTATATATTAGCTTATAAATATCAATATTACAGCAAGCTAATAACAATTATAAAGAAACTATATAGTTATTAGTAAATTCAACACCTCATTTTGCATACTTTAAAATCGATTCGTGAACCAAACGTCATCAAAATTTAACACAATACAGACTCTAACAGCACGAACACCAGAACACGATGAGAACTATAAAAAGCTCCCATCAATATTCTGACACTTAAAACCGTCGTAGCCAGATAGCTTACGTCAAAAATAAAGATATACAATTTTAGTAATAATTCAGAATTGTTAGTTTTAAGCCGACGGAGCAATGAAAACGTCTAACGCATACTCATAATTTACGCGATCTCTGTACCATATCAAAACATTGTGTTGAACATAAACATATCCGAAATTCTGAGTGATCGATCCATGGAGTGAAGTGAACTGGGTGACGTGAAACAGTGACGAAGTGTTGTGACGGTTTGAGTGTAAAGTGGAGATAGCGTATGATGTGATGATGCGGCGTGGGAAAGTGCTGCTCGAGGGCAGCAGACAGGGCTCAGTCGACGGCAAAACCAACGTACCTAATGACAAGGAACTAGTCCACAAATGCCATAGTGATCCTGGCGGTGGACGAGCTTTAGGAGCGGCGCCTAGAACGTATAGACATCGATCTGCCTCGGGCGCTACTAGAAAATGCGTTCTTACTCTTGATGGATATTCATATGTTATTGGTGAGTTCTACAGCGGTTTCATCAAATGGTTCTTTCTTATTGAGTCCAAGATTTATATGACATTATAACCTTATCAATTAGGTCAGCTGTTGCAGCGGTACTTTTAGTAATTAGTGATGTTTATGACAACAATCATGTGACTTTCATTCAATTGACTGGTCCAAGTATGTCTCATAGATTTAGAGACACAGTTATTAAAACAGACGTTGAAAAAACTGATGATTTTATAATAGATGACGCAGTATATTGAGGGCCAGATGCTAAAGGTAAAATTAGCTGTATACACAAATTACTGTTAGTGCTGAAGTAAATATAGTTTCAAAGAGAACTAACAGCGGCAATAAACTCGCGTACCACGATCGTGTCCGGTGATTATGCCTACAAAGAGCTTAAAGGGAATTGTAGTCAAGTAAATGACATGCTGTTAGTTCGACTCCTTTGGTAAAGTGCTCCTTTTGTAGTTTACAACTTGCGAGAACAGTTTTGGATTGTTTAAGTGTATTACAGCTCGGGTTTCTTCCGTCAAAAACATTAACATTAATTGGATTTAATTAATAGACTCAATACGGTCCGTTGCGTTGATGCCGAGTACATTGATAAAATTTGGCCATTGTCACAGAAATGTAGAAATGCGATTGTTTTTCATATAATCCCCGTCTAGTTCGTTACAAAGTTAAAGAATATAATGACTGTTTGTATCAAAAGAAAGTGTTCAAAGTATTATAAGTCAGGCCATTAAAGAGCATCGAGATAATTGGCTAGCAAGCTTCCTATTCATGAACACTGTTGTACTTAAACTTCAGTTTTATTCCGTAACGTGGAAGTATAAAATATAAGTCGAGTTGAATGATGACCAGTGTAATGAGAACGACGGAAAAAATAGTGTGTGTTACTTTGTAAGTTTACACTGATTGTAAGTGAAATGTGACTCAAACAAAACTATGTTGATCTAATTTTTATAGTAGTACTAGCTTTCGCCCGCGGCTCCGCCCGCGTGGATGTCGGTTATCGCGATAAAAACTATACTATGTCCTTCCCCGGGACTCAAACTATCTCCATACCAAATTTCATCTAAATCGGTTTAGCTGTTTGTGCGTGAAAGCATAACTGACAGACAGAGTTACTTTCACATTCTTAATATTAGTATGAATGAATGGAAATAAAACCTGAATTTCTTGTACAAACCCCCGAATCATAAACTTTTTAATAAAAAGCCCTTATCAAAACCCGTTCATCTTTTGAGCGCTATAATGCCATAGACATACATACATCTAAACTCATTAACACACCCTTTAAACTTTTTACACATCGCTTTATATGTCGGGGATTAAAAACCCAACAACATTCTTTTCATTGCGGTATTCTTTAAGGAGGAGTGTGTTTCCCCAAGTCAAACTATTCAATGTAAGCAAAGAAATTCAACCTACTTTTTCTCTGCTTTACTTTTTAGCCTAAATCCTATTCAATCAGTCTAAAGAGTCTGCAAAAAGCAGTAGGATAATTGATAAAGATAACGCACCCTCCTGCCAAGACAAACTTTTATAACAAATTCAAATCTATTTAGCGAGCCAGCGTTCATTTTGTATTCTATTTCGTTATTCAAAACTTTTCTTCATGGCAAGATGAAAAATTAAAACTCTGTTATGATAAACATGAGAACCAGTTTATGTGAAATGTATGTATCGTAACATTTTTTATAGCGTTTGTAAGTTTTATGTATTAAAAGAATAATTAAAAGCTGTGTAATGTGTGGTTTGGTAGTAAACTACTAAAAGTAAATTATGCTGCGCTATCCCGTGGATGTGGTAACGATTGCGTAAGCATAACTAAGCATGTGTGTGCGTCATACAGCAACAGCAGACTGTATATATATATATTTTAATTATCATAAGACATTTTTTCTATATTTAGGAGCCATACTCTTACCTATTAGTTATATTTCGGGACTTAATCGCGTGAATTATTTAAAGGCACGAACCTTTTATTTACCTTAAATTCGATCGAAACGTCGGGTAAATAAAAGGTTCGTACCTTTAAATAATTCACGCGATTAAGTCCCGAAATATAACTAATATGTATAAAAATCGCGAAAGTTTAAAAACAATAATTACATACTCTTACCTGTCATACTCGTACCTATATCTTATGACTAGCTGTCCCGCGCAACTTCGTACGCGTAAATTTTCCCCGATTTCGCAACATTTCTCGTCGCTGCTCCGCTCCTATTAGTCGTAGCGCGATGTTATATAGCCTATAGCCTTCCTCGATAAATGGGCTATCCAACAAAAAAAGTTTTTTTCAAATCGGATCAGTAGTTCCTGAGATTAGCGCGTTTAAATAAACAAACAAACAAACTCTTCCGCTTTATAATATTAGTATAGATATTTTAGCAGGCCCTTCTAAAAACATCACGATGCGATGTAGTATCAGACTTCTTGATAACAATGCACAGTATGATCAACGTAACTTGACCGGATTGAAGTTGGCGAAAAGTGGTTGCGCAGATGCATTTTTTACTAGTAAATGGTGACAGGAAGCGGAAGGGCGAGGGCGGTAACTAAACCAAGAGAATTAGAGATGCGATTACGCATTACTTTGTCTAACTCATGTTTTTTGTGATTGTTTTCGTAAAGAAATTGGTTTTCAATCTTTATTTAGTACTAGCTGTCCAGCGCAACTTCGTATGCGTAAATTTTCCCCGTTTTTGCAACATTTCTCGTCGCTGCTCCGCTCCTATTAGTCGTAGCGCGTTGTTATATAGCTTATAGCCTTCCTCGATAAATGGGCTATCGAACAAAAAATAATTTTCAAATCGGACCAGTAGTTCCTGAGATCAGCGCGTTTAAACAAACAAACTCTTCCGCTTTATAATATTAGTATAGATTTACTGTAACTGTTTTAAATTTAAACTTTTATGAACTCATATAAATAGTATTTTTATATTTTTGAATTAAAATTTTGTTAGTATTTTTAATCAATTAAACATAATTAATCGTTTTCGAGTAATTTTAGGGTCGTATCTCTATGACATGCGCGAAAGTGATAAGGACCTAACCTCAATCCGGTCAAGTTACGTTGATCCAACAGTATGTGTAAAGTTCTTTATCTTCTACATCTTCTGACGTCTTCGGAAAACTATCCGAAAAAAGGGTTGAAAAGATCGTGAAATTCGAGTTTAGATTTTCTTTTTTCGATTTAGGTAATGGAAAAAAACATAAATTTCGATTCTGTTGCCTTTTACTTTTAATGAATTTACAATAATATGTATTTTTCATATAATTGTCAATGTAATTGGCACGTCATCTAATCTAAATGTAATTTTTAATACATTCACCTGTGAGCTAAATACATTTGGGTACTATCTATTTATTTTAATTTTATTGTAACTCGCAATTTAAATTGGATTACTAACAACTAGTTTATATTTTTTCTTCTATTAATTTATCTATTGAGGTACAACACTATTGCTAGAACTCTTTTAGGACCCAAGGCCAAAACAGCAGTTTGTTTCGGCCAGTAACTTTTTATGATCCGCTTTTATATAAGACAGGATTAGCTCCTTTTCCACATCTCTGTAACCTCCTAGAGCTTCATTGGAGCTGAATGTCTGAAACCGTGTTATTACACAACGTAATTGTGTAGGTACTGTGTTATATTATTGAGGCAACTTATACGGTCGTTTGATCTCCAAATAGTACGTCTACTAAAATTGATCAAAATTAGATAAAGTAAGTGTACAAATTGATAAATACAAGAAGACTACGTACATAATGTATGCTTTCTTTTTACCCGACTGCAAGAAAGGGTTATGCTTTTTTTAGTGGCGATATTCTTCTCGCGCGTATCTTGAATGTACGTAATATTCCTATTACTTCATATCTTTCAAACCACGATTTCAATTATGACGTCGCTAGATTCATCCGCTCAAGCGTTAATAGATAAGTGATGATTGGAAAAAAATAAACATGGCGGCTGTGAGGTGTCAAATTAAAGAGATGTGAAAAAAAAGTTATTTGGAATACTGTAGTATTGGTATCAAATTAAAAGGCTCATCGTAAGCATTTCAAACAGATGTTTATGATTGTAATATTAAAAAGTTAGTAACCCATTGTACCGTGTGGTGCCGGCTTAAGAATAGTACCACCCCATCTCTACCCGTGGGTGTCGTCAAGGCGACTAAGGGATTTCACCCCGGAGGACGAGCAGCAGCGTCCTCTGCGTATTTAAAGCCTTACTGCGATCGCCAACCCGCTCGCCAAGCGTGGCGATTATGGCAATTACCCCCAGGATCTACATACTAGTAGGTTCTACTGGGGAGACCCGTGCCCAGCAGTGGGCCATCATATGGGTTGATATATAGTTAGTAACCATTATTTTTTAAATTTTCAATACATTACTATTGCAATAGCTTTGATAAAAGTAAGTTCTTACATCCTACAATCACAAAAAAATAATAAGGTAAATAAAAAAACCCGCCGCCGCTAATTTATTGTAGGGGACCTTGTTTTCAAGATCCCCTACAATAAATAATAGGCATTATGAATCTTGATGCACTTAGTAAAGTGCCTCCGGCTGCATGATATTACATATGTAGGGGATTTGTTTCGATCTTTTTTGTGCCGGCGGATTTTTTCTTAAATATTTTTTAAATATAATTAGTAAATACTATACGATAGCTCAAATATGGCCCAGCTATGCATAGTCTGTACTATGGCAACCAAACAACTGGTCAACTTATGTATAATATTTCTAATAAAATAAATACGAATTATAGATAACTTACAACCAGACACATAATACCTATACAATCGTGCTCATCACACAAATAATAATCCTGGTCTATTTGAACCCACGATCTCTGCTTTAGCACTCAGATTTCACCATTAAACATTTTCTAATAGAAAAAAAGATGACTTATATGAAATAAAAGATAAATTAAACCTTGACATAGAAACCAAAACAAGAGCTAAAAGTTAGTATACTTGAATTAGAACTGTACTTAATTGAACAGAAGAGAATTAAGTGTATTACGCGCAGTTATTTTCCGTTTGTTCCTTGCTCGTCTCAGTAGTTCGTTTGTAAACGGAACCAACCGGAACGTAAACAATTGTTTTACATTAGGCGCCTTTGGATGAATATTTATTCACTAACACTAAACTGATGTATTCGTTAATTATACTAGTAATATGTGGAGTTTGTCACCAAATATTTGTTTATGTAAATTATATTTGAGCTGAAAACGAAGTGTTGAATTGAAAATGAGAAGTTATACTAAATAGAAATCATTGATAACTCTGATAGATGCAATAATCTTTGACAAATTAATTATGTGTGCGTTATTATTCATAGTTTTTGCAACGCTTTTCATTGCTGCTCCGCTCCCATTGGTTGTAGCGTAAATGATAAATGGGCTATCCAACAGTAAAAGAATTTATCAATTCTGACTCATAGTTTCTGAGATTATGATATTAGTATATATAATCTGAATCTGGGGAATTGCTTCAACGATTTTCATGAAATTTAGTATATAGGGGGTTTCGGGGGCGATAAATCGATCTTGGTAGGTTTCATTTTTAAAACCCTCATTAAAAAAACACCGAGCAAAACTCGGACACCCAGGTAATTAATATTAATATAAGCAAAATTAGTACAAAGCTACATTTCAACAAATACATTAAGTAAAACTAGAATCTATTAAAATAAAAAAATCGAACAGACCTGAATTTTAAATTGTCAAATTTCAGTTTAAATAATCACTGAACGAGATAGAACAATATTCAATTAAAAGGCTCGTTCGATCATTATAATTACTGCGTTAATTTCAATAGACAGTTGATTTTGAGATATCGAATTTTCAAGGCTTTATTAATTGGAACTAATTCTAAAACTGCTAACAGATGAAGGAATTTGGTCAAGTCTGACTGTATAGCATTCGTGTATGTCTAATTATAACTATACGCATACGCCATTTTGTCTATTTTTTCAACATGGTAATTGACTACATTAAAAATAGATAATTTTATTGAAATAATAAAGACCTGCTTGAAATTCTCTAAACAACTAATGTTCGTTCACAGTTTTTGAATTTAATATCGCTAAAAGGAAAATAGTCAAATCAGTGTCATATGACACTGATTTGACTGTCATATGACTTTGATAAAGCGGAAGAGTTTGTTTGTTTGTTTGCTTTGTTTGTTTGGTTGTTTGTTTGTTTAAACGCGCTAATCTCAAGAACTACTGGTCCGATTTTAATTATTTTTTTGTTGGATAGCCCATTTATCGAGCAAGGCTATAGGCTATATAACATTGCGCTACGACTAATAAGAGCGGAGTAGCGACGAGAAATGTTTCAAAAACGGGAAAAATTTACGTATACGAAGTTGCGCGGGACAGCTAGTTTATAATATATTTAAAACTTTTATTTATTCATTATTTTCAAATATAACAAATACTTAGAGTAATTTAGATGATTACATGAACTCGAGAAGTCATGTAATGATGTCCCACTGCTGGGCACGGGTCTCCCCAATAGAACCTACTTATTATAGATCCTAGGGGTAATTGCCATAATCGCGACGCTTGGCGAGCGGGTTGGCGATCGCAGTAATGCTTTAAAATACGCAGAAAACCCTGCTGCCTGTCCTCCAATGTGAAATCCCTTAGTCGCCTTGACGACACCCACTCGAATTGATGGGGTGGTACTATTTTTATACCACACGGCTAAAGTTGAAATTTACGCACTGATTAGTATGTCCAACTGCTACGCAAGAGGTCGTGGGTTCGATTCCCACACGGGACACCACTTTGTGTAATCCATAAATTGTTGTTTCGAATCTGGTTATACTTTTTCTCCGTGAATTCAATGTTTATAAAGTTCCTCGCGACACATGGCTTGTACCCTAATGCGGGAGTCGTCTTTTATAAAGAAAAAAAAAACAGCATATTACGTTCTACACCATTACACAGAAATCACAATATTAAAGCCAGTTACAACACGAACTAATCTAATAATGCCTAAAGACGAATTAGTAGCTTGTACGGATCTTTTCTTAGCAAAGACGACGTACACGACGTTACACAGGATTACAATGACAAGGCCTTTAATCTTACGATGTGGCTTACCTACTTATTAAAGTAATTATCTGATTAAGTTTTAGGACGAGGTGAAGTCGCGTGTAGAATTTTAGAATTTTAGGCTCTAATGTCAAATGTGTCTCACTTATTTTGAAACTCGTACGCAAAGTCTATCTTAGTACCTACAACTTCAATTAATTTCAATAAACCTAAACGATAACTGATATCTGTCTCATTAGGTTGTTTAACTAACTCTAATCTTTCAATAAGCAGACTATCAAAAGTAATATCAAGTATGTTTTTCTCGTCAACATTTCCAATACTCAATGAAACATTGAAAATAATTGAAAAATAATGATCTATTCTACTAAAAATATCTTCGTAAGCTCCATTGAAGCTCAGCCAAGCGGCGCGGCCCTCTTGAATCAGTACAGTGATTATCAAAATCTGACATTGTGTCTATCGTTCCTGGCTACGTGATGTTACCACGATGACGTCATAAAGATAAGTGATAACTAAGCGATACCACGTTATCGGATAAACCTGATGTATCACTAATCGAATGTGTTTGTAGTTTTGTTTTACCTACGTGTTCTAGATAATAATGCGGAGTCTATTGGTTGCGTGGAAAGTTTTATTTCATTTTTTATTTCTGTAACGACTGTAAAACGCACGTCATGATAATCTTTATGGTGTAATAGTAGTAATTTAAAATAAACATGCATTAATTTACTAAACACATAAATCAAACACTGACTTTTGAGTGCCTCTGTGGCGCGGTGGGAGTGTGTCCGACTGCTACGCAAGAGGTCGTGGGTTCGATTCCCACACACGTTTCGAGTCTGGATATACTTTATATCCGTGACTTGTATGTTTGTAAAGTGCCCCGCGACACAGGGCCTGTAAACTACTGCGGAAATCGTCATTAAAAAAAAAGAAACAGTTCATTTTCTGTGAATTTAATTTCATCAATCTTTGCTTAACACTACAACACCTTAATTGTACCAACCTTTTAGTTTTTTTGTTCAGTGGATTGTGTAATAGGTACTCACTGTATAACACAATCCAGTGAACAAAAAAACTAAAACGATCTTTAAGCAAACACAATCTATGCAAATAAAGAAAGCTGCAGTTTATGTTTGTAATCGAGACAAATAAATAAAACTGAACTGTCTGTTTGTAATGTCAAAATAACAGTTTTTTACTAAATGCTTATATATATATATATATAGGTATAGTGATTTATACCTACTTTCAAAAGCATAGGATTAGTGATTTATATAAAAAAATTAAATAAATTTTATCAAATTTTATATTTTATAAAATAAAGTAATTTTCATAATTTAGCAAATTTAATAATTTACAGACAGCTGATGATGTAATGGGTAACTTAGGCTACTTTTATCATCACGGTAACGTCTATAAGGAGTGAGTAACACTGCTACTTCCCGCAATCGAAAACGCGGACATAGCTAGTTATTAATAAAATCTAATATTAGTATTTATTAATGTAAAGCTTTGGAAAAATACTTAGTACTGATAATACCTATTATTATTATCCCACGTATTCGATAATCTTACTCTTAAAGAGGCCCATAACCTCGTAGTGGGAACGCTATACGCCTGATTTATTATCAATCTTCATAAAAAAGCTGTTTATCGTGTGGCCAAATTTTAGTCGGCGTACTATCAGAGTGACGCGAGCTATGACTATACGCCGTATCTGATATAAATATGTTAATCACATGACATGATTTATTCAAAACATTGAATCAAACATTACGAAATATTGCAGGTGTAATTGCGAGCGATTTGAAGCAACGTACCATATAAAGAAGTTGGTCCGCCTTCACTCGACAGCACACAATGCAACTTGTTTTGTAGTTTCTAATGCAAGAACCTTATATCGACTATGCAATCCTTTTGATATGGAACTATTTTTGCGTCTGCTTATATTTCATATACTGTAGATCATAATCGCGTATATGTTCAGGTTGAATTATGACTGTATTGTATTGGCTGTAATCATGGAAGATTACTGTATATCTAAAACTAGCTGTCCCGCGTAACTTTGTTTGCGTAAATTTTCCTCGTTCTTGCAACATTTCTCGTTGCTGCTTCGCTCCTATTGGTCGTAGCGTGATTTGATATAGCCTATAGCCCTAAATGGGCTATCCAACAGTGAAAGATTTTTTCAATTTGGTTCAGTAGTTCCTGAGATTATTACAGCGTTCAAACAAACAAACAAACTCTTCAGCTTTATAATAATAATATAGATAAAAAAAATATTCGTATATAGTGTTAGGTACACTAAGAAATTGCTTGAGAATTGATAGGAGGGTCTTTATCTTTTACAAATGGCTTCCGCCTTTATAACGTTGACGATACGCACATTGGGTTGATGAATTTTGAAATAGTTTGTACATAAATTTGGACTTAGACCCGTTTCAGCTAAAATAAAGCTTTCATTTGGACTGATTTTAATATTTAAGTATGGGTAGTAAAGTTAATTTTGCTTGTCTTGGCAAACATTCAAGGATTTTGAACAGTCTCTAAACTTGTCAAATTTAAATAAAATACTTTTCCGCAATGTTTTTGTATTCTTACCGCACTAGCGTATACGTATTGATTTAAAATAAGAGTGACGTAATATTTATTGACGTATTTTTACAGCTTTATCGTTAGTACTAACAGCTTAAGTTGTACTTAATTACAAAATATCTAAAAATCAAAAGAATTGCAACATTCATGTCATTTCAACTACTTCTTTCAAATATTTTTACAACTATTTCAAATTTCTAAAATCAAATATTTATGTCATAAACGTTTATTAATGATTTGACGCTTGATCAAGTAGTAATCATCGAATATTATTAATTACTTACTTATATTATTATTACTTCAATTTAACCATTATGCGCACAAGATGTATATATAAAAGTTAGTTAAAATCAAAATATTTTATAGGGTAGTAAGTTTATGCAAGTAACTTAAAAGTAAACAATTCGAGCCATAGAAAAAAAGGCCAATCAAAAAGTATACGTAGTTTAACGTAGTAGTTCAAAGTAGCGGGGCAGCTTGTATATAATATACTAGCTGTCCTGAGCAACTTTGTCTGCGTAAATTTTTCCTGTATTTGCAACATTTTTTATTACTGCTCTGCTCATATTGGTCGTAGCGTAATGTTATATTACCCATAGCCTTCCTCGGGCTATCCAACAGTGAAATATTTGATTAATTCGGACCAGTAGTTCCTTCCTTCAAACAAACAAACAAACTCTTCAGCTTTATATTATTAGTATAGATTATATAAAATATTATATATTATATACTAGCTAACCCGCTACTTCAAACTACTACGCCAAACTTCGTCTGCGTTAATTTTCTCTCATTTTGTTATATATTTAAATTATGTTCCGCTCCTACTGGTCATAGCATTATGTTAAATAGCTTTCCACACTATGGGCTATTCAACACTAATAGAATTTTTCAAATTGAACCAGTAGTTTCAGAGATTATCGCGTTCAAACAAACACACTCTTCAGCTTTATAATATTAGTATAGATTATATATTTGCTACAAATCAAGACTAATATTTATAACTATACTGATTTAATAAAGCTAACTAGTTTGCTTGTTAGTTTTACAGCCCTAATCTCTGAAGACACTGCGCCGATTTAGTTGAAATTTGTTTTAAAAATAGCTCGAACCTTGAAATAAATTGCTTAAATCAAACGAAGCCGCTGGAAAATGACAATTAATTATATATTTTAAATTCTGTGGGTAATAAATAATAATAAACTGATATTTTGAAATGGAAATTGAATACTGAATAAATTAATAGCCAATTACCTTATTTGACGATTCATTTGTATTCCACAATTAAATCTTCCGTTACCTATTTAATAACCATTAAAACTTTGCGACGCATACAGTATGTTTTAATTGTATTGTTATAATTATGATTTACAATACTATTATTATCTGTAACAGTGTTTCCTAACCTTTTCTTGAACAGGGACCACTGTTAGTTCATTGTTGTTCCTAGGGACCACCATTTTACATGTTCTCTACACTAGATCAATCCGAAAATAAACTTTAACCAAAAACTCAATGTAAATTGCTTGGTACTTACATTATTTTAATAGAAAACATACTTATGAAGAAAAAATAGAACTCCTGCAATGCAACAAAGGGTTCTATTTGTTTATTCTAGTAATTAAATAAAATTTGAATCAATGTGATTTTTGAGCTTGCGCACGCGAAATCAGAAATCTTTCGCGATCCATTTTTGATTCCTACGGACCACTGATAGTCCGCTGACCACCGGTTGGGAACCATTGATCTATAATAATGATAGGTACGAAATGTTCATTTAAACTGAGAAATATTTACAAGAATGCGTGTGCCGGAGACACACAGGTGTGTATCTCCTGACACACAACTGGCACAGTGGCATCGTGTACTTTTATCACTTGCAATGAGTTTTCTTGTCGTCATATGAGCACTAGTCACACAATAATTAAATATGATTGAGGTAAGCAACGTCACCACTGTCGTCAAAACTTTTTTACAAAAAAATATTACCGACTTCAAAATTAAATACAAGGCAACTAAAAAGCAAAAAAATAATATACCTAGAATAACAAAAACAAATTAAACATTTTGAAGTTGGTGCCATGAAATAGTAGTCTTTATGTTTTAAAAAAGTTTTTTATTTCTCACTTTTTAGTGGGTTGGTATGTAATTCACTTAAGTTACAATAGGCTTATGTCAACTGCCCAAATCCTTTTACAAAATATTGCTTGCCCCGATGCAGGGCCGTTAATTGTTGAGGAGTTCACTATCAGCTCTATTACATTGTGTAATAGTAGTATAACGAGAATAAAGTGCTACTCAATACCATATTAAAGTAACTGAACCGCAAACTGTGAAATGTTGAATAATGCTCGTCATTCGTGGTCTTCATCATCAGTTCCACTTCACCAATTGTAGAGTAAATGCACGAATCACTGTGAAATATTCCTAAATCACTGTAGGTGTGCCTTTCATATTTTAAGAGTTCCCTCGATTTCTCCAGGATTCCATCATCAGATCGTGATCGGATGACAATGGGACCAACTTGGAAGTATACCCTTTCAAACACAAAAATAATTCTTCAAATCGGTCCAGCCGTCTTTGCGTAATCGGTGAACAAACATACAAAAAAAAAAACATACAGACGAATTGAGAACCTCCTCCTTTTTGAAGTCGGTTGAAAATGTCACGTCACTGGTCTCAAAAATCACATTAAACGTTCGGTTCTAATCTCTTTCCGATCGTGTCGTATTGATTAAGTTATTAAGAAGACAAAAATTGCATGGAAAATATGTTGACAAGATTTGTAATTAGAACTACTCTCTTTTTGCCCGACTATGTAGGAAAGAGGGTCATGTTTTTAGAGTTTATGTAAATTTATTTGCCGCGCTCTAGGGATGGATTAATGAATTTAACGAGGTATCGTTAGATTCCTCTCAGTTGTTAGAGCGACACATACAAGTGTGTGTATTATTAATCATTCGTCTGTATAAATTTTACCCGTTTTTTGCAACATTTTTCATTGCTGATCCGCTCCTATTGGTCGTAGCGTGATGTTTAGCCTATATATAGCCTTTATCGATAAATGGACTATCCAACAGTAAAATATTTTTTCAATTCGGACCAATAGTTCCTGAGATTATCGCGTTCAAACAAACAAACAAACTCTTCAGCTTTATAGCATTAGTATATAGGTAGATTGAATTTTCAATATTATTTTTTGCTGTCAGGTCAGTAGATTCTAATTTTAAGCCTATTTTCTTGTGTCTAAACTTTGGCCTTACATACGACATTGTGCACCCAGATGGTGACAACCGGTCAAACCAGTTCCTAAGTCATTATGAACGAAGTATTATGTATCATGTGTCACATACAACAATAGTCTTACTCTACAGGATGAGGTCAAACGCAAATGTAACACCACATTGTATGTAAACGCTGATATTTCGTGCCGATACCTGGAACTAGTCAAATGAATTCAGTACTTATATGTTGATCATTTGCGCATTCGTTGCCATTTATGTGGAGAGAAAAATATGGTTAGGTATGCATATGATATTGCGTTGTGAATTGTTTATGCTTCTTCGGGTCTTCGGTATGTCTGATGTATTTTTATATCATGCCGACATACTTGGCCTCCCTGGAAGTAAGTAGTTAATTTTTTCGACGTAAGTACTACGCAAGAAGTTCTGAGTTCAATTCAAATACGGGGCTGTATCGGTACCTAGTTTAGGGCAGAACTCTAGCAACTTAGGCGTAACTCAAGCTTAGCTTAGTTGAAACTAGACAATGCATAATGATGTATGCTGATTCCATATAAATAATCATCTAAAACTACACTATATAGGCTTGCGCTAAGATCTCTAATTTCAATCGTTAGTGTGGTTTGAGAACGGGTTTATGACTCAAAGGCAACGGAACTGATCAAGATCTGTCGGATAAGAGATGGGTGATCGTTTTCGAAAAATGTCACACCCTTTTGTGCCTTGGAGAGCACGTTAAGCTTTCGGTCCTGCGCTCAATCTCTCTCCAGTCGTGTCCGATTTCCGTCTCATTTCCTATGACAATAAGTTAGTAGAGAGTGCAGTGTGTCTGCGCATACACTCGTGCTCTATAATATCTCCTGCGTATTTGGCTAGTCTTTGGTGAGATTAGCCGCTGTAACCGATATCGGTTAGGAGACCATTATCATGTTTTACCAAAGATAAAAGTTGTAGTATCAACTAAGCCTAAGTATGCTTTCCTACTATTATCTTAGTTTCGTCATTCCTGTTTAATATTTTTAACCTGATGCATCTATTTCATATGTACAATTAAAAGGCAGGTCTATTCAACAACTATCAATTAAATTAGGCTTTTATTTAGTAGCAGTATTTTGGAATTTTTATTGTGTGGTCTTTTAAGTATCTAGTACCTATTTAATTTTTATTTTAAAAACCCCCTGGAACTTACTTTACAGAAGATAATATTTGATATTTTATATTTTTATAAACCCTGTATCTGTGTTGTTATATTAATATTTTATTTACTATCGTGCAAGATCAAGGAAAAATGAATTTATGGACTAAATAAATATTGAACGTGAGCGTTTATGAAGTTTTTTACTATCTGCGTTAGTGAATAATAAATAGGTTGGCGTGTAAAGGGAACGTCATGAATTATATTTATTTTTACTGGTTATAAAACTCCCTTGCTTGATAATTCATAAAAGAAAACGATTAAAATTAAATTTATGCGCTTGGATTCATTACATAATTTGTAATAATCTAATGTTTGCTGGTGTAATAGTATATGTGATAAGTGGTAAGGTATATTTTGGTTTTATAAAGATAACTAGCAATGTGGAATTGTCGTTTCACATTACTAGCAATCCTGTAAACCCCTCCAGCTAAGCTAAATGGCTTGTATTAGAAGTTGGTTCACGTCAGTAGTATAATGGCTAGCATTCGATGCGGGTTCGAATCCTACCTCACGATTGCGAGGCCGATGCCTTAGACATTGCCGCTTTATAAACTATCACATCAGCAAACATTTGATTACTGCAATAAGAAAGGAAGATTTCCTTCCGTATTAGTTTTTATCTTTCTTTTCTTAAATTAAAATGATATCATAGACTATATTTACATACCTGTATTCCTTTTAATCCTAAAGCCTCACTCTTGAATGTTTTCACAAGCTTTGTATTAATCCGTTCGCGATCATACCAAATTTGACAGAATGCGAAACATTCTCGGAGTACCTACTCAATAAAACCGATGTTGGTAAGTATGGTTAGACTTGTGTGACGAATATCTGCGTTACGAGTTTCTTGAGACGGTAAAACAACCTGAAGTTCTACCTACTAGCTGACGTACCAAGGCCTGCTGGACAAGAGCTCTTTCCAGTTATTCATACCGTGATAAGCTTCATTTATTTTGTGCAATCAACCTATTCACGTTCTTTTTTTTGAGCGCACCGCGCATGCGCCAGATCGCGCGGGCTTGCCACGAAAACGAAAAAAAAAAGAACGAGAATAAGGACCCAGATGATGATGATGCACCAGGCTATTACATTAGGCATGTCAAATATACAGCTTGGTTGCCGAAGGTCAAACATTGTCATAGCCAATTAAAGTCAATATTTGACCTTAAAGTCTGGGCTGGGCTGTCACCCCTCTCTTTCTACAAACGAATGACACCCATCGAGACGTGAGAGATAGACGATCAACTATAATAATTATAAAATTTTGATTTCACACTCCATACAGATTCCTTACTTCATGTAGTCCATCAAATCACCGTTGGTGAATGTATTTTACCTCCATGTGTATATGTCACTTTGAATATGCACAACGTGACCTCTGACGTTATCCATCAGAACGCATTACTCACGCAAGATTATCGAACTGAGCACGTGGAGTTCATCGATCAATAGAGAAATACAGATTCTACAGATATTAATACTCCACCTTTAATTCCAAATGACGTTTGATTGGAGACGAGCCATGAAAAGAATGAAGCCAAACGTCTGTAATAACAGATGATATAAGTATCTGTCTACTTCTACATATATAATTATAGTACTTTTCGAATTCACGGCAGGGTAGGTTCGATACTTTAATTTAAATTAACCTCACAATTAATACATTAAGCATGTTTCCACGTTTCAAAATACACATAAAAGAACACTATAAAAACAGGGCAAGTGCAAGGCAGGGCCACGCACAATGTTGGGTTCCGTAGTCCCCCATCTGAATAATGCGGCTTAATAAGTAGGTTTTCTGTTGTTATTGTTTCATACTACTAATAACGTTATACTTTTAAGAATTTTTCAATTTAAACTGTACGAAAATTTCGTTACTTTTCACTTGGTTTGCTGTTACTCTTTAACTTGTAAAGGCTACTAAGCTGTGATAGTTTTTCTTTTAATTTTACAACATATACTACTACCGTGATGGTTTTCACATACCCAAAATCAACCATTTAGCTGGCAAGAGGGGGTGGGGCACTTGTCTCTAACAAAAATTTTCACTTTAAAGCTTAACATTTCAGAAACAGATCCTTATATCGAAAAATTGGCTCCACAACCCCTAAATGTTTTTAATAGACCTATCTAATGACATCCCACACGGTGGGGTTGGTGAGAAAAAAAATCACATCCCTACTTTATTTATAGAGGAGAAACAGATTTTATTTTTTCACAATTTTAGTTTTTCGCTTCGTTGGCATAACTACTATAAGTCTCTGAGCTAAGCTAACGGACGGAGGGACATGGCGAAACTATAAGGGTTCCGTTTTGCCATTTTGGCTACGGAACCCTAAAAATATGAAATTAAATATAAACTATTTTATCATATACAGCTTTGTTAGGCTACAAAGAGACCAACCTGACCGACCTTCCGACCAACCGAACCGACTATCGAAACTGCATTGTATAAACTAGAAAGAAACCAAATTAATAATGAATGTATCTTATTATTTGCAAGCTTTCTCAGAAGACCATACTATTTATATTGACGTAGACATATTTGTAATATATTTGATATATGGTAACAATACACGCTAATCTATGATACGAGCTTCTCAAGGGATTTAACGAGTATCAAAACATCTTATTGACGTCATCTTAATTCTGCTAACCTTCCACGATAATGTCATTATATCCAAGATTTTGTTAATTATTTTCATTGGTTAGTTTGATATTTGGCTTCTTAAATAATACTTAGCTATCTGTGAAATCATCCTAAGGAATTTAATAAAAATTTAAAGAGTAAAAACTTGATGAGAATTTTTCTCAAGTGTCGCAAATTCCATTGAAAATTTTTTTGTTCCACCCTCTTATTTTTTTAGTTTCATTTATAAGTGTAGTATCCGAATAATTTTGAAATTATCACCATGGTGCCTATATCATGGTGATAATTTCTAAATTAATCGGATACTCAAATGTTGTACAAATAAATAATTCGACCTTCATCGTAAATCAAAGTTAAATATTTAGATTCAAATATGTATTCGACAGATTGGACTCCATTATTATCCATTATCTCTACCAAAATTAAATAGCATATTCTTCCAACCACAAAAATAACTATTTAATTATTTTTTGAGAGGCTATATCGCTTTAAACATAATTAAATATTGTCCAAAAAGTTAAACGCTTATTAAAGATAACAACAAAAATCAAAAAGGTTTTAAATTACAAGGTCATCAACCCACTACTGTCATATTAATCCAATGTGTGCCAGCAGTAAGCAGCTAGGAGAAAAGAGTTAACTTGCCAAAATTAAATGGTTTGCCAAAATTATTAAGCTTACTTAATTTAAAAGTCTGACCTTTTTCGTACTAAGTGAATGTTCTAACTTTATCGTATTTGTAACTCAAGAACGCATAAACGTTATCCTTATTGAATTACGTGCACCGCAAACCGTTGTTTGGGGCACAACCTGACCTTTTGTTGACATTTTCCGCTTGATTTTAGGTCGCAACAGCGCTACCGCGCTAGATTGACAATTTCAACGGCTTTGTTGTTTATTTTGTACGTTACGTTTGCAAACTATATATGTACTAACAATTAAAACATGTACCTTTATTGCTACAAACGGTTTTCTACTTTTGACGTCGAAACAATTAAGATTAACGTGTGCAGAATATCTATTCCTTTGAAGAAGTAGGTTATCGTAATAAATTATACAGGCAAACAATTGAAATTATTTAAACAATAATAAAAAAAAGTGTAAATACTTTATGATGACAACATTATTTTTTTTAAATATCTCTATACTCAATCACTTGTCCTGACTGACTGACTGATTCATCAACGCAGAACCTAAGCCGCTGGGGCTGGCAAACCTGAAATTGTGATAGTCGATGTCTTTTATATTGTAGTCTTTTTAGAACTACTAACAAAGGTTTTTTTTTTAAATTCGTCCTCTAAGGGGTAAAATAAGGTTCGCGAGTTTACATGAAACTCCGTCAGTATTGAAGTGAGATCAAAAATTTCGTGTTTTTTTTTTGCTATAAAATAAAGAAACTCGTGTTTCAGAGTTAGAAAATCAACACCTTAGGGAGTAATATTGGGGTTGCAAGTTTGTGTGAACCTCTGTGAGTTTTTAAGTTAGATCTGCTAAATTCGGATTTGGCTTTTAACCTTAAAATAAAGAAATACATGTTTCAGCGTTTTTAGACAATCAACCCCCCAAAGGATAAAATATGAGTTCGAAGTTTGAATGAAACTCCGTCAGTTTAAAGTCTGAGATCTATAAAAATCGGTGTTTGGGTTTATTGAAATTTGTTTTTGGTTGTAAATGCACGTGTTTTAGCGTTTGATCGAAAGCAAAAATAAACCCTAAACGAGGTATACATAGTCATCCACGCGGGCGAATCAGCGGGCGACAGCTAGTCTTAACAATAACGCTGCAAAATTGAATATCTTCTTCTTGTGATTTTATCTATGGAGATACCTATTACTAGATTGTAATCACAATTTATAGATGTGTCATTCTCAAGGTTACTTTTTATTCTACGCTAATGTAGTTTAACAAAAAGTTCATTATTATTATTCCCTACAGTTGCTTTAACGTACAGTAGTGTTGCTACTGTACTAACATCATGGTCACTAACATTCTTAAATCTACATCATTTTCCGAACAAAATTAAACCCGCATCAATGCAGACATTTATACGCAGCACGTACTTTCACACCCTCCGCTTTTTGACATCGGTTGTCATAATATCGAACACAATCGGCTCTTATAAATAGACTGCTGGGTCTTTCCTCAATTGTACCTAAACGTCGATGGAAGTTACTTTCTTTGGAAGAATATTTTGAAAACTACATTATTATGTTTCGTATTTTTTTTACCATTGTCGTTTTGATTTCAGTTTCGATATTTCTTGTAGCACTAAACTACGCAAAAAAGACAAATGTCGCAAAAGATATTTTAGAGTTGCAACCTAAACCTTCGAGGATCAATTTTATCCATCGACCCAGTTTAATTATCAAGCACAAATTTTAATACAATTCCCTTATTAAATCCATTAAAGAAAGAACATACATTTTTTTCAGACAATTCATGCGCACTTAAATTCAAAGATGTTTGAAAGATGAATTTGCTGAACAATTTTAGACTTCAATAGCTACAGTATCTGCTAGTAATTTTAAGGTTCGTTAAATCACGAACCTTAAAATTACTAACAGATTCGCCGTGTGGTGCCGGCTTAAGAATAGTACCACCCCATCTCTACCCGTGGGTGTCGTCAAGGCGACTAAGGGATTTCACTCCGGAGGACGGGCAGCAGCGTCCTCTGCGTATTTAAAGCCTTACTGCGATCGCCAACCCGCTCGCCAAGCGTGGCGATTATGGCAATTACCCCCAGGATCTACATACTAGTAGGTTCTACTGGGGAGACCCGTGCCCAGCAGTGGGCCATCATATGGGTTGATATGTAAATCACGAAAATCAAATCTAGTGAAAGCTCTTTCAAAATCAAGACAGGATCTAAATTAAAATAAATTCCTATTACAAAATGTTACGCACTGTAATATATATTACGTACTTACTAACATAACAAGATTTAAATTACAACATGGCTTATGTGGATTTACTCGCAGTTCTGAAATTTAATTTGTTTTCGTTTTTAGTGCTTGCAAAATGCTTAAAGCCTTATCTTTATACCATATAATTTAGTATGTCACTCAGTGACCACAAAATACTCCGAGTACTCTAGCTACTCGAGCAGATCAAACGATTTAAACAACGGTGCCACTGTTGTTCCCTAGATCTACCTATCAATGGAGACGTTGGTCGATGTTTGCATTTTCATAAATTAACAATAACCCCACGTGCCCCAGAGAGCACGTTAAACCATCATTTCTGCACCTAATCCCACTCCGGTCCTGTCTAACTTCCGTCCCATCACACAACGAGAACAGAAATAATAGTGTGTCTACTTAATTACATTTTTTTTTTAAGTCGTGCGCCTGATGGCTTACCGTCACGTTAGCCGATAACAGTATCTATGCCGCCCAAATCCTTGTTTGGCATCTGACCATCACCGTACCGCACTCCTCATTTGAGACATTAGTTCATAAGTCTCATTTGCCCAGTAATTACACTTGATACAGGGCTCTTCAACCGAATACAGTGATATGTTAACATCAGTATTTCACGGAAGAATAACTGACACAGTTGTGGTACCCACCCAGATGGTCTATGGCTTAGACATATATATCTTGACTGGGGGTCTATTCTCGTATTTAAAGCAGTGCAGTTGCAGTTCAGTTGCAGTTAAGTTTCGATTAAAACGGCCATTTTTATATTCTTGTAACTTTAGGATCGATCTCAAAGTTACAAGAATATATATAATGCCCATTTTAATCGAAACTTAACTGCAACTGCACTGCTTTAAATACGTGAATTGGCCCGCTGGTCTCGATGAGATTGATGGTCATAACCGCTATCTGTTTCTAGAAAATTATAACTACAATAACGTAATAAACATTAATAAATCCTTTTCTATGCATCTATAATATCTAGGTACACAACTCGATACACTTTTGACTGGCGATGCGTGAGCTTTAACGCTAAGTGCTAACTCTGCTAACAGGTTTGACGGGCCAAGCTCGTTACAGCTCCAGTAGCGAAATGTTTATGCATGTATGAATGGGTTTTAGTATTTGTTTTTGTGATAACTTTTAAAATTACTTGTGGTGGAAATTGAACTATTTAGAGCATTCGTGGTAGATAAACTACTGGAGCTAGATAATTTGAGTATAGTATTTATTTAACTAGCAATTACTAATAATTGCAGAATCCTAAGCAAGTCAATATTTATAAAAACTGATTGAACCAGGCGTCACATGGCGTAACTCCATCATAAGTAGATTATTAGGGAGGGATCCCACGACTGAGGTTAGTCGACTGAGCTCAGTTGATGCCAAGCTGTCCTGAGGATGCCTCGTGTAGAGGCAAAACACGTGTCGAAGTTTCACTTCGTGGAAGCGGAATATTGCAAGTCAAGGGTCCGGAGGTGCCTACCTCTCTACTTGGTGAGAGTACCATGCGCCTGATGGTAAGCGTCACGCTAGCCCATATCAGTATCAGTGCCACCCAAATCTTTGTTTGGCAAAGATTTGAATGCGTGGTGCATTCAAATCTTTGCCAAACAAAGATTTGAATGCACCACGCATAAGACTAATTTGCCCAGTAGTTACACTTGCTACAGTGGCCTTCAACCGAACACAGTGATGTATTAACATCACTATTTCAGGGATGAATAATTGGCACTATTGTGGTACCCACCAAGAGTGTGGAAAGAAGAGAAAGTGTCTAATAAAGATTTCATCCAAATTCGTCCATTCCATGTGCATCTGTGTGTAGCGTTACGTAGCCTCAAAGATACACATCTTAAACTTATAACACTCCTCCTTTTGCGTTAGTGGTTAGAAATGTGATAGTAATTGTCCTGGGACTTTATTTGCGTTCTTTTTTTTCGTGTCCACTTCAAGCCCGTGCGAACTGTCAAAATCTTGTTATAATGGTAACTAGAGAGCTGTGCTTAAAAATGTAACAACGCGCATGGGCGGTGAAAATCTTTGAGCGCACAGCGCATGCGCCAATTTGCACGGGCTTGTCACGGACACGAAGTAAAGATCACGAATACCCTGTTCTAAATTTTTATAGCATTTTGACTGAGTTTTTGGACATGGCGAAAACTTTAACACACCTAAATAGATTAATTAACTATCGTCAAAGCAACAAAACCGTGGAAATTAAGTTACCTCCAATTTTGGTGGTTAATAGCTATTAGATTGATTTAAAATGACAGGGGATTAAATGTGAATGCTATGTCATAACATAGCGGATCTAAAATTATCGGATGACAACAATGCAAAGAGGATTACTTTTAATCCAGCGCATGAAATACCGCGTATTACCTTTTATGATATGCATAAATCCATTTACAAAACATAAGTAATGGTAAACCCATTAATTGCTCCATCCGTATTTTTTTTATAAATTTAATTCAAAATGTTTGTAATCACATTTTTAGTCCAGTAATCTAACTAAAGTAATCTCAATCCCATTTATCAATACAGAATACGGATCTGAAGTAAATAAAAAAGCGTGTGGCATACTTTTAGATCGTGATCGAATGGATAAATACGATATGTCACTATACTTGTCACCTTTGCACAGACCCATTTTTTTTTCAAAGCACAATAGCTCAAGATCATAATGGTTGAACCATTATGATCTTGAGCTATTGTGCTTTAATGTGTCGTTAATGATCCACAATCTCTAAGAAAGATTTTGTTGAAAGCGTATTTCGTATTAACATACATACTGATAACACCCGTACTATTCATTCATTCTGCAACTCAACTCGTGTTTGCGACTGTCTGAAAAATGACTTCGATTTTTTTGGTTAGCATATGCCGTTAGTCGAGATTCTCGAGTGCCAGCCAAGACTTAAACGCAGTGTGGGCAGACCCTCTACCATATGGACTTACGAGTTGTCCAAAGCAGAAACCAAAAGAGAAGTTGTGGCCATGGATTGTCAGTTGTGGAAACAGTTGTTGAAGGCTTTAGCTCAATCGGCGGTTTTTGACAATCTGCACCTGACCTGTAGGCTGAACAAAAATTGCCAATAACCTAGCGATGTTATGTATACGACCTTACCTAATATTTTAGACCTAGGTTGGTTCAGAACACTCAGCCTAGGTAAAAACATATAGACGATACACATGTGCCACCTTATTAGGCCGCTCTTATTAGAGTAAAGGGTCATTTTATTGCGTTACGTCATTGAGTCCGGTCGTAGATGTTGGTAACACATTAGTTGATTGGCGATTCCATCAAGTTATATTACATTTTTACTTAGCAGTATTACTTTTTAATTGACCTTTTTTTCTGACGGCCTCCTAAAATGAATTGTTTATCTTGACGATTATAAGTGAATTGTGTTTGGAATGAATTCGATAATAGATTTTCTACATCAAGTTATATTTTTTCTTCATTCATGACGCAAATGTGGTTAGTAGGTACACCAATTTTGGAATGGGTGTAGTTTACGGCATCAGTCGTGTGATAGTGTAGTAAACGTGGTTTATTCCCACCCAGAAACACCTAAACCTGTACGTAACTCATCGGGAAAAAAGGGAGAAGTATCTCATGGACACCCTGTTGGAACGTATTTCCTATATATTTTTTGTGTTTGTATTAACTAAAACTGGATAAAATAAAAACTGGAAGAACGTAACGCATTTTTCACACATACCATACACAACTAGTCTGAAATAGGAAAAACAAACATTACAACCTTTTACAAAAACACGAACAACTTGTATAATACGAACTCCATAAACTAGCTTCACATAGGTTATCATAAATAATAGATTTTGGTCAAAATGTAACACGTTTTCCGTCTAGCCACTCATCCCGCAAACAAAAACGTGCGATAAGGAACTACGTTCCAAAAACTCAATCTGTCACACTATTACTAGTTGCAATAAGTTCCAGACGAGTGCCACTTGTCCAAACCACCGATTGAGCTAAAGCCTTCCCCAACCGTTTCCACAACTGACAATCCTTGGCTACAACTTCTCTTTTGGTCCCATATGGTAGAGGGTCTGCCCACGCTGCGTTCAAGTCTTGGTTGGCACTCGAGATTCTCGGATATCGGCTTATGCTAACCAAAAAAATCGAAGTCATTTTTCAGACAGTCGCAAGAACTGGGCCCACGAGTTGGGTTGCAGACTGAACAGACTATCAGAGGCTTGTGTCTCAGCCCGCAAACAAAAACGTGCGTTAAGGAACTACGTTCCAAAAACTCAATCTGTCACACTGTTACTAGACGCAATAAGTTTTACAGACGAGTGGCTCTCATCGGGAAAATCACAATATATACCTTGTAGGAAAAAAAAGCTGCATAGTGTCACGGTGTAACCGTTTGGAAAAATATTAGCATAGAGTCGAAAAAATTTGTTATTTGTTCGTTTGAATTTGAGAGCAGTGCTCAATGCTCGTCGTCTATTGGAGTTTGTGTCATTCGATTATAACGCTATGTATGTTTGGACTGAACTTATCCCTATATTGTTGTCGGTGTTCACGACTCGTATCAGTAACTATGCTAGATAATATCTCTTTAGTTAATTGTCTATTCAGTACGTTAACCAAGTATTTACAATGACTTGCACAAAGCACCGGACGCTAGCTCTGACAATGTGCCGGCCAATTACTTCTTATAATTGGTTTTTCATACTTGAATTAGATTACCTGTCACATCAAATAGAATATGAAAAAAAATGTTTTTAAACTTTCGCGATTTTCATACATATTGTACTCTCGATTTCCAGGTAGATACCACCAGGATTTTCTGGATAACGAGCATGAGCACTGCTTGGCAGCGCAGTTGTTTATTCTGGGTCTGGATTTAATTTATCTAAAATAAAATGTAGTATTTAGAAATACCTTTTTAATTATCAGTATTCTGGTTGTCATGGTAAATTCCTACCAATTTAATTAACAGTTTTCTCGTTGTCATGGCGAATTCCTACCTATTTAATTATCAGTTTTCTTGCCTAATTGGATTAAGTAGCCGTGTGTGAGTTGTTCCAAGATATTTATTATTTTTATTAGTCTTGAATAAGTATATTTAAAAAATATCCAGCTACAATTAAATATACTTGCAGAAATTGATTTAAAATAAACATCAACTAGCTGACCCTGCGCAACATCGTATGCGACAATTTTCCCCGTTTTTGCAACATTTTTCATTGCTGCATTGCTCCAATTAGTCATAGCGGGATGTTATATATCCTATAGCCTTCCTTGATAAATTGGCTATCCAACATTAAAAGATTTATTCAATTCGGACGAGTAGTTACTGAGATTATTGCGTTCAAACAAACAAACTCCTCAGCTTTATAATATTAGTATAGATTTCATATATTTTGTAATAATCCAGCAAGCAGTAAACATTCTCTAACGAAACAGACAATTAATCATCAACTTGTAATTACCCGTTTCCTTTGACTGGTCCGCGTGTATTTGAGAGGGTTGTGTAATCGAACCTCTTTGAAAACACTATCAAAAGGATTTTGATTACAAACAGTACCGTAGCTAGTTTCAAATAGTACAAATGGTTTGTTTGGTTGCTAACTTTTGCCTGCGGCTTAGCCTACGTGAGTATTGTATGTCCTCCAAGCTTCTATATATTATTATTTATCCATATAATCTCCCACTGCTAGGCACAGGTCACCCCAGTAGAACCTACTTAATATAAATCTGTCATCAAAATAGTTCTGCAGTTTAGAGGTGAAAATCTGTTTAATAATATCTTGGGACAACTCGCACAAAGCTATCTGATCCCAAACTAAGCAGAGCTTGTACTATGGAAACCAGACAACCGATAAACATACTTATATTTCTAAATACATACATATTATAGATAAATAACACCCAGACACAGGATAAACCATCGTGCTTATCACACAATGTTTTATCCTGGGTGGGGATCGAACCCAGGACCTCTTGCGTAGCAGTCGGATACACTCCCACCGCCCGCGCCACAGAGGCAGATACATTACCTACTATTAAAATTTTAATTCGGTTCCGATTACTGCCGATATAATCGTATCAAGTCGAATTTATTATTATTAACGAAATGTGTTATTTTAATACCTGTCATTTCGTAATCACTTACAACTGACGTGAATAAAATTCGGAATATCAATACCTTCAATATAAAGATCAGAGAGTATAAGTAAATAATTGTATTTAAAAAAAAACTGCTCTTTTACGTATAAACTACTGGACTAATTATAATGAACCTTTACAGTAACGTAGCCTATACATCAAAATAACACATAGGTTACTTTTATCACAATATCTAACATCGACGCGTGAGGAGCCCAGAGGCAAAAAAATGTCATATAAATGTCTCAGGCCTGTCACTTTACCAATTTAATTATAACGTTACGTCATAATATAGAAGTACAAAACATCGAGTGTACAGACGGCAAGCATATAGCTCATAGCACTGACCTTTGTATACAAACTGTATACAACAAACAAAGTGGCAACAATTTCAAATGCCGAATCGAATGACCGTCCTGCGAACTTTTTTGACACTTATAACAAATGGCCGTTGTTTTTATCTATAATTCACAGGTAATATACCTACATCCATTTGATTTTTGACAAATGACAGTCCAAATGTCAAAATTAAATGGAAGTTTTGTAGCGTCAGCGTACTAGTACTATAGAGGTCAGTGCGTGTATTACCTTCTGTACTTTCAGTATTTTGTGTCATAATTTAGAAGTTAATAACAAAATCATGACCAAACACGCAGAACCTGTTGTTGACGCCTTAATGACATTGCATCAAAGATAAACGGATATTAGAGGCGTGAAAGGTAAATATTAAATGTTTTGCAACGATGAAATGTTGGCAATTAGTTTGAGAATGGAATATATTGATTGTATATGTTACGAGGCTGTAGAATGTAGATCATAATCTCGTGGGCATTATGAAGACAAATGATATTTTGGGATTGAATAACGATCAAATTAAACTTAATGGACCCGCTTTTGGATTTATTGAGTCTTAATTCTGATGTGTATCAAGATTTGAAGGGCTTGGCTCTTAGCTGAGATTTATAGTCCGTAATTTTACTTCGCTTATTCAAACTTAGCAAAAATATGATAAGACATACGCTGGCCGATTAAATAAATGATCTTAGAGCAAGCCTAGCATTATAATAATAATAATATCATTTATTCAGACCATTGATCCATTTAGTGTTAGTAAATAATATTGAAAAATATAAACACCTTAAAGAATAATGTTACTAGTAAAATATAATCTTTAAATTCTACCGGATGGACTTCATATGATCACGGTCACACTGATGCATGTATTGGCAGCCCAGTCTTAAAGCAATCATTATCAGAATACTGTTCGAGCTGGGCCTAATTATGCGCACCAGAGATTTGCATTTCTTGCGAATCGTTGCATAAAAACAATCTGTGCACACTTCGGCATACATCCCTGATGCACTGCAGCTTTTAGAATGCTGTCGGGCAGCCCTTACAGAATTCTGAAAGAATTATTGTATAGGACACGGAGAGCACTGTACAATTTTTTATAGTGAAACGCCCACATCCTGCTCGTGTAAATTTCTGAAAAGCCTTTATACTATTACCTTAGACGATTGATTTCTGAAAAGTTAACGATCCGCCAAACAGCTAAACTTGGTCAAATTTTATCTAGGCTAAGCTTACGATGAGTCTAAATACGTTCTATATGTTTAAGCCTATGGCACAAACTCCTTTGACTGAATCGGCGATAGAGTGTACAGCTGCTGTATAACAGTAGTCTTGCAGCAGTTGAAGTGTATCTCCAAAGAGCAGTGAGAAAAAACATCAGCTAAAAAGCAAAATAACGAAATATTGAATTAAAACAAAACTAACGCATCACAACACGAAAATTAGAAAAGTGACACAGTTAATAGATAAACGATACTCGTCGGTTACTTAGTAGCAAATACATATGATATACAAACCGGTTCGTTTGAACGTGCAATAACACACATCTAACAGCTACTATAAGAACGTAATTTAAAATGACATCGCACGGGATTAAAAAGCAGATGGTTATGTAGGCAAAAACAGTAAATAGATGATTAATGTTTCAATAATGATTAAACAACAAAGAACCTTGGTTGATGATGATGTTCATCAGCCAATCTCACCAGCGACTAGCCATCTACAAGTATGGGCGCAAAACAAAAGTACAATATTGAAGAGAGAAAGAACGAATAAAGAAAGAAGTCAGAATTAAAGTGCTCTTTTGATATATTCAACACGACCAAAGATACCTCAGAACTGACGTTAGCGTCAGTTCTGAGGTATCTTCGGTCGTGTCCAAAGCAGACGAAGTAATCGATTTCATTTTCAGCGGTAACAGAATTTTCTAACTTGCTAGCTTGGTTTTGTATTCTAGCTTGATCCATTCAATCAGTTGAACTAAGTTAGTCTATTACCATTATAACAGCCTCAAGGCTTAATATGCAAACTAAATCATGTTATAAGAACAAAGTTTAAACCAGGGCTTCCATTGTAAATGATTAGTTATACTGAATAAATAGCCTACTTCCACGTAAGTATTTTAAATATTTACGCAATGTCAGTCATCGAAATAATGCGAACATGTACATCAAACTGTGCTTTAAATGTTCCCAATATTTACGCGAAATGATGAAACCGCAAACAGTAAAGGCATGAAATTCGTAAAATGCACATCAAGTAAATATACCGTGAAATATTCAGAAACATAATACGTTTGTTTTCTGTTTACGGTACTGTCATATTCATTTACCTTTTTCAAATCGTAGTGTGTACGCCGAATTTGCACAAATTTTACATACTACATTATACGGTATATATCGTGTTATTTTATTTAACCTTTGCAAGATTTGTAATGCATAAAATACCATAATTTGTGTAAACGAATGAGCAAACAAAAGGTTTTAGAGTTTACAATTTTTCTTAGTCTTTAGCGTCATCAATTTATATAACACTTTCGCGTAGCATGATCATTAATCACATTCAGCTTGTACTGATCGGTCCCATGTAAGCACTTGGGATTGCATGAGATTTCAACTGAATTGCGCCTACCTTTCATAATAATGTACTCATTGGAACAAGAGATTGCTTTGTCTCCATATCAAAAAGACTTTAACAGAATGGCAATTGACCTTTTGGTTTCTTGGTTTGTTCATCATGAACCTTTTTTTGATTTTTTGTTTTCTTAGTGATCGTCTTTCATTATGTCTCTGGAATATCTTTGCTAAGATATAAATTTCTCAACTCTCTTCAGTTCTTCTTCTACAATGTTTTGGTATTTCGTAATCCTAATTGATGAAACAGCGGCAGTTTTTACTCGAAACTTAATTTTGTTCTTGTTGTTACATTACTAAACATAATTAACTATTTAATACAGAGATTTGTACGAACTACGTGCTGAGAATTAAAGTAATTACTCGCCAGTCGTATTTTAAATTGTTCTTTTGCTCATACAGCCTGTAGGGTTTTGTTTAATTTAGCTCCATTTCGTTGAAATTAACAACTTAAAATGTTTTACCCTTTTATTTTATTTCCACACAAGTTTACAGATTACGTTTTATAAAGCTTGAAAGGGTTTGAGTCCATTTGTAATAATTAATGTAGGATATTGTCACGCTAATAGAAAAAGGTATATCGGTGGAGGAATACATCGTGAGGAATTGTACCTACGTCCTAAAACCAAAGAATTTAGACTACAACGAAGGCCGATATTCTAGCAGTGTAGCTAGGTTAGCTATTATAATTATCATCAATTACAACTTACTAAATATACCTAAGTATTGATTTTGAGTAAGAAAGAAGTAAGTTTTCTTTCTCGTCTAACAACTATATTTGTGCAAAAAATCATTTCGATATATTTCTCCGTTACTAACTAAGTGAGTATCTATTACGTGCAAAAAGAAGAAGCCAATAATATTAAATAGGTATATTAGTATCCATAGATTTAAACATAACACTAAAACAGTTTACCTAACGCGCAAATAATCATAAAATTGATGTTTGTGTTTTCTGACATGCAATATGATTAAAAATCGAATAATAGATAATGAAAGATATATAATTTTGATTATTAAAAATAAATTAATTTAGTTTTATTGAGAGCGTAGGTTAAGTATGTAAGAAAGAAGTAAATAAACCTGTTTTTTAAATTACAAACAGGTATAGGGTCCTTGCAACAAGGAGGATTCTTTGCCATAAATATTTAAGGTTTACTTTTTTTTTTTTTAGTAAACACAAATATACTTGCGATTAGTCATGTTTTATTGACAAGTTGCAAAGCAATACGAATAGCCGAAGAATAGAATAAGACAACTAAAATTCTTCACTTTTTTTTATTGCTGAGTTTTACAAATATTTTGTTTGTTTATGAACTGTGAGAGGCAAGGTACTGCCTGTAAAATATGCCAAATGCCATTTTAGAGCCGCGTATCTGCCTGAGCTCAGAAACGTCATGTCATGAGGTAACCGTCACTAGCGTAATTTTGCGATCGATAACGGTGCAATTTTCAATGTTTTCATTATACACTTTTAGCTAGTCAAATTATTAACATGCTAATTAACATTTCATTAAACACATTTTTTTCATAGGTCAATATACCTAGTCTAGCCATAAATATTGTTACGAAGAAAAAACATTTTTTTTTATTGCAAATAATATTTATTACTTTTACAGTGTGTTAGTTTAATACATAAATAAAAAACAATTCAAAATATAAAAAGCTTATTCGAAGTGGTCTCCATTGGCTGCAACACAGTTCTTTAAACGTTGAGGCCAGTTATCAATAGAAGCACGCACTCTTTCCATGGGAAAATTCTTCACTGCCAATCGTATGGATTGTTTTAGGGACTCCAAATTATCATGGCGTTTAGAGCAAGCCATACTCTCTAAAACTGACCATAAATCATAATCCAGCGGATTAAGATCGGGACTAGACGACGGCCAGTCTTCAGCTCTGATGAAGTCCGAAACGTTCACTTCCAACCAAGACTGCGTGGACCGAGCTTTATGACCCGGCGCTGAGTCTTGTTGGAAGGACCATACTTGGTTATTGAACATGGTGTTGTTAAGGGGTTTAACTACCTTCTCAAGAATGGTATCTTGATACACTTGTGCCGATGTTTTGATACCTTTTTCACAAAAATATGGCTCAGTCACTCCTTCATAGCTAACACCCCACCAAACCATCACTGAAGTCGGATAATGCCCACGTTGCACTCTGTCGACTAATTGGGAAGCTTCCTTAGAGCTTTGAGCATAAATACGGTCATTTTGTTTGTTAAAATGTTGCTCAACTGTAAAGATTTTCTCATCCGTAAACAAAATTTTTCTGTGACCTCCCTTTGCGTACGCTTCAGTAGTTGCTTCGATTTTACCACCCTATTCTTTTTTAAATTATCAGTTAAAAAATGACCAGTGCGTCTCTTATAGGCTGCAAGTCCTAAGTCATCTTTTAAAATGCATGACATGGTTCTGGGTGCTATCTTCATCTCCCGAGATAAAATCTTTTGCTTTCGGACAGGATTTCTTCGAATTCTTTCCCTTACTGCTTTGACCACCATTTTCGTACGAACACTACGTGGACGGCCAGATCTTTTTCTGTCACAAACAGAGAAGGTCTCATTGTACCTATTAATAGCCCGGTACACAAACATTTGACTAATACCAAGCGTATGGAGAGTTTTAAAAATTACATTCGGCTCCATACCAACTTTGTGTAATGCAATCACAGCGATTCGGTTTTCTTTATCACCCCACTCCATTTTAATATAGCAAAATATTGTACAATGTATTGGCGCCAAAATTAGAAAATACAATGAACAATCGTATAAAAATGACAGATTCCAAATTCAAATGTAATATCTTTCTTATTTTTAATTGTAACAGTATTTATGGCCAGACTAGGTACTTTAAAATGTTCCTCTCTCTCTATAGGCAGAAAACACCGAATAAGTGAAGCATGTGCTTGTTCTTTGAGTATTTGCGGCATGTGTCATTAAAGTTGGGTAAGTATGGCGCAGTGCGTCGGCGCAGACGTTAGGTGTCACATTCAATTAATTTCGACTTCTACAGCTCTCCTTGGCGTTAAAATAAATGTTAATCTAAATAGCTTGGATTATTTTGCAAATAATATGTTGAGTGTGCAAATAACAAAATCCTAGTTGTTATTTGCTTAGGAAGCAAAATATCACGATTGTACATAAATATTATATGTAATACCAAGTTTACAAAGCAATCATTAAAGCCGAAGACAATAACAAATAGCAAAAAACAGGTTTATGAAGTAACAATAACGTTAAAAATATTCCTATTATTTTTTAACTAAGTCCTTTAATTTAGGTTAAAAGGTTATTAATAGATATAATAATTAATTTAAATATCTGATAATATGCGAAAACATGTAAACTATTTTCCTGACATGTGACATCGTATGTCAAAAAAATGAGGTTTGGAAATTTTTATATCAAGTGCTTTTGGGGACCATGTTTGACAGCGGACATAATCATATGTGACAGGTTGCTAATTAAAATATTATGTACCTTCTATAGCGATTAATTGAATTGTAAACTTTATGTTATACACCTTGAAATGTGTCATACATACTTTTCTATTTGTATTCAAATTATTTTTTTTTTGGCTCAATAGAAGCTTGTTACAAACCATTGTCTTATAAAGCAACAACATTTTTTAATAAAACATGCAGAATAGCGAACATGTGGAGTCACATAGTATTATTAGCACAATATGCTATTTCAAAATATTTTGCCATGGAATTGTACCTAATAGTTTAGTGACATAATAAATGCTTGTAAAGCGGTAACGGTAGTAGGCATTGCCTAATACTGTTACAGTATAGTTAGTATTATATCATAAAACAAAAATAATAGTTATAATAGTAATAATCATGATAAGTTATATGCTATTATTAGCACAATATGCTATTTCAATATTTAATTAATAAACACGTAACAGAAGTCTGAACAGTGTACGCCTACATTAACGGTTGAGGAAATAACTCATTTCACTCATTGATTCTTTCGATCTGTGTGGGCAGATGTATTTAAACACATCGTTTTTAATCTCAGTAAGCTGGAAGCCGATAGATTTATAGAGCCAAAAATAAACTGGTTGCAAATAAATACTCGTTTTACGTGAAGAAAATACGGCAATGGATAATTATTTTGTAAATCGCATTTGTGGTTTGTTCAATCAGACGTTGATATTCATTTGAACTGACATGTGTTATTTAAGTCCAACTTTATACATTCCCGCTAATTAGATATACATACATACATACATATCAACCCATAAGATGGCCCACTGCTGGGCACGGGTCTCCCCAGTAGAACCTACTAGTATGTAGATCCTGGGGGTAATTGCCATAATCGCCACGCTTGGCGAGCGGGTTGGCGATCGCAGTAAGGCTTTAAGTACGCAGAGGACGCTGCTGCCCGTCCTCCGGGGTGAAATCCCTTAGTCGCCTTGACGACACCCACGGGTAGAGATGGGGGATGGGAGATGGATTTAATATTTGCTTTTTTTAAAATAACTGTTATTCTGATTTACTGCGATTCAAAATTTAGCAATCTACTAAAGTAGTTTATTGACTGGCACAATAATTTATTAAAAAACCGGGCAAGTGCATGTCGGGCCAAGCACAATGTAGGGTTCTGTAGTACCCCCCTCGCCCTATCCAAATAATGCGGCTTAAGAAATAGGGTTTCTGTTGTTTTTGTTGCATACTTATAACATTATACCTACTTAGTAATATTTTTTAGTGTTAATTACATTAAAAAATATTATTAAGTAGGTATAATGTTATAAGTACGAAAATTTTGTTACTTCTCATTTGATCAGCTGTTACTCATAAACTTGTAAAGGGTACTTAGCTGTGATAGTTTTCCTTTTAATTTCACAACATATGCTACTACCGTGCACTTTTTCATATACCCATTATCAACCATTTAGCTTGTGGACACTTGAATCTAACAAAAATTTGCACTTTAAAGCTTAATATTTCACAAACGGATCCCGAAGTAATCTTCACAATTCCTGAACGATTTTAAAAGATCTATCTTATGATACCCCACACGATGGGGTAGGTGAGAAAAAAAATCACATCCCCATTTTACATATTGGGGAGGTAGACAAAAAAAATAATTTTCATGGTTTTATTCTTTCACTTTATCGGCGTAAGTAATATGTGTATTCATGCAAAATTACAGCCTTCCAGCACTAACAGTCTCTGAGCTAAACTGCGGACGGACGGACATGGCGAAACTATAAGGGTTCCGTTTTGCTATTTTGGCAACGGAACCTTAAAAACAAGTTATTTTTGACGTTGTCAATAATGCACAAGTGCTACTTTTTATAGCTAGCGTTTAAAAGTCAGCAGCAACTGTTTACCATCAGGCGGTATATTTGATATATTAAAAAATAACATATAACAGTACCATAACGTTTTTTTTTTATTTTTTTTATTTTATTTTTTTAAGGGTTTTTTATACATTACAATATATATGTACATATCAAACCCATAGTACCTTTCACAGAATTAAGCACTTATGGTTCAAACTACTAATAACTAAGTACCCAACAAATAAAATTAAAGATAACTATTAATAACCCTAAATATTTTTTTTGCATCTTTTGACACAGGGTACGCCAAGATTTTGTTGAACATACCAACATCCAATTTGTTAATTTTAAATGGAGACATCAATACTTGTCTTTCCGATTCGTATCGAGCACACTCCACTAAAACATGATGTGCATCTTCTACTCTCCCACAGGTTTCACAGTTCGGAGAACTGGTAAGATTCATCATGTGTTTAAATTTGTTGAGAGGAATGTGACCAGATCTGAACCGGAAAGCTATTACTATAAGTTTCCTATTTAATGTACTTCCTTGAAACCAAGGCACATGAGGGGGCTCACACTGTATCGATTTATACCACATTCCTTTCTCTAGTGCAATTTTGTTAAAGTGTACTTTCCAAATATTGTAGCAATTTTTTCGATATTTAAGTAACATTTCTGAGTAACTCGGTTTTATAACAATTTCTCTACCTTGACATATTCCTTGCCTTACTAACAGGTCAGCCCTCTCATTGCCCCGCAACCCTATATGTGATGGAACCCATTGCAACGCCAGATTAACACCACTACAACACAATTCGTCAATTTCTGACAAAACTCTATAAGCTATCGGAAATCCTCTGTCTCCAGAGGCACACCGAGCTATATGTTGTAAGGCACTTTTGCTATCAGTGCATATGACTACTTTTTTATACTTCATAGACTTGATGTGCAGAAGTGCTTCCAAAATTGCAAAAAAAATCAGCAGCAACTGTTTACCATCAGGCGGTATATTTGATATATTAAAAAATAATATATAACAGTAACATAACGTTATGCAGATAAGTATAACACGTACGTTGAAAAACAATAGAAACAAAACAAGTTGGTTTGCAAGCAGGTGACGGGCGTTCAATTTGTCACGTTTGCGTGATTGCCATCTTAAATACAAACACGCTGCTATGCACATAGCTGGGGGCGTGTTGGTATGACGCATGTGATGGGAACCTTGAAAGCATACTAGGGGATAAACTTGGCAATGTTTCCCTGTTTTATTATGCTCTTGTAATGAGTGAGAGGGGTATAGAGTACTTTTCATCATGAAAATAATTCATGAATAGACTTCATCGTAACTAAGGAGTATGTTATATCAGGTCCATAGTATTACATCCCTTTATTGTATCTAAACAGACGCCGGGATTTAGATGCTCGGAAATCACTCCCACCAGAAAGATCTATTGTGACGCTTTTTTCTGCCTTCAAAGGAAGGTTTAGTCTGACCATGAACTCGACTATGCGTCTTGGTGGAGAGGACTTAACGTCGTCTGGTGTGATTAAGTGCCCTCCAAGGTTGGCTGGCTTCTGGTGTCGTGAATTGCTTCGCAGTCACAGAGGGTGTGTATAGGTTTCATCATCCTTATGGCAGAACTTGCAAACATAAGTATCAGTGAGACGCGTCTTGTGCATATTTTAGTTTAGTCTGCAATGCTCGGTTAGGGTTCTTTTGGTAAGAGTTCTAATTTGATTCTTTTTCTAAGTGAGCGTTTGTTCTTGAGTATACCTGGGTCCTTAATTGCGTTCTTTTTTTCATTTTCGTGGCAAGCCCGTGTTAACTGGCGCATGCCCGGTGTTCTCAAAGATGTCCGCTGCGCATGCGAGTTGATTATGACGAAGCGCAGCTCTCTCTCTATTTACTATTATGACAAGATCGTACGGGTTTGCCGCGAAAACGAAAAAAAAACGTGAATAAGGACCCTGGCTTCCATTTCATCCCCTTAGGGGGTGAATTTTGGAAAATCCTTTCTAGCCGATGCCTACGACCATATGACCGTATGCCGTTCAGTAGTTTGAGCTATATATTTATAGATCAGTCAGTCAGTAACGGTTACCTATTATGTACAGAAGAAGATTATAGATAGGTATAAACGTCAAAAAAATAAAATGCGTTATAAAAATAACAACAATAATATGCTAATATTTGTTATTGATATAATATTTTTATCTCTTTTTATTATCAAAGCGTAACATCAATCGTGACAAGCACAAAAATATTATAATTTATGACTACTTACGGTAGGCGTACGTACATCAAAGTGAATCCGCCATCTTGTAAAGTCCCTTCCACATTTGTCACTACACTTTGTGAATAAAATATGAGACCTGCTTTATTTTTCATTACGACTACTTAATTTTAAGAGTGAGTTTATTGTATACGGTATATGATTTAGGTGGTAGTTTTTGAGATGGTGGTAATTTCGGTTGGAGTATTTGTTGATAAATCAGTATTTAATTTTATGAAAAATGGTTTAAATAAATTATTTTGGAATCTACGTATTGGACTGCACAGTATAACACGTCATGGATTTAGTTTTGAAACCATGACGAATCGTTAAATTATGTTACACAAAATCTTATAGGTACTTTATTATTCCATACTAATATCATAATTGCAGTGTGTGTGCATTTGTCATATTTCACGTCTTAACGACTGAACCGATGTTAATAGAAGTTTGCAAGGCATTATTATGACACTTTTTATCGACAACCCTGCGGGCAGTGGTCGAATATTTAACTTTTTATTGGAGCAGCGCAGAACAGCTTGGTTTATACTTAAACTAGCAAAATTTGTCAATATTAACGTTCACACAGTAGTACAGTAGGGTCAACATAACTAGGCCGGTTTGAAGTTAAAACAAATGGTTGCGGAGATGCATTTTTTGGAAGTAAATGGTGACAGGAAGCGGGGGACGTGGGCAGTAACTAAACCAAGGGGATTAGATGCGATTACGCATTACATTGTCATAATTAGTATTATTAACTCATATTTTTTGGGATTATTTTCATGAAGAAATTGTTTTTCAAACTTTTTTTAGTATTTACTGTAACTGTTCTAAATTTGAAATTCAATTTAAACTCGTTTATATAGTATTTTTATGTTGTTTAATTAAAATTTTGTTAGTATTTTTAATCGATGAAACATAAAATCGTCTTCGTAAGTAATTTTAGGGTCGCATCTCTATGACATGCCTTCGCGAAAGTGCATGTATATGAACCTAACTTCAATCCCGCCAAGTTACGTTGATCCAACTGTATAATCCCTATAACAAAAGAAACAATCAATTTGTGTCGTTGGATAATCAGTAGGATACGCGTTAAATACAACGGTTATAACTTAGTTTGGTTTTAATATAAAGTAGAGACGAAGATATACGTAATATCGGATTAGACAATATAGTAGACCACTGGGAATAGTCTCGCTAGCAATCTACCAAAAATTGTATGATTTACAGAATGTTATATCTCAGAATATAAGACAGTATTCTTTTCAGGTAGGGTTCCCAATAGACATTTGGTGATCTTGAAAAAAGGATAAAAAAGTTTTTGCCTTTTAATTTTTTTTTAGTTTATCGCCTTCGTAGAAAATTCCTATGCTCAACTCTTAAAATTTACCCCGTCGTTTAAAATTCGTAATTACTAAATCGATTTTGGTGAACGAAGAACAATATCGAATTTGTTAACAAAAAGCTTGTGTAAACACGAGGTTTTTAACTCCCTCACACTTTAGTTTAGGTCCGTTTATATTTGGAGTCAGGGTATGGCTGCTGCGCAGCTGGATTCTTTTGGACCAGTTCTCTAAAGTTTGCAATCTGTAAAGTACGTAGTACTTTACAGATTACAAACTGAGACAGCCTAGTTTAGCTTTTGTGCTTTCAACCGGTCTAAAGATATCCAACTAAACAAAATAAAAATACCATTTTGAAAATAAAACTTACCCACTAGTATATAACTCACAGCTTAGGTATTCTCTTCATCTATCATAAGTTAATTAACAAAATACTTCATACATCTGCTACCAAAGACGTTCATATCACTTAAAGGGATCCGAAACTTACGAAAACTGTGTTACTGTCAGCTCAAGATCATAGAACTAAGTTTGTTTCTTTACTCAGAGGACTTGTTCAACTGTACGTAATAAGTTGAGCAAGTGATAAAAGAATAAAATCATGATAATATTTTTACCGTCATTAAGATTCTCACGTCTAAAATTGCAAAATAGGTTCCCCGTTTTTTTACCGAATAAAATATGCGACACTATAAGTTGATTATCTACAAAACGACTCAACAGATTTCCATCAAACACACATATGAACATCCTGATTAAATTTGCTTTTTGATAAATCGCATCTAGAGTTGTTTATGCGTTGTTAAAGTTATTTAACCACTAAACAACTTAATGATATCGGGCTCCATTGAAACCAATTTAAAGATGTTGTGACGTGACATAAGTTTTATTTAGGTACATCTGAAAAAGCACTGTCAGTAATTTCGTAGTTCGATAGTTCGTGCATAAACGTAGGTATCACATATGACATGGCATTCCTAAAACGCTCACTAAAACATTATTTTCCAAAGCAATATTTTATTAGTTATCATCACAAAAGATTCCTTGAATGAGGTTTATGGGTCGTGATAGACTACGCTGTCTAAGTACCCACAAATTCACTTTAATGTACCTATACTACGAGGTAATGTAGGGTGTGCCGGCTTTGTTAAGAAGATTTTTTCTCAGTTTAACGAGTTTAAAGTCCATAGTTACAAATTTACAATAGCTGCGTAATAAAAAAACTCCAAGATATGACATCCTCAAAAAAGTAACTATAATAATCTATTTATCGTAATGTTGAAAGCTCCGCTGCCAGTAATAATAGTTCTTTTTGCTCAATACCAATACTTCGCATGACTTCTTACGAAAAACAACTAGTTTAATCGATCTCTTCACTCGCAGCAATTGCAATCGATACTATTTAAAATTCAGGAATGTCTCCTTATCTACACCTACGATCTTAGACCACTAAAGATTATTTTTATTAAGGCAGTAGAATGCACATACCCATAAGGGAAGTATGTAATCCAGATTGATAGACGGCAAATATTTCTATGACATTCTACCTCCTAGTATCATATAATATCTAACGGCTTAATAAATCAACGAACGACATCAGTTGCAAAAAAACTGTAAAGTTTTACTAACTAGCACACCATGGGTTCAGTAGGTACATATATATTAGAATATTATCTACCGAAGTTTCGATCAAATTGCACCGATGGTGATCACGGGTCGAATGACGGCAGCCCGTGACAAGAACGGAGCAATTCGATCGAAGCGGTCGAATTGATTTAGTTGTGTTAATATTCTAATATGTGTAAAAATCGCGAGAGTTTAAAAAGAAGTAGGTAAAATTGGAAATTAAAAACTTTATCCTCTCTCGCTTTGCAAGAATAGACTCTACATTGATGTCTTAGACCACAAATTGCAAAATTCCACAATCAGTACAGTAACTTTCCCCTAAGAGTTGCTCACTCGTAAAAATATAAGATTTAGTTTTATTACTCCGGTGTCCTGGATGTATTACTTAGTGGAGCTGCTCAATTTAAGCAAAGAAACTTGCTGTATACTTTATTATTGTATTGTATCTGGACAGAGGTCGGGATGTGATAAAGCCCGGAAGTCGCAGTCGTCGACCTAAAAGATCTATTGTGATGCCTCTTTCTCATGAGTCGCTAGAAGTGCAGTATCATCTGCATATGTAGCCGTGGTGGTATTGGCATTAGTGGGTAAATCTTCTGTAAATATAAGGTACAGTACTGGACCCAGTATACTACCCTGTGGAACTCCTGGCTTAATTTTGTGCATATGCGATATATCGGTATTACATCTCACTTCGTAGCATCGGTTTTCGAGAGTGGCCTTAACGTCGTCAGGTGTGATTAAGTGCCCTCCGAGGTGCTGGCTTCTGTGTGGTGAATTGCCTCGCAGCCACAGAGGATGTGTAAAAGTGTTTCCTAATTCTTGTGGCAGAACCTACAAACATTAGTATCGTGTAGACGCATCTTACTTTATGATACCTTGAAATCATTAATCTCAAATAATTCTAAGTAATCAATTAAAAAACGATTTATAAGCCTGTGACTGTTGATTTAACGCCATATGGTATAAACACAAAAAAATGACAACGGCGTAATTCTGTTCAACAACGAATAAGTGGTATAGTATATAGGTATGTGAAACAGTAGAAAATATGTCGACTTTTATCACATTTACATGAAAAATCTCTGTCGAAGCTTGTAGTTATGCAAATCGTTTCCCTTTTTGGGACGTAGCAACATTTTTTGCGGAAAATCGTCCTGCTGTTCTAAGGATAAACATAATTCAGAATGAAGTCGTATTTGTGGATGTTAACATATTGAGCATTTTCGTGAGTGATATTTTTTAAGTATACTGAAACTTTGTATTAATTTTGTTGAAAGCTGAATAGTGTTGATTTAGACAGATGTCTGTATTTGTATTAGATTTAAAAAAAAATATATAATATATACTGGAGTATAATATATTTATAAAAAAACTATAAACCGAGCTACAATCTAAGGCGTGTTTCAGATCTTCTATTCAATAGATATATACAAGTAAATAAAATTTAAGTTTCTGTTTGTAATGTCAAAATAACGTTTTTTTAGTAAATGCATATGAAAGTATATATAATACTTATAACAAAAACACAGCTTTTAATTTTTTGTCTGTCGGTTTGTTCCGGCTTATCTCCGAAACGGCTGGACGGGTTTTTAACAGGACTTTCACGGTTAGACAGCTGATGGTGTAAAGAGTGACATAACTATGAGAAGGAGTAACTGCTTTTATCATCACGATAACGTCTATATGGACTGAGCAACACTGCAACTTCACGCGGGCGAAGTCGTGGGCACGGCTTGTTGTTAATAAGACGTGCTACTTAAATAAATAGACCATCTGACTCCCGCGCAACTTCGTCTGCGTACATTTTCCCCGTTTTTGCAACATCTTTCTTCTGCTCCACACCTATTGGTCGTAGCTTGATGATATATAGCACATAGCCTTCCTCGATAAATGGGCTATCCAACAGTAATAGAAATTTTCAATTCGAACCGTTCAAACAAACAAACGAACTCTTCAGCTTTATGATTTGAAAGCTATTTTTTGCTAAGAATGATTTTTTTTAAAATACGTCATAGTAATACAGAACCCTAAAAATCTATGTCTAAAAGGCAATTCTAAACTTGGTAATACGCGTCAATTAGAGTGACATTTTTCGCGGGAGACCCATAACGACACAGTGTGATAACATCTATACAAATTCCTGTTCAAAGCTTACACCGTGTCTGTAAATGGAAACCGAATAGCTGACTTGCTGTTATGAGATTTTAAAGTTGGTGGTCCACCTTTTGGTTTAAATAGTTTTTATTAATTTAGCGATGTGACGCAGTAGTAGACAAAAAAATAATTAAACATTTTCAAGTTGGTGCCTAAAACATAAAACTATATTTCCTGGCTCAACTTCAACCTTATATTTATTTTTGAAGTCGGTTTTTATTTTTTTGTAAAAAAAATATATTTGTCACTTTTTAGTGTATTGGTTTATAGTTGATATAAGTTACAAAAGCATAATCCAAACTGCTCATTTGTTTTTACAAAATGTTGCGTTTTGCAAAACAAGGCAGAATAAGAAGTTTACTTGATACTAGACTATTCCATTACATGATTTGATGAAGACGAAGTATCATGTATCAAACACGGTACCCAGATCGCAACCCGCAATATTTATTATTAAAGAGTTCCGCTGATCATCTGTGGTCTTCATCATCAGTTCCACTTCACTCCATTATAGAATTACAACAAAATATACCCAAATTACTATAGGTGTGCCTTTAATATGTGAGAGTTCCATCGATTTCTCCAAGATCTCATTATCAGATCCAAACTTTGATGACAATGGGATTAATCTGGACGTATACCCTTTCAAATCAGTCCAGCCGTCTGCGAGTAATCAGGTAAGAAACATTAAAAAAAAAAAATACAGTCGAATTGAGAACCTCCTCCTTTTTTAAGTCGGTTAGAAATAGACATACTTATTGAATGCGGTCTGTCAATCTATTTCGATTGTTGTATTAAGGGCATTTCCTTACTACTTCAATCGTGGTGATTCACAGATCGAGGGTGGGTGGTGGAATCCCTCCCTTATAATCTCCTTAAGATGGCTTTCCGCCATGTTACGCCTAATTCAATCGGTTATTTTAAATAGATATGGTGTTAAATTCTCTTTGTCAAGAACTTTCTTTTGAACTATATGTCAGACGATATAACCTAACCGTTAGCAACGTTAAACCAGTAATGTTATTTGAGTTGACGTTTCCCTACCTACAATCACTATCACACGAGAAAGCAGTGATGGCTAAAAGCGATATAATTTGTATCACGGGCCATTTATCCTAACCCACCCCTCGTAGGGTATTTGGCTGAAGTCAAATAAGCGCCTTTTTAAAAAGGCGCTTATTTGACTCCAGCCAAACTTCGTTTTTGACTTTTCTTAAGAAAAGTCAAAAACGATTCGCTCCGTACAAATTTAATCTCAAAGACTACTTTTATTTCAGCAAACATAAGTGTGTGGCACATCATTCGACAGGTCTCATAAAAATATTTTAAGGTTTTCTTACAACTTTTTTTTGATGAATATTTTTGGAAATAATAGCTCCGAAAGTTGCATGAAATGCGTCCCCCCCCCCCATTAATTTACGAACCGTGTGACCAAAATATATTAAAAAAAATCACAAAGGTAGCGCTCAATAAATACTTTAAACTAAAATGAAGCGGCGGTAGCCTAATGGCTAAGGCATCGGTCTCGCAATTCACGATTGCGAGACCGATGCCTTAGCGGTCGGCCTTAGGTCGCGGGTTCGAATCCTACGAATTATACTACCGACGTGAACCCACTTCTAACACAAGCCTTTGAGCTTATCTGGAGGGATTAACAAGATTGCTTGTAATGTGGGACTCAATCCCTCATTGCTAGCAATCTTGTTAATGCTATCTTGAAAAAAAAAATATATTGTTTACTATATTTTAGTTTAAAGTATTTATTGAGCTACAACTATTTCGGATACGATCGAATATACCGCCATTGAGATAAACTCGTTACATTTATAGATGAATATATTTTTTCAGAACACTTTCTGACATATTATTACATGATTAGTTTATAAGTAATATTTTATTTTGACAGTAAACAAATACCCAATTGTCCAAGTACTAAATGTTTCTTATTGGTCAACTATCTATATCTATGAAATTATATATATTACGGGTCTTAATCGCGTTAACAAAGGTATTTAGCCTTAAAATAAAATATTTACGAGATTAAGACCCGTAGCTTATAAAATTCTATAATAGTGATATCTACTCGATTAAGCCCTGAAGTCTAAATATACTCTGCGCAAGACTTTTTATAGCTTCCAGTGTCGAGTAGTCCTAACACACTAATGATGCTCCGTCCATCCGATACATTATTTCCTTATAAGGGTTCTCTGACCATGTCCTGTTCAAAGACCTGCTCCGAAACTTTTAGTTTTGCTCTTTAAGTAGCCGTGGGAAATGAGGTGTGACGCTTAACAAAGATATACACATGCATAATGTCTTTACTTACTGCAGGATTACTTACGAAACTGTTTATTTTTCTTTGCGGGATTTGAGATAAGATGAAGAATAAGGGAAAGGGTGTTATTCGGATTACAAGGACCGAGCTTAAATATAAGGCGTGTTTAACATCTTTTATACAATCTATACAAATAAATAAGATTTTTTTTTAAAGACCACTCCCGCATTAGGTAACAAGCCCTGTGTCGCTCGTGTGTGTGTTGGATTTTACAAACATACAAGTCACGGACACAAAGTACACGAGTCTCGGAATAACAATTTGTGGATCACACAAAGTGGTGTCTCGTGTGGAAATCGAACCCACGACCTCTTGCGAAGCAGTCGGGTACACTCCCACCACGCCACGCAGTCAAGAGCAGGCAGGAAGTGTATGTTTGTAATGTCAAAATAACAGTATTTTTCTCTGTTTGTTTCGGCTAATCTCTGAAACGGCTGGACAGATTTTAACAGGACTTTCAGTGCTAGACAGCTTATGATGTAAGTAGTAACTTAGCTTTTATCATCATCATAACGTCTATAGGGACTGAGCAAAACAGCAACTTCACGCGGGGGAAGTCGCGGGCACAGGTAGTTGCTAATAAGACGTGCAACTAAACTTGTTTTTTTTTTTATTTATCTTTATTATTTATGGGTTTTTATCCTATTGGATACGTCAACCCATTGTAACTTAAACTATTACATCAAGTATGTTAACTAATATTAAAATTTTGGAGAAAATACAAACTACATTTAGTATAACTTATACAAGTGAATTTTGAGGGGGTAGGGGGGTAGTTCGCAAGACATGGTCACCAAATTACACATTGCGAATGCTATGTCTGATTTTAGCTAAGGCAGACTGCGCTATACCCATATCAAATAAATTTATCTTAAACTATCTTATGAACGCCTCCCTCGTGACATGGTTTTTTTACATTCACAATAGGTGGTGTACATCATCAATGATACAGTATACGTCACAGTTGGCAGAGTCAGCATTTGATCTCATTATTAACTTGAAGTTAAAAATGATGTTTTTCATAACCGCAAAAACATGGACCAAATAATAATGGTCTCCTAACCAACGGTGGCCATCTCATAGAGCCTAGACAGCTGCGCCGTATTATAGAGCACGAGTGTATGCGCAGATAAAGAAAAAAAACCGACAAAATAGGAAAAAAATGAGTACATGGATATGAGAAAACAAAGTAATTAAAAACAATTGATAACAATATATAAAGTTATAAACAGTGTTAACGCCGAAAAATAGTAGCTAGTTCAGCTTATGCCAGGCATGATGCCTGACGCTAGTTTTCAACTAGCCTTTTTTTATAAATATACTAATAGTATAAATAGATTATAGAAAAAATAAATAAATACCTAAAATACTTTACTAACAAATAATATCATTAACAGACGCCTACGCTACCTATAACCGCAGTGCACTGTGACTCCTGTGAGTTGGTGGGAACCGCAACACATCGAACACACCGACATTCTTAGAGGTGAAGTGCATACCTACAACAGTGTTTATATTATTAAACGTCCGTCCTCGTACAAGTACAGCACGTGAACAACGAACGTTCACTAAAAAAGCAATACCAATGTACTCTCTATTCTCTCACTCTTATATTCCGATAGAACGGAAATCCGACACGACCGGAGAGAGATTAGGCGAAGGACCGCTGGCAAAGTGCTCTTCGAGGCATGGAAGCAAGCTATAACACGCAGATGACGAGCGAGCGAACGAACCGTTTCGGTTGGCGTTGAGCGTTATCTCTGTTGTTCACGGTGTGAACCGAAATTCACACCGTGAACAACAGAGATAAGCTACACCAGCGAATCAAATGATGCGAACGAAATATACGACGATTCCAGCAAACCTATTCATTCACCTCGTTAGCATAGCTTAGCTCTGTACATCGCGGTGTGAACCAAAGTATGAATAGAGTTGAAAAGACTAGGGCTTTAAGACTACCTTTTTTTTTCTCCGTGTATTCGGCATAAGCGCTCAAACAGGTGCTTCATTTCGCGCTTTATAAATTGAACTCGTGTGCACGGGCATATTCCCGCGTGTTTAATCGAACCGGTAGTGGTGAGTCAGTATCAACACGCTCGTGCGAGTTACGCTTGTGGCAAAAGGCGCGCCTATACGCGTCTTCATGCACTTCCAAAAACAAGCTTGAAAGTTCGTTTAAAACGCTTGTCTGAAATCACGCTGAAATAGATTGTACACTATGTAAAGACAGAAGTTATTTCAATTTAAACACTGAAATATTCGGTCCCTACAGACAATTGGTGTTATTTATCTATAATATGTATGTATTTAGAAATATATAAGTATGTTTATCAGTTGTCTGGTTTCCATAGTACAAGCTCTGCTTAGTTTGGGATCAGATGGCGTTGTGTGAGTTGTCCCAAGATATTATTATTATTATAATTCACAATTTTGAGAAACATACAATATTTGCTTTTAAATTTGTTATGTAAATACCATTTCCAAGTATAAACATCGTTATGTACAAAACTTATATAAGAACTTATTATGTTGTTTCTGATTTATCTAAAGTAAAACATAGTTTATTACTTCGTAGAAATTGAATTTAAGTGATTGTCTTCTGCGTACTTTATTTGCCAAATGTGGCATGTTTTCAGATTCTGTTTATTTTATTTTACTAACTGGCGTTTCTCCATGACTTCGACCGCTTTAAGTTTGTTTGAATATTGGAATCTCGTACTCACCTCTTAAGGGCTGTATTTTCAAAAACCTTCGTCTTAATACCTTCTGTGTTTATTTTGAACCCAATCTATTTAGTGGTTTGAGCTATGCCCTGATATATCAGTCAGCACGCTTTCCTTTCATAACTATCATAACATATATACTATCTATATGTAGTAGCATATAGTGTCGTAAAGCTTTTAAACTTTCGCGTGGTAAACTATTTAACACGGGAAGTAAGTGCGATCATGCTAAGTAAAAACAGTAGTAATACCTGGATTGCTTGTCATTTGAGCCGAGGTTGCACCGACCGTGGTCAAGCTGATCAGTTAGCTTTATTAAACAATTATTTTACGTTAATACTTACTTAGCATGATCGCTTCTATTGCTGTTTTGCATTGGGTATAAAAATATATTAGCTATTGTAATTTTATTATCTTTATTTTCACTTTTAATTTGGATTACTCTTCTCAACTGTGTCTCAAGCGAAGAATGTCAGTGTAAACAATGAACAAATCATAACGGTGTCTTCTAATACTTATCTTATAAAGTTATAACGTATTATTTCAAACTAATAAGTTGCCTAACTAGAGAACAAATGCAATTGAGTATGTGACCACGGTTAGAACGCCAGGCACGTCAAAAGGTAAATACTTACTTAAGAGGATTGCGTTTAAGTTCTACATTGAATTAGGCAATGTGGTTGTTTAAAAGTTATAAGACCTTATACTGATACATATATATTATTATTACAATTATCTGTGAGCATAGGTACTGGCCATATTTCTTAATTATAACAGAAATTAGTACCTACAATTAAATAAAACAGCTCGAACTCATACTTGACGTATTTCATGACTTGAGACCTCTTTAAAACTTGTAAATAGTACACGCGGGACCTCGGTAGAACTTCGAAATTAAACCAAAGAGACTCATCCCTTTTCAACAGGCTTTTGAATTCTAGGAAGAGATAAGGTAACTTTACAGTAATTACCATAGTAATGTATTCATTATCCCATCGAGTAAGGCGCGAGATTAAATATGGAGGTTAGCTGTATAGTACCTTGGAAGGGCTTAAGACTCCGTTCCTGCTATGAGCATAATTATTGTGGGTATCACAATGTTTATTCATTCGATGCTTATAACTAGAATACTGATTATAAGGCTTACATGTTTTTCATCAGTTAGAAAGAACATGAATATTGACGTAGTTTTATTTTTAACCGATTTCAAAAAGAACGTGGCGTGATAGGCCTATGTCCAGCAGTGGACTGCGATAGGCTGATGATGATGATGTATGTTCGCAATGGCATAACTCCGTCATATAAAAATTAAAAAAAAAAAAAAAATTAAAAATAGTTTATTTCTGTAACTTTTCACATACAATATTATTCAGTTGCTGGAACAACCCAGGAAGCATGTACTAATGCTTGTGTTGGGTGGTTCCGCTCCTCCTTAGGACTACATAATTAAGGTGTAGTTAGTGTTATAGGTCATTAATAATTAAACTATTTTAGGTTAAATTAGGTAATTTAAAGAAATACAAAATGATCAAAAGAAAAGTAAGTGGTAGGTACTGGTATGACTCTCTATAAGTGTGTGTGTGTGTGTGTGTGTGTTTGTTTGCGCGCGTGTATGTATGTATGAATGCGAGGGGGGTGTATATGTACGTATAAACATATTGTATGTATAAACATCTTTCGAACAAAAAAATACTATAAAAATGGATTTTGAAAAGTATTTTTTTGTTCGAAAGATGTTTATTCCGGAATGTCCCATATAAATTTCGTATATCCGTCAATAAATAGGTATTTTATCTTAAATTATTTACTCGATTAAGACTAGTAGTATAAATCATTTCATAAATTAACATTGCTATTAACCTTGTAATGTATGACCGTCCAAATATCAAAATCAAAAGGAAGTCTTATTGTTGGCGATAGCGGTGGTAGGTCCTTTTCAGACGTTCTGGTTCCTATCCGATCCGGCTCCGGATACCAGGCGTAACGTGTATGGCCATGTACGGTAGCTTTCAAACGTTCCGGTGTCCGTCCATTTCGCCGGGTACCCGGCGCCGGACCGGATTAAAACTGGAACGTGTAAAATAACCTAAGTCAGTGTTCGATGAATGATTTCTATGAGTGCGTTTGCAGACATGATTTGATGGATAAATCGACACAGAATCTATACCCAAAGGACTGAACATTCCAAACCTCTATTAAAAATATGTATTTTTAACGTAACAATTTTTGTAAGAACCTCACAAAGGCCCGCTGCTACATCCCATGCGATTCATTTCAAAGTATACAAACGCCTGGTGGCAGCAGCTGCAATACACTTTGTATGTACGAGTAGTCATATCGGATATCGCACAAAGCGTGTATATGGTGAACCGTCTATAAAAGTGTTGCTTTGCCACATCGCAATGAACTGTTGCGTAAATCCTTTGAAATTGAATATGTTCAAAATGACTAGTTTTTGTTGAAATACAGAGGTAAAATATGATTGAGTTTATAAATTAAAAACTAAAGACTTTACATACAAATTTGCAATCCCTATTTTGCCCCCTTAGGGTTGATTTTACGAAAACGCTAATACACTTTTTTTTTTATTTTAATCCAAAAAGCCAATTAATTTTCACAGATCTAACTTCAAAACTGACACCAAAACCACTAATTTACTCCCATATGGGATGAATTTCCAAATCAGTAAGCAGCGATTTAGGCTGTGCGTTGATTCATCAGTCACTAAGTCAGTTAGGACATAGCCTGTCCACCCTGGCGCTTTGACAGGATATGACAAAACGCCACGGTGAGCTATTAGCGGCTCAATTTTTGAATTAACATCAAGGTAATCGATCATATGAACGCGGATACCTTGAGCGAGGTAAAGTCCGCCAACTTTTCTCATCATTTCGATTACACAAATGCCACTGCATCAATGACACTATTACAACACTAACACTTTACACAAATGACTATAAAAATAGCGACGTCTATCGTAAGACGTATTGTCGCTACGACTGCTTGATTAAGACTGACGAATGAGATCAATTTCCCTGCTACCGGCACTTCAAATGTAAACGTCAAACTAAAGTCACACATCTTGCGGCGGCCTTGTTCAAATGAGTCAAAAGACTTGCTATTTAACCAAAACAGATGTTAAGTTAACATGAATCGATTAGCAATCTAATAAATTCTCCGACAAATATGAATTCGAAAATTTCCCTTATTTACCTGTCGCGAACTATACTTACCTACGTACTCCTAAATAATATCAATAATTTATTTATTGAATGATTGTCATTTTCTATTTAAGTCTTAAGTAGAATTTCACGTCCCAAGTCAAGTAAAACATAATTAAATTAACATTATCTAGGTTACACATTAAGGACCAATCTATTGCCTTTCAAGGTTAATCCATAATTAATGTATAAATGCAAATACATTCATTATTAAACGTATCAATTAATCGTGAGTCGTCTACTCGAGTAAACAGTTTAATGAATTTCACTACAAGGACGCTAGAATGTATAGTCGAATGGAACCGTACGTAGGTTGTGGATCGAATATCGGAACTAAGGATTTTAAGGATTATAGAAAAGAAGAACATATAAACGTCACTATCGATTCCTGTGTTAAAAAGTGACTACTTAATAAATGTCATAAAATCGGCTTAGCGGCTTAGCAATTTAAACGGGACAAATAGGTAGATAGCCAGGCGGACAAATAGACAGAATGACAGCGTTATTGTCACATTTATATAGATTATTTGATGAATTTAATAAAAACCTCAAATAGAATTCAACAATTTTATATATTATTTCATATACAAATTTTAACAGTTTTAATAGTAATTTATTAGTTTATAAAACTGATAACTTAAAGTTACCAGACTTTAAGTACTAAAGATTCGCTGCTGGTGACGTCTAATTTCTTCGCGGAAAGCACGTCCCTGGAAAGAAAATTATAAGAATTGGGTTATGAAATTTTATTTAGGAAATAAACTTTAGGGTTTATTGTTAAAGAAATAAACAAGCAAAGTGAGTCGTTGAATAAATTTTCTCATTCCTTTCAATAACTTTTGTTTTGACTTTGAAATGTCTTTCTAGGGTTCCATAGTAAACAAGAAACCCATAAAATTTTATCATGACCGTCCTTGACTTTCAATTTAGGATTGCAATTAAAAATCAAGGTACATGTTTTGCTCGACAAGTTATATTCGCACATCTTGTTGCTGTTTAAGTATTCCAATCGAACAATGCCCTAAAATACGTATCAAATACGCCAAATCTGTTACCGCATTCAATCCCTTCAAATCCGTTTAAAAAATAATAATAATAATAATATCTTATTTTACCTTTTATACTACTGAAATATTATTTAAAAAAAAGATTTAATAACCGACAATGAGGCGTAGTCAAAATTTTAATGCTATATTCTCTTACCCTGATTTCTTCGAGGATTGGATGCTGCTGATGACTACTTCGACATTCTCGCCAACATTTTCAAAGTAACTCAAGTCAATGGTGTAACCTTCAGTTCTAAAGTTGACAACGACGATATAATTCTCATTTCCGTACCATCTGGAAATTAAAACAAAACATAGGTTTAACATTTGACTACATGTAAACTGCAGCGGTCAAACCTACAACTACGAAACAAATGATTGCAGTTTCAAACCCCTAATCATCATCATCAGTCTGTATCGGTTCACTGTTCGACATAGGCCCCTCCTAACTGTTGTGTTGCGGTTTCCACTCTACCACTCGTTTGCTCTAGCGGCTCATCGGTCCTTTGGCAGATATGGCCAATCCATTGCCAATTCCATAATCCCCCAATTTTTTCGGTTCTATAAATTGTTTGTTTGAGTCGGATCCATCAACGGATTCCCTGGCGACATTCGGTTTATTGTTTCTTTGGTCCAATACAGAATCATGTATGTGTGCAAGCAAGTTACTTGCTGTTATTATACCTACCACCTTATTTATATTTTTCTTTTCTATTTTAAAAGATAACTAGCAATATGGGATTATGGTCAAATCAACGCCTCCAGCTAAGCTTTAGTGGCTTGTGTTAGGTATGGGTTCATGTCGGTAAGTAGTATAATGCGTTGGATTCGAACCTGCGACCTCATGATTGCGAGAGATGCTTAATCCATTAGGCTACCGTCATCGCTTTGAAAATGATCACAACAAAATTTAATATTTTGTCTCTTTTTTTACTGCTATAAATGAAACAGAGAGAAATAGCAAAACGACATGTTTAAGTTTAGCCGTCATTAGGTTTTTGTCATGATTGTCCGTCTGTACTAGTATATTAAGAACTTGTTTTAAACATAAATAACTTTAAGTATTATATTAACTATCATCTTGAAACAAAAAAAAATCCCTACTCCATTCATCATTACCACTTAGTCATCAATTATTAATACAAGATGCACATATATGCCTGATCATAATATGCCTGATCCTATAATTATGTCTAAATGCTACTGCACTGGATAATTAATTAACTTCACGTCAAAGTGTTAATCGAAGAAAACCCATATATCAACGTCGAGTTCTAATAGATAGTGTTAGTTTTGAAATATCTGAGACCTTATTATTAGCCTAAACATTCAATTATATCTTTTGGCCTATAAATCGTGTAACAGAAAGATTGGTTATATTCGACGGTCGTTATGAACAATAAATTATCAAATTAAATAAATCTATCCCTACATTATATTTCAATTATGTTATTAAGTAAACAATTACGTTTTGTACCGCATGACAACTGTCTGCCGACGAAATTAGATCACACTTCCTGTTGCATGCTGTAAAACATTTTCAAAAACGGATTAATTTTTTTAAACTCTTCTTTTCTTTCAATAGATTGAAATTATTCACAAAAACAGCACTAAACAAAGTTGTTAAAACATACTTATCTATAAGTATCTGTATAGTTGATAGTACATAGAAGTACATCTTACATAACTGCAGGTATATCTATCGAGTGTTTAGTAATCTGATTAGCATCTTTTCTGATTCAAGATCGTAAAAAAATATGTCAGATTAAACCTTACTATCGAATAAAAATACTACATCTACCTAAACATTGAAGTCTCCACCTGTCTGGGGGAGTTACTGTATTGATTAGGAATCATGTCAAGCACTGTATTGATTGTACCATATTTTTTCATTTAAAAAAATATGCAACGTTTCCTATTTTCTCTTCCCCGTAAAGAGACCGTTTATTTACTATGACTTTTCTCATTTACTTCTGACTAGCTGTCCCGCACAACTTCGTCAGTGTAAATTTTCCTCGTTTTTTGCAACAAATCTCATTGCTGCTCTGCTCCTAATGGTCGTAGCCTGAGGTTATATAGCCTATAGCCTTCCTCGATAAATGGGCCATCTAACAGTTAAAGAATTTTTCAATTCGGATCAGTAGTTATATATATTTCAAAATTTCATCTCACCTTCTGAAAGAAAAGACGCCATCATTGAAAGCAACAGAGTCGTATCGGCCATATCTAAAAGCAGCCTCAGTGCGAAGGGACGATAATGCCTTGTAAACGTTCAAATGTGAGATGTCTGTAGCTTTCTGGATTTCGACGTTAAGGTTTTCATAACCGTCGGCTACTGGAAGCCAAGTTTTGTCGGCAGTGGAGAATCCTGAAAGGAAACTTTGTTATTAAAGTTGCTAATTTAGAGAGTACTTGAACTTTTCACTTGTATTGAGATTTCATTAGGTTTTCATTTTGTTAAGTTTAAAAAAAATACCAACACTGTACTTTACATGGGTTCAGTATTTTTACAAAGTATAAAACAAAGTCGTTTATGTAGTCTGTTAGCTTAGATCTTTTTAACTACGCATAGGATTGTAATGCTGTTTTCATCAATAGATAGAGTGATTCAAGATACAGATACATGTGATACACACAATACACCTTGTATTGTGTGCATCATATGTAGTATGAGATAATTAAGAAAACTCCGTGCGAAGCAGGAGCGGGCCGCTCGTTGGCTATAAATAAAAACATTCCGAAAATTTACAGATTTTAATTATCTTTACCTGCATTTTTCTGTGAATTCCATTGGAATGGCGTGCGTTCAGGATCTCTTGAAGACATCCAGTAATTGACAGGGTCATCAGTATTACATCCGCTAGGATCCACAGTGTCTTCCCAACTTACGTAGCCATCGACCATACCAATTTCTTCACCCTGTAATTGTATTTGTATTAAGACTGGCCGAACTCACATTCTTAACGCAGTAGGTAACTTTGAAATTCAATCCATACGAACTGTAGTCAAGAAACTTCGTAACTATGCAGTATTATTCAAAGATTTGTCAATATCAGCAGATTTTAAGTCGTTTCTGGGATATTAACCAACATCTTTCCCTTATCCCTTCATACATTCTTACCCATCATCACGAACGATGGCGTATTTAATTTTAGTAGTACGTTAATCATATAATCCCTTTATCGCTTAGCATATATGTGACTTAATATAATTATTTTAATTAACTTTATTTCTAACCATGTAAGTGACACCAACACCAGGCATCAACAGCAAAATCATATTCATACCATCAACTATTTCTGGGCTATATCTCGATGCGATACGGTTATTGTCGTGATTGCCAGCCTGAAATTAAAGACCGATTGTTAAATAAACTTATTTTTATACTCAAATGCATGTTATATTTCATACAATTCTCTCTGTACACTTACCACCCAGTTAGATAACTTATCTACTGGTTTAAACGTAAGGAACTTTTCTAAGGCGTATTTAATCTCAGCTGCAGAGGACTGGCCGTTAACATCAGTTATTAGAGCAAAGTTGAAAGGCATATGAGCGCCCAGACGATCGCCTTCACCGAAGTACCTCATAGTTAGTTGTGGACTTGAATATGCCTCCGTCATCATGACTCTTGTTAAACCATCTTTGGCAGCAAACTCATCAAAAACTTCTCTCCACTGATACACCATATCGAAAGTTTCATAGAGATCTTTAGTATAGATATGATCAGTGTAATCATAGTTATCAGAATCCTCGGTCCATCCAGTCAAAGGCTCATCGGGATACTTTCCACCAAAATCTGCCTTATCGACTTCAAACAAATGTGCGATTGCGTCAACCCTAAATCCTGCGACTCCTTTGTCGAGCCAAAAACGGATAACGTTTTTCATCTCCTCAACAACAGCAGGATTGCGGTAGTTTAAATCTGGTTGACCAATGACAAACTGGTGGAGGTAGTATTTGCCAACCTCTTCTCTGTACTCCCAGGCGCTCTTACGGAAAACACTAACCTGATTAAATTAAATGATAAAGTTTTCATTACAGTATAACCAATAACGGTACTGATTTGATTTCACAAATATTGGGAAGATTTGATTTTCAATATAATTATGGCAATAAATAGGCATACGGCGCAATTAGATAGCAAAATAGCCTATGGATGCCCATTACTCTAAGCATATCGCTAGACACTGCTAATATTGTTTCATCAAATAAGAATTTTGCAGTATAACTTAGTCAACATGACTTATTAGTCCCTAAACTGTCGTTGTGGTAATTCTCAAAGAGCTCTGAAGTGACATTATTCGCTCACAACGACACAGTCTATGATTTTTAACCTACGAGTATGTTCTTCAGTAAGATTTTCATGTCACCTCAAATAATGTTTCCTTTTTTATATTACTATTTGAATTTACTTTAAGCCAAATGAATACCATAAAAATTATTAGTGACAATTGTGTGTCGATATTTAAAAAACCAAGTGAATTAAGTATATGGATACTTACCCAATTGTTAGGTGGTTGCAAGACACCATTATCGTCCACAACACCGTCCTCCCAGATAAAGTAATCGTAATATTTCTCGTGACCTCGCAACGCCTCCTCAAACCACACACTTTCATTACTCGTGTGGTTCGGAACAAAATCCAGAACTATTTTAATATCTAGAACCATGAAATGTTTCTATATACAAGTCTAGTTTATTTGTTTGTACTAAAGATAGTGAGTAATAAGCAAATACTAGACTTCGTAAAGCAATAACAGATGCTTGTACAACTCGCAAATGTCAACGGAGTATCAACATTGTATTTTGTGCCTGCTGATTCTAAGTACAAACGATTAAAGGTCAAAAGTGTTCCGAAAATATTTTTTGAGAGGATCATTAATTTGTAGGCTTCACTCGGTAAGAGCCTGCTATAAATAAATTGTAAGTATTTCTTCTTCTAAACTCTGTTAAAACTTTTAGTTGGCTTCACAAATTATAACTAAATTGAGATTTCATAAAAATAAACAACTTAGCGGCACAGCCGTTATTCTATTGCGGTAGTCCTGCAGTTCTAAAATTAACTTCTTAAGAAACACTTACCTAGTTCCTTGGCTTTGGCCATAAGTCTATCAAAATCTTCCATGGTACCGTATTCGTCTTGAATTGCATAGAAATCAGCGATGTCGTAACCAAAATCATACATTGGAGATTTAAACATAGGTGAGAGCCAAGTGGCTCCAATACCCAACTCTTTCAAGTACTCTAGGCTTTCAGTAATTCCTGTGGGCAACAAAATCAATGTTATATTTGATATTTGTGACCCATTTTTTTATTGAATGTAGTTCCAATAAGCTAGAAAATGTTACCATTTAAATCGCCGATTCCATCACCGTTGCTGTCTTTGAAAGATCTTGGGTAAATTTGATAGAAGATCGTAGTTTCCCACCAGTCCAATTCTTTCTGAGCATTGCTGCTAAATACCAGTGCCAATAGCACCGGCACAATTAGGATACACTTCATCGTAAACCTAAAAATGAAAATAATTTCTACATTATAAACGGATTTGTTTGAAGTAGCAAAAGGTCTTTGATGGGTGAAAAGGATTACGTGTAAGAAACATTATAAAAGTAATCTTCAAAATGAAGGCTTTGCCTTCATTCAAAATATTACTCAATAATTCCTCTAGTAAAATTAACACTAGTAAGTAAGTAATTACAAATATTATAACTACGCCCGTCTCCTGATACAACAATTATATTAGTTTAAAGTTTAACACAAAAATAATAGAAACACAAATAGCGTTACCTAATTGTATCCCTGGTGTGCGCAAATATTCCAATGCATCTTTATTTATAGTACAAGATATATCTTCTGTCGAAGATAAATATGATACTACGGTGATAACTAAATAACATGTTCTTATCTAGACTTCCATAATACCAAAGTTGTTGAAATTTTGGTATCTGGATCGTAGGTATTTTTTTAATAGTATTCAAACTAACTGAAGGTCAGTATTAGGCCGCATTTCTATTGAAGCAGAAAGAATTCCGCTGCCCATAGAATATAGTAATGGCGTAAATAAGCTACAACAGTTAAAACAATTTCTATATGACGAGCTAGAGAGGCTCATTTTTTTCACAAAATCATCAGTAGGATGCAATCATTTAAAACCATCGTTATCAAATGTATTTCCCTGTACTCCACCTGAGTTTTCCACCTGTGTGGATTGAAAATAAGGTGACAGTCATGCCTAAGAGCTTTAAAAAAAGTCTTAAATGATTATACTGCCTCTAGAATAGCATTATTATTGTATTTGCTTACTACGCAGAAATATTTTAAGTTTCACTGTTTCGTTCTACTTTGCTTGCTTTAAACAAAACGCAGCCTTAACTCTGGTCGGTATTTTTGAAGTGATATATTAAGATACTGTAATCTATCATATGGAAAACTCGACTAAACTTTCAGTAATAATAATACTAAGTAAGCGTAAGCAGCGGTAGCTTAATGGCTAAGGCATCAGTCTCCTATCGTGGGATCGTGGGTTCAAATCCTACCCATTATACTACCGACGTGAACCTATTCCTGATACAAACCTTTGATCTTAGTTGGAGGGGTTAACAGGATTGCTAGTAATGTGGGACCACAATCCCACAGCTGCTTTGTTATTGGCGCTGCATTCTGAAGTGCATTCCTGCAACCCGTCGCTGCATTCTGGGGTTACGCCGCTACAGGAGTCGCATTATTATCGGCATATTGGTGCTGCATTCTGGGGTCACGCCGCTACAATAGCTGCGCTAAGTTTTCATAATTCTCCCTCTTTAATTAGCAACTGTAAATTCTCGAAGTTCTATTGTAGGCAATTATTCTCTAAATAGCTTAAATTTTTACCCCTGTTTTTATCACTTGACTTTAATTATAACTCTAAACTAGTTTTCTATTTACTTCATCTATCCTAGCCTCTATTCATTTTATTAAAGCTCTCTAACTCTATCTAATCTTTTATTCATTACACCTTTTTCTGTTAACTCCTTTTTCCTTGGTTTAAATCTGATTTTCGTCAGCACTGTTACAATAACAACGAGCCTTCAATTAGTGCAATTAGTGGAGCATTTTTTTTTTTATATTATGCGAATAGTAATGAAGGTTCATTGTTATTTAAACTATTGCAGTACCTTTGAAGTGATCTCATAACCGATTTCGATTACGGCGGCCAAAACCATTAGAGACTAGCCAACAACGCATAAGTTATTATAGTGCACAAGTGTATGCACAAACACAAGTGCACTCTCTATCCCTCACTCTCGTAGCCCGATGGGACAGAAATCTGACACGACTGGAGAGATTCGGCGCATGACCGACGGCTTAACATGCTCTCCAAGGCACAGAGGGGTATTTGGTTTGTTTTCATTTTTAACTCAATGTTTATTGTTCTTATATAAATTACTTATGATATATGCCAATGTTCGAAAACGGTGACTTATCTATGGACCAGCAGTATTAACATTGCTCATCCTCGCGGATATCTTCATCTGCTACTTCATCGTACTTCATAAAACCCAATAGGAAAGTAACCTAAATTTTCTTTTTAAATTCAATAAAAGAGATTTGTCAAACTCGATAAAAGGGATACGGAAAAAAATAGGTCAGCGAGGACGGTGATGAAAAGTGAAACAAACGAAAAATGTCGCCAATAAGTTAATCTCTTGGGTTGACTATTCTCTGAGTGTGATGGGTAAATGTAACTTTGTATTAAAATAAACATTTTGGTTTAATATTATGAAATACGAGTGGTTATTTTCGATTATTTGAATCGGTGTTCAGTACTATTAAACTGTTCTTATATAATAAGTCAAGAGAGTCATAATATATCTATACTTTGACCCAATAATTTACGGTATTTGACTAAAATGAAATCGACATTTTTTTAACAAACGGTAAAAACGACCCGTTCCTTACTAAATTGTATGAAATGCTAACATGTGACGTCAATTTTTTTATAGCTAAAACATTTAGATACTTTTAATATTTCTTTTTATGATTAAAAATTGATAAAGACGTTACATTACAGATAACCCTGGTGACCTGTAATACAGGTTTTGTAAAAAAACCTACAACAGGCACCAGTCTCTCACAAAGACTTGATTCCTTAGCTCAAACAAAATGTATACCTACTAGCTCTAAGTCATGACTTGTGAGAGAGAATAATAAACGTTTATTATTATTATTATATAAACATATTTTTTCAGAACACTTTATGACATATTATTGCATGCTTAATATAAAATATTTTATTTTGATAGTAGTAAAATACCCAATTACATATACTATGGGTCTTACTAGCGTGAATATTTTAAGGTACCTTTTTTTATTGCCCGACGTTTCGACCATATTGCAACGGCCGTAGTCACGAGCCGTAGTGTACATACTTTTGTAATAACGTAATAACCCATATGAATAAAAATAAACGGACAAATGTGTTTTGCTACGCGCAATTCGAAAGAACGGCTGGACCAATTGGGTATTTGACTACTATCATAATAAGGTATTTTATAATAACCATGCAATAATATGTCAAAAATTATTCTACAAAAATATGTTTCTTTATAATTTAGCTTGTTTATTATTTGTTATTCATCAAAAGAAATGAAAAAAAAATATGACGTCATACGCCAGTGTTTACGTATCGTTTTTAACGTTTTTAAAAAAAAACATTTATTTGACCTTAGTCAAAGATCATATTTTCCTTTCTTTCAAACATTCGTTCCAGTAGTTTTTATTAGGAGAATAATCGGAGAACATGCCCGGAAAAATATGAAAACCCCATTTTTCTTTCACCCATCGAAGTTGAAGGTGTGTACCGGTTCTTTTCAATCAGAATTCAACGAAGACGAAGTCGCACATTTGCTCCTTAACAAAATATGACACCTAATTACTTGTGAACACTTTAATTTTAATGTATTCTATTTATAGAAGTCTTGTAACTTTTTTATTATTCATTTTTTTAAGTGGTCAAGTAACAAATGCATTATTTTAAAACGATTTTTTTTTTTGAGTATAACTTCGAAATTACATTATTTTAAGTTTACTTTTTTAATAATTGAATATATATATTTTAATTAATAATGACACTCTTCTAACATAGGCATATTAAACTCGTGTATTGTCAATGACACTTCTGGCTGTTGTTTTATATTTTTTTTATTTGGTAACCACACCACCGTAATGAAGTTCTAATACAAAACTTGCATTTGTAGATATCAATTTAATAAGCTATTGCATAGCTTTTATCGCGGGCTTTGAACGCGGCGACCGATTCAAGAAATTCCATAACGAAAATAAAACCTAACACCCCCACTCCGCCTACCATGAAGCTCAGCCGAGCGTTCCCTTAATGTATATGTATATGGTACAACTGTACGAAGCTCGCACAGATCGACACGAGCTGCTCCGAAATCGGACGAATACGTAATTGAATGAATATTTTTTTTGGTGTGTAATTACACTATTTATACCTAATTATTTATACTTATTATACGAAAATAGCTAGGTATAACCTAGCAGCCCCCGAGTGCCACACGTTTTTTTATCATTCGTAGGATTACGACATAGCATAGACACATCACTAGTTGGCAGTGGTATAGTTACCAAAAAAAAAAAATTGTAAACGACGCCCCAGTGGTGTCGTTCAGTTGGGTTGTCGACAATACATGATTAAACTTAGGAGAGGAGACCACAAGAGCTCTTATACCCTATTAACTTGCCTATATATCAGTTATCTTATCTTCGAATCCGCATGTCGTGACATATGTGATGTGTGCCAAATTGATCTATTTTCGAAGTGAACCTTATCACTTGATGACTCGACATGTACCTTAAGGTCCGTTTCGCACGTTCCGGTTGCCGGGTGGCCGGCGCCGGGTACCTGACGGCTACCCGTAGGGCATAGTGATTTACGTGAGCTTTCACACATTTCCGCGTCCATCTATTCCGGTCGCTCTATACATTCGCCGCCGGATCGTGTAAAAAGACCCTAACTTGTGCTTTACAGAATGCGCACAAAATATAGGATGAGGAGAATAACATTAAAATGAATTAAACTATTATTTAAATCAACAGATATAATAAAAATAAATTACATAAATTATTTATTCAATTTAGTTTTAGCACGAGTCCTTCGTAGCCCACCACTGGTACTGATGACGCATCGAACACATCACTGCAAACATAAAGAGAAAATAGTAACATACCAGACGAGTCTCTTGCTTTGTGAATTTCATTATAGAACTCATTTCATATACTTTATTACTACAAAATAAATGAAATAGGATATATTCTTGATTCAAACTCTTAAAATGTAGTAGCTGTATGATGTTGATTATTGTATTAAAATATCGTACATTTCTTATTCATATTCAATTCACCTCTTGCGTCCAAATTAACTAACTCTTTTATAACCATAATATGTATAAGCAAATTATTGTAATTATTATTATGTCAATATTAAATAACGTGTAATCGATTATGTTCTTTGAATGTCATCTCACCCTTCATTTTTCGGTGACTGAATACTCCTCAATACAACAGTGACGTCACCAATAGCATTTTCAAAGTAGGTCAGGTCAATTTCATAATCAGTGTCACGCATGTTCACCACCACAAAATAATAATCCTCATTGTACCATCTGTGGATAAAGATAACAATTATGTTAACATGGAATCGAAGAAAAAATACTAAGTGGAGTAAGGCAAAGACAAAGAAAGCTTGAAGACAAACCTCCTAAATACAAAAATATCGTTGTTCATGGCCAAAGAGTCATAACGTCCGTATCTAAAAACATTTTCTTGACGAAGACTCGCCAAAGTTTGGTAGACTTTAAAATGGGACCTTTCCGCAGCCTTTTGTACTTCAACATTTAATGTTTCGTAACCTTCTGCGACTGGAAGCCAGGTTTTGTCGGCAGTAGAGAATCCTGAAAATACATTGTACTCATTGAGTAAAAATATCAGAAAAATATAGAAAAACGGATTTTTAAATATATGATAAAAACTCACCAGCGTTTTTATCAGCATTCCATTGGAACGGTGTCCTCTCAGGATCTCGAGAAGAAAGTACATAATTTATAGGGTCATTAGTATTACAACCGCCTGGGTCGACAGTATCTTCCCAGCTGACATACCCGTCAACCAATCCAAGCTCCTCACCCTGAAATAGGATTTAAGTACTTGTACGAGTATATATTATGGCATAATAATGCGATGACATATATATCTGAGCTTATTTAACGTTATAATTTTATTTATATACCTACTTCAATATTTTCCAAAGGCTAACGTGTTTACACTTACCATGTAAGTTACGCCTACACCCGGCAGCAACAATACTATCATATTGATTCCGTCGACTAAAGACGAGCCGTATCTCGTTGCCATTCGATGGTTGTCATGGTTACCGACCTGCAAAATATTTTCTTTTATATGTACCCTCATTATTTTTAATACCTAGCTGTATTGATTTAGCGACTTACCACCCAGTTGGCTTGTTCGTCAAGTGGCTTATAAGTCATGAATTTGTCAACGGCACGTTTGATGTCATGTGCTGATGATGATGCATCAACATCAGTAATCAAGTCGAAGTTGAAAGGCATTTGAGCACCCAACAAATCTCCCTCTCCATAATATCTCATCACATCTTGTACGGAAGCATATACTTCAGTCATCATCACCCTAGTTTCACCATCCATTGCTTTGAACTCGTCAAAGACATCTCTCCATTGGTATACCATATAGTAGGTTTCATTCTGGTCTTTTGTATAAATATGTTTGAGGTAATCGTAGGAATTGGGATCAGCATCGATATTGCCGGACAAAGGTTCATCAGGATATTTACCACCAAAGAGATTTTTATCAACCTCATACAAAGCATTAATAGCGTCAACTCTAAATCCGGCAACACCTTTTCCAAGCCAAAAGCGAATAATTTCCTAAACAAAGAAGAATGCAATTGTTAGTAACAGTATTTTATTTTAATCAAATTAGCAATCGGTAGAATGACGATTACCTTCATCTCTTCGACGACATCGGGATTACGGTAGTTTAAGTCAGGTTGCCCAATAACGAATTGATGCAAATAATATTGACCGACTTCATCTCTCCATTCCCAAGCACTGTCTCTAAAATGACTTAACTACAACAAAATAGATACATGGTTCAAATATTTTTTTATAAATAAAACATGTGGTGCCCAAAAGGTAATGGTTACTTCTGCTTTACTTTAGCATAAAACTATTATATAAGTTAATGAAAAAGCAATTCCAACTTGGCAGAATAGTCTTGCAATTAAATGATACTAGACTTTCTTTATCACATTAATTATCTCTCCTAACAATACTCTGGTTCTTTATCACGAAATTCATACCCAATTATTCGGTGGCTGCCTGTTCCCATTCTCGTCAATCTCGCCATCGTCCCAGATGAAATAATTGTAATATTTCTCGTTACCATTGAGTGCCTCTTGGAACCAGACACTTTCGTTTGATGTGTGATTCGGAACAAGATCCAAAACGACTTTTATGCCTGCAGAATAAAGAACCGTTACTATCTTGTGATCTCTTTAAGGTTTTTTCGTAAAAATGTTACTGACATTCGAATTTGCCTATTTTTAATATTCAAGTACATTCGGAATTCAGTCAGGTTGCTTCGTCTTTTGATACCTACTGTTTATTTTTTATTTGTATTCGTTGATTTTCGGTTGATATAAATCATTCTTGTATCTCGAGATGAATATTCACATTAGTAAAAATGATGACTAGGCAACTATTTATAAAGTCTTTGTGTACCCATATAAATGAGAGAGAATAGAATTATATACTTAGAACTAAAACTAATATTATAAAAAAAAATCTAGACATATATACTAACTCACCAAATTCGTTAGCTGTATTCACCAAATTTTCAAAATCTTCCATAGTGCCGTACTCATCGTGGACGGCGTAAAAATCAGAAATGTCGTATCCAAAATCATACATAGGCGACTGGAACATAGGCGATAGCCAAATTGCTCCGACACCTAATTCTTTAATGTAACCTAATTTTGAAATAATGCCTGCAAATATAGAATAAATAATTTAATTTATAAATTAATCTTCGGTAACACAAACGTAATTGCAAATCTTTAAAATAATTAATAATTCAGAATCCCCTTGTATAATTTTATATCCCGCTATAAACTGGAAGTATAATCAGGTATGCTTGTAACAGACAAATTACATTATTGCATATTTGTTTAGTAAATACAAAACACATACCGTTTAAATCACCAATGCCATCTCCATCGCTATCAGCGAAAGAGCGAGGGTAGATTTGGTAAAAGATGGTCGTTTCCCACCAATCCAATTCCCTTTCTTTATTCTTTAAAACACTGCCACTACACAAGACAAACAAAATTGGAAGCAAAATTAACGTCTTCATTTTGGCTGTTCTTATCCACAATCAAAAAACAGCTACTAAATTTTGAAGAATCATTGATTTATATACGAAAATTTAAGTATTTATCTTTCTGAGGAGTGATGATTATGATTGAGATACTGACCTGTCTGATAGTGTCAGATCATTTTGTGAATTTCGAGATTAAACTAGAAAAACAACACTTATAAAAGTACAGGTATCACGCCAAAACAATTTAATATTCTTCAATTATGCAATTCATTGAAACACATCTCATTTAAGCCGTTAAATCAAATCCGATAATTTTCAAAATCAGGGAAGTACATAACCCTGCCATTACTTGTATGATATTGAGTCCAAGTTATTTCGAATAAAATGCACTGCAGAAGATTTTAAACAGGCAACCATACTCAGTATGCAAATGGTCTCCAAGAATTTTGTTCTTGGAAGTTTGAACAAAATTTAATACTACCTACCTATATAGGTTAACTTCAGGGTAGCGTAACGTTACCTAATAACATTGAATGATATGATACCTAACAACAAGTATCTGTTACTTTTCGGTTATCATATAATATTATCGAAACCGACGGATGTTGTAAGTTTCCGATAATGATAATCTCACAAACTCTTATGTTGCTCATAATATTGAGTAACATTATCTACGTGAAATATTAGGTTAATCTCTCCTTGATCAAGATGATGACAAAGTTAATATCGGGGAATAGTATTAAAAGATTTTATTTTTGGCTTAAAAGGTCAACCAACTCTCGGCATAACGAAACATAGCGTTTATATTGCGTTTATGTATGTCATATTTTTGGCTCATCTTTTCTATTAGATTCTTGCACATTTGCTTGTGTATCTTGATCTGTACACTATTTTTTGTGGCTATCATTGACTGGAATAACCGATCTAAATGATACTTTTATAAACTTCATTGTCTAGCCAAGTAGGTACTTTGTACTGCAACTTCTCTTTAAACTTGTGGGTGAATGCTTGAGTTATTATGAAAATGAGGCACATTCTACTGCTTCCGTGAACTTAGAGCATTAATGGCTCATTCTGAATGAATATAAGTATCGATAAGGAGTACTTATTACATAATTACATCAAAATCGTCTATAGGCACCTTCATGCTACAAAAGAAGAATGAATTTCAATTTGCTCCTGTGCCTGCGTCAATTCGATAAATTTATTTTTGACATGGTACACACAACGTACCTTACTTTTGAAAAGAAATTTGCTAAGGTACCAAACCTGTCCTTTGAGATGTATAAATAGAATAATAAGCCTACTCCCGGATTCACAAAAAATAACTATGAAAGGAGCTCAAAAGTATTTCCGTCGCTATTATTCACCTTAAATTCACAGCGATAACTTGAGATTTAACGATATCTTAAAATTCTGTTGGCGATATTAAGTCTAAAAGAAAAACGTGACTTACTGATCTATCAACACACATCTCAACGTAATTGAACGTTTTGGTTGACCAGAGTATAGAGACTATAGAGTCTATACTCTGGTCATTCAAACCACTTGTTACTTAAATAGTTAAGTAACAAGTGATATTTTAAAAATAAAGAACTGTCAAGTAAATTTTCAAGCTAAAGAAAAAGCCTTAAAAGATAATCTGTTTAAATGAATAAGTTCATAAAAGCGTTCGTAAACATGTTACCTATCCATAAATCCTAAATACACACGTTAAAAATATAATCCAGTTACAAATTTAAAACAAGGCTGTGTCTACTAAAACCGAACCATCTATCTTTATCTATATTCATATTATAAAGCTGAACAGTTTGTTTGTTTGTTTGAACGCATAAATTTCAGGAACTACTGGTTCGAATTGATTTTTTTTTACTCCATTTTTTTTAGCGTGATGTTATCATCACGCTAAAGAAAATGGATTAAATCAGCAATGAAAAATGTCGCGAAAACGGGGAAAATAATAATAATAATAAAAAAAAAATGATTTATTCAGTTAGGAAGCAAAATACTACACTTGTGAAAAGTCGATTCTACATTAACTTGTAATGCCTGTTCGCAAACAGTAGATATAGCCCGAGAAAAGAACAAGCAATAAAAACTCGTTTCCACTTTTTTCAAATTAAAAATTGACGCATACAAAGTTGCGCAAGTCAGCTAGTACTATTATAAAATTGTAAAATAACTGTATCTGTACAGTGAAGATAATAAAGTAAAGAGACTAAATAAGGGTTTTTGAATCCAAAACCATGTTTAGTTTTTTTCATGTCTGTTTGTTTGAGGTTGGCGCAAAAACTACTGAACAGATTCTATTAAAATTTTGGGAGCATCATCTCCCATGTCCGGAATAATATAAAGGCTTATATATCATTACGTTACTTTTCTTAGGACCTGAGCAATAGCGTATATTGCCACGCGGACAAACCGCTGGCTTATGCTAGTTTAATTATAAAAATACATAAGCAAGACACTCAAATACTTCAACTGTGAATATCAACTTTGATGTATTGATCATCAACGAAGATATTGTAAATAGGTAAATTGAGATGAAACCTTTCAGGTACCGCTCTTCTAAGATCGTCAGTAGATTTAGATACTCTTTGCTCTTACTAAGCGCTTAGACATACGAGTGTAGTAAAATAGATAAGATAACGTATGTGTGGGATAAATCGATATCACTAAGCAAAACTTGTGATGTTATGATTATTTATTTTCAAGAGCGCTGTACCATTTTGTGGCTAACGTACAAGGCGACATGGGTTCAACACACAGAAGTCTTTGGATAATTTTATTCTAACAGAGTTAAACCGCGTAACTTCGTTTGCATCATTTTTCTCCGAATTTGCTACATTTTGGATTGATGCTCCGCTCCTATTGGTCGTAGCGTGATATTATATAGCCTTTTCCACTCATCAGTAACATGGCTTTCTATTGGTAAAAAAAAATCAAAATTGGTTTAGTAGATCCAGAGATTACCTACAACGTCACAAACTCACAAACTTTACCTCTTTATAATATTAGTATATATGAGGTGGAACTTTCTTCTAACACACTATAGTAGTACAGTTGTACGGGTAATTCCAAGTACGTAAAATTACAATCTTGACAATTGAAACTTGAATAGCATAAAAATTGAAAATTTCAAATGCTCAAAAGTTCAAATCAACAGTAAGAGCTGTTACTAGGTCACGTGCACTTAAAAAGATTACGAATACTTATCTTTTATTTAAAAAAAAATGTAAGTGTCATATCAATTCACGATAATGGGGTCATAATATAGGTGGGTAACAAACGTAAAAAAAAAACGAAAAATAATGCAACGATTTTATTATCTCTATTTCACAATTGATATATAATTACGAAAAAATACATTCATCTTTTAACCTTTAATAAATTTGTGTGCTAACCACTTTTTTTTATGTTTTCTAGAACTTATATGCCATTTTGCTTTTATATTTCTCTATAAATATTCATTTGGTCTAAGTTGACTATTATTTAACACGATAGTATTTAGGTAGTAACTGTATATATTAACTGTAAATATTTAGGTAGTAACTGTCAATTCAAATCATTTTTAGATTATGAAATGTCAAAACGACAAGCTCTATAGAAATTTGTATAGAATGATATACGAGCCACTGACGCTCAAGTGGTTATCACAGTCGTCATAGTTCACATTGTGTTTTCTTAGTATTCGTTCTGATGATTATAATTTCAAAAACATGATTGTTAACGAACATACATTTTTAGATCATTTATTTTTACTGTAGTCAACTACCCAATCGTTCTGACTAGTAAGCGTATTCTTTTGTTTTTTTGTGTTTTATTAATTGTGATTGTAAGTCATCTCAGTATGACAAAACAGAGGAGTCGTGAGAATGTTAGTAGACATTGTTACCTGTTTATCGTCGTATTTTTTTTAATAAATGTGTAAAGTTTACATTGTAAACTGTTATTTATAACTGTCATTTAGAAATGCGTACGCATTTTTTTTATTTGACTCCCAATTTAAATAAGGATTAAACCTGCATTCTTAAGACAAGGGCTTCATCTCCAGCTAAATCTAAATAACTGGCTGGAACGTTGTCACTGTAATAAAAAAAAGGAACACAGCTTAAAAACAGAAACAAGTTATGTAGTTTGAAAATTAGTCTGTAGTAAAGTTGCACTGTCATTTCTAATTTTGAAACAATTCTTTGTTTTATTGCATCTAACCTCCCAATATTCCATCTATGCTTAACTTGGAGTCATGCTCAAAGTATTAGTGACACCATGAGTTAATGGCGTTTCAAAACTGAGTGAAGTTTTAGTATTCGGCTGTAAGACTGTTGAATGCAATAGCCGTCGATTTGCTTAGGATTAGACTTTTAGAATAAGAATGATTTTGAAAATATATATATTACGCGTCTTAATCGCGTGAATAATTTAAGGTAAAATACCTTGTCTAATATACCCGTGACCACGGCCGTTGGAATACGGTCGAAATGTCGGGAAATAAACAAGGTATTTTACCTTAAATTATTCACGCGATTAAGACGCGTAATATATATAGGTATATATATTTTTATTGTGTGTACAAATCGCGAAAGTTTATCAACATTTATAGCAAAAATAATGATTTGTATAGGTACCCAATTCAGTAGTTTACTTTCTACGAAACGAGTGCTTACATGTCTGGTATATCAAAGCGAAGCTTGTAAAAAGGTAGAGTTCTCATTTGTCAAAACTGGATGATATTTCGCGGCTAAATTAAAACGTACTATTTTGGTCGGTTGCAATTTTGCACAAAGCTCCCTTTTACTTTAGTCAAGTATCAAAAAACTGTCTTTTTGAACAAATGAATGTAGGGATGTGTAGCAAATACAACAATTTATGATAACTACCTATTACTACCACCTATTCATTAAGTCATTAACGCGTAGCAGAAAACCTTGAACCAAGAAAGCAAATATTGTGCAGAAGTGTATTTTGATCTAAACAAGTGGCGAGTAAGAGTTTATAAAAACTGATAATAATAATATAATAATAATATCTTGGAACAACTCACACAACGCTATCTGATCCCAAACCAAGCAGAGCTTGTACTATAGAAACCAGACAACTGATAAACGTACTTATATATTTCTAAATACATACTTAATATAGATAAATAACACCCAGACACAGAATAACCCATGGTGCTCATCACATCAAAGTTTATCCTGGGTGGGGATCAAACCCTCTTGCGTAGCAGTCGGATACACTCCCACCGCGCCACAGAGGCAGTCAAATACTCAAGTTTTAAACTGCGGGTAAAAGCTCCTCGATTTGAAACTACTACATGTTATCCGTAGTCTTGAGTATTTGAATAATTTCAGTTATTAAACAATAAAATAAAATGGAACATACGTATAAGTTCTTGAAGACAAAACGCTGCTGGTTTCAACCTCCATCTGTCCAAATACTAAGTCAAAGGCCGTCAAGTTGACCACATGGTAACTCCTTCCGACGTTAATCACAACAACATATGTGTCATCGTGGTGCCACCTTAAACATTCAAAGAATTTGTTTTATCGCACATTAAAAAATGTAAGAGTAAAATTAAAAAACTTATGTATCACAGTAGGTACGTCTGTTTAACATTAAATCATCCCATCAAAAATTCTACTCTAAGTAAAAACAAAATTATGATCATTTTTGCCAAAGCAGAACCTATTTTTACCTTAAAATTTTAGTTCAGAACCATTTCGTTATTCTTTGTCATTTGGGATAGATTTATCTTTAAAGTACATGTAGATATTAATAACCACCAATAATACAAAAAATAAAACCTTTTGAAAGCGAAAACTTCACTATTTAGCGCCAAAGATTCGTATCTTCCAAGTTTGAAAGCTGGTCGAAGACGCAAATTCGTGAGAGTTCGGTACACTTGATAATGTGAACGAACGGAAGACCTTTGAGCGGCTACATTTAGATGCTCATAGCCATCAGCTACTGGAAGCCACGTGTGATCAGAAGTCGAGAAACCTAAAAAATATTTAGTATTAAACATTTTTTTCTAAAACTCTATGAAGTATGTGTACAAACTATAAACTATATATACTAATGCTAACTATTGATATAGCTGACAAATATATCGACGCACAGCTCAAACCACTGAAACGGGTTGGGTTAAAATTTTACAAACAGATATTAGTTGATGTTGACTTGAATGTCTGCGTCGCAACAAAACGCATACGCTAAAACCGGGTTACATGAAACTCAAAGAATTAACTTATAGATAAATCTTTGGATTCCTTTTTAAGAATATTGAGCACATGGAGGAACGTTAGATTTAGCATTGTTAACCTTTAACTTGGAAAGGAAGGGTAGAACGTTATTTAAAATTTATTTTTAAACCACGGCTGTGGCAATATGGTCGAAACGTCGGGCAATAAATAGCACATTAAATTGATTAAGACTCGTAGTTTATGTGTTAAGTACTGAAATATTTAAATCTTTTTTATATTAAATATACTGTTTACGCTAGAGCTAATCTCAAACAAAATGATTTGACAGGTTGACTGTTTTACTTTGTAAAATACTAGCTTTTGCCCGCAGCTTCGCTCGCGTGATGTCGGTTATCCCAATAATAGCTATCGTAACCTTCTCCAGTACTCGAATTATGTCTATGTCAAATTTCATTTACTCGTATATCGATTGAGCAGTTTAAGCGTGAAAACGTAATAGACAGACTTTCTCATTACTACTTTCACATTTATAAAATGTGGAGGTCCCGTTAAAATAAAATGCTGTGACACGTATAAGTATCTTTATTTACAACCAAATACTAATTTTCGCAGATCTTACGGAAAAACTGACGGAATTTATATCAAATTACAACTAATGTTTTACCCTCTTAGGAGTTGATTTTGTAAAAATGCTGAAATACGTGTTTCTCAATTTCAAACCTAAAAGCCAAATGCAAAATTTCGCAGATATAACTTTCAAACTAACGGAGTTTTATAAAGCCTTGCAACCTCTATTTTACACATTTAAGAGTTAATTTTCCAAAAGCGCTGAAACCCGTATTTCATTACTTTAAACCAAAAAGCCAAATACAACATTTCAGAGAGAGACTTTAAAACTGAGAGAGTTTCGTACAAACTTACAACCTCTATTTCCCTCCCTTACGGGATGAATTTTCAAAAATGCCTACTATACTATTGGATGCCTAAATTATATATTATGAGATGGATCAACGCACAGCCAGTCAGGATAAAGAATTTTATAAATATAATATAGACTATTTCAACGTTATTGAACAACGTAACTATTTTACAATCATACTACATTAATATACACTCGTATTGAAAAAAACTAAATCTTTCATTTTAAAATCAGACATAACTTGTGTTTTTCGCAGTGATAAAGCTTGAATCAACGAACCAAGATAACGAAATGAAGCAAATAGTTTGTTAAACGCAGCAACAAAAAGGTTTAAAAAGGTTTTGGAATCTTCGTTGGCTTTATAACATTTCACACTACCTTTCAAACAAACTTGGAAAATGTCTAGACAGTTTTCATGCAGTCTCTAAAATATAAAGATTTAAAAATGAATACAGAATATTGCTCTTTAAAATCTTTGTCCAAATCATGTGAAAATTTAAACTAATATAATAAACATGAAATTAGCTCTGTCTGTCTGTGACGTTTTAACGTTTAAGCTGCTAAATCAATTTAGATAAAATTTGGTATGGAATAAGTTTGAGTCACAGGAAAGGACATAGAATAATTTTATCGCGATAGCCGATATCCACGCGGCCGGAACCGGCGGTCGAAAGTTAGTTAAATGTAAATAATACATTGGAGACATTATTTTTTTAACTCTCTTTCCTTATGATGGAACTAGCTTTCTCCCTACTACTTTGTATGCGTTAAGATTGTTTTTTAGTCAGATCAGATAAGGTGTATTCGACCAAACCGAAATTTATACACGAGTAACTATACCAGATATAATCTATTCCAGAACTTATTCTTGAGTAAATCAATATACGTTTTTACATGCAATCTACCGTATAGCTATCCTCAGATTATTTATGCGCGAATAGCAAAGTGAATGATGGACGAATGTAATACCCGGCAGTTTTGCGTTGTTCTACAAAGAGACATTATTAAAGCGTACTTTACTCGCTTTTGTCTTATTATAGTGTGTGGGACAGGACCTGTTAAAGTTGGTTCGTCTATTATACTTTTATCGTGTGATTTTTGGGTTTCGCAAGTTTTGCTTTTTAAAAATAAGTTTCAAATGCACTTATTTTAATAAACGTAAATGTGAAACCTGATCGCAAAATCACGATCATCGTAGTAGGTATTCAAATATACATATTTTTTATAGTTATTTACTCTCGAATAAGTCGCTGCTTATTCTAGGAATAAACTTTACTCGCGTTTGGTCGAACCGGCCCTTAGTCACACTTTCCTTTTATATGTCATTCAGATTTTTGTTTGCTAATGTAAACATTTTTGAACTTCTAAGCCTTTTGATTTCGATGTAACGTGATGAATCTCGGAGAGGGAGTTTTCGAGTCTCCCACAGTCAAATAATTTCTCATTATTTAAAAAATAATACTGTCATATATTTTGAACTAACTTCCCAAATATTATTCGTGCGAAATGTGAAAGGTTCGGTCAGTTTTAGAGTTACCTGCGTTTTTCCCAGGGCTCCATTGGAATGGTGTCCTGACCGGGTCCCTAGACACCTCGATGAAATTAACTGGGTCATCCGTATTGCAAGCCAAAGGGTCCTTCGTGTCGGTCCAGGGCACGAATCCATTTACCATTCCTATTTCTTCGCCCTTCAATATTTATGTAAAATTTGCATTAATATCTTGTGTAAAGGTATGCCTTGATTATTGTAAATTTATTATGAACATAACATTAAAAGCAAAAGGTTACTACAAGTTCAATTGAAAAAGATTTCATTTTGCCTTCAAAAGCTCATTGATAAACATCAAGATCCGTCCAAGGTTAAAATAGAACTGCTCAAATATGAACTTGTAGTTGATCCCCAGGTAACAAGTTCAAACATTTTACACATAAATTTTCAAAGTAATTCATCGGTATGTAGGTATGTATTACAATAATTTACCATGTAAGTGATAGCTATTCCGGGAAGCAGTAAAACCAACATATTGAAAGCATCAGTTAGTTCAGGCCTAAATCTTGACGCCACTCTGCTCTTGTCCTGACTGCCAGCCTAAAAAATAATAACTGTAGTATATTTTGGAGTTTAGTAATTAACATTTTTTTCTAAATCATTTTCTTTGAAAGTTTTTGCTACCTGGAAAATCCAACATTTCTACAAACATTATATTTATCAATTTCGTTGAGTATCAAAGTTGTAATTTTATTTGAATACTTTGACCTTGTTAAAACACTTTCGATTCCCGGGGCAGTAGCTACGTTAGCAAGAATCATCGATCATATTTGTTATGATCAAACCGTAGTCATTACCATGATTTTATCTTGTGGAAGGCTTTATCTGGTCAAAATCGACACACCTACTGCGTTAAGTACTTTTTGCTTACTTTTACTATCACCCTCAGGCTGATAGTTATCAGATATATAACATACGCATAGTAATAATACTTAAACATATGTTATTTTGATGACCTTGTAATATATTTATGTGAGTCAAAATACATTTTGTAATGATCGCAATCTTAATCACAAATAATCAAAAATCGCCCAAGGATACAAATACGAAATCGCCGCCTCCTAAGTAAACTGGATCAATTGACAAAATTATTTATTCCACTTTTTATGCCTCAGGCAAATTAGCTTATTATAAGTATTGCGCTTACCTGACTTAAGAAACAAAAACTTTATCTAGTCTAAACAAGCTAATATGTGCAAAAATCACAAAAAATCGACTGCTGTGTCTTCAGATCGGTTTAACAGATTTTTTATTGTCATATTCTTTTCAAAATTTCGCGTTGCTTTAATCATGTAGCGAGACCGTTAATACTTTAAAAGTATGATACCATTTATTTCGGCAACATTTCCATGGCATTATCTAATTACTCGTATAACTATTTATTCAATTAATAGTTTTTTTTACTAACCATCCAATTGGCGCGCTTCTTCATTGGTTTATATGTAAGCCATCTATCAATTGCGTATTTGATATCTCTAGCATCAGAATCGTTATTCAAGTCCTCCATGAGAGCGTAATTAATAGGTATTTGTGCACCCTTACGGATCCCGCGTCCGTAATATTTTACTGCATTTTTTACAGTAGTTTTAGCGTCCGTCATCATTATTCTGAAAATATAGTAAAATTCGTCAGCTTTATTTATTGCGTAGTTATTTACATCCAAGAGTCGTTTTATAAATGTGAAAGTAACTCTGTCTGTTACATTTTCACGATTAATCTGATGAATCATTATTCATTTAGATTAATTTTTGGTATGGCAATGGTTTGAGTAACGAAAAAAGAAAATATATATAGATAGATATTCTTATTAGGATAACCAACAACCACGCGGGCGATCGTGCAAAAGCTTGTCACATAATATATCATTAATGATCCATTGCTGTACTGGACTGATTGGATTTAATGTGAAATTTCAATAGTAATAAATATCGGACGACGTATGCGAGATTAAAATTTTAGATTTTAGATAGCAACAAAGTATTATAGATATCTTTGGTAACAATCCTTGAATTTGGCAAAGACAATCTGTCACACTTTGCATATCCGGTTATGATATTTCCTAATTTATTTCAAATAAACGCACCTGGTCAAGTTATCTCTAACAGATAAAGCATCGAAAACATCTCTAAACTGTGACACCATATCATAAGTCTCTTCTAGATCTTTAGTATAAACATGCTCAACATATCCATAGTCATCTCGACGCAGCCCTGGTTTGCCAGTCAACGGTTCAAGGGGGTACCTCCCACCATACGAATCTTTATCTATTTCGAAGATATACTCGATAGCGTTCATTCTCATTCCAGCTACGCCTTTTTCTAACCAGAATTTTATAACAGTCTGTAACAATGAAGTAACATTATAGTACATTAGTATAACATGGGACTGACTGATTAGACACTATGATAACAACGTAGAACACAGTATGAATAAAATATTGGTAAATATTGAAATAGATGTAACCTTAAGACGTACCTTCATCTCGTCAACGACTACCGGGTTTCTGTAGTTGAAATCAGGTTGCGCGCTGCCAAATTGATGAAGATAATATTGATCTCTAGATGGCATATAAGTCCAGGCACTTTTTCTGTAAACGCTAACCTATAAAAAACAATAAGTTAGAAGATGCACATTGATAACCCTACTATCCCCACCCTGGATAAAACTTTGTGTGATGAGCACAATGGTTTATTCTGTGTCTGGGTGTCATCATCATCATCATCATCATCATCAGCCTATCGCAGTCCACTGCTGGACATGGGTGTAATTTATCTATAATAAGTATGTATTTAGAAATATATAAGTATGTTTATCAGTTGTCTGGTTTCCATAGTACAAGCTCTGCTTAGTTTGGGATCAGATAGCGTTGTGTGATTTGTCCCAAGATATTATATTATAAATTATATGATTGGTAGCTTTTTAATATTATTCGAACTCTGTGATTTATACATATTATGATTGAGTTCTAAGCAGATTTATGAAATAAACAAAATGTTTGTATGTTTGTCCAATAATTTCTCCGAAACTAGAGATTGCATGGTAGGCATTCTTTTTTATTCATTTCTTTTAAAAAGTAATTAAAAAAAATAACAGCCTTCAAAAGCTAATTAAAAATAATAAAACAAAACTTCTAACACAAAATTATCCTACATGTTTTTGAGGTCGGTGCCAGCATATATGAACAGTAGGTGCTACTTAACAAATTAAAAAAAGAGAATTCGTAATGTCGACAAACACAAAAAAAATATTAGGGCAATTTCGAGTATATTAAAGTTTTAATTTATTATTTTCGGTAAACTTTTTTAGTCTGTTTGTTTTATTTTTAATTACTTTTTTATCAATAGATTAGACGTTTGAAGATAAATAACACATACCCAATTATTCGGTGGACTCCTTTGACCTTTATCATCCAAGTGACCGTTTTCCCAAATATACCAGTCGTTGTAATATTCATCTTTATTTGACGATTTTATGAACCAGTCGCTTTCATTGCTCGAGTGATTTGGGTTAAAATCTAACACCACCTTTAGATCTAAAATAAAAATGGACGTAAATTAAAAACCTTTTTCAAGTATAAGAAACACTAAAAAATAATAACGCCAATATTGTTTTTTGGTGACCGTACTGTTGAATTTAAACCTAAAAATAATTTCACAATAACAACAACGTCCCTGGTAATACTCGTATCTAGAAAGAGAACAAATGGATTCATCTCGACGTCCAAACTCAATTTCGACACAAAGACAAGAATCAACAAAGTACACAGCTTCAAACTACAATCGGTAAAACATTTATTCCAAAATCCCCGGACTCTTTGAATCAAAAATAATTACAATCAAGGAAAAACAACACCAAAATAAATTGTTTAAATTACAAAAACAGGCAGCCTATTGTTTTCCAAAATAAATTGTGATGAGAAATCTTATTGGGCAAGTTCAAATATCAGAACATTGATTGAACAAATTTTGTTAAAAAAATTGCATAGTTTTATATAATAGATTGAACAATTAATAAAATTAACACTCACTTAGAACCGCAGCTTTCTTTAGCAGTTGTTCGAAGTCGTCCATGGTGCCATATTCCGAATGGATCGTGTAATAATCAGACACGTCATAACCAAAATCGTTCATTGGAGACTTGTATATTGGTGATAACAACGCAGCGTCCACTCCAAGTTCTTTCAGATATTCCAACCGTGAAGTAATGCCTAAGAAACAAATCATGATTTCCATTTATTTTACACTTTTATATTCTTTACCTTTTCAGTTTCCTAGTAATTTACACGTATATAATTGCCTGTAATGTAATTTGTACAACCAAATAATACACTAACATAAGAAATTAAATATGTAATTTTTTATTTATAATATTGTCTATGTCGGTATTGCTCTCCTAAATATATTGTAAAGTTAACAGATAACAACTTTCTTTTTCAACATTATCACAAAAACAATCAACATCTATTCTCGAGAAAAGCAAAAACGTTAAACCTTTTCCACAAGAGTTATTTTTATGTCTTTAAAATGCGTACTGTTAAAATTTGAGCAGATAACAAGCTGAGGCTAGCTTGGAGTGGATTAATGAACTTGGATAGAGTAAAAAAAGATAAGTGAAGACAGACCGCAAGGGCCTTTGTGGCTGACGTTTTAGAATGAAAAGGGAAATTCCACTGCCTTTACAAATTTAACAAATAGGTGTTAGCTGTATTTTCTTTCAATTTAGAAGTAAAGGGGGCATATAAATCCTTCTGAAAACTACATTCAAATAGAAAAGTTGAATATCTTACCATTCAAATCTCCGATACCATCGCCGTCGCTGTCCATGAATGATCGAGGGAAAATTTGGTAGAAAACTGCAGTTTCCCACCAATCTGGTTTTACATTGTCATTTCGAACTGCTATTGTTGTAGTTACAGTGGCTATAAAAACAATCTGCCACATGACTGTAAAATTAACAACAGATTAGTAATGTTAAAATAAATATAAAAAAATATGATGATGTAGAATGAGTGAACAGCAGCAAACAATACGAATACCACTTTTAACTACTTTTTACTTGAAACTCACCAATGTCATATAATTTAGACTGCAAATGAATGTCAAACGAGAAACGAAACCAGACTGACCCGAGTTTAGTAATGAAAGAAATTTTACTTGCCAAACGGAAAAAGTGTTGTTTTATAAACAATAAAAGTGTTGTTAAAGATGTTATCATAATATTGTATGGATTCTTTAGAACATTTGTCTTCCGCAAGTAATATAATATAGCAACAATGTTTAAGCTATTGTCTATTAAATATATGTTGATATAATAGAATTGCTATGAAAGTACACTTTAAAATATTTGCTTTTTAAACTATTACACATATTAAGTTTTGGAAAATATTTATATTTTACACGAGTATCAATTACTTGTGTAAAATGTGCAGCTGTAAGAATTAATAAGATCGTTAGTTATCTTATACAAATATTGCAAGGTTTTTGACGTGATAACATCTTATAAATCGATGACCGGTGCACGCACGAAAAAGTGGTACGGTCCGTCACGTTCCGCCTGTTGACAGGCTGAAGCATTGTTTATTACAATGTCATCATTTTCTTATGACGTTATTACGTAAAATTATCGTCCGTAAACCGACTTTACAGACAGCATTTTTTTTTATAAAATAATAAATCAGAATAATTATTACCTGGTTAATCGATTTTATTGATGGCACTGATACGAAACATAAGGAAACGACCTGCTTATATATCACCTCAATTAACAATTGATATTTTAAAAATACTCGTGTTTTATTTTATCCATTGTTCCTGTACGCCAATACTTATAACAATTCTCGACGTAAGTATAATTATTATGAGTAGGCATCCTGAATCCCGACATTAGTTAGGTAAGTTGAACAAACTTGTTCAATCAATTGTTCTTCGATAATAATTAAAGTCGTTCCGAAGTTATCGTGTTCGGCTTTCTTAAGTTAATTGTCATTAAGTTATATTTTAATTGCAACTTTGGTTTAATTTTCAACTTAAACCTTTTATTCAATTTGGACTCAGTGCTTTTGTGTTATTAATGTGTTTCCTTTTCTTTGCAGGTAAGCAGCTGATAAATATTCTTCGATTTTTGTAAGTAGTTATTTATTCGTTTCATTTGTTACCATTTAAATTTTTTCCTCAAGAAATCTAGAAACATTTTACAATTAGTGGTTTTCATACGACTTATTTTATTTAAATTAATATCAATTAACAGTTTTAACTACATCCATAGGTTTAAACTTTGCTTGATAGAAGTAAAAGTGGGGCAGGCGTGGGTTTTATATATTAATGAATATGCAAAGCATGGTAACGGGATAAAAACATGGCGGAGTTTTATTTCAAAGAAAAATATTTCAAAGGATCCTATGAAATATTAAAATTGTGGGACACGTGTAAACTTAATCCCTAAAGAAGATCAGAAAGGACCTCATACAATATTAAAATACTGTGAAGGTTTAGTAAATTGTCGCAAACGTAAGTTTTGATGATGTTATACCAATTTCAGAAAATAATTCTTCACTGATGATCAATTTACTAAGTTATTGTAAATGATTTATCGTTTATTTGGTTAGGTAACAATGTCTGAATGAATACAAAATGGCATTTAATAAATTGTCATTTACGAAATACTTTAAGATTTATGAGAGATTTATGAGTTTGATAATAATTAATTAGTATAGCTAGTTTTAGTAAAATAACATACCTATACCATAAACAGTGTGGACTAAACCAATGTATGGAAGAAACCAATGGACCATGGAGGAAAAGTACCCTAAATATTTAAGTTAGCGGAATTTACCTAAAAGCAACATTATTTTAATTTTAAAAACAAAAATAACTGCATTCAAAGATTTTTTACAAGTCGCTTGACAGAACCCGAGCCTTAAAATAACATTCTTTGTTATTTTAACGCATCTTAGGAACAAATCACTCTAATAAATATTGCATTTAAGATTTGAGGAAGGCCATAAAATTTAACAATTAAATTTACAAATGTACTAGGACAAGAACAGGACGAAGCAGAAACAATATTTTATTCTAATAAATATTGCATTTAAGATTTGAGGAAGGCCATAAAATTTAACAATTAAATTTACAAATGTACTAGGACAAGGACAGGACGAAGCAGAAACAATATTTTATTCTTTAAGATTGACCGAAAGGGTCAATCATAAATGGGACATCATAAACAGGATGTTTATTTTCAACATAAGACAGGTTCGATTCCCAACTCTGGCATATAACTTTTGGCAAATGTTTAAATGCAGTTATTTTTATTTCTTAACATAAAATAATGTTTTTTTGTGTAAAATTAGTTAACTCAAATATTTAGGGTACTTTCCTTCGTGGACCATTGGTTTGGTTCTGTAGTTATAGGATAAAATTGGCAAATTCTCTACAGCATTTATTATCTTCCTCTCCAACCCAATTTTATTAAATTTTTATCGTCATTCTCTAGGCGTATTGAGTATCTAAAATCCTGTATTTCGTTCGTTATCCACGTTTCTTCAGCATGAATACTTAAAATTCTTCGTTTCTTGAATTAAGCAAGTTGCTATATATGGGACACGTATATAGGAAGACGGAATTTTTCATGTTAGTCTTTGTAAAACAAAATGTGACCTAGATTTAGTTTTGTTCTTGTGTTCCTTTGCGGATTCATCGGTTTCAGATATATAATTTCAGTAAGATGCAAAGTTTCTTTATTTTTAGTTTCCTGTGCCAACTGGTACACTTACGAAATTATTTGTATTTGTTCATAACAATTAATGGTGAGAAAAGAGCATATCGGACTATGCTCAGTGTAGGGAAAAAAACATATTGGAATAATTGCTCTAGCAAAAGAGCGTACGTTCATGACCCTTACGCCTTTTTGTTGAGAAACGCAGTTTTTCGGCAATAACTCAATTGCAGTATTTCCGATCATGTCGGAAATAATTTTAATTTAAAATATTTATTAAACGCTAGTTTTGTGATTTTTTTTCCTATTTTTTGGTTGGTAAAGAATAAATAATATGGAGTGCCTCCCTAAAGATATTTAGCTACCAAACTAAGTAGCGGCTACCACAAGATTAATTGTGTAGTCTTTGAGTAAAGTCTTTTTACCAAATTTAATAAATATTAATTGTGTAGTCTTTGAGTCTTTGCCTGTGACATACGGACGGGCAGACAGACAGACGGACGGACATGACAAAACTATAGGGGTTCGGGCCACGGAACCCTAAATACGATATTTTTGGTACGGAAATAATGTAATTTCAATATATAGTAAGAGTGAAACTATCACCCATTCAAATATGTAATCTGTAACTGACAAGAAAACACAAAAAAGGCTTTATTAAATTGGGTGGACCACATGTCACATAAAATTACTCGAATAAAAAATGCTCTCCATAAAAATAGATAAGATCGGTGCAGTCACATTTTATACGTTCCATTCAACGTGAAATTTATCTGGCCATCCTCTGTCACCATATAAAAGTTCCATAATATTGCATCTGTGTACGAATTCTTTGTTCATTTTGTGATGTAAACTTATTTAATATACGCTTGGCATTTACATTATCAGAATGCTAATGTGCTCTGTAAATTAATTTTCTTTATAAAATCCTTTGCTTTGAATGAAATGAACAATGCTAAATGTCTTTGTGCCATTTTATAAGATCAAAACAGCAAACAATAAATAAGTTTTCTCTGGTCGACCTTTTTCGAAATGCCTTTAACTCATTTTTGTGTCAACCCTTTGTCAAACTCAAACTCAAATTTGTAAAACCAAATGAAGAGTATTTAGAAAATATCATGTAAAAAAAAAATAAGTTACGTGGCAACTCCGAGTGTAAAATTTTTTAAAATCATTTCATCAAGCTATATTACAGTAATGATTTTATTAAATCAATCAACCCAGTCAATCGTTACTATCATTGTATTAACACTTCCTGCAATCATTTTTTGATTCTTATATATTCTTCTTATATATTATAAATTCTCCTATCAGTATCCACAAACTATATTTCTTAAAAACTTGAAAGGGTTTTTAGATGTTACAAAGCGCATTACGCGGCTAATACAATTTCCCCACAGACCTGAGAAGATCGGTCCCACACAAAAGGGACCAAAGACATTAAACAATATATTATTTTATCCCGATATTATCGATGGTAGGTTGTCGAAGGCTTTCTTTGTAAAATCGCCAACGAATTTGGCCCAAGGGAGTGAACTGGAATTTCTGTAACGTACAAAAGGGGATGGATGATAAATTAAATTTTTATACACGGAATTCCCGAAAAATATTCCGCAGGTGTGCGAGAATTTCTCGTACGCCTTGAAAATATTTCCGGGAATGAATTAACGAACTGGTTAAAATTGAAACCTTTTTTTGGTTTTTGCGTAATTGGTTTGAAAAATGCAACTATAATTTAATAGAATGTTCAATGATTTTGCAGTTGTTAATGTCTACGAGCGATTTATAACGAATACGAACACAGCTGCCGAATCAGCAATTTCGATAGCCTTCTATGTTCTTGATCGTCAGCCAGCAGAGCTGTTTGCCAAATTATCTTTAATGATGTAACTGAGACAACTTGCCTATGAACACTAGCTGAAACACATTGATTATCGTAGATCGCACTCCTAATTATTCCATACATTAGCATAATCTTCTGTTTAGGATAACAAAGCATAGCTTATCACCTAGAGGTAACCTGTTACAGCATTAGGTATACATAATTCATAATCGATTGATTTCTCCTCACCTACCTATTTCTTTATCACTATTGTTATCCTTCTATGCCATTTGTCTTTATTTTCATTTGATTCAAAGTCATAAATACAATTGTAATAATAACAAGACTGTAACAATAATATGAAGATAGTTATCTTAATGGAGTCCACACTGAGAAAACCTACTTGAGATCAAGATAATAGTCATGACGTTGAGGATTTATCTATCCCTCTCGTCTGGATGGATGTCCAGGCATCGTAGAAAGAGATAGACGAACCCTCCAAAGCAAATTAAGGTCAAATACTTTGACTTAAAATAGGTGGACTCTATACCGATGTTTATATTCAGAAACAATAACCAAATAACCATGAGACCAAATGGTCGGAAGTGATGTAAGCAAACATCCCATTGTCCACATAAGATTCAAGAATCTTTAGACGGTTCATTAATTTTGAGACATACATTGTCGAAATTTCCGACATAACATGCTTGAATTTCTACAATGTTTGGATGGAAATCAGAGTAATCAGGTTACTTTAGACGCGGTTAATTAACTGTGAATCTTAGGTCCAACGCAGAAATTCTGTCCGTGTCTTATAATTTTAGAAGATAATTTAATTTGATACCTTAGACATCTGATTGCTATTTACTCATTCAAGTAGATGAAGAGCTCTAATTAACCAAAAGTTATAACATTTGCTATTTCAACTAACTTGGTTATTCTAATGATTAACATTTTTTGCCTTGGTTTTAAACCTTGTACTTAATCAGCCTTTTAACGATTGCAGTGCCTTTGTCCTAAGATAGGTCTTATTTTCCGAGAGAGGACAGATCGAATCAGTGAATGTGTATTTTTTGTTATAATGTGTCCTCCCAATTTCTTACAATATTTCCCTTCAACGATTTTGAGCAGTTTTGGTAAAGCAAAAGTGCATGTTTACCATATTGAGGTTTGAACCCACACTCTACGACTCATAAGTTGTTAGGACCTTTATCACCCGATCATCACTATGTAGATACCTTTTTTTTTTAATTTACAACATCAGGACTTGTTAAAAACGTACGCCAGGATTATATTTTACTTGACACTAACAGTAAAACCTACTTGCGTGTGCTTCAAAAACTATTATTAAAATATTCCGCCTCGCTGGTCTTTTAATACGTAGCCAGATTTCTCAGAGCCTCATTAGAAGGCACTCACAGTGTCCTTTATTTCAACCAAACTGCCATTGTGGGGAGTTAAGACTCTTTTGCGGAATAAGCGAACCGTAACATACAATTTTGGCAAAGGAGGCAAGACTCATTATAAACAACTTGCCTTGTTTTTGAAGGGTATGAACTAAGTAGCTTAAAATTTGTAAAGGTACTTGATGTAGCAATCGAATGATTTTAGGAATTACTAACGTTGTTATGAAATTATTAAGGTATTTATTCTATTAATTTAAAGCATAAAATTAATATCTTTCTGAAGCCTTCTTTATTATCTAGTAATATTTTGTACCTATATTGTTTAGCCCCTTTATAGCTTTTACACGTGTCTTTTATCAGCCTTCCACAAAATAGTTAAATGAGTTTGAAAGCCGATTTTCGAAATTGTTGATAAACTGCTGGTTTCATCAGATAAAAAAGGTTGTTGAATCGAGATGATTCATAGCTCTATTTGATCAACATCCTTTCAGCTGTTTCAAAGATAAAGTTTTTTAGTGTTTTAACTAATGTATTTGCGGTTTTGTACCTTGTAATATTAAACAAATCTATTTGTATGCAAATAAATTCTACTCTATTCGACATGGGAATAAGCGCTTAGTAAATATGTACCATATAGATGGCATAGCACTACGATCTCAAGCTGACTGCCATAGTATGGTCAAAACATCAGACAATCAATGGTAAATTCTGAACGCGTTTATTCCCGTATCGAATATACCAAGAAAAACTGCAAAGGTTAAAAGTAATAAATTTTACTCTATTAATAAATATTTGTATTAGGAGAGTTTATAAGTTAATAAGAGCTTCAGTAAAGAACGCTGAAAAAATATCCATAGTAATCAGAACCTTTCACGGTGTTACTGAAGCTATTAACAGAAACAAGATACCGCGTCGCTAAGTGCACTCCTGACGCAGACGTTTGACGTCGACGTTACATAAGAGTAGGGGGGCACTGAACTCGCAACTTTGGGAACTTAAAATGGCTGGCGTTATGGATGGATCTTGTTTTATTAAGCTTTGCCCGACTTTAGTGGCTCACTGTTATATTGTGATAAAAAGTACTGTGATTTTGAAACTTTTAAATTTTAGTTGCCCTCAAAATTGTTTTAAGCATATACAACCATATTACAACGTAGATGAAAACACAATTTTGACCAAAAAACAGCCAAACTCCACGATTACGGTTGAATTTACAAATACCCTTACCAAAAGCAATTTTTTGTCGGCGGTAAAGGAGCACAACAAACATCACCCTAACAACAAAGTGAATTCTACACACTTGGGTATGAATGGACCGAAAACGCCTACATATATTGCGGAGCAACTCACAAGCTACTCTAAACGGCTTTTTTATCTGACCCGTAATTTTGCCAAAGCCAACGATTACCGCTTTTGCTGGACCTCCAATGGGCAAATACTGCTAAAGAAAGACACTGACAGCCAGAACATCATTGTAAAATCCGAATCGCAACTGAAACAACTGACGGCCGCGTGACTAGTAATAACTTGTGTTTTTGATTATCGCCCTGTAACTTTCATATTTATTTTAAAATATTATTATTATATAATTCATTTAACCTTTAAGCTTACTATTATATACTATATAATTAACACACTTCACAACATTAAACACGAAATCAGAACACACAAATATCACCTACAAAAAATCAACATAACTACTCAAACAAAACGAACAATAAAAACAAAAAGCTGTCGTTACTTCTCTATTGCCTTATGCCGACCATTTTGCGTTTTCGTTACTTACTTCTATGTCCAATAATATTAATAATTTAATTAAAAACGTCGATATACTATCGGTGTCTGAAAATCATATGTGCTCACCTGAACATACATCATCATACATAAAATTCCCAAAATCATACATAAAAATTCTTAGTCAAAACATAAGATCCATAAACCACAATTACTTAAATTTACTAAGCCTTCTTCACCGTATCCCATTTGACTGCGACCTAATAGTTCTCACAGAATGCTGGTTACAATGTAACAGCAACTCGAACATTCCATCTCTACTCAACTACACATTATACAGAACTACAAAACACCTAAACCAGAGCGACGGCGTAGTCGTTTATGCGCATTCCTCTCTTAAAACTACGTATGCAGAACCCGAATTCAATAATTCAGCCTCGGGTCTGATCATAAAAATCAACAATGACACGGCCATACTGTGTATATATCGCTCACCCTCAATAGACACCATCCACATCTTTCTGTATGCACTCAATCAGATACTTACTAACCTTGCTAAATTTAAATCGGTTATTGTGACTGGCGATATAAACATTGACATAAAACCCAGTACCAAAGACCCCCGGTCTCATGACTACCTAAACACCTTGGCATTTCACGGATTCTTACCAGCATTTACTGAACCAACGAGAGGACAAAATTGTCTCGATCATATTATGCTACGAACAAAACTAAAGACATTGACCCTTCTATATGACACTACGCTAACCGATCATAGCGCTTCTTTAGTTTCCCTGTACTCCAAACAATTTACAACGACATCTCATAAAGTAAGACATAATATAGACTACAACGCACTCAACATTACTATGGATAATCTTAACTTTTCACCAATCTTTCTTATAACGGATCCAAACCTAGCCACGGATAACCTAATAAATGTTTTAAAATCTGCAATCTCGGAATGTACCAGAGTAACTAAAATACCCGCCGCTAAAAGAACAATAAAACCTTGGATCACTCCTGGCTTACTTCGATGTATAAGAAACCGTGACACACTACACAGAAAAACCAAACAGACACCCCACAACACAATTCTACTCACCACTTACAGACGATACAGAAACTTTTGTACAAAATTATTAAAGACAGCAAAACGAAAATTTGACACTCAAGCATTGAATAAGGCTCTACACAATCCTAAAAAGCTTTGGGAAACTATTAAATCGGTCACGAACACTTTAAAATCCAAAAACTCCTCTTCTCAGCTTTTATCTTACTCAACCTCAGCTACACAGTCTTGCACCAAAGTAAACGAATTTTTTGTCAACATTGGGAAGAATCTTGCTGACAGCATTAGCAGTAGACATTCTATTCACAACACACATACCTCCAATTGCACTACATCCTTTGTTCTAGAGGAAACAGATCCTGATGAAATCATTCTTACCATACACTCGCTGAACACTAACTCTGCCACTGGCTGGGACGGTATCTCTCAAACCTTCCTACGGAGATATGCACGAACCCTGGCACCAATACTTTGCCATATCTTTAATCTCTGCTTTCAAACCGCTACTTTCCCCACTTCTTTCAAAATGGCCATCATCCATCCTATCTTCAAGAGTGGCGACGGGAACCAACCAAACAACTACCGCCCTATAGCTGTACTAAGCTCTTTGTCCAAAATTTTCGAACGCCTCATCAATAAAAGACTAGTCAACTATCTTGAGCATTTTAAATTACTAGCCGCCCAGCAATATGGTTTTCGCAAGAATAAATCGACTAGTGATGCGGTGCTGGATCTTACCAACTTTATAGTCGATAAATTAACCTCTAAACACAAAGTCTTAACAGTTTTCTTAGATCTCACGAAGGCGTTTGACACTGTACCCGTCCCTACTCTATTACTCAAATTAGAAAACATTGGTGTCAGGGGACTCCAACTAAAACTTTTCGAAAGTTATCTCACTAACCGCACCCAATACGTGACCATAGAAAACCACTACAGTGAGGTATTACCCATCCAGTACGGCGTACCACAGGGCAGTATTCTAGGACCCACTCTTTTTCTAATATTTATCAATCATCTCTGTAAACTTAGCCTACCCAACGCCAAAATCGTATCTTTTGCAGACGATACTGCCATCACCTTTTGTGCCAACTCATGGAAAAACCTCCAATCCATTGCACAAGCAGGTTTGAATTCTACCTTACACTGGCTTCACTCCCACGTCCTTACACTCAACACCTCAAAAACAAACTTTATCACCTTTTCACTCTCCTCCACATCCCAACCGAAATCCCCCATAGTTTTAAAGGCCCACTCTTGTAATACACAAATCCACACTAATTGTCAATGTCCATCACTCACTCGCGTACACCAAACTAAATATCTTGGCATAATTCTCGACGAAACACTCACCTACAAACCACACACTAACATTCTTTCCAACAGGATTCGAAAATTAATATATATATTTAAAACTCTAAGAAATGTAGCTAATCCTGTAATAATTCGAAGCGTCTACTTTGCCTTATGCCAATCCATACTCACCTACTGCATTACATCCTAGGGAGGCGCAGGGAAAACAATTTTAAAACCTGTAGAGATTGCTCACAGAGCAGTTTTAAAAATTGCATCTTTTCGGCCTATCCTATACCCAACGACCGATCTCTACAAAGAGTGGAATGTTCTCAATATTAGACAGCAATTTGTCCTACACACACTCCTACTCCAACATCGTAGAACACCACTCCAAGTAATCACCAAAAGGCGAAAAGACAAGGTCTGCACAGTTCCTCCTGCTCGTTTTTCCTTCATAAAAAAATTTTCCTTGTACCTAGCCCCTTCCCTCTACAATAAAGTCAATGCGAAATGCGCTATCTACGAAATGACTTTCCTTCAATGCAAAAGCACCGTCCGCTTGTTTCTTCAAAATATGTGCTATGACGAAACTGAGGCATTCTTGGTCAAATAACTTCACAAGTAGGTATACAACATTACGGCAAAAACATCTAACATACACGCACTACACACACAATATCATACATGCACTACACACACAGTTACACACTACACACACTAAAATACACACATAAATAACTAAAAAATATTACATTAGTTTAATATTAAATCCAAACCACGTGCTATTTTAAACCAAATTATTTGTAAGGGACGGGACTGTCTTTCCCTAACACAGGCTATTCAGTAGCCTAGCTGGGAAAACAGTGCTCAACCATATGTTCATTGTAGATTTAATAATAGTACCTAAGTGAAATCTATTTAAGAACTTCATGTAAAATCTTGCAATGTCCTTTTACATAAATAAATATTTATTATTATTATATTATTATTATTATTAACAAATCTATTTGTATGCAAATAAATTCTACTCTATTCGACATGGGAATAAGCGCTTAGTAAATATGTACCATATAGATGGCATAGCACTACGATCTCAAGCTGACTGCCATAGTATGGTCAAAACATCAGACAATCAATGGTAAATTCTGAACGCGTTTATTCCCGTATCGAATATACCAAGAAAAACTGCAAAGGTTAAAAGTAATAAATTTTACTCTAATAATAAATATTTGTATTAGGAGAGTTTATAAGTTAATAAGAGCTTCAGTAAAGAACGCTGAAAAAATATCCATAGTAATCAGAACCTTTCACGGTGTTACTGAAGCTATTAACAGAAACAAGATACCGCGTCGCTAAGTGCACTCCTGACGCAGACGTTTGACGTCGACGTTACATAAGAGTAGGGGGGCACTGAACTCGCAACTTTGGGAACTTAAAATGGCTGGCGTTATGGATGGATCTTGTTTTATTAAGCTTTGCCCGACTTTAGTGGCTCACTGTTATATTGTGATAAAAAGTACTGTGATTTTGAAACTTTTAAATTTTAGTTGCCCTCAAAATTGTTTTAAGCATATACAACCATATTACAACGTAGATGAAAACACAATTTTGACCTTGTGTGACATAATCTACTTTTTAATTTTTTATATTGTACTTGCTTTTGCCATTACCTACTTAATAAAACATACCCTTTCGGACTCCTTACATTGGGCCACCCTCAATAATTTAAAAAATATTTGTTAAGTTCTTTAAACCGTTTAAGACCTACAGAGGTTGCATTTTTGAAAACTTCGCATGTTATTGGTTGCCTACATCATAAAAACAAATCTATTAATAGATCTGTTCAGTGTATCAAAGTGGAATACAACCCAATCCTTTTAGTGGTTTGAGCTGTGCATTGATAGATTATCTGTCACGGTCTTCTTTTTCATAATACAGACTACATAGCATACAGTTGGATCAACGTAACTCGGCCGGATTTAAGTTAGGTTCATATCACTTTGGCGCATGTCATAAAGATGCGACCCTAAAATTACTTACGAAAACGATGAATTATGTTTAATCGATTAAAACAACTAACAAAATTTTAATTCAACAATATAAAAAAAAAATTAATGTTAAATTCAGAACAGTTACAGTAAATACTAAAGTAAGTTTGAAAAACAATTTCTTTACGAAAATAATCACAAAAACATGAGTAAGCTATACTAATTAAGACAATGTACCTAATGCGTAATCGCATCTCTAATTCTCTTGGTTTTGTTACCGACCCCGACCCTCGCTTCCCGTCATTATTTACTTCCAAAAAATGCATATGCGCAACCACTTGTCGCTAACTTTAATCCGGCCTAGTTACGTTGATCCAACTGTACTTGAGATATAATTATTCACTACTTTCGAATCTTCTATATTCATGTCATAAGAATGCCTTTAGAATAAAATCGTCGTATAGGATATATGTTTACATTATGTACGTCACATAATAATGTTTGTTTTATAATAAAGGCATTGTTTAATCTGCATCAGAAATATCATGAGAGAAATATAAGGCAGTGAAGAACACAAGATAACAAAGGAATTTGAAATAATAATAATATCTTGGGGACAACTCACACAACGCAATCTGATCCCAAACTAAGCAGAGCCTGTACTATGGCAACCAGATAACTAATAAACATAATTATATATTTCTAAATACATACTTATTATAGATAAATAATACCCAGATACAGAATAAACCATCGTGCCCATCACACAAAGTTTTATCCTGGGTGGGGATCGGACCCACGACCTCTTGCGTAGCAGTCAGATACACTCCCACCACGCTCGCTACAAAGGTAGTCAAATATTTATACAATTTTGGTACCCCATCAAAATAAAGAGCACGTATGTATTTATAGTAAAAATATTGAATAAAAACCATTAAATAAGAAAGAAATTGGAACGAAGCCTTGTTTGCGAAGCGTGTTTCTTCGTCGGGCGCCAAGATATACCGGAATTCTCGTAGCACTCGTACTTATAATTTGTTTTCCTGAATTGGTTTAACATTTCTTCGGAAATAATTATGTTTAGAAATAAATAGGGACTCGCTCACGTGATCATTAAAAGTTGCGCTAGAAATAATATAGAGATAAGTGGTTTGCTAGGAAATAAGAAAAGAAAACATGTTTCGTTAAATTGACCATCGCAATTTAAAGTTTCAAATAAACAAACTACTAAGAAATAGATAATACTGAGTATGAAAGTTTCATCAATATCTTGACACGTAAAATTGTTAGTTTATTTTTAATTACTTGTTAGCTAGCAAAAAAAAAATCAAATTAAAAAATCGTCATTATAAAAGATCTACGCAATGCACTACGGGAGGTGCAATACGAGTAAGTACTCATACTATACATTCTGGCGTAGGTAACATGTACTATACATTGACTATATATTGTCAGTATTTAAAATTTGACTAAAAGAAATCATGTAATAGACATACATTTTCTAGCCACAAAATTGTAAATTAAAATATTGCAAGTTAAATATGAAACTACTAGCTGACCCACGCAACTTCGTGTGCGTCTATTTTCCCCGTTTCTGCAACATTTTTCATTGCTGCTCCGCTCCTATTGGTCGTAGCTTGATGTTATATAGCCTATAGCCTTTCTCGATAAATGGGCTACCCAACACAAAATATTTTTTTTAATTCGGACCAGTACTTCCTGGGATTACCGCGTTCAAACAAACAAACTTTTCAGCTTTATAATGTTAGTACAGATTTTCAAAGAAAATTTGGAAATATGCCAGCAAACATATTTCTGAAAAGTAATTTAAAATAGTTTTGTCAATGCTCGAAATAGCAAGCAAATACTGCAAAGTTTGTTGTCCTACTTCATAACTTACCTTACTTACAAAGCTAACTAAACCGTTTTTCTAGTTGTAGAAATAGTACTGACTTCATTTTCATAGATCCACGTCTAACGTGTAAAATACTACTTGAACAGGAATGTGTACAATAAATGGGACTTAAACTATGATCAGGCAAGTGTAACAGGAGTTAACTATTTAACAGTTTTATTTGCATTAAGTTCAATAAAAGGTTTCTTAACTTTTAAAAACTCCTGACACACGAGGAAAATAGTTAATAATCTTCAAAAAACTCAACGAATTATCATCATACAATGGTAAGAACCATCCCAATGAACTTTTTAATATAAAAAAACACATAAAACTATGTTAAGATAACGGGGCCGACGATTATGGGAGTTGTGAAATGGCATCATTTTCACGTTTACCCGTTTGGGCAATACGATGACACACACACACACACACACACACACACACAAAAAGAGAAGGATACAAATTCATTACTAACGGAACCTTACAACAATAGTCACACATTCTTTACCGAACAATTCTTCCATACAGTGTAGCCTCAATTAAAAAATCGTGTCACCATTAAGTGGGTCTAGAAAAAATCGACTATAGAAACATTTAAGGTGATGGACAGCAAAATCCTCTTTACAAAATGTCTGTTTATTATTACTCTATCCTGTACACACACTTTTGTGGGAACACTAAATAGCTCAGTCAATATATTGTCAAAGTGTTCTTATAGCTTATGTATCATATCTTGAATTCCTACTTACCTATAAGTAAATGCAAAGGCTCATTTTTTTTTCGACTAAGACTATGAAATGTCAACGCTATGAAATCGTCTTGTTCTTTCGCGGCTGGTTTTATATATAATGGCATTTTTGTCTGCGCTTTAAATAACATACGTGCAGGGTAAACTGTTTCGAAAAACTTCAACAACTTTTCAAACAACATTCGTGCAACATTTTCTATAACAGTCATTTAACTTTAAATATTTAACTCTGGCGCATTGCACCTTCGCAAATAAACGTTAGAAAATTACAGTTATATGAAGGTATTCCGCAACTAGGTACTGCCAGTAGGTTGCAGTCGGTCCCGCATTGCGACCCCAGGGAGTTTGCCAACATGCAAATATCGGTTTGACTGCATTAAGTACTCGTATCCTTCGTGCGAGCTCGTGTTATATTGCACACGTGGTATTTAGAGCAATTGCTGTTTGTTGTCCTTTATTTAGTCTCAGAAATGGTTGGTTTAAATTTAATTTCAAGTAGTTTAAATTAAGGTATATTGAAAAAAAAATACAGAACAGGTTATAATAGATTCCGTATAGGGGTTTCTATGGCACTTTAAACCTTAACATTTTAAATGACACTTTGTTATTTAAAATATTGCAGAGGGATTTATCATCCGGTTTAACACATAAGGATACAATAAATCTTAGAAATCGGCATCATAATAGTTTAACTAATGAGTTTAGCAATTACCTACCACAAAGCTGCATAATTTATGAAAACTTCGTTAGCGTGATTCAGCTGTACTTAATTAGTTCAGTGCATGCCAGATGTCGCTTTATGTGCAACCAGTAGTAGGTAATAGTAGCCTTATTTCAGTTAATTTGGTAACCTGTACAGTACAGTAAAAATATTTTTTACAGATAAAGATGTTTACCTAAGCTCGGAACAAAAGTGTAACTTCAATACTACAAAAACCCGAACTTGCAACAGTTCATTGCACTTTATCGTTTTTAAATAGGTAGAAAGTGTAAAGAAACGGTGTGATCAAATTAACGGTTCTTACATTATACATGATAATGAGTACCTCGTGTACTCGGTTTTATCAAAATCTATGAATCCTTTAATTATATTAATAAAGGATTCGTAGATTTTGATAAAACCGTATATTATATTTACTCTTAAAACCATGCGTTTAATAATTTATTTATTCATAGAAATTTCAGTGTCAATTTTGAAATTTAGGTAGGTATGTAAATGTCAATGTGTTTATTTTAATTAAATAAACTGACGAACAGTGTTCGTGTTGTCACATTTGTCTTAGCAGAATTCCCAGTATTCAAAATTCTTTATTTAAACATGTAATGCCAAGTTCGCAAACAATAGGTAAAGCCGGAGAAAAGAACATGGCAATATAAACTCGCGGCCACTCTTTTCAATGGTTTATAAACTTGATATGGGGGTAAGGTGCTACCACTAATATACTATACACAATGTTAAAGGATTTTTTTTCTTTTTTAAAAATATAACTAGCAATGTGGGATAGTGAGTCCCTCATTACTAGGCATCCTGTTAACCCCTCCAGCTAAGCTCAACGGCTTGTGTTAGGAGTGCGTTCACGTCGGTAGTATAATGGGTGGGATTTGAATCTGCGACCTCACTATTGCGAGTTCGATGCCTTAGGGGTACCAGTATAGCAGAATTATAACCGTGTATGTCTTTTATTTCATTAATGTATTTCTTTTTTACCTCGTAATTCATCGATTTACAAAATTATAATCTTATAAGAATGAAATAAATATACTTTATTTCTTTTTGATGACTACTTTGTTTGTGGTTAAAATAAGTTTCCACATAGGACCTACTACAAAAAAATTATATTAATAGCACCTCGTCATTAATTCACTCAAAACGTATAGTCCAGTTATTTATATACCACGCCAGGGCAGAGACAACACAAAGGTATACGACATTAATTAGCATAATGTTGAAGCCAATTAATTAGTTCACCGCGAACCAAGGTGAGTACCCACCACAAAGTGTTCCGTACACCAATGTAATTTGCATAAGACTCAGCCTCAGACTCAGCTTTTACCTTTAGAACTGGTTTCAATTGCCACCAAGGATGGCAAATATTTTTTATCTAGCGCTTTAATGGCAAGTTAAACCTTCATCGCTAAAGGATGGGTTTCATATAGTCTGACGAGTATATCTGTGACTGTGTATATTTGTCTGTCTGTGGCATATCGTAGCTCCCAAACGACTGGACGGATTTGGATAAGGTTGTTTTTTTTAAGTTTCCTTCAGTACGTGAAAGGAAGTGGAGGGGGACCGCGCCACAGAGGCAGTCAGTTTTTATTTAGGATATAAATAAAAACTGACTGCCTCTGTGGCGCGGTGGGAGTGTGTCCGACTGCTACGCGAGAGGTCGTGGGTTTGATTTCTACACGTGATACCACCGAGTCTGGGTGTACTTTGTGTCCGTGACTTGTATGTTTTTAAAGTCCCCCGGGACACAGGGCTTGTACTCTACTGCGGGAGTCGTTTTTTATAATAAATAAAAAAAATAGGGAATGTAAGTTTATAAAAAAGCTAGAATTCGTAAAATAAAAAAATCTATTAGTGTCATTATATTACCTAAAGCTCTACCACTATAAATATTGTTCAATAGTTAACCAACAACTATTATAAAAAAACTACTCCTTATGAAAAACGAATAGCAAAGCACAAAGTTAGAACTCGAATCATAAACTAAAATATGTATTTACGGAATTATATCCTATAAACTATAGCCTGTGGCTGTTTGCTGTAGTTATTTATCTATACTTATCTTTTAATATGTAAGTAAAATTTACGGATGATAATTTTACGTAAGAAAATATTGATGACATTGTAATAAACCAACCATGCCTATGACAACTTTATTTCCAATTGTATCGCATGTCACTGCAACCGCCATTCGCTATTGCTTAGCAACCAGCCAATAACGTGACAATTTTTCATAAGTGTAGCCAGTCATCGAATTATCAAACGTAATCTACTTGCTTAGATATTAATCAACATCGATATATACGCAGCTGCAGACATAACAGTGCATAATATATTAGTACTTTAAGATAATCTACGGTATGTAGACAACCCTGCCGCCACTCGATTACCCTACACTCCACTATAATCGCTAGATTATAGTTCTACCGCAACTGAATCTGTTTTTGAACTAATTATTGTGCATGATATTATTATTGAGAAGCTCGCAGCGTTTGCCTTACTTCGTAATTGCTTATGCACCTGTACTGATTACGTTGCATAGAATTTACTTAAGTAATAATACCTTAACTTTGTGGACTATCTTGTCTTGGCAAATAATTTAAAGTAATTTTGTTTTTATTTACTTCCAACCGATTACGTTGTTTAATTTCAATGAGACCAATCAATTACGCAAATCCACATTTTCAACTCTTTTACTGTCATAGTCTCGTTTGAGTTTGAAGCATATTCAATACGACCGGAGAGAGATTAGACGCAGGACAGACGAATTGATATGATTTATACGACGTGGTCTATTTTCGAATTATACGCAGAGGAATTAATGGTTCATAACCGTAGCTTCATCACAGAATATTTTGGATGGTCTATTAGGTTTTACCTGATACCTATAGAGTTTTACCTGATAAACTGTATAGGCCAGCCAAAACGTAAAACCTGAGTGGAAACTTCTATATCTAAGCGCATGAAATGCAGGACGAAGAAGAATGTACATTACTTAAAGCGATTTTTAGAATTACTAAGACTCCACAGTTTGTCCGTTTGTCTACCTGTCCTCATGAACCATGATAGTTAGACAGTTGAAATTTCACAAATTTCACAACAAATACTAAAAAACAAAATGAATTAAATATATAAGTTTGGTAGGAGCAAAAAAAAAATAACGCTTGTTGTATGCAACAAGCGTGTTTTTTTTTGGTCGTTTTTGCTTGGTTTTAATAACGACAACAGGTAGACACTTGAAATATACACAGAATATTGAGTTATATTATACACTTAAAAAATAAATAATTAAAATAAAATTAATATTTAAGAACAACAACAACAGACATAATGGTACGGAGCCCTTCGTGCTCGAGTTCGACTCGCATTTGTTACTCTTGTCATGTAGGTACCTAAGTAGCTAATTAAAAAGATTAAGAATAACAAAACTAAAAGAAATATTTAAATGGATGCTTACAAACAACGTAAATAACAAAGGTTTTCACTTCATTCCACATCCATAGCACAAAGAATAGACGAGACTTTTCATAGTCAACACAAGTGCAGGACAATTAAACATTCTCCGACTCGTGAACGGTACTAAACACAGTAAAGTTAAGTACACACTTGCGACAGTTTACATTGGCGATAAAACTAAGAATTATTTTTAGAATAGGTACTAACACTCAGGTAATATACCTATAACGGATAATTACATTCCACCTTGTTTAACCTATTCCAACTACTAATAAAAATGGTCACGTATACATCAAATGATGATATCTTATTAGTCTCCTAACGGATGTTTTTTAAGGAGGACAATTTCATCAGAGGCTACTTAATAACAGGATTGCTAGTAATGTGGGACCAAAATCCCACACTGCTAGTTATCTTTAAAAAAAAAAAAAAATTGCGTACAAATTATAGTGCACAAGTGTATGCGCAGACACAAGCTCCCTCTCTGTTTTTTGACTCTAAGTAGTCTAGTCCGACGGGACGGAAATCCGACACGATCGGAGAAAGATTGGGCGCAGGACCAACGGCTTGACGTGCTCTTCGAGGCACGAAATAATATCGTAAGCGATGAGGAAACGCTACTAGTCGATGGGTCGATTGCATTTAGATATTTCACGTTCATAACAACTGTTAACATCGGTACCTACAACAAACAAAATTAGTTAAAAATGTTTAAGATCCATATAATTTTAAATCGTATTTTAAGGCCATTTTAGCAATGTAATTATATAAGTGACACACTTTTGTTTAAGTTTTTTTATATTTATCTTTCCCCGTTTCATTTTCCCAAATAAATCCACCAAAGGCAGAGTGACAAGGTAAAAAAATATATACTCATATATTTCAAACTTGTTCGAAATTCGTTTCAGCCAGCTCAGCTTTGTAAATCATACTTTTACCAGGAACTTTTTTTGTTCCTACCTATGTGTACTTAATTATAAATGTACTGTTCGTTTCGTTTATTAATTTCAGAGACTGTCAAAGAGTCTCTGTATCTGTATTGCTGGGTCTTCAAAGTACCTACACTTATTACTTGGTCCGTCTTAATCCGTTTTTTATAAAGAAATTGCACGAAACATAAGTATTGTACAATAATTGCAGTTATGAAAGATAGAAAAATTTGAAGTCCTGACCCAGGAATCGAACCCGAGACCGTATGCCATACAGATAGGTGTTTCCATGCCGGCCGGCATGGAAACACCTATCTGGACTATGTTACTAGACCTCAAATTTTTCTATCCTTTTCTGCACACGAGTTGGTCCCTCGCATGTAAAAATGCAATTATTGTATTTATAAAGTAATTAGCAAAAATTGCTATAATAGATATTGTACTTTACCACAATGTACAATGGGTGTTTGCATTACTATCCCCAAAGTAATTAGAACTCGTGTTGTCCAAAGATTAAAGCTAAATTCTCTTATTAAAAAAACATGATCGCTTTCGTAACACAAGTATTTTTAGCTTAGCTAGGATTAACAAGATCGCTAGCAGGTCATGCACGGCCCACATTGCAAGAAATCTTAAAAAAAAAAGTTTATTCCGGAATCTTTCGACTAGTCTAAAGATTAATTCTGAAATTTATAACTTGGTACGTAGTTTTTATCGGTTACGGTAAGAGCGGTTTATTTGGAGCGGTAAATTTGGCGTTTAGGCGTTTTTGGTACGCAATATTACGAGCGATTTATATTATTCGGTAAATTTTACTTGTTTACCGGGCGTTTTTGGTAGGCAATATTGCTTGTCACATACAATTCACAACGCCCGCTCGTCAAACAGTACCCCGAACCTATAACCTTTCTAATAACTGCTCTGCTGCATCAGTTACTCGCATCGCATCGCTATATCGCTATAGCGTCGTCTCGCTGTTAATCTGTACGGACCTTAATTTCCCAGTTTTGAGGACTAAAAGTAGGTGCTTTAGCTTTGTTCCTACGACTTATGTGTGAAGTGGATGAGTTTTAATTAAACCGTACATTTTTAGGAGCGGTTTGTAATTAATAAAAATCATGGATTTAGAAATATTATTTAACGCCGACGGCTCTATGTACGCATTATTTCGATTAAATGTTATCAATGTATTCTTAAATAATTCACTATTAACGTCACTGCTTACTTTAAACGTAACTGTGTGTACAATAATAATAATATCTTAGGACAACTGACTCAACGCCATCTGATTCCAAATTAAGCAGAGCTTGTAGGTACTATGGCAACCAGACAACTGATAAACATTCACATTTCTAATTTCTATACATATACAATTCTAATTTCGTCTTTAAAAATATATTTAAACATACGAGTATTATAGATAAATGACATACAGACTCAGAATACACTATCGTACTCATCGCACAAAGACTTACCGTGAATGGAGATCGAACCCACGAACCTCGGCTTAGCAGTCAGGATCACTCACCACTAGGCCAACAGTCCAGAATGTAACAAAATTATACAGTAGCTTGCCTAATAACATGGATAAGTATAAATATGTTTTTAAATCTAATTCTGGCGTAAACAGTTGTTCAGACAGAGTGACGTAAAATCTTCGATCTAGACTGGCCTGTTGGTCTGCTAAGCCGGAGTTCGTGGATTCTTTCCCCACCCAGGATAAAACTTTGTGTGATGAGCACAATGGTTAATTATGTGTCTGGGTGTAATTTATCTATTATATGTATGTATTTAGAAATATATCAGTATGTTTATCAGATGTCTGCTTTCCATAGTAGTTGTGTAAGTTGTCCCAAGTTATTATTATTATTATCTTTATAATTAGTCGGTATATGTAGGTATAGTTATTGTACTTGAACGTAGTTTATCACGACTACGTGCAATGCAGACGTAACCCAATAAATACTTACCTAACTGTACCTACCTAGACATTGTTTCAGCCGATCCCCAACGCTCAGTGTACCATAAAAATAAACCTGTATGAAAAATCAAGAGGTATTTAACCCTTATTTCACTCGGTTGATTGCTTCAGTCACGGTAAGTCGCGCTCGATCGCGCGATTGCGAACCTTATCGACGTCCAGCTGAATAAAACATCGCCCTTACTGAATGTCGTCGTCGGAAAATAAAGTGGTTTCAATTATGTATGTAATGATAAAGGAATAGTAAAACTAAGGGGAGATTCATTCCGCAGAATGTCCAAACAATGTCTACAAACATTCTGCGGACTGAATTTTTCCTTAGTGTACGACTACTAACTGCAGCCTATGTTGATGTATGGGGATAATAGTTATCCAACTTTTATACTATTTAACATTTGTTTTTTTTTCACTAACGTACCACTACATAAAGTAGTCGTTTACATAAAGTTGGGAGCTTCTTCAAAACGAAGCTACCATGGCAATTCCAGCTTGATAATATGTATCATTTAATTTTTTTTCTAGGGAACCCGTAAACTTTAAGCGTTTTTAATACACAATGTTAATTACCGGTACGTACTTCTGACAGAAGATTTACTTATTTATAGTTCAGTCTGTTACGCCCCATTATATTCACTTCAATATTGCAATACGAGCTATTAACGTTACAGGCTCTTTATTGTGTTTATTTAAGAAGTTAATATGCTGAACAAATTCAAATTTGTTATGGAAAAATGTTTCAGGTAATCGGACACCTACGAATTAGCGGTCAAAACATTTAAACACAAATATATAGTCAGATAATTTTAGTAAACTTTAAAATAAAGCTATCTTTAGTAGGGTTAAACCTCTCCACTACTCTAAACAAAATAATTTTGCAGTGGGATCAAACCACTACCAAACTAAAATTCCTGATTCGCTACCTACTGACTTATTGAACAATATGCAATAAACAAAATTATGCAATTTCGCTACTGTTAAATAACAGTATCGGCTAACTACAGCCCAGCCACACTTTATTGTGGCTGTATAAACGAGTATTGCTACAAGGCACGCCACCGCATCTGTGGCTTGACCCGACAGTCCTGTAATGAGACCTATAACTGGCGCTTTATTAAAACTCAAATAGACAAAGCTGTGCTCCGAACACATTTAGTTTCAAGTCTTGCCTGGTTGAAATGAAAATAAAAATAAATTGTTTGAGAAAAATAAAATAAAAGAACCTAAGGACTACTCTCACAACAGACTTACAATTCATCTATTTATTCTAAGTGTCGGTATTAGAGGGATAATTAAAAATACACTAAAAACTTCTTACAGAGTTTTTTTTTTACATAAATTAGTAGATTTCTGACAGGTACTATCCATACTAATATTATAAATGTGAAAGTAACTCTGTCTGTCTGTCTGTTACGCTTTCACGCTCAAACAGCTAAACCGATTTAGATGAAATTTGGTATGGAGATAGTTTGAGTCCCGGGGAAGGACATAGGATAGTTTTTATCGCGATAACCGACATACACGCGGGCGGAGCCGCGGGCGAAAGCTAGTAAACTATAAAATTAAAATTTACTAAGTATTTTCTTTGAACCCCTGCCAATTTGGGCGACGCGCGACTTTTGAACTAAAATGGGCTTACACTATTCTGAGGTATGAAATAGACTATGTTAGCCTATTTTAATAACCCGTCATAAGTAAATAAATTGACCGTTTTAGCTGAAATAATTGGATAAGTCGTATTTTATCGAATTGCTAGGAAAGGCTGAGGATTAAGCTGAGTGCTCTGTACTAGCCGAATTACTGTCACTAAAAAGTTACATAACATATGTATGTCAAACGAACCACTAGAGACCTATTAAAGGGTTAATCAACTAAATCTATTTTAACCCTTCAACTCGCAGTACTAATCACGAGGCAATTTTTTGTTTTATTGACGGCACTGCTAGTTAAGTTGCAAGACGTATCTGAAAGCAAGATCGAATCGTACATGTACAATTATTTGCCCACAGTTGAAGACTCATCCAAGCACTGACAACGTTTTACTTCACACACAAATACAGTAGGTAATAGCTAATATTTTGCCAATGCTTGTGCAAGTGTTAAATGGGGTAAGTTTCCTTTTGTATTTCTGCCTTTCTGAATATTGCAATACATACATATATATGCATTCTCTCTATAATTTGTTGCTTAAACAGGTATTGTAATGGTACCACTTCGTGCTCGCAAATAGTATCAGGCGTCTTGATAACGTATGTGATACTAGGTGATGCTTGTGCAATTATCATGCCTACTAGAAGAAATTCTAATAGTAAAATCAGTTTAGTTTAATCATATTATAAGGATACATGGCTGATAGGTTAAATCACTGTCGTTATAAGTAACGTCAAAACGATACGCTCTCGTCGTAACGTCAATACGTCGCGTTATATTATATTTAAAGTATGACGAAAAACAAAGACAATACATTCGCTAGTTAAAATGCTGCTCCATAAAATAATTTTACTAGGAATGGCAAGTAACTTAGAAATTGTACGATATAAAATACGAAACGTAGGCATATAGATAAAGTATAGTATTTCCGACTATGCATTTAATCATAGTTTTGTATATTTGGCTTAGATGGCGTTAGCATAGTTTTAATTTTTAACATAAAAATATAATTTTGATAGGTAAACAATTATAATAAATTACGATACATTTTCAAAATAGGTTTTAAAACCAATAAGAGTTTTGCATTTTTTAAAAGGATTTGAGCGTGATAGTAGTTTTTGAATATGTACCTAAAATTTGTAAGTTCTTTCGACTGGGAGCGTGGCGTCTCCTGTAATCCGGCTTCTCGGAGGTCGGGATCGGAGGATGGTTTGAGGTCGGGAGTTCTGGTGCTGAGTGGCCCATGTTGACTGGACGTCCACACTAAGCCCGGTATTAATATGGATCCCCCGGAGGAGTCTGGGGGATGCAGGTTAACTAATGAGGGGCGAATCGGGCCAGGGGGGAAACCCAGCAGCCAAAAGTCCCCGTATCGGGCAGTAGTGGGATAGCGGCCGGGAGTGAGTGCTCAGTGACAGCCTGACCAATATAATCAGACCCTTTCCTTTTGTTATTTTCTAATTATAAGTGACCACGGCCGGTGCAACTTGGTCGAAACGTCAAGCAATTATAAAGTAAATAAAGCGCGTTTACCGTGTAATAAATGTGCCAATACTCAATAATAATATGATTGCAATTAATTAATTCCATTATTAACTATTTTATGAATATTACAATAAAATACATTGCCCTCGCAAAACAAAAATGCTGATTTAGCAAAAAAAAATAACTACACAGGATTCAATACAGTTTTTTATCAAGGAAACGCTCGTTTTTGGATGTGTTTTAAAAAATTGAATCGAAAATGGAGTAATCGAAAATGAGTGTGTTCTGCAAAAAAAGTTTATTAATAATACAGCTGTGTTTTAACGTTGGCATTGAAGGGTTTGTGCGAGCTTAGTGCACGGCTTAAATTCATACTTGACTACAAAACTACAATATTTTTAAAATCTATGGTGGGGCATGCGCGGAGTCCCCCACGCACAACGCGGCGGCGCAGTGACGACGTGCCAAATAATGACAGTTTTTCTTTAACGTTTTTCAGTGTATTGTGTTTGTGATTTTTTTTAAATATTTTGTGTGTAAATATAGTGTAAGTGTATTTTTATGTTTTATAACCACAGCGGCAGTAACGCGGATGTAAGTCAACCTACCACGTCCCTAGTGCGTTGTCCTAACTGTCCCCAAGCCCGGTTCTTTAAAGGCGAACGGGGCTTGAAAGTACATTTTGGTAAAGTCCACAAATCCCAAAATGTGCTTCCAAGTCCAACATTGCTATTTACTGAACCACCAAGCCCCCAAATTCCTTTTTGGCAAACCTTATCAAAATACAAAAATTCAGTCCCTGTTTTAAAGAGAGTTCCCCGTGGTGCGAGACCTTCAGTGGCTCGAAATCTGGCCCACTGCATAGGTCTTGTTCTACGGGAGAACTCTCAAAGGGCTTGGGAACAACTACTCACTTTTCCTTACCGAATTCTGCATTTAATTAATAATCGAACCACCAACAAAACTCTTACAACACAAATTAAAGAAAATTGCAATAGTCCAACCAACATTTTTGAGCCTGTTTCGATAACTTTTCATAAAAATTCAAAATTTCATTATGTAGAAACAAAGCTAAGGGAAGGTGATATAAAGGGAGCCTCTAGGCTTTTATTTAGCAGCGACGTGGTGGCGCCTTGTTCTGCAGAAACGCTTGTGAGTCTGCAGAGCAAGCATCCAGCACCAAGGGATGATCTTTGCTTCCCCGAGCCGCCTGACTCTGATGCGGAATGCATCTGCGTCACTGCTAAGGACGTATTGACAGCCGTCGGCTCCTTTCGGAGTGGCTCTGCTGGAGGAATAGATGGCTTGACACCTCAACATTTAAAAGACCTCTTGAGCTCAGGTGCCGGAGATGCCGCTGATGCTCTCCTAAAGGAGTTGACGGCTTTGATAAACCTAATGCTCTCCGGCGATGTGGACGATGGCATCATCGATGTCTTGTATGGCGCCAATTTATGCGCCCTGCGCAAAAGTGATGGTGGCATTCGTCCAATCGCCGTGGGGTGTACGTATCGGCGTATGGCAGCCAAAATGTGCTGTACGTTTTATCGGGACCTATTATCGAGCAAATTCCAGCCTCTTCAATTAGGTTTCGGCTCGCGAGGGGGCTGTGAGGCTGCCATACATGCCATGTCCACCTACCTTGGCTCGGGTAAGGCAGAAGTCATCTTGAAAGTTGATGTGAAGAACGCCTTTAATTCCGTCAACCGGGATACCTTGTTGGCACAAGTAAAATTGGAAACCCCCAAAATTTATAAATATCTCTGGCAGTGCTACAGGCACCCTTCAAAATTAATATATAAGGACAATCTTTTGAGTTCATCGGTAGGATGCCAACAAGGTGATCCTCTTGGGCCAGTCATTTTTAGTTTGGCGATTCATCCCATAATTCGGCAACTAAATTCTAAATTTAATATTTGGTACCTGGATGACGGGACCCTAGGGGGAGACGTTGAGACAGTATACAAGGACTTGGCTTTTCTAAAAGTTAAATTCAAAGGTATTGGTTTAGATTTAAATTTTAGTAAATGTGAAATATTCATAAATAATAAAATAAATAAAGATTTGGTTATTTCTAAATTTGATTCTTTGGCTCCAAATCTAAAAATTGTAAATAATCAATCTCTTCAACTCCTAGGGGCCCCAATTTTGGAGGAGTCCTATGATTTGTTCGTAGAAGAAAAAATACAACATTTTTGTGCAGTCTCGGACCAACTACTTCAAATTAATATGCATTCGGCTTTTACAATAGTTCGATATTGTCTTTTTGTTCCTAAATTCACATACGTACTCAGATCTACTCAATTTTGGAAACATCCTGAGCTTTTGGGTAAACTAGACAAAATTATTCATAAAACCCTGTGTAAAATTTTGAATGTGACATTGAACGACCGAGCGTGGCTTCAAGCGTCGTTACCCGTTCGCTTTGGCGGCCTCGGCGTTCGCAAAATTTCTGACGTTAGTTTACCGGCGTTCTTGTCCTCACTTCACAGCACTGAGGAGTTAACCAGGAAAATTTTAGAACCTACACTGGTTAGTTCTGAAGTTCGGTGCAAGTCTGAGGCCTTGAACGCTTGGAAAATGGCTTGCCCAAACATTGATTTGCCCACCAACCCCTTCGCCCAGAGACAGTGGGACGGCCCGCTCAGCAGTTCGGTGAGAGAACACCTTTTAAATAGTACTTCAAATCTTTCAGAGCGAGCTCGCCTGCTGGCTGTGGGTGAATGGGAATCAGGTGTTTGGCTTCAGGCTCTTCCATCGGCCAACATAGGCACTATGTTGGACGACACCACGTTCCGCATTGCTGCTTGCTTGCGTTTGGGTGCTCCATGTGTTTCTCCTCATCGATGCCGCTGTGGAGAAGCTGTAGGCAGCCTTGGGCATCATGGCCTATCATGCAGCAGGAGCGCAGGCCGCATATCACGACACGCTAGTCTTAATGACATCATCCGTCGGGCTCTTGTCAGCACTGGTGTGCCAGCTGTTGCTGAACCTAATGGTTTGGCGCGCAGCGATGGCAAGAGGCCGGATGGTATGTCTTTACTACCTTGGAAGATGGGGAGACCTTTGGTGTGGGATGCAACCTGCGTCGACACCCTAGCGCCTTCCCATCTTCCAAACACTGCGAGCTGTGCCTGCGCTGCTGCTGCATCTGCGGAGACTCTCAAACGGCGCAAATATAGTAATCTAGCCGGAGATTACATATTTGAGCCGTTTGGGGTTGAGACGCTAGGGCCATGGGGTCCAAGTGCTCGCCTTTTATTCAAAGATATTTCCCAGCGTCTTATCAGTACATCTCGTGACCAGAAGGCTGGCCTTTTCTTTGCTCAGAGAATAAGCATTGCCATACAACGTGGCAATGCTGCCAGCCTTCTGGGCACTATACCGTTTGACATCGATGGGGAGGAATTCTTCGACGCCTAAACTGGTTGTTACTCCCCCCTTTTTTTTAATCCTTTTTTTTGTAGTTTACTAGGTAAGTTGTAAATAATGTTAATAGTTTGTGTATAATAAGTTCGTAGGGTAATTAATGTATTTAATAACATTGTGAATTTTCATTTTAATAAATATAATTTGATATTGTAGTTTTGATCACATTATAAGTGTTTTTTTATTGCCGGTTTTATGATTTTGGTCTTTATTATTTTATTCGATACAATAGTAGATAAGTTGTAGCGTTATCAGATTTATCAGTATTACGGTATTTAGATTATTCACAATTACTTTGTGAAACATTTTATTTACTTAATTTAAACTTCGTGGTAACAAGTAGAGAGTACTTATATTATTTTTTTTTAGATAAAATTCTTTATTCATAACCAATCCTTCATATTAGACGAGCTAAAAACAAATAGAAGTATCTGCCTACGCATAGTTTTGTACCTACACTTATACACCTTAGGGATTAGAAAAGTATGGCAGCGAAAAAACAATTGCTTAGTTATTCAGTGAAATAAATTAGTACCTAAGTAAAAATATTTGTTAAGTAAATAAATTTACATAATTTTATTTCAATACCGCTTTCAACCGCTTCATATAATTTTTGATTCAATCTTTCATTTTCGAACACATCGTGTTAAAAATTGCGTTAAAGAAAAGCATTCGGTCTTTTTAAAATATTTTTTTACAAAGCGTCAAGTAAAACAAAATTCTTGGCTTTCAGAGGCTCATGAGGGTTTATTTGGGTCACGTCAAATGTACCCTGGCGTGACCTACTGATAAATGCCCCACAAAAAAGTCTCAAGTAGATTATAGACCCTTTACAAGTTCGTGAATTAAGTAGGTAGGTACATAAGAAACTAAAGTGTCTATTTGTGATATAAATAAATAAACTTCATAGATATTATTATATATTTATGTTGACTCTACCTCTGTGGCGCGGTGGGAGTGAATCCGACTGCTACGCAAGAGGCCGTGGGTTCGATCCCCACCCAGGATAAAACTTTGTGTGATGAGAACGATTGTTTATTCTGTCTCTGGGTGTTATTTATTTATAATATGTATGTATTTAGATATATATAAATATCTATGTTTATCAGTTGTCTGGTTTCCATAGTACAAGCTCTGCTTAGTTTGGGATCAGATAGCGTTGTGTGAGCTGTCCAAAAATATTATAATATATAGAATAATTTTTAAACGACCATCTGGATTCTTTCCCGGGACTCAAACTATCTCCATATCTGTTCCATCTAAATCGGCACAGCGGTTTAAGCAGGAAAACGTAACAGACAGACGACAAAGTTACTTTGACATTTATAATATTAATTTGGATTAAACGCATCCTTTAACAAAAAACAGTTTTTATGGTTCCGTACCCAAAGGGTAAAACGGGACAGCCGGTTTTTTATTATTTATCTGATCGGACTGATTCGTCTTGACAATTTTTGTTATGGTTGCCTACTCTTTCTCTATCTTATAGACTTCTTACTGTATCAGTTTCCCCTTTCTCTTTAACGGACGGTCTCCCCGACGGATCCCACTGACAAACTGTTGCACAGTTTGGAAGTTATGTAAAAACAAAACAATGTTTTTTTTTCAGTACATGTTATTATTTAATTTTGATACCTTATCTTCCGTAAACTGATGGTTAAAATAGCTAACTTTAGTAGCGGTTAGCAAAACGTAATTGTGGGATTACATATTATGTCAAAGGCCATAATCTTTTTTTTTATATCATTTTTATCTCAGGTTTTACAAATTCAAATACTTAATTAAATATGAATATTAATTCCCTGTATAAGGCTCGATATGAATATGCAATAACTTATATATTTTGAATAGACCTGGTTGTTGAACAAATTGATTATCCAATGTAAAAAAATATTATCATTAAACAACTATATCTACTAAAAAATAACAGTAACTTTCACTTCACTGTCTTGAATTTGGTGGTTTACCGAAAAACGCCAAGCCTTAAACAATCTTTACCAAAACCTTTTCTATTGACTATGAGATGAATAGTACTTACCTTAAGGTAAAATAACAGTAAGCGGCGGTAGCCTAATGGCTAAGGCATCCGTCTCGCAATCGTGAGGTCGTGGGTTTGAATCCTGCCCATTATACTACTGACGTGAACCTACTCCTAACACAAGCCATAGAGCTTAGCTGGAGGGTTTAACAGGATTGCTAGTAATGTGGGACCTCAATCCCACATTGCCAGTTATCTTTAAAAAAAAAATGCTTTGACATTTTCCGGTGCTCCCAGAAATTAAAAAACGTATTGGTAATTTGTTTAAGTTCTTACTCTTTTAGTTCTTTTGGTGAAATTTATTTTGTTAAATAATGTTACGTCCCGTAGTAGTAGTCCCGCTTTGTTTAACTTGTCGACTGCTACGCAAGAGGTCGTGGGGTCGATCCCCACCCAGGATAAAACTTTGTGTGATGAGCACAATGGGTTATTCTGTGTCTGGGTGTTATTTATCGATAATATGTATGTATTTAGAAATATATAAGTATGTTTATCAGTTGTCTGGTTTCCATAATACAAGCTCTGCTTAGTTTGGGATCAGATAGCGTTGTGTGAGTTGTCCCAAGATATTATTAGATATATTAAGATATTAGATATTAATAATTCTTTCGGTCAAGAGTTATTACCGGTATACATGCAAGACTTGTCTTTTTGGAAGGAGTCCAACTGCTTCGCCATCTGCGTCGTGTTGTCGCTTCCCATGTTATGTGTTGTAGAGTTCAATTGGTAGTTATTAAATATTTAACACTAGCTATTTGCAACTTCGTCTTCGCAAATTTTTTCCCGCTTTTGCAACATTTCTTATTGCTGCTCAGCTTTTATTGGTCGTAGCGTGATATTATATAGCCTATGAGATCAACAATGAAAGAATTGTTCAATTTGGATCAGCAGTTCCTGAGAATATCGCGTTCAAACAAACAAACTCTTTAGCTTTATAATATTAGTATAGATTCAATGCATAATGTTGCAAACCTATCTGTTATCTATTTTCCTTCGGAGAACGAAATATATCCTGAACATATGTTTATAAATGAAACACGTGGACTATAACCGACGCAATACGGTCGAAACTTCGGGAAATATGAATATGCTACTAAACATTACATTTTAATATTACCTGACTGATGATTATGACTTGATTTTTATCTTAATTAAGAACCGACACAACCAAATTGGTGTGTTACAAAAATCTATGTCAAAAATCGCTCTATATATTTTCTCTAAATCTAAAAGCAATTCATCTAAAGAGTTTTATCACATTAAATAGAAAGTGGTTTAAGGGTGATTGTAGGTCTAAGGCGACGATATGAAAGTCTTCGGTTAAATATTTGGCAAGCATTACGTACAAAGATTTTACTAGCATTCGTAGGCCTTGGACCTTGCATTTTTCTTGCCAAAACAGAGTGCGGTAAAATGCGTCTATATGTAAAAGTCATTGATTTTAGGACGTTCCTGCCACAAATTTTCCGAAAAATGAATTAAAATTTATTATCATAGAAATTTTATTCCAAATTGATGCACTATATCTACATCACAAAATGTGTGTAGAAACACGACGGCATAAAGGTATCTAAGAAAATGATAAAAGGATTTACAGCAAGCCCCTCATACGCTATTCAAACGGTGGAGAGAAATTCCTTTATCTGAAGCTAGTCTATCCATAAAATTGATAGGAACCGTATATTTCCGATCGTTTGAATGAAAATAATAGTTTATTCTCTCGTTTGTAGTATGCTTGCAGCCGCTCAGTCCTTTTCTCCGGTGTTACAGGGTAGTGGGAGGAGACGACAACGGGGTACGCGTTTTAAGCTATTGCATAGCTTTTATCGCGGGCTTTGAGCACGGCGACCGAATCAAGAAATTCCGTAACGAAAATAAAACCTAACACCCCCCCCACTCCGCCTACCATGTAGCTCGGCCGAGCGTTCGCTTAACGTATATGTATATGGTACGACTGTACGAAGCTAGCACGGATCAAGACGAGCAGAAAAAAATCTTATTGCATAAGTTAGTCCCCAGTGCCATACATTTTTTTTAAGTCCCACATTACTAGCAATCCTGTTAACCCCTTCAGCTAAGCTCAGTGGCTTGTGTTAGGAGTGGGTTCAGGTCGGTAGTATAGTGGGTAGGATTCGAACCCGCGACCTCACGATTGCGAGACCGATGCCTTAGCCTACGCAAGAATCACCTGTATATGCCCGACATAAAAATACACTCAAAATATACCTACATCATCGGGAAAGGGCACTGAATTATCGTTTTCATGTGTAACCTTATCCGTCCAATTAATTTCGGTGAATTGATAGCTTTGTGAAACTAATTATCTAAATTATGTGGTGTCAGTTACAACATTCACTAATTGTGATCTTCTGTATTACTATAAAGGACAAAGACAAACTATTTTGTTATTTTCCTACTTCATGATGTTATTACCAATATTTTAAGGAAAAAATATGTGTTCGATTTTAGTGTGTGTGTGTGTGTTTTTTCTCTAAAACTGCATGGTCGATTTAAATTAAATTTTGTACAAAGGTAGCTTTACGCAATTAATGATATAGAATAAATTGTATCGCGATAACCAACAAACATGCAGGACCTGCGGGAAACAGTTATAAAAATAACATAGATAAAGCGATATCGTTTTATTTATGACTAGCTGACCCGCGCAACTTTGTCTGTGTCAATTTTCCCTGTTCATGCAACATTTTTCATTGATCCTCTGCTCCTATTGGTCATAGCATGATGTTATAAAGTATATAGCAATAACGTGACTGCTTGGCAATCCATCAATTACGTGACCGTTGCTTAGTAACCAATCAATAACGTGACCGTTGCTACGTGACACATTTTCTTGTGTGCACCCTGTCATCGATTTATAAGACGTTAGAACGTCAATATTATAAGATAACCATGCAAAAATATGTAATAAAAGGTCCTGAAAATATCTCTATGCTTTTAAGTGTTTTTTTTTTAATTTTTAATCTTAAAGAGAAACACTAAAAGTAAATTATTTCGTCATAAAAAACGTGACGTCACATGTTTGTATTAAACTTGTGCGGTGCGAGTCGTTTTTGAGGTTTCTTAAAAAGAGGCTGATTTGACTTCAGTGAAATACCCCAAATGGCTTCTAAAATGAAGCACGTAATAAAAATAGTATTTTATTTAATCTCCCATCAGATTTCATAGTGGCAGAGCTTTATGCTAATGAGGGTAGATATTCAAAGCCCTGGCAAAGGTCCAAATGTCTTGGCTAGATAAAGAAGATCTTTAATAACATTTAAGTCTCCTTTGTGATTTCAATACCGTCCAGTAGTTTCCATCGTAGATTAATGAGTATTTTATGTGAAGTGTTACGATCTGAATGTTGATAAACTTTCGCGATTTGTACACATTATTAAAATATATATATTACGGGTCTTAATCGCGTGAATAATTTAAGGTAAAATACCTTGTTTATTGCCCGACGTTTCGACCGTATTGCAACGTCGGGCAATAAACAAGGTATTTTACCTTAAATAAAATTATTCACGCGATTAAGACCCGTAATATATTTATTTTAATAATGTTACGATCTGAATATTTTATATATATTACTGTGGGTGTGGATGTCGGTCATCACGTTATAAAAATATTCTATCTCCTTTCCCGGGACAAACGTAACAGACTAACAGACAAGACGTCAGACGAGAGAATATTAGTATGGATTATAGGTACTTATATCATAAATAATAACTTTACCCGCGCAACTTCGTATGCGCCAATTTTTTCCGTTTCTGCAACATTTCTCATTGCTGCTCTAGCATGTCGCATTAGTCGTAGCATGATATAGCCTATAGCCTTCCTCTTCCTTCCTCCTCCCAAATGGGCTATCCAACAGTAAAATAATTTTTCAATTCGGACCAGTAGTTCCTGAGATTATCGCATTCAAACAAAGAAACAAACTCTTTAGCTGTATAATATTAGTATAGATAATAAACTAATCGTTTATAATCGAAATATAGAAGATTCGATACATTAACATCGCTCACCGAGACAGAAGAGAAAGAAGAAGAGAAAGGTGTTCCGATAATTAATGTTCCTGCACGGCTCAATGATGACTATAAGCTAACTTATACTCTGTGTCTCTGGCTTAATGTAGGATATAGGTTACCTCCTATTAATTGCCAAATCCGACATACAAGCGGACAAGTCGCAGGGAAAAGAACATCGATATAAAGTACTAAGTAGTAATTAACTCAATGGAAAAGAATAACATAAATAAAACAACAAATATCATGAATACATTTACCCCATATAAATTATGAACTTATTTAATAACAAAATTATTCGAGCAACACCAATGCAGAGACACGGAAAACGGTTGGTCTACATCTATCCAAATATAGTTTGGTTTTTAATATATTAATCGGCCCAGTAGTAAAGAAGAAGTATTTTGTCTTGTTTATTACAGGGTGATTTTTAATATACTAATAACCTCCCACTCTTGGCTTCTTTACATTACACCAAATAACCTAGTAATATAATTTTTGAAAAAAAAATACAAGTTAACCCTTTACCACCTACCAACTTCTTTTGTCACACAACCATTTACCACACATCTGAGATACCCCGGAGTTAAAAGTGAGGTTTAGGGCCTGAACCTCACAATAAACAATGATTTTACTCCAGTAAAATAATCAAATCAAAAAAATCAAAAACAAGTAATAGGTGGTTAAGGATTAATATATTAAATATTATTGAAATTTTCCAAAATTGATAATACAAAGTTATTTGTTTTTTTTCAAAATTTATATAAGTTATTTGGTGTCATGTAAAGAAGCCAAAAACGGAAAATTATTATTTTAATAAAGATAATTCTGTATAGCACACGACACAATCTAAAAATCTAATACAAACTCTGGCTTGATGCTTCAACTCTGCAAATTAAGAACTCAGCCTTCCGGTCTCGTAAAGAAACATTTTCTATTTATATGAGTAGGCTCTAAAATTTACTATTGAGTAACCGGATTTGAGTTAGCAAGTCGTCGTAGTATTTCATCTGATTTTTCTCTGCGAAAAGAAAATCAATCTTGTCCATACAAAGCGTGTCTAAAAAGGTGTAAAACCCCAATTCAAAAACCCCAATAGTGAACCATCCCACTATTTTAGCAGTGGTAGATATCATGCGCTTATCACACAACACTGAATTAAGACAGTCTATCTCTATTAATTCGATATACGTTGCTGTTTAGTGTAAGGGTGTTGGATGGAAGTAGCACCAAGCCAGCAATGTATACTGATTTATCCTGTCTAAATTCACTATATTGTAATAAGGGCTTATGCCACACGCGTCGAGGTACAACGTCAATGTCAATTATTCTTTCGTGAATTAGTGATGCGAATACATTACTGTTTCGGTTCAAGGGTACTGTAGCAAGTGTACTAATAAATAAGACTTATGATCTAATGTCTTAAAATGAAGGGGACAGTGCAGTAACACATAATAAGATGCGGTTATAGGCAAGTGTGATGCTTACTATCAAGTTTGCGATCTTCTACTAATGACATAGAATCATAAATCCTACTAATGTTATAAATGTAAGGTTTGGGTATTTGTGAGTCAATCACTTCAGAACGAATGTCATTTGACTTGTAGTTCATAACATATGATATTATGATAGGCGATAACATCTATCACCGAATAAATGTCGAAAAAAGACTCTTTGATTCTATATTTATGACAATTTGGAAGTACTATGCCCATTCTATTAGTGTTTGATAAAAAAAATACCTTACCTTCCTTACTCATCTGGTCCTCTATATAAAAAAAAATGTGTTATAAAAATTAGTAATTATAAATTACTAGCTATCTGTCTACACGAACTTCGTACCGCCCCGTTATGTTCCCAGTAGTTCCATAGCTGAAGAAGTTCCATGGCGGATCTACTGGGTTTTTTTTCCAATAGTACCGCGGAATTTATATACATATGTATATATAATATAATAATAATAAGATAATGTTTTTGTCATTTCCGAAGATAGTTTCATATACAGGATGTAACAAAAAGGTGTAGTATCAGCAGCGGATAGGATATGTTATCAGTATTGCACCTACCATGGTGCCATAGCTGGTTGCATTATTATTAGTACATAGTTATAGCATATTCTTTTTGTTAAAATTCAGTAGTGAAAGGCCTTTGGCATACGAATTATACTTCCCCTGGTACAAAATTCGATTGAATTATTATGGCATAGCGGTTTTAAAGTCATACTTCTTTTAATTATTAACTTTTTCACTCATAAATAAACGAATGAAAAAATAATAAATATTTTTTTTGTGTACTCCGATTTTGATAAAATTATATGTGCACTCAGTATCATGGACACATACCAACCCTTGAATATGACCACACCTTTCTGTTACACCCTGTATATGTAAAATCATGTCAGGTGTATTAATTTGACTGCCTCTGTGGCGCGGTGGGAGTGTATCCGACTGCTACGCAAGAGGTCGTGGGTTCGATCCCCACCCAGGATAAAACTTTGTGTGATGAGCACGATGGTTTATTCTGTGTCTGGATGTTATTTATCTATAATATGTATGTATTTAGAAATATATAAGTATGTTTATCAGTTGTCTGGTTTCCATAGTACAAGCTCTGCTTAGTTTGGGATCAGATAACGTTGTGTGAGTTGTCCCACGATATTATTATTATTATTATTATTATTATTATTATTATTATAATGCTATTTTACTAAAATTATATTACTTACGCAATATCTTTTTAACATTGTGTTTCTCCACACTAGCTAAAATATTTAAAGAAACATTATAATCATCGTAGTCAAAAGTTTCCTTTTAGTTTAGTAATTCATTTTAGTTGAGTTTAATATAACACATCGATTTATTTGGATTATACATTGCTGGAATTAAAATAGAATCATCGTCAAACGAATGTTGGCAAACGCTCTCGTAGTTAGCTGCTGAAACAGTTCGCGTATCGATTTTTAATTGATCGATTGAAATAAATATTCATTCGATTGAAAGAGACAATAAATAAATTGATAGATAATCCTTGATGAATTTATTAAAATAAGAAAACACAAATTATATACACACCCATCTTTTTTAAATAGTGCTCAATCTCTGTAATTGAATGAAGGTAAATTAGTTCCTTTCCGAGACTTTATATTGTTTATTTAACAAACTTGCTTATAAGAAAGTGGGGAGATTTTTGTTTCATATTTTTTTCATAAATAACTACGATTCTTCCTTGTCAGTGATTACACATTTTGATGTACAGCATCTTAGCTCGAATAGGAATGAAGAAAAGCACACATGGTACAAACAAAAAGTTAAACAGAAGTAAAAAATAAAAGTTTAAAATAGGATCAGCGTATGCCAGGCAAAAGATAGAAAAAAAACGCATATGGTACAAACAAAAAGTTAAATTTAAGTAAAAAAATAAAAGCATGAAATAAGCGAAAATGGGCCTAGTAAATGCCTAACGCTAGTTTTCAACTAGACCTTCTGATGACTCACGGGTAAGTTACTACTTTATACTTAGGTAAATATACATATTATTAATAGGTTAAAATACTAAAAAAAAACGCTTTTGTAAATAGCTTAACTAAAAAGTAAAAAATGATCTTCTTTAAATTTGAAAATAGAGTTGTTTAGGAAAAAAACAGTTTATCCTAAAAAAGCGTGTTGTCATCCCACGCTTTTTGTGACCTTGACTGCTAAGCTTGAGGTCGTGGGTTCGGTCCCCACCCAGGATAAAACTTTGTGTGATGACCACGATGGTTTATTCTGAGTCTGGGTGTAATTTATATATGTTAAAAACTTATGTATTTGGAAATATATAAGTACAGTTTAACAGTTATCAGATTGCCATAGTACAAGCTCCGCTTAGTTTGGAATCAGATGGCGTTGTATGAGTTGTCCCACGATATTATTATTATTACTATTAATTTTTAGTACAGCTATTTAGAAAAGCGTGTTTTATTAGTTTTTAAAACTATTATTAATTTTTTTCTTTTTTTAGTAACCTCTATTTTACCCCCTTGAGTTCTGATTTTTCAAAAACGCCGATACATGTTATCTTTATTTTAAACCATTAAGCAAAATAGGAAATTCCACACATCTAACTTCAAAACTGGTTCTTACTGGTTCAAAAAAGTTTGATATAAACTTACAAGCACTATTTTACTATTTTCAAAATTCCCTTTTTATTGGATTGTATTATAATGTTTTGTCTTCTTCTGTTATATTTTAATAATGGAACGAATAAGAAAGACCAAACGTTCATTAACAATGTCGTTACTAAAGTACAATTAAAAAGAGATTAGTCTTTAATAATACACTTGTATATTGCAATAAATGAATATGCTTATGATTTAAATACAGCTTTAATAATACGAAAATAGCCGAAATAAGAATATTTGCAGTAGAACTAACGTTACCAACATAACTCAGAGGATGATGAAATGTTCTTGAAATGGTTGAAAATTGGCAGGCCAGTTTGCTCGCAAAACTGACAATATATGGGTAAGGAAGGTTCTTGAGTGGCGACCATGAGCTGGAAGACGCAGTTCAGGACGGCCTCTCACAAGATCGGCTGACGACCTGATTAAGGTAGCCGGGAGTCATTGGATGCAGACCGCTCAAAATCGGTCGTTGTGGAAGTCTTAGACTTATTGATACTGACCTTTTTCATTGGACGATAATGTTACTGACCTTTTTCATTGGACGATATTAATACTGACCTTTTTCATTGGACGATATTGATACTGACCTTTTTCATTAGACGATATTAATACTGACCTTCTTCATTGGACGATATTAATACTGACCTTTTTCATTGGACGATATTGATACTGACCTTTTTCATTAGACGATATTAATACTGACCTTTTTCATTGGACGATATTGATACTGACCTTTTTCATTAGACGATATTAATACTGACCTTTTTCATTGGACGATATTAATACTGACCTTTTTCATTGGATACGCTCTCATCAGATGCCTTAAGACCCGACACTAATACAAAAAGAATCGATTGTATTATACAAGAGATTAGAACACTTCGTTCTATATAATAGTTCCATAGGCTGAATAGATTGTTGCCATTATGTTCAAAATTAAAAAAAAAAAATACTTACAAATTGTTTCTACTTCGTCTATACTAGGAATGTTACGTAGTGGACTTGTATAAACAGCATTTGTCAACAAAGTGACCTGTAAGAAGAACTATTTTTAACAGATTTTGAAGAAATATGGCTTCTTCCACTTGGATTCACCACTCGGATCCAAATGTGGATGCTTGAATATTTTGTTTTCCTCTTCACTCCACATGTGGATCCTTGGATACTCGCTACGTACTAATATAATATAATTATTAAGAAGTTGTCTGATTTTCACATATGATGATTTTTTATTTGTATATTTACTCCAACTTAGAGAACAGTACCTACAACTTTTATCCAAATCAGTTTAGTAGCGTGGTAATATTTTTTTTTTTTTTTTTAAAGACGACTCCCGCAGTAGGGTACAAGCCCTGTGTCGCGGGGGACTTTACAAACATACAAGTCACGGACACAAAGTACACCCAGACTCGCGACAACAATTTGTGGATCACACAAAGTGGTGTCCCGTGTGGGAATCGAACCCACGACCTCTTGCGTAGCAGTCGGACACACTCCCACCGCACCACAGAGGCAGTCACAGAGCAATATATGAACGAAACGTGTAAATTTGACGCCCTGACTTACATTGTTATGAGCTACTAGTGTGGTGTCAGAGGAAAAACTGAGGTTAACTTAAAATTGCACCATGGTATTTAGTTTATTACATAAAAAGTAAAGATAATGAAATAAAACGTAATTAAAAATTAAACAGACTTGAAAAAAATTTTTTTTTTAACAATTTACTTTAATTTTTTTTAAGATCAGTACCAGCACTCGTATGATTTGAACTTAAATTCTGACAAACATTATTGATTTTTTTTATGTCTTGCTATATTACAGACTTTCTTTTTTTAAATTTAATAAGCATAGGTACTGTTGGTATATGCTGGCACCAGCCTCAAAAACATGTAGGTTAATTTCGTGTAAAAAAAAGTATTATTTTATTATTTTCAGTTATATGAAATCAATTTGTTTTTTAAATTACTTTTTATGATTAATTGAAAATTGTCAAAAAAGTTTTATATGATACAAACTGGACTTGAAATCTCACTCATGTGATAGACTTTGAAATCGAACTTCTAAAGTACTCGTAAATACATCACATCGTATCGTATTCTAAGTTTACAAAATGCAAAGACGTTTCAATTTGAATAATACCTACAATTATTTTTCCAGAACACTTTTTTAAGTTCAAAAGGTGTTGAAGACTATATTAAATCTTACGTATATCAAATAGGAATGCTTGAGCCAATTAGCCTTTCACCTTTCGATGTCGGTACTCTCTTAATTGCATTATAACTAAAAGTGCCTGGCTAATCCCAATGAACTTTGCAGAAATGTCTCTTCAAATGAATCAAGAGATAGCATCTCGATTTATAAATTTTATTTGATTGAGACACTATTTTATGAATCTCTCTGGCAAAAGCCGTCTACAAGTATGAGATTTCAAGTGGATATAGTTGATGTCTTAAGACAAAGAACCAAAGTTACCGACGTAGCTTGGAGACAAAGCACGGTTAAGTAGCAATTAGCTGGCCAACTGAAAGACAGATGACCGCTAGCGGAAACGAGTCCTAAAGTGGAGACCATTACTCGTAAACTTAAGTTAGAATGATTCCCAGCCATAAGAAGATTACCGACGACCTAATGACGACGATGATGTATGTTACTGAAGAGAACATGAAGATATGTTACTTGAAAATGTTTACCACGACCCTCACGCATGTGAGGCTGAGTTCCTAGAGTCAGATAGAAAAAAGAATGAGATTTGTAAAGGCAAATAATGCAACAAACAAAAAAAAACTCACAATCGCAAATAACTGAATGCATAAAAACATTCTGAAAGGCAACGCGTCCAATCAATGAGTCTAGATGATTTATTGACGCGAGTTACTGTTATAGCCACCGTATTCAATTAATTAGAACAGGTAATTTTGCGAGCCTTAATAAGCATCGTGTTAATGTTCCGGACCATTTGAACCAAAGCTGTTTTAATTAGAAAATTATAATTATATAGAAAAGTGCACGTGAGGCGTTTATAAGACTTATATGCAATAACACACTAATAAACAGACAGAGAGAGAGATAGAACGAAAGAGAAGAAAAGAAGACCCGTCGCGGTTTTTTGTGAAAATTGTCTAACAGGATTAGCTTCATAAAAAAAAAGTTTTTTTTTTAGTAACCCAATTACGTAGTGTGCTATTAATTAATTATTTATTTTATTATTATTTGTTCCGTATGATTGCGTCATAAAAGGTTTAGTCAAAAAGCGACTAAATCGCGACATGTTGTAAAAAGTTACATTGGTGCTTTGGTCTAAGTAGGCATTCAGACTACTTGACCGGGTTTCTTCTCAGTAACCACCTTATATTGTGTCCTGTGTGCCCGACCACCTGAACACAGGAGGACTTAATGACTGCCGCAGACAATGCAGTTGACGTGGCTACGTTCTGGGCCTCCACAATATAATATATTTTATTTGTTTTTAAGCATAGCATCAACTTCTTGAATCAAGAAATTCCGTAACGAAAATAAAACCTAACACCCCCACTCCGCTTCTTATTTTTTTATTTTTTATTGCATAAGTTAATAAAAAATGCTATGCAATAGCTTTACCGCGGCAGTCTCCGAGTGCCACACATTTTTTTTATTTGTAATGTTTGCTGTCGAAACGCTAAGGTGAAGAAGAAGATCGCCGCGTTTCTTCTTGGAAATTACGAAGATAGTTTTTAAATACATTTAAAAAAATCTCATTGCAAGTTTAGCAAAATTAAGTTTATTTTTTTTAGAATAAATAGTGCCCCTTTCATAATAAAGCCAGAGCTTATGTTAATGAAGGTAGCACAGTATTCAAATAAATTTGACAGCAGAACTCTGGCAAGTCTCCAAACATCTGGGATAGATGAAACTGGTTTCTAGAAACACCTTTTAAATTTAATAGGATTCTTTAACTTTCCTTTGTGATTTGGCTTTCCGCTGACAGAAAGATTTTAAAAAAATTCCCACAGAAATAGTTCAGTTTAACCATTTCTTTTGGCTAATTTACAAGTACTTATACATTTATGTAATTGCACTTTCTTTGGCGAAGACCTGGGAACCTCTGTATCTTCTCAGTGGTCTACCTCTATGAATCTTTTATTCATAAAGTAAAAAAAGAAAGGAAGAAAGCGTATGCATTAAATAACAGTTTCTAAGATGCTTTTAAAAGGTCCGCAGTGTAAAAGTATGGATATTATTTTCTACTTATTTAACAATAGGCTTGTTTCCTATGTAAACGAAAAAAACCAAAAGGCTTATTAGAAAATGAAACTAGTATTAAAACTATCAACAATTAATTCCTTATTATATTTTGTGTTAAATATATTTTTTTATCAAAGAAGTGATTTGACTAGAAAAAAATCGTGACGTCATAGTCCGGTATTTGTATGAGATCTCCATTAAAAATCTGCGTTTTGACATTTCTTAAAGAGTTGTTGTTTTGACTAGTTAAAAACCATTAGCAAAGCTAAAATTTCTAAGTATTTTTTATAGGTATACATGATATCTTTCGTATCGTCTATATTGTAGGCGGTTCATAAATGAAACAAAAAATATTAAATCATGTGCATTTATTTTATTATTCTGTGTAGCATAAATAGTTATTGCTGCGCTGAAAATTATCAATTCAAAATTATATTTGACATTAAACTAAACATTCAACTCTTACTTCGCAAATCTCACTATGATGTACCTACATTTAATTTCAGCCAGTAAGTTTTCGTAATATTTCACTTTGTCTTTTTCTGAAAAAAAAAAATGTGCGTGAAGTCGGTTTACTGACAATTATTTTACGTGATAAGAAAACATTGATGACATTGTAATAAACAATTCGCTGTTGCATAGCAATCATGCCTGTGATGCCTGGGACCCGGCCACAATACTTCAGCCTATCAGCAGGCGGAACGTGACGGACCGTGACTGTGATCCTTTTTCGTGAGTGCACCCGGTCATCGATTTATAAGACATTAAAAAAATATTGAATATTAGATGACGAGATCAATTTCAGAGCTATTTTTTTCGTTTTATATTATCTGATATTGTCAGTATCTGGTCATGAAAACTAAAGATTATAATCACCTGATATCGACATAACGTAATTATATTTGTCTGAGTGGAACAGAGAGAGTGCGTGGGACTACTGTGCAAGAGGTTGTGGGTTTGATTTCTTCGCGAGACAGCGCCTATCTACAAATTGTTGTTCCGAGACAGAGTATACTATGGTTGGTCGTTAGAATGTACGTTTGTAAAGTTGCCCGTGACACAGGCATTATGCCTTTGTGCGAGAGTTGACTTTTATAAAGAGTCCCTCAGTTTCACCCTCATAGAAGGCGGTTATAGCGATAAAAACTATGATATGTACAGTCAGCTACATAGGTCGCTTAACATTAACAATTATTAAAACCATCTCAACACAAATATTACAAAACGAAGAAGGAAAATTATTTAAAAAAAAAATAGCCGTACCCGAAGCCCTAAACTGTACAAAATGTTAAATCCATATGGTTAGTCACATTATTTTTGTTTTGAATATTTGCAAATGTTAAGCGGCTTATGTAGCTGACTGTACTCTCACGGGACTTAAATTATCTCCATACCACATTCCATGTAAATCGGTTCAGCGCTTTAAACGTGAAACGTTACATACAAATAGACAGTATTTTACAATATTAGTGTGGATAACAAAAAAAGAAATTTACCTCCTTTTCACAGTCATGGCCCTGTGAAGTAAATGCGATATCAGAACAAAACAAAAATTGTTCAATAACATTTTACTTTGACAACTTACTCATCACCATCTTGAAATATTTGTGTTCCGCCTTGGCTAAGAGCAAAGAAAGTTATTAGTTATTGGCGTTTTGATTATAAATAAAGAAATACCTTTTTGAAAGTTTTTGAAAAATCAACCCCTAAAGGGTAGAGTAGTGGTTGCAAGTTTATATGGAACTTAATGGAGTTCCTTTGAAGTTAGATCTGTGACATATTATATGGCTTTTTTGTTTAAAATAAACAAACAAGTGTTTTAGCGTTCTTGAAAAATAAATGTTGCAAGTTAGTATGAAACTACATCATTTTTGAAATTAGATATGTAAAATTTTGTATTAGGCTTTTTAAATTATAAGATAGAAACACGTTTTTCAGTGTTTTATGGAAAATCAACTCATAAAGGGCTGTAATAGGGGCTGCAAATTTGTAAAGAACTCTGTTAGTTTTAGATCTGTGGAATTTTGTATTTAGCTTTGTAGCTGTAAATAAGGAAAGACGCGTTTTAGCATTTTGATCGAAAGCAATAAATCGACCCTTCAGAGGGTAGTAGGCTAGTATTTAAAAGTCACTATCACACATCTTCGGACGGAAGTTTCTCTAGTAGAATGATAGTGATGTTTACACACAATACGCACATCCGAAATAAAATAACGGAAACCGCATAAAAATCAATTCATTAGTGTACGAGATTGTGTAACGTATAACAGAAAGTTTAGAATTACTTGTACCAGCCCAAAGATTGCATTTTTATAGCAGAAATATTTATTGTATGGCAATCAAAATTTATAATAAACTAGCTGTCCCGCGCAACTTCGTATGCGTAAATTTTCCCCGTTTTTGCAACATTTCTCGTCGCTACTCTGCTCCTATTAGTCGTAGCGTAATGTTATATAGCCTATAGCCTTCCTCGATAAATAGGCTATGCAACAAAAACATTTTTCAAATCGGACCAGTAGTTCCTGAGATTAGCGCGTTTAAACAAACAAACAAACAAACTCTTCCGCTTTATAATATTAGTATAGATTGCCACCAGAAATAAGAACATTACCGACACATAAAATCAAAAATAATAAGTTACCATGGCTTTTAGACATGTGTTTTTATTCTGTTGATGAATTTTTAAATCATGTATATTGATATTATGAATAAATAAATAATTTTATATTAGTTTGTGATGAATGTTAATAGATATGTTAATTTGTTAAAGAATCTTACAATTGGTTTATAATAATTTGAATGTTATGTACCTATTTATAATTTGCATGAATAGTTAACCTACTATTTCTACACCAGCAATGATACTGTAAGAACTCAATGTACCTTAAACTAAGAAATAAATGTTTATCTTATCTTATCTTTATCTTAAAGTTGTGGTCAAAATTCAGCAGCGGACAGTGTATGTTATCAGTGTTGCACCTACTATGGTGCCATATCCGATTTTATTATTATTAGGTAGTTATATATTTTTCTCTTTGTAAAATTTCAGTATCGATTTCTGCAATACGCCGATATGGCATAAATATTATATCTCCCCTAGTGCAAAAATAGGTTGGAATATTACAGTGCAGAACTTTTTCAGTCAGACTTACTTAATTTAATCGATAACTTGTCCAATAATAATAATACATAAAATTTTGGGGTACACGATTTTAATAAAATAAGGTATGTGCACTCTGTATCATGGGCACAAAACAATCCCTTAATTTGACCACACCAAAAAAATGGAATGAACCTTTCTCATTTTATCCAAGCTAATATTATTAATGTGCAAGTGACTCTATCTGTCTGTTTGGTTACGTTTTCACGATAAGCGACAACCACGCGGGCGACACCTAGTATATGAATAAATTTAATACAAACCAGCACTATTTAAAATCTTCAACATATCTGTAAGTACATTAAAAAATAAACAATATAATATATGACAAAAAGATACAAAACAACGACATTTATACAGGAGGTAAGTCTTGGGATTATAGACCACTTCGGAACACTTTGTTCCGAGGGTGTCCAACTTTCCGTACTTGTAAATGATTCGAGTACCTACTTAAAAAAATCTGATTTAATGAGTAATTTTAGGGATGTAGCTAGTTTTTAAATAATTTAGTTTTTATGTGTCTAAACAATATACACAAACCTGGATCAAAGTCTACAGCGTCAGTAAGATCATATTTGAAATCATTTAGAACTGTAAATAAAACAAAACAGATATTATACATTATGAAAAAATATATATTACGGGTCTTAATGACCACGGCCGTTGTAACCGTATTGCTGCGAAACGTCGGGCAATATACAAGGTATTTTACCTTAAATTATTCACGCGATTAAGACCTGTAATATATTCATAATATGTACAAACCGCGAACGTTTATCAACAGATATTATACAATTAGTTACACAAAATTAACTACGTTCTGTGGAGAGTACTGAACTCTATTTGTTTTTAAACTTTCGTGATACTTACACAATAATTGAATGTTTTCGATTATTATCGCTAAGGTGACCATGACCATGATCGGTGCGATTCGATCGAAACGTCGCGCGTCATGTTAGTTATTACGTTTAATTGTTTCTCAGAGATTAAGTCACGATAATATTCTAATATGAACTCTATTTCACGTCAAATTTTTGCCACATTTGTTCCTTTTAGTCAAAACATACATTGTGATTGTGAACTTTCTTATGTTCATTAATTTATTTATAGTATGCAACATTTATTTATTAACATTACAAAACTGTTCAGCCTTGTGATGGAAAAGCCGGTTTCAGCCGATGCGCAGATTGACATGATTTTGTAAATAAATAAAAAAGATATGAGTTTTAGGCGCCAGTGTTAGAAGTGGAATATTTATGAGTAATTTTCACTTATATTTTACTTAGAACTTCTCTTCTTCAAGGCCGTGTTTGAAGAACATCATGATAGGGGTGGCGACTTCATCAATATCTCTGTACTCACACATGGCTACCAAGCCATCGCAGTCCATGAATTCACCGGTGAAGAACTGGAGTTCTTTAAACCTACCTAGGATGTCCTTGATTACTTTGTTCATGGTGGTCTTGAAAACATCAATCTGGTCAGGGGCCTTCTCTTCCAATTTGGCAACTATGTATATATGTATATATGTCTAGATACTGATTTAAAAACAAACTAAAAAGCAACTTACGGGTATTCTTCAGTGCGTTTATATCAGGAGATTGGGCTATTGTTGCTAGAAATGCCTGAAACAAAGTATACTTTGTTATGGAATGGGAAACAGTCTAAACAAATTGTATTGTATTCCATATGTACTGTGTCTAAACACAGTACATATAAAATAGATTATATATGTAGAAGTACTTAACTGTGTTACAGATACCAACGCGCACGTGTGCGTTGTTATTGCCCACTATACTCTCGGCATTTATCTATACTTCTATACTAATATTATAAAGTTTAAGAGTGTGTTTGTTTGAATTCGGTAATCTCAGGAACTACTGATCCGAATTGAAAAATTCTTCTTCTGTTAGGTAGCCCATTTATCGAGGAAGGATATAGGCTATATAACATCAAGTTACGACCAATAGGAGCAGAGCAGCAATGAAAAATGTTGCAAAAACGGGGAAAATTTACGCATACGAAGTTGCGTGAGTCAGTCAGTGATTTATACTTGAAGATAGAGTTTAGAATTTAGAAGAAATTAAAAATTTTAATATTTGTTTGGAAGTAAACGGTACTTAACAACAGAAGAGTCAAAAACAACAAATAAATATGATATAAAATAACTTATATTCGGCTACTCACTACTGTAAAAAACCCAATGCATGTGTACATTCTGACGAGAATGCAACCACACTATCAATCAACGGGCGCAAGTGATTTATAGACCAAAGTTATTGCAAGAACCGTCAAGTTCAATTAGAGGAACTGGTAATTTTACGAGCTAGGTATTTGCTGGTGTTTTGATTATGAACTACTTATTTGTAAAACTTTTTTTTTTTTTTTCAATATTATGAAAACCTTACTCGATTGAACAATGAACTAATAATGAGATAAGGAATTGTGTAAGAACAGTCCTATTTCAAATGCTAAAAAAGATGAGATCAAAACAACGGTTTTTTAAATCATCGAGATGCATATCATCTCGATGGCTTAAATAAAGATAGTTTACCTACTTGTTATAGAAATTGTATTTCTTAGTTTTGAGTTTATGGCATTCAAGCCAAGTTAAGAGGAGAGATATGAAAATTATGACAGCTCAGTTTGCCGTTTTTTTTTCAACCCAAATTAAATAATATTACCAAAGCTCTTCATATTTTGGTAGCCTTAGACCGAAACAATTGCTTGGTTTATCACCATTACTTACCTCATTCGAACTTCTTTATATTTAACTAGCTGTTCCGCGCAACTTTGTCCCGCGCAACTTCGTCTGCGTGAATTTTCCCCGTTTTTGCAACTTTTCTCATTGCTGCTACGCTCCTATTGGTCGTAGCGTGATGTTATATAGCCTATGTTATATATCGTTCCTCGATAAATGGGCTATCTAACAGTGAAAAAAATTTTCAATTCGGATCAGTAGTTCCTGAGATTACCGCGTTCAAACCATCAAACTCTTCAGCTTTATAATATTAGTATAGTTGTAGATTTATATTCGCTTCTTTCTTCCCGTCACTTGTAATAATACTTCTTTAGTGTATTTTTTTTATCTTCATCTTAAGAAGTCCCTTTTACGTTTTAGTCACTTTTATTAGTTCTAACTCTAAAATTGAACAATATTTTGCCTTGAAAAGAAACATTTCTGGTAATTGGAAGCCATTTATCTCACTAGTTTTCTAGGTATGAACTTTGTTGCTTATTTGAGCGGCTGTCGTTTCTCAGCGCTGCCGGCAAATAGAAAATGTACGTAATTTTATATCCCAATTAAGGTCGTAGTAGTATTGAAATAAATATGTACATTTATCTTTCAGGTGTGTTCTAGCAAAAGTTGTTTGGTAAATGCATTTGAAGTTTGTGTCTTATTTACCTTTGAAGATAATAAAATACAAATGCAAACTGATATAATGAATGTGAAAGTAATCCTTTATCCTAGCAGTTTAGATGAAATTTGATAAGTCAGTTTGAGATCCGGGACAGAGACAGCATAATTTTTAATCCGATTTTTTTAAAGACGACTCTCGTAGTAGGATACAAGCCCTGTGTTGCGAGGGACTTTATAAACATACAATTCACGGACAAAAAGTACACCCAGACTCGAAACAACAATTTGTAGATCACACAAAGTGGTGTCCCGTGTGGGAATCGAACCCCCGACCTCTTAAGTAGCTGTAGCAGTCGGAATCACTCCCACCGCGCCACACAGGCAATAAAAAAACTAGTGACTATATGAAAAGATTCTCACAAATTAAGATTTTCGGTACTAAATATATGTTCGTAAACTTTCACAATTTGTTTACATAATAGCAATGTATAAGCTACAGGTCTTAATCGCGTAAATATTTTATTTTAAGGCTAAATACCTTTGTTTTATTGCCCGACGTTTCGACCGTATTGCAACGGCCGTGGTCACGGGTAGACTACCCGTGACACGTCGGGCAATAAAACAAAGGGACTTAGCTTATAAAATTCAATTACGGTAGATAAATCCAGTAATAAAAATAAAACTAAATACATTCTCATTGCAATTAGCTGCCTTTGTCCCAGTAAAGTGAATACATTTAAATTCAAGTACAACTACAGAAGCTCTTAACTTGAAAAAACCAGAACATCTGAATATTTTTCTCTAATTAACCAACCGCTTCTGTTTATTTCTTATATTTACTTCAAAAGGTAGTCTCTGTGTTTCTTGTCCACGTAATGTTTAAAACCTAGTCTAGTTCACAAAAATCAGCATTGCACTCTATAAAGCCTACTTAAAGTCAACATAATGTATATGACTTTGATATCAGAATTAAAATTTTATATTTAATCATTCGTTACGAGTACTTTGGCCAATATTTAATCACGTAAAGTTTTTACCTTTGTTGTCAGTAGATGCTGCTTCTATATTGTACCCACTAAGGCTGATTTTAGTTAATCTCACGTTTCAACGTTTTGATAATACAATTTACATCAGTCCTTTAACATGGTGTATAGTATATTAGTCGCAGCACCTTACCCCCATATCAAGTTTATAAACATTCAAACATTGTAAAATTAGCAATTTGAAAAGAGTGGCCACGACTTTTTATTGCCAGGTTTTTTTCTCCGGCTTTATCTATCGCTTGCAAACTTGGCATTAAATGTACATGTAGAATCCCGACAACAGTCACGTCACAAGAGTCGTTATGCATCGTAAGTGAATAAAGAATTTTAAATTTTGAAATTTTTGATCTCGAGATCCGACGAGGTCTGACATCCGTTCAAACGAAAGATATAGACAATCGGCGTTACATATTTTTCTTTGAGTAGGTATTCCTATTCTTACTTAAGAATTCATTTAGATAGCTATATATTTACAAAGGAAGATGTCATGAAGACATTTCGCCTGACATTCGCGTGGTATGTCTCTGCGCCTTTGTGGGAAAATGTCACTCGAAATTTACCTTGTTCACACTACCCAGTGGTAATCAGAACAGAGGTAGTGTTGTTGTGCCATTTTGGACGGAACACAAAGGGACACGCGTCCTCACTATTCAAAGCTATTCGGACGACTATTGAGGGATACCAAGGTCATGTATGTTAACGCTTGAAGAACATCGACTCTGTGTCTGTCAAACCACGCGTACGGTACGCGTGGTTTGACAGAAAAGCTGCAAAGTGGAAACGAAGTCGTGCAGGACAAATAAATTTCGTGTTGGGAGAGAGTCGCGGGACAAAATGTCTCCTAGTGAAAATGCGGCTTTATAATATAGAATTTACTTGACTGCCTCTGTGACGTGGTGGAAGTGTGTGTCCTACTCGAACCCATGACCTCTTGAGTGGCCTCAAGAGGTAATGGGTTCGATTCCCACATAGGACACCATTTTGTGTGATCCACAAATTGTTTTTCCGGGTCTGGGTGTACTTTGTGTCCGTGACTTGTATGTTTGCAAAGTCCCCTGCGACACAGGGCTTGTACCCTACTGCGGGAGACATAAAAAAAACAAAGTTCTTATAAATTTGATTCATAAAGATATAGGTATACAGATTTTAAAGTTTGTTTGTGGCAGTGCCATTAATATTATTTTTTCTTTTCTGGCAATATCGCATGCAGACTTTATATTGTTCTAGCGTTAATTACAGTTCTTTTTATAAATCAGCTGACAAAGGACCAGTCTCATTATATCCTTAATAGCGTCCTTTATGGACTTGACAAAGTGAAGACTCAGAATTAGTTTTTTTGTACTTTCACGATTTTCGGTCCTTCGAAATAATGTCCATACCTATTGCATTTTGGATCTTTATACAATTATCCAGCTGTAAAATATTTTTTCAATTCGAATCTCTAGTTCCTGAGATTACCGCGTTCAAACAAACTAACAAACTCTTCAGCTTTATAATATTAGTATAGATTTTACCAGACCAAATAACTATGAAAAAATTACTGGCATGAATAAAATCAGTGCGCCAAAAACGAATACACACTTTCAATTTCAATCTGTTTCTTTAAACCTATTCCCTATTTATTTTTCGTTTTCGTGGCAAGCCCGCGCGTCTATCTGTCAAAATCTTGTCAAAATGGTAAATAGAGAGCAATTTTAAAGTAAACAATGCGCGTTAATTTCCTTAGAGTAAATAGTTATAAGCATGCAACAAGAAAGTTTAAATGTTAGTAATTCTAAAATAATATTAATTAAATTATGTTTTTTTTTATTTAAGTAAAAGAAAATACTTTATACTGACCCTAAGGTCATTTGCATGATGTAACTATATATCACATCCATGTATTGTACCTGTATTTGAGTAAATAAATAAATATGAATATGAGTACTCTCTTTTTCCTGTCATGTTACACATAAGCTGATATTATCATCTTAAATTGCTATTTCATAAGCTATGTACATTCCCCCTTCATCCAAACTTCTTTTGAATATAGAAATTCAAACGGTATACAGAACAAATCTAAGCGAAATGCTTCCAAAACGTTCTCGGTACGTTCCTGTTGTTTAGTTACTGAGTGATTCGCTCTCGCTATGTGAATTCCGAGTAAACATTGACGGAGGCGCAAAGGCATGAACGTATTAACTTGATTACAGTGTAGTGAAATTCTAGCACATTTTCGAAACAATTTAAGGGAATATTATGATTGTAATGTTTTGTGATATGTACATGTTTTCTTACGTGTAAATATGGTTATAACATATCACTAAATTGTGGTAGGCATGAAGTAACTAATATTTATACTGTTAATTAATGTAGCTATAATATCAAAGAATAGGTACTTGGGATCTTATTAGTATGTTGTTTTTAGGGTTCCGTACCTCAAAAGGAAAAAAACTGAACCCTAATAGGATCACTTTGTCGTCCGTCCATCTGTCTGTCAAGACACTTTATCTCGGGAATGCGTGGAGTTATCGAGTTGAAATTAAAACCATATGAGCATATGGTTTTAATTTCAACTCGATAACTCCCGTGTCCCGTCCCTTGAAACTGTGAAAAAATAAAACTTCTAAGTTAACGTAAAAAAAGATACACAAAAAAACGTTCATTTCGATACTTTTAAGGAATCAATATTAATAGGATATTTTCCTTTGCTTGCCAAATATCATAGTTCTAGGTGAACTATGAAATTTGGCAAGTAATACCGTCTTATATTACAAGTATAGGGAAAAAACTGAAAACTAAAAATTTGTAATTAAATCGTAAGAAATATAGTTTTAAGAAACTGCGATACTAGAATCCTGAATTATCTTATATACCTACTCTACATAAACAAATAAATATAATTGAAGTATCTGTTTGTAATTTGTAACAAAAACATAGTTTCTCCGTCTGTCTGTTCTTTCAGAAATTAGCCATCTCTTAAATGGCTGGACGGATTTTGACGTTACTTTCACTGTCAGACAGATGATGATGTAGAGAGTAATGTAGGCTACGTTTATTATCACGTTAAGGTCTATATGGAGTGAGCCGGACTTCAATTTCACGCGTAAGAAGTCGCTGGCAAAGCTATTTTATAATATGAACCTACAAATTTCTACGGAACCCTAGTCCCACTCTCACTTGTCTGGTTTTTATAAATATAGTTCCACACTGTTTTGGTTTTATTACTGGTAAAATTACTTTGAACAGAAATATGCTACCTGATTAGAAGTTATGTACCTTTAGAAGATCCTAATTTTCAGAACAGGTTATTAATTAATTCATGGCTCTTGGAGATCTAATTCATCATTTACATCAATACAAGGTGTTAAAAAATTAACTGCAAGAATTTCGTGTACGTCATGGATATCGAATAACTATCAAACGACAAAAAAAGAAGATTTTTGAAAGTTTTTTTTTCACCTAAAAAGTACAATTGAACATAAAACTTTTATGTAGATCGTGTGTATAAATTGACAGTCCAAGTTTTTGAAATGTGATATTTTCATCATTATTTTTAAATAGCACTTGGCACCGTTCTGGTTAAAATTATTGCAATTTATTTTTTAACACCTTATTTAAAAGACCCATTTTTATGGAGAAGAGATGGAAATATTATGATGGGTCAACAAAACTGTGGTTTGTGTAAACTCGCTCCAACAACTACGAATACAGTTTTATGCATCAATAGCGTACCTACACGCTATTGATGCATAAAACTGTATTCGTTAATCTTTTTTTATATAGATGGGAAATCATCAAATGACTTCTCCAGCTGTGGGCACGAGCGGGAGCGCGTGTCAGACTCTAACTGACTAAAACCCACCTGTGTTCCTTCTTTCGCCCTGATGTTCCGGGATCACGGTAGCTCTTTCGAACGATCCCACACTCCAGGTGAGTGGACCGGCGTGAGGACCGTCTATCTCTCACGCGTTCCGCCGTCTCCTATTGCAGCATCACCTTCTCGCAAAACGAGACGACTGTATCCGTTAATCTGGACGCGTAAAATGGACCGTTGCGTATTTTCTCGGATAAGAATCCGAGAAAATACGCAACGGTTCATTTTATTATTTATTTTTACTTGAATTGAACACTATCGGGTGTGTAAACGGTTCGTACCTGCGCTGATAAACCTATTTCCTAAATGAAACCCCATCAACCTTACTGAACACCGATAAATGTACGTATTATTTCAACATAAAATATACTAAAAGACTTGACGTCAATCATATTATCCAGCCTAGAACTAACATGTAACAAGATTGTCAGACGAGGTCTTGATAAATTGTATATTTCAGCTGATATGTCGTGAACATTATTCTGTCTTCGTCACGGTATAGAATGTTTATTACTATTAAACACCTAATCTTTACGTAGGATAGGTTAGAAGGTTTTTCTTCTACGACATTTATGACGTGATATATAATAATAATAATTATCTTGGGACAACTCACACAACGTCATCTAATCTCAAACTAAGCAGAGCTTGTATATATGGAAATCAGACAACTGATAAATATACTTATATACACTGACGGACTTATAAACTGCATCAAAGTAATAGACGACTTTGAAATAAATATTTTAACCAAGTATGCAAACTTTCTATACAGATTTAAATTGAAACCTCTAGATTGGTTCGTGAACTTTAAAACAGCGTAGGATCATATCTTTAAGTTTAAGTTTATGTACTGGAAAGGACCTTAAGACCTTTTTTGAAGAAAAAACAGAAGTTTAAGGAAAAATTGTTTAATTAAAAAATTGGTTTTAACAATAGACACAAACTTTATGCAAGGGTTTATTTGTGTTTTAATAAGGTGTATTACCCCCACGTGCCCTTATTACGGATTCTAATCGGTTCCGCATAGATTTTATAAGGGTTTTTAAAAGATCTTGCGGAATATTGTCCCATTCTTCTGAAAGTGCTGTTCTTAGTGCTGCCACTGTCGTAGGCGAAGGGTTTCTCGCATGTACAGCTCTTTTTAAATTGTCCCAAACATGCTCGATGGGATTAAGATCCGGGCTGCGTGCTGGCTAATTCATTGTACGTATCCCAACCTCTTCGCAATAATGTTGAACTTGTGCAGCTGCATGCGGCCGGGCATTATCCTGCATTAAAGTAAAATTTTCGCCTATGAATCCCATGTAAGGCACCACGTGATCTTCTAATATCTCTGTTATGTAGCGATGTGCTGTCAAACCCCCTCTATTACCGTTTTGACGGACCATGTCTATGAACACAAGTTCTGTTCGCCCGTTCATCGATATGCCACCCCAGACCATACATGAACCGCCTCCAAAAGGAACACGCTCCTCAATGCAACTTTGAGCATATCGCTCCCCACGTCGACGATAGACTCTTCTGCGACCATCTGCACCATATAAACATGTCCTACACTCGTCCGTGAACAATACAGAGGCCCACTGCTCTTCTGTCCAATTCAGGTGATGACGCGCAAATCTTAAGCGAGCTTGTCTGTGAGCTGCAGACAACTTTGGACCATTTGCTGGTCTAAAAGGGGTGATAGCCGCTTCCTTTAACCTTCTTCTTATTGTTCGTGCACACACGTTTTTTCCACGCACTTCATTAAGCTCGGTTTTGATGTTAACTGACGTGAGGAAACGATTTCGCAGGGAAGTTGTAACAATAAATCGGTCATCACGACCTGTGGTTGCTCGAGTTCTGCCTGTACCACGTCTCCTCCTGTAAGAACCTGTCTCTACAAACCTTCTGTATATTCTACAAACCGTAGACTGGTTTAAATTTAAATTTCTACCAATCGTTCGTTGATCCAAGCCCTCCCGCACCAATGCTACAATTTGTGCCGCTTGTTCGGACGAAGTATCCATATTATGGTTCAAAAACTCTCGATGTGTTAAAAAACTAACCCAACAATTATGCTGGTAACAATAATTCAATTGACCAAACAAAAAAAATCAATGAGAATTAATTTAAAACTTTGCTATAAATAACACGCAAATCTGATACTACGAGTAAATTTTCTTTTCCCGGCTATATTCATTTGTTTTACCGCAGTTCTATTTTTAAATTTAATTTTTTTTTAAGATTAAGAGCCAGTCTTTCCATATTTATATAATTTAATCTAAAAAGTTTGCATACATATTATAAAAAATCCTTTTAGAGTAAACCTGAACTTTGATGCAGTTTATGAGTCCGTCAGTGTATTTCTAAATACACATATTATAGATAAATAACACCCAGACACAGTATAAGCCATCGTGCTCATTACACAAAGTTTTATCCTGGGTGGGGATAAAACCCACGACCTCCGGCTAAGTAGTCAGCGTCACTAACCACTAGACCAACAGGCCAGTCGTATATCGATAACGTCTTATAAATCGATGACGGGGTGCACGCACGAAAAGGTGTCACATAGTAACGGTCACGTTATTGGTTAGTTGCTAAGCAGTCACGTTATTGATTGGTGGCTAAGCAACAACTAATGGCGATTGCAGCGACACGACATACGATACAATTGGAACTAATGTTACTGATTGGTTACTAAGCAACGCGAATGGCGATAAATGTTATCAATGTTTTCTTATGACGTAATCACGTAAAATTATCGTCCGTTAACCGACTTTACAGACAACCGTTTTTTTTTTTTGTATTAATGTAAGGTACATAAGTACCCCAAACGATATGTATACCTATCCTTAATCTATACTCTATACTAATATTATAAAGATTTAATTGTTTGTTTCATTGTTTATTTGTATTGAATAGGCTCCGAAACTACTGGAAGATTTAAAAAAATATTTCATCGTTGTGAAGCTACACTAACCCCGTGTGACATAGGCTATTTTTTATCCCTGTATTCCCACGGGAACGGGAACTACGCGGGCGAAACCGCGAGGCGTGTGCTAGTTAATAATAAAATGAAAAATTACAGCTTCGCAAGGCTATGCCAACCTATATTAGTTTAGTTCTTAGTTTGCAATAGACTTTTGTTCCAAATCACTTGAATCAAAGTAACACAGAAACATATTCAGAAAAAAATGACCCTGAAATCAAAACATTTCATTTCCCGGGAGCATTGATACATGAGTCAGTATATTGAAGTTTAAATTGCTTCTCTGAAAGTTGTGGACCAATTTATGTTTTGAAATTATTTCTGTAAACACGTAGAGTCGATTTGTTCTGTTCGATGGTCCACGATATTACATTTGTATACATCTGTCAATCATCCCTACAAGTGCAACTAGTAAAATGCGGATATGCCTCTCCTTGTATATTTGTAGGCTTGTTTTCAGGTTGTGTATTACCTGTTGATAAACTTTCGTGATTTGTATACATTATGTAAATATATATATTACGGGTCTTAATCGCGTCGGGCAATAAACAAGGTATTTTACCTTAAATTTAAAGTAAAATACCTTGTTTATTGCCTAATCGTGAGCTAGCTTGGGTTCGAATCCTACCCATTATACTACCGACGTGAACGCACTCCTAGTACAAGCCATTGAACTAAAGCTCGAGGGGTTAACAGGATTGCTAGTAATGTGGGACCACAATCATCACCAGTAACATAGTGGTTGCAAAGCGTTAAGTTTAAAAACTGACGAACATTTTCATTCCGCGACTGACTGAGTCTGAGATGAAAACCAAGCCTCAATGATGGATAACTCCAAGAAATATTTAGAAATGTGAAACCTGCTTCTATCTTTTGCATAATATGACTTTATGTATTCATTTCCATACAACTTTTAACACAGTTATACAATTCTATAATAAGCCATCATTTTTACAGCAAGAATGTGCAGGTTTGACATTTAACGGCCTCTTAATTCAGCAGACCGACCCTTATTAACCCGCAGGCTCCCAGAAGAGCACTTTATGTAGGAAACGTGCCCAAACTCGATGAAGGCAATCTACCTGAGTCATGTATGTATATCAGTAGTATTATAGTGTTATAACTTACATTGTAACAAACTTTGTAGTTGTTTACAAACCTTATGAGAAGCGTGATAAGTGGTGGGAAAATCTAATATATAAAATTCTCGTGTCACAGTTTTCGTTGCCATACTCCTCCGAAACGGTTTGACCGATTTTGATGAAATTTTTTGTGCTTATCCGGTATCTATGAGAATCGGCCAACATCTATTTTTCATACCCCTAAGAGTTTGTTTGTTTGTTTGAACGCAATAATCTCAGGAACTACTGAGCCGCATTGAAAAAATATTTTATTGTTGGGTAGCCCATTTTGCGAGGAAGGCTATAGGTTATAACATCACGCTACGACCAATAGGAGCGGAGCAGCAATGAAAAATATTGAAAAAAAAAAAGGAAGAAAACAGGCAAAATTTACGCAGACGAAGTTGCGCGGGTCAGCTAGTGTTCTATAAAAAGTTTAAAGTTTTTAAAGCTATCGTTTGCAAGTGATGTGCTTGGGATGCTACATACTCGTATGCTTACAGCATAATATATATAGCGTTTGGAAATATAAATACGGTTGTCTGTAAAGTCGGTTTACGGACGATAATGTTACGTGCTAACGTCATGAGAAAACATTGATGACATTGTAATAATCAATTCGCTGTTGTTTAGCGAACATGTCTGTGATAGCTTTAGTGGACACGGGCACAAGCGCGGGCATGCGCGGCCACAATACTTTACAGATGACTAGCTGTCCCGCGCAACTACGTATGCGTAAATTTTCCCCGTTTTAGCAACATTTCTCGTCGCTCCTATTAGTCGTAGCGTGATGTTATATAGCCTATAGCCTTCCTCGATTAATGGGCTATCCAACAAAAAATTAAATCGGACCAGAAGTTCCTGAGATTAGCGCGTTTATATAATATTAGTATAGATGAACGTGACGCCCGTGAATGTAACACTTTTTCGTGCGTGCACCCGGTTATCGATTTATAACACATTATCACTTCAATAATAATAAATGTTTATGCAAATAAGAAATTTTGATTTAAAATACCTACTTGTACTTGCCGTTTGTAAACAAGGAATGTTTGTAGACCACGGGTTAGGCAAAGTAAAAACTTGACCCTCGTTCTTGCGCAGTCGGGTAAAAAGGAAGTAAATGAGTCGCATATTTAAGTTATTAAAAGAACATAATATTTAAGTTAATAATAATAATTCTTAATTCACTTAGGAAGCAAAATACTACACTTGCGAAAAATCGGTTCTACATATACATGTGATACCTGTTCGCAAACAATAGATAAAGCCGGAGAAAAGAACGAGGCAATAAAACTCGCGGTCACTCTTTTCAAATTGCCAATGTTTAGGTGCAATCTTTCTTTGTTTAATAAACTGTAAAAAAAAAACAAATAAACAAACTCTTCAGCTTTATAATATTACAGTATAGACTGTGTGAATGTGTTGTTTTCACAAAAGAGTTCGGAAACACTGAAGGACTTATCGGCGAGTTGTTTTACCGACACAAATAAAAACGTTCACTTGCCAATGCATTGTCTGCATACAAACGTGTGGAGCCCATGAACACAATATACCGGAGTTCAAAAGGTTACTGCAATAAGTTTGTTCATCTAGTTAGAACTACAGTTAAAAAGTTACATATACTACGGCTCTTAATCGCAATTGATCCCCTTACCTCACCCAGACTTGACTCAAAGACCTGGGAAATTTTGACACTATACTAGTGTGTTTTGACAGGCAATGCCCCCCCCCCCCCTCCTCAAGGACACTTGGAATGCTTCTCAAACAAAGCGGTCTAAGGTGATCTCTAATTCCGTGTACGTGAATATTGCCTCCAGTAGGTACTTTTGATATTTTGTGGCATGAAGGTTTAATAATACTTATAAATAAAGTACACCCTTTAAACGATTTCTTAAGAATTGGGTTTATGACTCTTTCAATAGAATAATAATAATGATCAATTATTATTAATCTATTTGTAATTTATGGACTGTTATTATTTTGGATTTTTTGAATTATTTTGTGACATTTTAACTTATTTTTATTTATTTTCCATTTAATAATAATAATAATTTTAATATTAATATAGTTACGATTGCTATTCATAACTATCGTAACTATTTCAAATGTAATCATTATATTTTTTATTAATTGTATCCATAATTATAATTATAAACAAATATTTGTACGCCTGTTATGGTAAAATATGGCTAGCACTTTATCTAACACAACAACATTGTACACCCATATTTGAACAAATAAATGATTCTTATTCTCATTCTTATTCACGTTACTATATTCATGATTTTAAGGAAATTATAAAATAAAATAAATTAATGAAAAAACCTTTTAGTGTCGAAGAGTCTAAAATTTGCGAATAAACAGTTCCAAAGTACCCACAAATAACATATTCAATTTACCTCAACAATCCAAAACATTCAAGCCAAAGGCATATTCAACAATTACTTCTCTTCAAATATTAGATCGACATCACGTGAACAGCTCTCTTAGTACTTATTGCTACAGACAATACACGACTCAATTCCCCTGCATGAATAATTCATAAAGGCATAATCAATTTGATTAAGTATTAACTATGGAAATTAGGAATACCGTAATCGATCTCTAAAATGTATATCGATGTATCGATGATTGTGTACCCTCATCTCCGGTCCAATTTAATAATCTATGTGCAAACAGCGTGAAATTAGTCAATTATGATTGAGAATTTGCATGCGAAGCAAAAGCAGGAATTTTGTCACTGTATTTTTTTAACTTTCGGCTCAAAAGGAAGGCGATTATAAGCTTATCGTGTGTTAAAGTAAATCTATAATATATTAAAATGGTTTCGTAGCGACCAAGCTATTATATTTGACTGGCCTGTTGGTCAAGTGATTGTGACCCTGACTGCTTTATCAAAGGTCGTAGGTTCGATCCCCAACGAGGATAAGACATTGTGTGATAAGCACGATAGTTTATTCTGTGTCTAGGTGTACTTTATCTATAACTAGCTGTCCCGCGCAACTTCGTATGCGTAAATTTTCCCCGTTTTTGCAACATTTCACGTCGCTACTCCGCTCCCATTAGTCATAGCGCAATGTTATATAGCCTATAGCCTTCCTCGATAAATGGGCTATCCAACAAAAAAAGAATTTTTCAAATCGGACCAGTAGTTCCTGAGATTAGCGCGTTTAAACAAACAAACAAACAAACTCTTCCGCTTTATAATATTAGTATAGATGTATACTTTATTTAAAAAATTGTAAGTATGTTTATCAGTTGTTTGTTTATAGTTTGGTATCTGATGGCGTTGTGTGAGTTGTCCAAGGATATTATTAATATAACTATAAAACGGTAATATAGTAAAAAAAATGTTTCATAGCTTCAATGGATGAGAATCGGTTCAGAACGTCCGTAAGGTATACTCGAAAAATAACTCTATGGGATTTACGGCTTATAAATACACAGGCAGTGCATGTTTAGTGACTTACACCTTTACGTAAGAAATTTTAAATATGAGTATTTTTGCCGATTTAAAAAAATACATCAATAATAATAAATGCCCCAAGCAATCGTAGTTACACACATGACTAAGTATACCTATTAAAAGGCAATTATTATACAGTATTGCCTAAACGTACACAAATATCAACACAAATTAGCCGAAGCTAATTTGCATAATTTTGCAAATTAGAATATTACTCCTATTGCTAAGGTATTAGATTTAATTTATTGTATGTGAATGACATGAATATTAGGGACACCACAGAAATATAATATCGTAATTATAATAATATTTCAGTAATTTACACTCTTTCTTACTTAATTTTTTTTCTCTTAAATTATCTTTCGCAGCCCCTCTCCTACAACATTTTCAATATCTTTAAAAAAAAATAGACCCCTAGATTGGCCTGGGGTTCTTCAGAACATCCTGACATGGTAAGTTAAAAACCATCTCATCACATCAGAGCTATAAGTATACCTACCACACCCTTTCAAATATTTTTTTTTTGCATCATTGACCTCGAGTGGCCACGAGTTTTTATTGCCTGTTCTTTTCTCGGGCTTTCCCTATTGTTTGCGAACAGGCATTACAAGTAAATGTAGAATCGACTTTTTACAAGTGTAGTATTTTGCTTCCTAAGTGAATAAATCATTTTTATTATTAATATTATTAAAAGAAGACGTTCCAATATCGACTACAAAATATCAATTTTAATTATTTTTTTTGATGAAAATAACTAGCAATGTGGGTTTGGGTCCCACATTGCTAGCTATCCCGTTAGGTTACCTATAGATAAGCTCAAAGGCTTGTGTCAGGAGTGGGTTCGCGTCGGTAGTATAATGGGCAGAGATTCGAACCCATATCTACAATATAAAAAATAAAGTCAAAACCTTTTTGGCACGAAAACATCACCACAACAACAATGTTCTGTAATAAGCAATTTCTTCAATCTTGGAATTCTCGCGAGACATGAATAACAATGAACTCAGATTCAAAGGTTTGGCACCAATAAAACTCCACAAAAATAAAATACGCAAATATCGTAATGAGACTCCGTTATTAGTTAGTGCCATAAAAACGAAACGTGACGATTTCTTTCAGTCTTAATGTTTAGATCTAGGTAACGAGCTTTGTCTCTGCCTTTGTTTTATTGCTGATCTAGGAATACGAGTAAGGTCTTTATTTCTTTGGTTTTTAGCTCTGTTCGTTTACCTGACTATCGACATATGATGGCGCGCTGGCAGTGTGTCCGACTGCTACACAAAAGGTCATGGGTTCAATTCCCACACGAGACACCACTTTGAGTGATCCACAAATTATTGTTCCGTGTCTGGGTGTATTTTATGTCCGTGACCTGTATGTTTGTAAAGTCCCCCGCGACACAGGGCTTGTAACCTACTGCGGTAGTCGTCCTAAAAAAAAAGAATCGACAATGACGTGATATTACAGTTCAAGTGACAGACCACTTGACATGACGTATCAGAAACTGTCTTATGGCAAAGTTTTAACAGCTCTATAGTTTTATGTGTGGTGGTACCCACATATAATAATATAAATAAACTGATACTTGACAGCTCGCGTCAAAATCCTGAATCGCGATATAGAAGTTTTCACAGCTGCTAACTATATATACAAGTTCCCAACGTTAATCGTTGGGCCGCGGCCCGCCAGGCATGATCACCTCGCCTGGTCGGAGGATCCTCCCTTTGTGTTGCCCTCCACACGTGTGACCCTGGTCGATACCAGGGTCACATTCTGTCTAACTTAACCAAATATAGGTAGTTAGTTAAGTTAGACGAAAATTGACATTTGGAGTACAGTACTAAGTCCAGGTACATAACACACGCATATAATTTATGCTGCAGTAAAAACGTATGAAACAAAGCAGCAAGCAAGATCTAGAATCCAATACATCATCACCTGCTATTCCACAATATAATTATGTAAATTGACTATAATTCAGCAATAACGACCTCAATATTACTACATCATCACATTATCTCCATGGCCATTACCGTGTGTGTAAATGTGCCATCGCTATGTTATCGCTGTACGATATCGCCAATTTTCCCGCCATGGTATTGTCACAAAACATACTTTGTACAGAAGAAAACTACCATACAACGATCGCTCAAACATCTACACATAGATGTCGCTCACTGACATGGAAACTAAAGGAACTTTGTTCCAAATAGTCCTATTTACATGTATTAAAAAAAAGCGAGATATTTACGAAAAACTGATTTTTTCACACATTTTATTGTGTACTAGCTTTCGCCCGCGGCTCCGCCCGCGTGGATGTCGGTTATCGCGATAAAAACTATCATATGTCCTTCACCGGGACTCAAACTATCTCCATGCCAAATTTCATCTAAATCGGTTTAGCTGTTTGAGCGTGAAAGCGTAACAGACAGACAGACAGAGTTACTTTCACATTTATTATATTAGTATGGATTGCTGGAATTTTGAGTTTTCAATCCGAGGTTAAATCCAATGATGACTGGAGCAGAAGGTGTTATTCTGTCTGTCTGAAGTGGAGGGAGGCTGCAGAGTGGAGAAACGGAGAAATAATAACCAATAGAATTGGTCCACTACAGATTTTATACAATTCTTCTGTCATTTTGTATCAGCGAGCGATGTGTGTGTGAACTGCCCAGAGAAGTTGCTGTATTCTGTACTCTCGGTGTTTTGTAATATTATAATGATGATAATTTATAGTTCTCAACAGCTAGTTAACCTCTGCATATTTGCGGTTTAATGGAATATAAAATTGTGTCACAATAATTTATAGGAAATAATGAAGCTGTATAAAAATAAACATTATGACTTGCCTATTTAGTGTTCAATCAAATTATTATCTTACTAACATAAATAATAATTAGGAACTTAACTAACGATATTTGAGACATTTCTGCATAATGACTGCAATGTGGAATATATGGTTTGTAATTTTGGTTATTGTAAACCAGATAAAACGTGAATTTAGTTGTGACAAAAGAAATCTCGTGACAGAAACCTCTGCCATTTGTCTATAGTATTTGCCATACTTAAGTTTTACAAGTGAAATGAATGCCATAAAACTATTATGTGTGCAAGAACACTTAAGTTTATATAATAGCTGTCCCGCACCAAAATTTCCCCGGCTTTTGCAACATTTTTCATTGCTGATCCGCTCTTTTTGGTCGTAGCGCGATGTTATATAGCCTGTAGCCCTCCTAGATAAATGGGCTATCCAACAGTGAAAGAATTTTTCAATTCAAACCAATAGTTACTGAGATTACCGCGTTCAAACAAACAAACAAACTCTTCAGCTTTATAATATTAGTATAGATAATAACCTCACTTGCAGTAATTTAAAGCCAATGAAAAACTGCACCCCAAAGAGATGTAAGCCATTCTACCAAGAATACATAATGCAACACTAGCCTAGACTCCACAAGGAAGATATTTTAACAATTCCTGCTAAGCCTTTACAAGCTGTCAAAGCTTGAATATACTGCAAACAATAGTGTAAACTGAACTAATCCGGTCGATACGGAACCAGCTATTGTCTAAGATATTAACGTTAAGTTCTGCTTTGGTTGGTTGTATCTTCATGTGTTTGAGCTATTTAATCGTAGCAGTAGAGCGTTTGTATGCCTAGAGTTTGGATATGTATAATGGAAGTAGGTGAACCACTCATGACAACCAATGACCCCTAACCAGATGGACCAACGGCCTAAAGAAGGTCGCTGGGATGAATTGGATGTGGAAGACGTAGGATCGGATGCCGTGGAGTAAATTAGGACCTATGTTCAGCAGTGGAATGTGTGAGTGATTGTGATAGTAATTTTACAATTTGTTTTTTTTTATGTATAAAGACGACTCCCGCAGTAGGGTGTGTCTTTATATAAAAAAAAATAAACCCCCCCCTGTGTCGCGGGGGACTTTACAAATATGCAAGTCACGGACCCAAAGTATACCCAGACTCAGAACAACATTTTGTGGAACACATAAAATGGTGTTTCGTGTGGGAATCGAACCCTCTTGCGTAGCAATCGGACACACTCCCACCGCGCCACAGAGGCAAATGACATTGCAATTAAGAGAATCGTTCGATCACGTCAGTTAATTACATTTTACTGCGTTAAAATAATTCATTATGCAGATCGTACTAAAGAATAATATTTATATCACAGTCCTGTAATGTTCCCAATTGTGTTATTGTTAACTTGAAGTATGTGTATGCATGTTTATATTATATAATAATAATATATTTTTATTTCGGATAAACACAATCCATAGTACAATAAATTCTTAAAACAATATATTTTAATAATTAAAGCTATTTATCATATAAAAATGGCCTATGGCATCTATATCTACGTATACACAGTGGGCCAAAAAGGGACTGTCGGGCTTAGCACTGATGGTTTTAAGAATACTGTTGTTACAGTGTTTAAGTGTGAGTTAAATTGGTTTATACATAATTGAAACTGTCACTGTCAATATCAGGTGACGCAGTAAGAGTGTAGGTACTTGCCTTATAGCTGGACCATAAGGCTTCATACAAAACGCTCTGAAAGTATGCAGACATAGATATCGTCGCATACGCGGAAAATCTGAACAAGACGGACCAACAGAGCGAGTGCCGCGCTCACGCGCTGCTGATGGTCGATTTGTGCCGCGGTACATACATGAGCGTTCCTTCTGTACTCTCTTCATTTTCTGGCAATGAGTAAGTTGTGGTCCGTGATTTCTTTGTTTGTAAAGTCCATCACGACACAAGGCTTGTAACCTAGTGTGGGAGTCGTCATTTATACATATCTACACTAATCTACACTATCTACACTAATATTATAAAGAGGAAAGATTTGTATTTTTGTATGGTACTGGACCGATTTTAATAATTCTTTTTTTGTTGGATAGCCCATTTATCGAGGAAGGCTATAGGCTATACAACGTCGCGCTACGACTAATAGGAGCGGAGCAGCGATGAGAAATGTTGCAAAAACGGGGAAAATTTACGCTTACGAAGTTGCGCGGGACAGCTAGTTAGATATATTTCGGGACTTAATCGCGTAAATTATTTAAAGGTACAAACCTTTTATTTACTTACGTTTCGATGGAATTGCACCGATCGTGGGCACGGGTCTACTTCAGTCTTAGTCTAGTCTAGTTTAGTGCAATTAAATAAAAGGTTCGTACCTTTAAATAATTCAAGCTATTAAGTCCTGAAATATATCTAACTAGCTGACCCGCGCAACTTCGTATGCGTGAGTTTTCCCCATTTTTGCAAAATTTTTAATTGCTGTTCCGCTATTGGTCGTAGCGAGATGTTATGTAGCCTATAACTTTCCTCGATAAATGGGCTATCCAACAGTTAATTCATTTTTCAACTCCAAATAGTAGTTTCTGAGATTATCGCGTTCAAACTAACAAACACGCAAACTCTAATGTATAAAAATCGCGAAATTTTAAAAACAAAAGTTTTCTATAATACAAAAATTACACTACAAAATATCATGCTACTCTAATCACTTCAGGATACTTTATGTCATGTGAAATTGTCAGTTTTGCATCGGACTTCGTTTAATTTATAACCATTGTCCAATCGACCAAATTACCCCAGCCAATTCCCCCCCAATACGATATTCAATAGCATTAATAAAAATGTAATAAAATTTCAGACTCAACTTCACACTGTCATAAAAATGGTTCCAAAAATATACTCAATTTTCAAACAGTAATTCGAGAAATATTTCTTGAATTGCAAAATAAATGAAACAATTCAGAAATTCTAAAGATTTTTATAAAAACGTATCTTTTCTAAGTTGACAATTTAAACAGACTAGACGTCTGGACGACAATCGTCAACATTTTAAACTATTTTACACTTTTATCATATTTTTATATTGTCACTTAAGAAAACTGAAAGCGTTTTAGCTATTTATTATATTACAGCAGTTTTATGCGCCTTTTAAATATATATTTTTTACAGTCAAGCTGACTTTATCTATTCCATGTAATGTAATATATATTATATCTCGGGATGTAAATTCATATGGCTCACCATAATTTTGAAAGCTTGAGATGTAATTAACATTTTAACTCAGGGTAAACAGTTCCATTCAAAATTATAGTGTGTGAAAGCTGGAAATTAGTGCATAGTGAAAAGTCATGGGGACATTGATAGCAAAAAAACTAAAATTGATAATGTTATGGTAATTATAAAACATTTGTTCTTATGACGATAATTCTGGGGCTTAGGGCTAAGTGATCCTTTTTAGGGTTCTATAGCCAAAATGGCCAGTTTCGCCATGTCCGTCCGTCCGTTCGTCCGCACCTTTGCTCAGAAACTGTTAGTGCTAGAAGGCTGTAATTTTGCATGGGTACATATATTACTTAGGCCGACAAAGTGAAAGAATACATTTTTTAGGGTGCCAGCTAAAGGGTTGATGGGTTTATGAATGCAGTAGTATATTTAGTGAAATTAAATGGAGAATTGTTGAATTTGTCACTAAGTAGGCTTTACAAGTTTACGATCGAATGAGAAGTAACAAAATTTTCGTACAAATTCCTTTGAAAAATATTATTAAGTAGATATACCGTTGTACTTAAGCGTGAAACAAAAACAAAAAAAACCCTAAAAACTCTTCACAACTAACCAACTCTAAAAACGAATTTCAAAACGATAGAACTAATCTTCATGACGATCGATATACTGTTTATCTTTAATTCAAATCTCTGTAAGTTCCCCGACAGGGATCATAGCCTAAAGTCGTCGTCTTAAAAATAGCCCTCCGGATAAAGCAGACACATCTTTACAACAACATTTTTAGCCAGAGATTAAAAACAGCATTCTAATCGCTTCTGTCACCACTGAGCGAAAGAGCTGTTCAATATAAATGTATACATATACCTACGTAAACATTGTCGTTCAATCGAGTGTGTTCCACCCATTGATGTTCGATCCCGACGCGTCGAACCGTACGGGTCCCTGACAGCCATCATACGCTACGGTTTCATCGTATAGTATTTAACAAATAAGAATAATAGAATGGAGTAATGTCAGAAATTGCAAACAGTTTTTAACCCTTGACAGGTGTATCTATCTGTGCCATCGGAACGCTCAAACGGATAGACGAATTTGGATATGGTTCCGATTATTAGAAAGCTTACTTAATTAAAAAAATACTTTTCAACCGACTCCAAAAAAGTAGAGGTTCTTAATTCGACTGTATGTTTTTTTTTGTTTTACGCGTTCAGGGTTCTCTAATGTTACATAACATACAATAAACAAATACCATTATGATAAACTTTATAGTAATGTAGTTCATACATCGTAGCGCATAGGCTATTTTAATAAAACTGAACACAGGGGAAGTCGCGCGTAAAAGTTAGTTTGGATAAAATATATTGAACGTTCCAAATAAATATGAAATCTAAAGATTAATAACATACAAAGAAGTTCTCTTTTCTACTGTTAATGGATAAGCCAATAGGTACAACTCTAAAAAGTATAATTCCAACAAAATACGTAGGTACTCTAACACCCAGGCACTTACAATAAAATACAGCAAATTTTAGTAGGTATTCACCGAGGTGTTACAAATCGTTGGTGCAATAAGAAATGATATAAAGTTCCTTAGAATGATACGAAAGATTTATACTTTCTTCGGGAGTGCCGTGGCAATGAATCGGAAGGCAGTTTATCATGTTCGCGTAAAATGTTTCTTGAGTGTCTACGTTTAGTGTTTTTATTGATGTTTGGAAAGCACTTTATTGTTATGTCTTTTATTCCTCTTAGTAAATAATAATACCTTCAGTAAAAAATGCGATTTTGCCCGTTTCTAAAGCCCGTTTTAATTTTTACCCGCGACGGCCATGGAGACGGTATATGCGTTTGGGTAAGAGGTGTTTGTGTGTGTGTGTTACCATTTTTTCGGAAAGGGCTGGGCCGATTTGAAATCTTTTTTGCGTTATTAGACGGTTATTTTTTTTTTTTTTTTGCATTTGTTTCTGAAATAATTGGTCAACTTCATAACTTTATTATTAAAACGGAATAGATATATACATACTTTCTATAATTTTTAAAGCAAAATAAGCTAATTTTATACATAAAAATTTTAAAGTATGGAGGATAAATTGCCATAAAACCGTTTAATGTGAGGAGGAGGGACTTTAGCGGACATGTCTCGGTGCCGGAGTTGGTAACGACTTAGGGCCGGTACCCCTAAGGTCGCAGGTCCAAGTCCCGACTGTTTTTTTTTTCATAATATTTACTTAGGTTACCTACCTACCCTCTGTTAGTCGTGGTGTTATAAAATTTTATTTGATTCTTTTTCATGCCCGTCGTGGGTTTTTTCAGATTTTTGAATTTTGTTTTTTTATGATTAAATACTTTTTTAAAGGTCTATACGCCTGTCATTTTTATTGCACTTTTTTGACAAATCCTCTGTCACTTCAAGACATTATTAAATCCGTCAAGTCTTTTAGGCAAGAGCGGGACAAATAAATGAACATACCTACATATTATTCGAAATGGTCGAAAAATATTACTCTTTTTTAGCACAGCCGGCTGAAAACATTGTGCTAATTCTCCTTGTCTACATAAATTCAGGGTCGTAACAATTTCAATGCTAACTAAATTAGAATGGTCAACCTTTGGGAGATGACAAACCTTTTCATTTCGCATTGTTCGATGCGATTTTTTTTTAAATTTTATACGAATTCAATTTCGTACGACCTCACAGCGATAACATAGTGCTTTTAACTGTTTTTTTATAGTTGTAGAACTGTTTGCGATAGTTGTTTAGAGTTACAACTTTTGCTTGGTATTATTCTCTACCCCTAGATGTTTGAAATTTTCTTCCCTTAAATTGTAGGATATCTAAAACTTACGTTGTAAGTCTAAAACTTATAAGTGCAATGTGTTGTTGTAACGCAAAAATTAACGTTGCCTCGCTACGTAACTTAATCGCAGAGGACTTTACAAACACACAATTAATTATCACAAGATGAACTTAAACTAGTCATAAACAGACATTCCCCACACTACATTTGCCCCGTAGGCATACAACATCTTAAACAGCTGTCGTATTCCATTAGGCGATGCAGTAACGCAATGATGTTACTTGACTTAATTCTTAACCCTAAAATGCAAATTACAGAATTTAGCATGTTAACACGTTCCTGATAACAAAGTCATACGAAAAGGCTCTGATTCGATTTACAAATCATTATTATTCAACCCTTCAATCATCACCTAACACCTTAAACCTACACGTTTCCAACTCACCGCACAATGGCATTCCTAATTTAAAAGACGTACAGTCCACCCTGCATGTTTGTCATTTAGATACAGCTCACGTAATACAACCGTCGCCGTACGTGACGCGCCCTCTGTACATATTAGATTTGTGTCTATTACATGGACATTATTATGTCCTCTTTCATGAGGGGTTTTGTCAAAATTAAATCATCCGAATGGAGTCTGTCCATTTGATTTTGATGGAACGAACTGTTTAATAGGATGAAAGGTCATGTTGGTATTTGAAGTATTTTTAAGTCATACACAAATGTATAGTGTTAAAATTTCTGCATAGCATATTAGGGTTAACTATTTAAAAAATGCGAGAAGGTCACATATTTTTTAAAAAGATGCTTGTTTTTATGTTAACCTATGCTGATAGTATAGGATGTTCCTTACCGTTCTAGTTGCTCTAAACAATCTTATATTATACTAGCTGACCCGCGCAACTTCAACAGCGTAAATTTTCCGCGTTTTTGCAAGGTTTTTTTTATTGCCGCTCCGCTCCTATATGTCGTAGCGTGATGTTATATAGCTTTTCTCAATAAATGGGCTATCCAACAGTACAAGATTTTTTTAATTCGGACGAGTAGTTCCTGAGATTATCGCGTTTAAACAAACAAACTCTTCAGTTTTCAAATATTAGAATAGATGTATATTCATTTCCTTGCAATCCAAACGGTTCGACGTGTTTTACCAGGTGATATGTAGTACGATTCGTCTCAATTGTGGAAGTGACATAGGCTGTATAATTCTTCAGACACATTAATTTTAAGCAGTTGTTTATTGTTTTATTGGTGTATTCGGGAAGTTGGCGAGACGGTATTTTATTGCGCCGTGATTTAGTATTCTAAATTTCTAAATGAACAATAAGTACTGATAACTTTTTACCACAAATGCGTAACAATACGAAGCAGCACTTTACAACATAACACACTACGATACGGCATTGTATTTCTACCTGGAACCTGCAAAAGAGCTTTGTATAAAACATGCATGTACCCCTACTTCGACATCCAACTAAGAAGGGATATTAATACATTAAAACTCGCTATAATGTATTATGTACAAGCGTTTGTATCCTTTCAACCCTTTGTTTAACAGCGGGTAGCTTTAAAGCTGGACCTTCATTGCGAACTGAACGGAGCGGACTTCATACGGACTCCGTTTTACTCGCAATAGTAAATGTCGAGACGTTTAAATCAAGAAATAAAAAAGTAGTGTTTTTCGAATCATTTTCGGTCTTAGCAGCCTATCTTAACGGAGAAGGAGGAGATAATAATAGTGTAAAAGCCCAAACAAGTGTAGGCACTGTCTATTTCCTCGCTATCATACTCCGATGGGATGGAAATTTGACGCTACCGGGGAGAGTATAAGTGCAAAACTGATGGTACTGCATGTTTTCGGAGGGTGGAAGCTGTCAGCTCTTGAGAGGTGTGATATTTTTAGGAAACAGTGACCTATCTATGAACCCCATTGTTAATTTATTTATTTTATTTTATTAATTTACTTTTAGGAAAGCTTACAGACTTATAACATACTATGCTACTGTGTAGGTAATTAAAATGTTGCTAGTAACAAGCTTCACAAAACCTACTCGAAGTAGTTGTAGTGTGTACTTCTCAGCTATTTCCCGCTCATTTTGTGATGAACACTCAGCCTTATTCACTCATTTTTAATGTAACAAGAAGACTAATGTTTTTCCCTATGTTACCAACATGTTTTGAATTCTTAATCGTAGTGTCCCTTTGCGTTCATTTTCAAGGGTCCATTTATAATGATTACTATTTTTTTAGACGATCTCTCCTTTTCCCGAAACGATTTAAAGTCGGTTTCATTTATTGTTAGAGTCATACGTGTACATCTACAATGCCATGACCTAACTAGATAGTCTTCGACCAGTTTAAATCTATATTAATATTATAAAGCTGAAGAGTTTGTTTGTTTGTTTGAACGCGGTAATCTCAGAAAATACTGGTACTTTTATCGAGAAAGGCTATAGGCTATATAACATCACGCTTATATAGCCTATAGCCTTTCTTTTTCTTTTAGAAATGTTGCAAAAACGTGCAAAATTTACGCAGACGAAGTTGTGCGGGACAGCTAGTACGAAATATGTGGGTAATGCAAGTGACATTTCACATTTGCCGTGACTTTTCCATACAACCTGCCTGGTAGTGCCGAGTTTGTTTCACCAGAGGTACCACAAAGCATAATTGCAAAAGCTTCGGCTCATATCGGGTTCTATCGAGTACAGTTCAAAGGTACAGTTTTCATATAGAACCGTACAAAGTGAGTGAACCTAGTGCACCACAGTATATAGAAGTTATTGCTGAACTTTTGTGAACTGTGTACACGGTAAAGTTCTGCGTATTACGAAACTAACAGATGCTAATAAATCCTACCTATCTTTTTTCGTATTCTGAAATCATCCTAAACTTTTTTACATTTTTAAGCTATTGCATAGCTTTTATCGCGGGCTTTAGCGCGGCGACCGAATCAAAAAATTCCGTGACGAAAATAATTCCGTAACGAAAATAAATCCGTAACAAAAATAAAACCTAACACCCCCCACTCCGCCTACCATGTAGGTCGGCCGAGCGTTCGCTTAACGTATATGTACCTATATGGTACAACTGTACGAATCTCACACGGATCGAGACGAGCTGCTCCGAAATGTAATATAAAAAAAAACACAGCTAATAAGTAATGCAATTACATTTTTTTAATAAAATAACCTTTTTTTTTAATTAAAAAAAATATTTTTTTTTGTAGGTTTTTAGTTGATAAAAATGCTTTGCAATAGCTTTACCGCGGAAGTCCCCGAATGCCAAACTTTTTTTTTTTAAAAGACTTCTCCCGCAATATGTTGCAAGCCCTGTGTCGCAGGGGACTTTACAAACAAACAAGTCACGAACAAAGTACAATCAGACTCTGAACAACAATATGTGGATCACACAAAGTGCTTGTTCCGTGTGGGAATCGAACCTACGACCTCTTGCGTAGCAGTCGGACACACTCCCACCGCGCCGCAGAGGCAGTCATGAAATCTTTATCATCACATGAAATCATTAAGATGTATACACACTTGTGATTTAAGATTCGCGATTTTTTAAACGCCGTTTATATAAAATAAACACTATGTGATACTTCGCAGGGCGGACTAGGCCTTAGACAATTTGACATCGACAAAACTTAAAAGCTAACAAATTACTTATATTCTTGCCTACAATGTCCATTCCTTCAATAGCCACACTCGGCATAACTCATAGGTACTTTTCCAAGTCTTTAAGACTGTGATCAGGCGAGCATACTCACTCATCTATTTTAATTTAAACTTTAAATGAACTTCAACAGCCAGTCTTTTGTTCTAAAGCCTCTAATTAAAACTTGTCGTTGAAGGCGGGATCGTATGATCTTGTCTCTGTCTTATATCAACTCTTTGCACTTTGTATGCAAGAGATGTAAAATTTTAAAATGTACTATGTTTACAGAATGTTGTAGTTAGCCAAACTTTAAGTTTCTAAGCTGCTATAGAATAAGTTACTTTATTAGAAAATAGGTATACCTACACTATTTAAATTTTGACTCGTTCTTATATTATTTGGACAACTTGTAAAAGGTGAAACGTTAAGGTAAGTACACACTTAAGCATTTACAGAACGTCGAGCATTCGCTGTTGTTAAATTAACTCAAACTCCGCTTCGAATATTATGACGCTCATTGTTTTGTTAGAACCATCGATTTTAAAAACCAACGAGCGCTTTAGTGTGTAGTTTTACCGAGCAAAGGCACGAGTGACGGGTGACGGAAGTGTATGCAAGACAGAAATAAATTTTACAAGTAAATGTTCACTTGCCTTACAGTATTTACCTGTAATTACGTCGAATACAGCGTCGAGCATTCGCAAGAACGTTACATTACATGGAAATACTTTAGGAATCTGAGCATTTGCCTGTATTGTACCATTTGTAAGAACGTTACATTACATTGTAATGCTCTAGCAAATGCTCAATTCCATGTGTGATGTTGAATAAAGGTGGGTTTTTTAATGCGGCAATGATATTAAAAAGGTGAGCCGCTTAACTACTCGCCTTTACTCGACTACGGCGAGTAAAGGCGGGTGGGTTTAGCTGTGTATCTATGTACCAGCTGACCCACGCAATTTCATCTGGGTAAATTTTTCCCGTTTATGCAACAATTTTTATTACAGCTCCGCTCCTTTTAGTTGTAGCGTGATATTATATAGCCTTCCTCGATAAGTGGGCTATCTAACAGTAAAATATTTTTTTAATTCGGACCAATAGTTCCTGAGAAACAAACAAACAAGCTCTTAAGATTTAAATAAGATATATTTTATTTCGGTACTTAATCGCGTGAATTATTTAAAGGTACGAACCTTTTTATTTACCCTACGTTTCGATCGAATTGCACCGATCGTGGTCACGGGTCGACTGACCATCAGTCTCATCAATATATCTAATATGTTTAAAAATCTAAGTAAGTTCATCGCAGTCATGTATTAGTTTTAGTAAAGCTTTTGCTTGTTATGTTCTGAGAACTCGCCTGTGTATATCGGTCCTGAAACCTTGAGACGACTAAACTATTTCCGATACAAAATGTGGATTTGTTACAGTCTACTAACTCCTCAAATAGTGCAACGATAAAAAATCTTCAAAATTTACACGTTACTCCATCGCACATCTGACATTGACAGAATTTTCGACAACGGCATCGTAGCCATTAAAAAAAAAAGTATACCTACGTTCTAAATACGGGTTTGTAGTAGTATTCGATATACATACGAAATGCATTAAAGGGCTAATTGTACCTGGATCAAAGCAACCGCACGAAAAGAAATCACAAAAACATCAAATAGTCGAGTTGATAGACGTGTCTCATTTCGCCATTATTCTCGGACCAGTACTGGTTATCACTCTAATGAGTATTTATGACGGTCTTCAGAAGCCTGACTTAATATAGATAAACGATACTTTTAGCTCCGATAAAATCGGTCGATAACGATCAGATTTACGATTATACTCGATATCTTTGCTAGCAAATGTTCTATAAACATTTAGTTGATGTTTAAATTGGACATATTAAGCTATTTAAGGTAGCAGGCTTCGCTAATGAATGGTGGACAAAGTGTGAGAGTCAGAGTGATGACCTCTTCTCTACCGTGTGGCTCGATCCATACATAAAATTCAAAATTCTTTATTCACTTAGGATGCAAAACAACTCTTGTAATACGTCGGAATTCTACATGTACTTGTAATGCTAAGTTCGCAAACAATTTACCTATTGTTTGCGAACTTAGCATTGCAACAGCCCGAGAAAAGAACCTAGCAATAAAAACTCGCGGCCACTCTTTTCAAATTGCCAATTTTACCATGTTTGAATGTTTATAAACTTGATATGGGGGTAATATAAATACTCGTGCTAGGCAGGATTTCGACAATTTGTATTCCGATTTTCTACAATTTATTACTTACAGGTAATTTAATAAAATCTGTTAATTAAACCTGGCCGTAAACTGTTAAATTATTTAGGAATTAAAGAATTTATATTTCTTTCACCATTTTAATTGTAACATTTTGTCACTTCCAATACACAATTGTCTTGTCTTCTACAAGGCCTAAGCGTATTTTACTATTGGTAAAATGATTGCTATAATACTGCTCAACTGCTATCAACCAGAGCCTTCTTATGAACTGGTACCTGTCCACTGTCCAAGATGAAAGACCTCAATTTTTATCGCTCAAGTGTTTTTAAACTTTTCAAACCCATTGGAATTTCATTTTACTATACCTGACTTAAATATCTAGATCGTATCCAAAGCACGCAAGTGTAAGACCATTTTTTCAACAAATAACAAATCTATACTAGTATTATGAAGCTGAAGAGTTTGTTTGTTTGAACGCGGTAATCTCAGGAAGTAGTGGTCCGAGATAAAAAAATCTTTCACTGCTGGATAGTCCATTTATCGAGAAAGGCTATGGGCTATATAACATCACGATCATCTACGACCAAGACGAGCGGAGTAGCAATGAAAAATGTTGCAAAAACGGGAAAAAATGACGCATACGAAGTTGCGCGGGTTAAAAAATTGTTTAGAGCAACTAGCTACCCTACACAATCAGTCACGTAATTTGAAACTAAACATAAAAAAGCATCTTTTTCAAAAAGCATGTGACCTTTTCAGAGCTGTTCTTATAATTGCCTAAGAGAAATATCAAATAGCACTCCGTCGAGGTGTGTTTTACATAATTGAATTGGTTATCAAGTTACTTAGAAGACAATTTATCGGGCGAATCACGATGTTACATCATCGTTCAATTTCAGATCAGTTCGTTTGATTTTCTAATTATAACTAATTTCTCCAAAAACCTTATATTGAAGCAATTGTCTGAAGCTAGCAATAACTTTAGGTCTTTAAATTATTGGGGCGGAATTTGACTCCACTGAGGAATCCAGGTTTATGGTTTGAAAAGGTCTTGACCTTGCTAAAGAAAAATATTAATAATAATACCACTCATTTCAGGCATCAATGGTCCATAGAAATATATACCTTACAGACTAACATAGATACAATATTACAATAAGCGGTAATAAATACAACGTTACTTAAAACCATGTTAGTACGGTTTACTTGCACTAGGTCTTTGTGCGTTTGTGTGGCCCTTGTCCGTGGAAGCGACGAAAAACCACACCGTCCGGCCAGCAGTCAAGTCAGGTTAAGAAAGCAGTTTGGAACGCGCACCACAAACGCCAAGTTCTTGATGTTGCATCGCGACTCCAGAATCTGTAGCCTCGGCGTGTAATGGATCTTCTCCCTTCGCCTTGGTGGTGTGGTGTAGGCGCGAGATGTACACCGGCGTGTTAGGCGCCACGGCGCGTAGAATCCCGTTAGGCTGTGCTTTGCCGCAGCGGTTCTTGGCGGTTGTTGTGCTGTCGGCGCTTTTTTCTTTGCACCGTCACGAAACCATCCTCTGTGTCTTCTTTGCCCTTGTTCGGTGTCCCTTCCGGTTGATGCTTAGGGCGAGTGACAAGGGTGCTTTGGCAACACTGGCTACAAATCTGTTGATGGTGGTATATGAGATTTAACCGGGGCAGGCAATGAAAGTAGCAACGGTGGGGGCGTGCGTAGGTGTGTGGGGCACGCGGGCGATTGGTACTGTACGCACTTGCAGCGTATTCCGCTCGATCAGCATTTGACACGGGAGGCGATGTCGTCAAAGCTGATACGAAACTTGAGTCTAGGCATGCACCCCGACGCGTGTTTACATGCAACGGTGACCTAGATCTCGTTGTTGCGTTGTATGTTTATTTCAGGAGGGAGCTTGTTGAGGTCTCTCGCCACAAACGTAGGCAGGTCGTCAGGATCGATCTCCTTCAGTAGCCCGATAATCTCCTCAAACCACAAACTCTTTTTAGTCCCATCGCGTGGATGAGACACCATCTGGGTCCTCTTGTTAAGAACGTCGTACAGTCTACTTCTGTAGCTGCTTGGCTGCTATGAACGTCCTCGCTGAAGTTCGCGCTGCAGATCTATAAGTCAATTCCCGTTTTTAAAGCAGTTCAGTTGCAGTTATGTTTCGATTAAAACAAGACACAAACATTGGCCATTTCTTTGTTAGCAATAAGAGTTGGTGACAATTATTTTGAGGGTTTGTAAATTGACACAAACTCTTTACTTTATAAGCTCATCTTATCTCAGTTCATCTTATTCTGTAACATAACAACTCTTGTAAATTTTTGGCCTGGAATACAACTGCTACGAAGATTTTAATAAGATTCTCACTCATCCAAGTGAACTCGTAAGAAAGTAATATCTTCTGAAATACTCGGTAAGAATAAAAAAGTATTTCTTATATTGAAGCCAACATCCCGGAATAACACGCTACACGTCAAAGCCAAGTACATATTGTTAAGATTTTAACTTTTACAAGATAGGTGCGCTGTCACACTCTGTTATTCTATAATGTGTTTTCAATGTTATTTTATTCTCAAACAGAATTCAAATTTGTTGTGTTTTTTGAGCTATTATATTTTTATAAATCTTGCGCGAGGGTTAACAAAATAAGGGTATTAGAGTGAACAAAAATTATATATATTTTTTAATATACGTAAGTTTTAATTACGTTTAATAAACGTAATTAAAACTCGTCATTCTACGAGTATTTAGAAGTACTTTTCTAAAAAGATGGGGGCTGCTTAGTAAAAATAGACCATTTCTACAAGCTAGGTAATAGGCAACAGACGGAGATAAGAGTCGGTAATGAGTTTAGACGAAGCAATTAAAACTAGCAAGTTGGTCGACGGTTCCAATTTGTAGCAAGTTATTGCAGACTGAATTAGATTCATTCAGAGACACGGGGTACTATCAATGTTGTTTGTGAGATTAGAAAGGTAAACTTTGTACTGTTGATATATTTTTGTATAACACTAAATGTAGATATAGCAGATGTTGAGGCTGATGGTGCGTCACGCGAGCCTCACAAACTACTGAGAGTACACACAGTAAGCTTCATAATAAACGCTCTAGACGCGTGCAGGTATAGGCGTCGCTAAAAAGCCCGGAATCGCAAAACACGTCAAACCAGTGGAGGCTACACACATGTTCGATTCAGCACGTTCAAAATGCCGAACCGAAGCTACTACTACTCATGTTCGGCTTCATTTATAAGTGCCGATCGGGCAGTTAAAAAACCGTGCGGCAAAGTCGACCGGCCTTTTTCCTGAACGTTCATCCGTATCGAACATGTGTCTAGCAACTCACAGAACGAGGTCCAGGTCTATGTGTTCGTTTGTCGAGAACGTTTAATATGAAACTAGCTGTCTGTAATCTTAGTATCAGTGCCACCAAAATGCTTGTTTTAAAAGATCTGAATGACGGTATGTCCTCATTTGATGCATTAGTTCGTAAGTCTTATTTGCCTAGTAATTACACTTGCTACAGTGCCCTTCAACCGAATCACAGTGATGTGTTAACATCCTTATTACACGGAAGATTAACTTACATTGTGATGGTACCCATCAAGATGTATACCCACCAAGAGACTAACTTTCCATAAGATGGATACACGCAAAACGCATAGCCTCATGCTTCTTCTCAAACTCCTCAACGGCGGAATACATTGTAGTCTCCTGCTAAACAATGTACATCTGTCAGTACCCATCATCCATATTCCATTCTTTAGAACTAACGTTGGCAAGCAGGCACCATTAATATGTACCGAGTACAATACCTTGCACAGTGGCACAGCTAATCTTGCATTTTTCGAAACAAATTCACAACTTTCAAACTAAAAGTTGTACAATTCCGACATTAGTTACCAGATCACAACTTTATTTTAATATAGAATAAAAATCTGTAAAATATACAATAGCATAGTTTCAAGCATTCTCTAGGACGGATTCCAATGAAACTTACACTACCATAAGACTGACTTTAAAAATTCTAACATGTTACCCTTATTTGCTTGAAAATACCTAAGATTTGGTTAATAAGAAAAACCTCACAATATTGCTGTGTATCATTTTACATTGCCAACTTTATGGCTTGCAGCTTGTTATACCTAGACGGTTTTTCCGCTCTCGGCAAGTGTCACCACCTACGAACAAGTTCAATTAATAGAAGAAAACAGTGCAGTTTCTGGTCAATAAACAAAGAGATAATAGCCACAACAATACATTCGCGTAGACAAGCGGTCGGACAACTCGTAACGGTATTGCGGACACTCCTTATCGTCACATCAGTTATATGAGGGCGCGGCTCGCGTCACGTACCGCCGAGTGGAAAAGTGTTTTATGTGGATTATTTTTATTCTTTGTCCCTACTTTCTTCTTTCTGAAACAAAAGCTTTTTGGATTTGAAATACGAACATGTTTAGCGTCGTCACTCACTGTAGGAACAGTCCCGACACAGTCCACAACTTGCAATAATAAGATTACGACTTTAAAACATGCGCAAAGTACTTCTTAAAATTACAAGATTAAATAGATGACGGCTCGCCGTAAAGTCTCGTTTTTATTTTTCTTATCAATTTAAAATAAACTTTATAGCATACTGATTCAACTGCGCGTTATGTGCTATCCCAAGAGTGGTGGTTTGACCGGAGGCGATGATCATTATAGTCCGCGAGATCTTGACATCGCAATCGGAGTCTGAGTTTAGACGGGAATGAAGAAAATGGTACGAACTCAAATGGATAAATGAATTGTTTTAATTTTATTATTTTATAGTAAACTATAAAATGACTAATTTGAGTAAAAGCCACTTAATTTTTGTTTCGCACTTAACTAAAACAAAACGGCAAAGTTTACCATTAAAGCAACATTTAGTTTCAAAATTAATTCATTGAGAAGACAATAGAACTTAAAAGTTTCATAGCTTGTAGATTATGAACTTTTATTTTAAATTACTCAAGCAAAATTAATTTCAAAAATATCAAATTAGCTTTTGCTTGCGGCTTCGCTTGTGTTAAATTTATTCACCTTCCCCCCCCCCCCACCTAGATCTCAAGTTTCTTTTTCAATTTTTTTTATTATCCTTGATCTACATTGCAAAATAATCTTTTTTACAAAATTTGAGCTCATTAGGTTCTCTCTCTCTCATTAGGTGACTGAATCATTCACACAACAACGTTCAGCCCATACCCTTGAGGTTTGGGCTGAACGTTCATATGTGACTGATTGAGTCAGAACTTTTTCATTATTTTTGCTCGCTTCTCCATTTTTGGAGATATTTATTTTATTTTTATTTAAAACTTTATGCACAAAATTGTACAGAGGCGGACTTAATGCTAAAAGCATTCTCTGCCAGTCTACCTTGGCGTAAAATGTAGGTGCAGTAAACCTGTAGATATTACATACAATCAGACAAAGAAAACTAAAAAAATATATAAAAATAATAGTATAACAAAACCAATTAAATATACTTACATAAATACACAATAAATAAATACCATAAATACATATATACTTACATACCATAAATTCATATATACCTACATAAATTACATATAAGTTACAAATGACTATGACATGAGATATCAGATACCTGTGACTATAAAAGTAAACCTTGACACTCTCCTGGCTTCTAGTTGTTTGTATGGGCATCAAAATCAGCCTCGCAGTTTGACGTGAAAACCATAGAAACAGACATACAGAGTCAGTTTCATTTTTATAATTTAGCTAGTAGGTCGGGTCAAACGGGATCCGAGATTTTATTTAAAGATTTTAATTATATTATTTAGCAATCTAGGATTGTGGGTCGTAACAATCCTGTTAACCCCTCCAGCTAAGCCCAATGGCTTGTATTAGGAGTCGTAGTTTAGACTTAGACGACGGTATTATTTTGGGTAGTATGCGAGGCCGATGCCTTAGCAATTAGGAAACCGCTGCTTCAGATAGTCGTTGAGGTTAGATGGGGAACACCAAGACCGTGCACGCCCCAAACCCGCACAGCATCTGTGGCATTTTATTCTGCACAAGTTCCCATCGTCAGATGTTTGATGTTTTCCCTATACCTATTGTGCACCAAAAATGAAAGCAAAAATTGACACGTCGCTCGTAAGTTATTTTGTGCGTAACTGTCCCGATCACTGATGACAAATACAACAATATACATACATTCTTCCATTTGTTTGATTAAACGCTATGTAATCGACTGTACATTTAACACTATATTTAATTAAAATTTAAACATCTCTATCAATTTGAACAAAGACATCCATCTCCTTGACACCAAAACGTAGTACTTTTTAACACCCTTTAATTAACTCGAAGAGTATTTATATATTACACCAATGTGTTGATAATTCCATTACATCAGTAGTTTTAACTTATTTAAAATTATGTCGAGTTCTCTCTTACGTTTGCCCACTTCCTGGAATTCTGAATAATAAAAAAAAAATACTATTGGTATGTACCAATTGTATTTTTTTTTTCTATTATGTACCAAATTCTCAGTTTAACCAGACAACTGATTTTAATTTAGAGATATTTTTTTCTCCATAATATAGATATTTTCCGGAAGGCTTAAAACTGTATACGACATCATATTTTATTAATAGAAAGAAGAGAAAAGTAATTGGTAGTTTAAGATGATTTTGTTTATTTTAGAGAACAAGCCCTGTGTTGCGGGGGACTTTACAAACATTCAATTCACGGACAGAAAGTACACCCAGACTCGAAACAACAATTTGTGGATCACACAAAGTGGTGTCCCGTGTGGGAATCGAGCCCACGACCTCATGCGTAACAGTCGGACTCACACCCACCGCGCCACAGAGGCTTTAATCAAATCAATATTTTTTAAATTAATGCCGCATTTTAGAATTAATTTTACTTTAGTAAGTTTAATACGATAAAAAGTAAGTCCTTGTCTAATTCAGCGGCAGTAAAAATATTATGTAACTTTCAGTTTATCGCCGCGCCCGTGGCATTTTATTTTTTGTCATAATGAATGTGCAGTGTGAGATTGCATTTTAGTGAAAAATGCAAATTTAAAAATGGAATGAAATATTCTTTAGTAAGTTTTTTCATTCGTTGAGGGTTGGTTATTTTAATACATTATCCCAAAGTCCACTTTTAAAATAGTTTTGTGTTGTTTCACAATTTTAGTTATCTTTAAATGTTGATAAACTTTCGCAGGTTCTACGGGTCTTAATCGCGTGAATAATTTAAAGTAAAATATCTTGTTTATAGCCCGACGTTTCGACCGTGTTTTACCATAAATTATTCACCCGATTAAGTCCGTAATATACATACATATTTTCATAATTAATTATCTTTATCGTGGTTAACACCCTTCTAAACGGTTTCGGTTAATATAATTATTTATTTTACGAGAATCACCGCGCATTATTTATCTCAAAATTGCTTGACGTTTCGACCAGGTTGCACTGGCCGTGGTCACAAGCAGACTGTCGCAGCGATTTAGGTTAAGTCGATAGACCAGAAATTTGACCCGTCCTGAGAAAAAATAAGCTCAGAACCGAAAAGCTTAACACTCTTTGGATAGTACCTCATTTGCGTGATAAGATTCTTACACCCGTACGAATGTTTACATGCATATGGGAGCTGGTCAGCTCATACCAAACGTAATATAATTCTCATAGTCATCCGCAAAGTGCGAAACTATCTCTGACGTTATTAAGATCGATGAAAGTGTCGGACACTACGTAAATGTTCAAAAGTAATATTAATAATGTTTATTGGCATAGTTTACAATCTAGTTGTTACAATTTATATAAAGTTTTTATTATGAGTACAACCATTCGTTGAACTCTGGTGCCCTAAGTAAGATTCAACTTGTGATAAGGGCATCAGGGCTCTCACGTATATCAATAAATTGCAGACAGAAATTTGTGGTTCCTTAAAATATAAATTCCAATGAACAGAAATAATGCCAGTGCTTGTGTGTGAATGTGTATGCGTATGTGTTTGTGTGTATGTGTGGGTGTGTATGTGTGCTAGAGGAGAGATACTTGTAAGTTCTCAGTTTCATAGTAGAAAGTTCTAACGTATCTCAAAAATCTGTCACGTGAAAACTGCAAATGAACGAAAAATGCAAATTAATTTGCATACGCGGTTCTAAATTAAAAAAATTCAATATTCAAAGTTCTTTATTCATTTAGGATGCAAAACAACCCTTATGATACGTCGGGATTCTACATATAGGTACATGTAATGCCAAGTTCGCAAACTATAGGTAAAGCCGGAGAAAAGAACCTGGCAATAAAAACTCGCGGCCACTCTTTTCAAATTGCCAATTTTACAATGTTTGAATGTTTATAAACTTGATATGGGGGTAAGGTGCTGCGACTAATATACTATACACCATGTTAAAGGACTGATGCAAATTGTATTATTAAAAAAAGTTGAAACATAAGATAAAGCAAAATCAGCCTTAGTGAGTACAATATAGTAGGAGCATCTACTTACAACAAAGGTATTATTTATTAATATTGGCCAAAGTACTTGTAACGATTAATGATTAAATATAAAATATTAATTCTGATATCAAAAGGAAGAAAAGAATGGCCTTTATTCCTCACGTAGAATCTTTACTTACAAAAGAACTCTACGCTTCTCTAGGTTCAGATATTAGTGCAAATATGACAAATCTCCAGATCTCCTTGTACACCATAGAGTCACCCTTAACCTCTTTATCCCGCTGTATGACCCAGTCTAATAACTAAAGTGTTTTCATTAATAGAAGCCTCCATTATAAGCTTAGCTATAAAATCTCGAGTCAATATACCCTCACTGTAATAGATCAAACTTAACCTACAACCGTATCCTTATTACCGATCATATAAACCTCATAAACCTGTATATATGAAGCCCTAACAACATGCTCTAACGGGCCTAATCACTCTCTAGATCTTGGACGTGTTTTGATTAAATAGATAATGGGATAATCTTCAACTTATTTATTATCATAATAGAGGTCTATTGATATCATACGTGGAATGTCTAGTAAATGGCCAAGATGTTTTATAAGTGGTCTATATTTACCAAAGTTACTTAGCAATTATTGATTGTTCTAACATGAAATAAGTAGAATAGGGACACCGTGTGAACCATTTGTGAACCTTATTCTTGTATTGCTGCGTCATTTTCTAGTCCTCTAAGAAACTAAATAACGTCGGTATTTTAGCTGTGAAAACAAGAGACAAACATTTTGTGTGTCAAAGTTACATTAAGCCGTGGCAGATCGACATAAAAATTGAAACTAGGTTTTTTTTTAAATAAAAGACGACTCCCGCATTAGGGTACAAGCCCTGTGTCGCGGGGGACTTTTACAAACATACAAGTCACGGACACAAAGTACACCTAGACGAGACTAGGTGTACTTTGTGTCCGTGACTTGTGAACAACAATTTGTGGATCACACAAAGTGGTGTCCCGTGTGGGAATCGAACCCTTGCGTAGCAGTCGGACACACTCCTACTCCACACAGAGGCAGTCATTAGGTTAGACGGGAAAGACTCAGTTTAAAAGCGTCCTTTAATCCCCAAAGCAGTAGAAAAACAAAATCCAAAACAACCGAAGAAAGAATTCAGTAAGGACATGTTTTTTGAAGCATGGATGTGATTTTTTTATAAAACGGACTGATTTTTGTACTTAAAAGTAATGTTGTTTTGATCTGCTCGGACGCCACTGAGTCACGAAGCCCTCATAAAATACTGCCGACTTTAAAATACCTATTTGCGAAGTATTATTTTATTTACTTTGTTGTGAATGTTACCAGTTGTATGTATTGCAATCAGTTGAATTAATGTGCCTACATTTTAAATATATAGTTATCTACCTGCACATAATTCCGAGAAACATTCAAGTATATGATTGACTAGCTGTCCCGCGCAACTTCGTATGCGTAAATTTTCCCCGTTTTTGCATTTTTCATTGTTGCTCCGCTCCTATTAGTCGCAGTGTGATGTTATATAGCCTAAAGCCTTCCTCTATAAATGGACTATCCAACAAAAAAATAAATTAAATCGGACCAGTAGTTCCTGAGATTAGCGCGTTTAAACAAACAAACAAACAAACTCTTCCGCTTTATCTATACATATAATAAAACTGTAAATTTCACGTGTCTGTACATGGCCGAACTTAGTGAAAAAAAATATTAGGAAATGTTCGAAAAGAGTATTCAAACACTTTGCTGCATTTTTAGAAATGTCTGTCTGTCTGTCTGTCTGTCTGTCTGTCTGTCTGTCTGTTTGTTTGAACACGCATCACGCAAAAACTACCGTACAGATTCGGTTGAAATTTTGCACGTGCAATCTAATAGATGCAGATTAACATTTAGGCTATAAATTATCACGCTTTTTCCCATAGGAGCTAAGCAGTAAAGGATAATGTCTGTAGCTATTTTTCGTTATAAAACAGTAACTACTAGACGGATCTTTATGAAAATTTGCAGTTTTATAGTAAATACTATAGGACATTATTTACACTATGAATCATTACGCTAACGTCTATGGGGAACGAGTAGCAACGTATTTTTTGTCGCACCATAATGGTTTATCACAAAATTTTCCACAATTAGACATTATCTATAATTGTAACCCATGGAATACATAACTTCACGCTAAAACTAAAAGGAGCTAAACACAACATTGTTAAGTTTCATAAGAACAGTTATTTTGACATGGCAAGTAGCGAACAGTATAGCCTCGAAGCTATGCTAGCGGACTTTGACGACGAAGTTCCGGGCTCGAATCCGGTGTCTGATTATGTTCTTTTTGTATTTTTTTAAACTGTCTTTATCCTTTTTTAATATTTTTCTCAATGTTTTAGTTATTTTTTCGACCGTAAGTAACTTATTTACTTGGGTTATTATTTTTTTATATTAAAAATCAAGTAAATTATGCACGTAGGTAAGTTAATTATAGGTATTGCATGCACTGCTGAGAGTAATTAATTAATCGAAGTAGAAATGAAAAACAATATTACATTATAGTTAAAAAGTATTCGACATTTTCCAGAAATGATGTGATCGTCTAAAAAAAAGACATTACATACGTAAAAAAAAAACATGTAGCGCCATCTATGAAATCAAATTGTTCACCGTGATCAAATAATTCCTTATTTGTGAAAACATTTATTAGGGTATAGGTGCTTGAGATGCTGAGTGGCAACATTCTTGAAAGTAGATGGCGTTAAAAGAAGTTTTAAAAGAAACACATCGCTATGATTTTTAGAAATGTTTGTCTGTCTGTCCGTTTGTTTGACCACGCATCACACAGGTGCATCGAGGATCATGTTTTGGGGTTATGGTTGGAGATTACGTGTTCATCAATTCAACGATAATGAATGGCTCAACATCGGTCAAGTGTGAGTAGTTCGGGTGACGGGAGGAGGGGGGTCGTTGTTTGTCAACCGTACCTTTAGGCATATCTGACATTTTCGCGGGCATGACACACATAACACGCTCTGTGTTTGCTTACTAAAGTGTTACAGCAGTTTTATTATTAGTATTGCGTTGTAACACTATATGAAATACACCCCATTTTTAGCCAAAATGGCAAAACAGAACCCTTATAGTTCCGTAGTCCGCAGCTTAGCTCAGAGACAGTTAGTGCTAGAAGGTTGCAACTTTTGCATGAATAAATTACTAACGCCGATAAAGTGAAAGAACAAAATCTTGAAAATCATAATTTTTTTAAGGGTACCTCTCTTATATGTAAAGTGGGGATGTGATTTTTTTTTCTCACCTACCTACCCCATCGTGTGTGGTATCATTAGATAGGTCTTTTAAAAAGCGTTTAGGGTTTGTGAAGACTATTTTTAGATTTAAGGATTCCTTTGCGTATAATATTAGACTTTATAGTGAACATTTTTGTTAGAGTTAAGTGTCCCCCTGCCAGTTAAATGGTTGATGTTGGGTATGTGAAAAAATTCAGGGTAGTAGTATAAACACTAAAATTATAAGGAAAACTATCACAGTTAAGTACTTAGGCTTTACAAGTTTACGATCACATGAGAAGTAACAACATTTTCGTACAAATGCTATTAAAAATTATTAGGTAATAAGTAGGTATAACGTTGAAAGAATGAAACAAAAACAACAGAAAACCCGCTTCTTAAGCCGCACACCAAACTAACTATCTAAAAGAATAGAACAGATCGATTTTTATTTAGTAAGTATTTAGTCAACAGGACTGTTTCCAACATATTTACACAGAAGTTATTTCGTTACCTAAACTACCTTAATTTAAACCCGACTTTCACGCGAACGAAGTCGCGGGCACAGCTATTATGAATATATATATATATATATTACGGGTCTTAATCGCGTGAATAATTTTAGGTTAAATACCTTGCTTACCTACGTTTAATATGCATGATAGTTTAAGTATAATTTAATTTAAAGTCATCAAGTATTAAAATAAACTTATCCAGTTTTGAAAATAGATGGCGTTTAAATACAAATGAAACAGAATCAGGTAAATTGATTTAAAAAATAAATCTGAAATTCTTACATAGAGGGATATGAATTTATGATGATCTTAATTAACGACAGGTTCATCATCATTATCATCAGCCTATCGCAGTCCACTGCTGGACATAGGCCTCTCTAATTGCACGCCACTTTGTTCTATCCTCGGCTACGACAGGTTGACACACCTATTTTTAATTGACCAATGTAGACATTATAAAGAAATAAGTTTAGTATTTAAACTAAACGTTTCTAAAAGATATACTAATTCAGTATATCTTTTAGAAACGTTTGAATGTTGTCTGTTTGTTTGAACACGCATCACAGTACCGCGGGAATGCAATGTTTTAAAAACAGGATATTTTTTTTAAAACTCATCTCACACTTGCCCTATTTCGCGCGAGTACTTGGGCGGTTTCGGGCTTCATTTAACCCGAAACCGATAATAGTAATATTTGATGTGATGCAAATAATTTTGGTAAAATACTATTATAATTTGTCTTCTAACCGTCTGGCGCCATAAACTTTGTTGCCCTTCATTTTGCTGCACTGGGCATTTGCTTGGCTTGCCTTGCCATAGGTCGGGCCCTGATTAGAGCTAGGCCCTAATATCCATAGATGCCACAGAGCATTGTGGATCATGTTTCCAATATGTTTTACACAGAAGTTAAATTGTAACATAAACTACCTTAATATAAACCCAACTTCCACGCGAACGAAGTCGCGGGCACAGCTAGTAATATAATATTTATGATATGATATATGATTGATTAAATTTAAATGTATTGCAACGTCCGTGGTCTACCCGTCTACCAGTGGCCACGGCCGTTGCAATACGACTGAAACGTCGGGCAATAAAACAAAGGTTAGTAAAACGAGTAAAATAAAATAAAAAAGTAAGGTTAATAAACAAGGGTTAACCTTAAAATAAAATATTTACGCGATTAAGGCCCGTAGCTTATAAAATTCTATAAATTTAAATGACTTACAATTTAAAAAAATATCAAACTACGGTGTACACAGGCTTTGAAGCGGCGGTAGCCTAATGACTAAGGTATAGGACTCGCTATCGTGAGGTCGTGGGTTCGATTTCGACTACCGACGTGAACCCACTCCTAACACATGCCTTTGAGCTTAGCTGGAGTGGTTAACAAGATTGCTAGTGATGTGGAGCACAATCCCGCATTGCCAGTTACCTTTTAAAAAACAACAACAATAGTTTAAGTTTAACAGTTTAAATTACTCGTACATTTATAATTTTATTGTTTTTTTGGGCTAGTTGCCGTAACCGAAAATTAGGAGAAATTAGTTATTATTAGATAGGTACATCTGTAGAATCTAAAACACATAACGAGTAAATCAAATAAGATAATTAATATCTTGAAATGATAGATATTTTTTTAGGAAGGCTTACGACTAATATAATAACACCGTCGGTCTATTTACTCAAACTCGAACTAAGCTTATAAGAGTAGATACTCATAGGATACCAAAGTTTAATAGAGAACCGCCCACTGAAATTCATAATTTTTATTAGATTTGGACTTAAAACTGGTAAAGTGTAAATGCTTCTGTCAGTCCTGTGTTTAGAGAAAAGGGATAATGGTTTACAATGTTAATGACCAAACAGATATACATATCTAAGTATATTTATTTTGTAAAGATTGTTGTGCAGTAAAGTTGAGAATCTCATAAATAGGTACCTACTTACATGTCCATTCCACCCCAATAAACATAAATTATGTTTTTGAGGATGAAAAGAAATTTGCAGTTACTCTTTCAATCAAAAACTGAACGCATTTTAATAAAACTTTTAGCAATTTTACCTATTTATTCTGTTAGGCTACAAGTTGTAAAAGTGTTGTGTCCCAAAATATAAAAACGCAGACAGTTTCAGCGTTCTTATTATTCAAGTCCCAATTTGAACAACCTATTTCTTATACCTACATGCTATATACAGTATGTTTCTCAAGTAACCCTAATGTGTAACAGTGATCTTAGAACCCTATTTTATTTCACGTCTCAAGCACTGTTGGCTTCCAAGATAAGTGTCCACAGCTTCTTTCAATTTATGTCCGTGACTCGAAAATGATATTTATTTATGAGGTAGTTTAACGTTTGTTTATTTTCTTTGTATATTTGATATTGTGATAATATTGATACAAGATCGGCGTACTGTATATTAATAGTAATTGTTTACGGATGGGGTGAGTTTGAAGCTCGCTTTTGATAAACCGTGCGTTGAAAGGGTACCAGCCCCCCATAGACAAGTAGCATAAACTCTAATCGAATAGAATGACGTCGTTGTAAAACTGCCAATCACAAATTAAAAAAAAATCAAATTCACCGTCTTGCAAGCGCAACGAAAACAATTTATTCGATTAGCATTTACGCCATTTATCTACGGTCGCAGAGCCCCTAGATAAGTGTTGTTACAGATTAGGCGTATTCGATAAGCGTTTCAAGGAGTTTTCTGAACGCAACGTACTTAAACGACGTGTAAGCTTCTAAATCGCGATTCATATATGCTTAATTCGTAGCCGCTCAAGAGTGGTTTGTTTAAAATGGTATCCATATGTTAATCGGCCAGTCAAATACGTACGCCAAATGTAACCATGTCTAGGGCCTTATTAGGAGCAAGTTAAAGACCCGAAATTGGTTGAAGTGTTACGGATAGTAAGATGAACGTTAAGTTTATGAATCAGATAGAACTTGTTATAAATTGTAAGAGCAATTTACTGAAATCATTTAAACTAAGAGATAACACAAGTGCTTAAGTTATTTTAACTTAAAACGAGGCCTACTATTATTTTTACGACAAGAAATAAAACTCTATTCTTACCAAAGACGCTTCGTAAACGTGTGGTAATACTCGAGATCTCTCATCATATTCCCATTGCGATTTCCTTCGTTCATTCACTTTGAATAAATAAAGAAGTAGTCGGAAAATATTATGAGACTACCCTAGAACAAATAAAATAAAGCAATGAATACAGCGGAATAAAGGGAAACATAATATTTTTACACCTGATAGCAGTTAGTTACGCACCGAGTGTGAGAGGAATACAGAATGTAAATATTTCTATCCGTTATTTTTATTCAATAAACATACTGAAATGTAAATGTTTCCTCGTATTCAATACTTTGAAATATGAGTAGGTACTAATGTATGCTGCTTTAGTATCTAGTACAGGCTTTTTTATTTCGAATCCGCTTAAAGGGTTGTTCTACATTTCCACCTATTGGAAGACTGATCACTCGCAATCGTTAGAAGCACTTTGACCAATATTTTAACACATTATTAGTTTAAGCGGATACTATGATACTCGTACTGTGTTGTAATTTAAAAGGTTGATAATAACAATATTATTATTTTTAACATCCAGTTTTTATTTAGTAGGATTTCCGCAATCCTCTAACATCGCGTCTAACATCATCTGTTTCGCGGTGTCCGATTGGGACTCACACGGGACACCACTTTGTGTGATCCACAAATTGTTGTTCCGAGTCTGGGTGTACTTTATGTCCGTGACTTGTATGTTTGTAAAGTCCCCCGTGACACCGGGCTTGTACCCTAATGCGGGAGTCCACTTAAAAAAAAAAAAGAAAAAAAAATGTGGCAGCATAATACCTTATACAGTTTTTATTTTACCCGCTTTACCTCTTGCTTTATGAACTTGAATCATGACTTTCATGACTTCTCATAAGCGCAGTTTTTAATTAAATCTTATGTACAAACATTAACACAACATATGTTTATAATACTAAACGAAACTCCATTTATCATAATGTCAGGTGGAAGTCGTGGCAAGCGGAATATTTGTGCTCTTCGTAAACTTAAATTTGGTTTTGCCATACAAGGCCTTAGGCTATTAAATTTTCATAGCTGAGTTTATTCGAAAAATTGAAAGGATAGACAGGCTTATTTCGCTTTTATAACATCTACAAATATGAAAGGCCTTTTATCCGAGATAAAATGTTCTTGGGAGTTTCCAGTACCTACCTAATAATGCCCAAATTATTTGGGCGAAGATTAACTAGTCCTATCTGCGAAGGTAGAGGAGAAAATAGAACAAATTGTGGGCGTTAATGATAGGAATGGCGCCTCAAGCGATTGCTACTTTACACATTTTAGGGGAGAAAATGTAACACCCTTTTTCGCTTTCATTATGTTTTAGGTTTTTTCTGCAGATACTTAAGGATATGGTGGCAAATTATGTCTAGGTATATGTATACATTAAATAGGCAAATATTAACAAGCCGATTCAAAAAAAATTGTTACAGAATTGGCGTACCTATTTATTTGTCCCTATTATTTGTCAAGCTTAAAGCGTATCTTGAATACCTGTCACATCACAACTGTTGTGCCGCTCGAAAAAATATATGGCACTTTAGACTGCGCCTTTATAGCAATAAGGGATTTTACATATTAAACGCCGAATATGTAACAGGTTAGCGGTTTAAGAGCCGGCGTGTGAGCGTATTGGAACGTTAGTAACATGACGTTCCACTTACTAACGTTACTAGGTAACATACGACAAATATGTATTGGCTATAAGCCTACACACTACCTCTAACCTAGCAAACAAGACGACACAAAAGTCCAGCATCTTCTACGACATATTCATATACCCAATCATTATTCATGTTGTAGAGTATCCAAATGAAACGAAAGGAACACGGAAAGTACACTCATTCAGAGCCCCAAGTCTCATTTATAGAGGCTCCAAACTTTCCAAAGTACTATACAATGACGTCACTTTCCGTCGCAATATTCAATGTGTTCGGAAATGTTTTATTTTGCTACCAAAAAGGTATTTTTCCCATCGTCCCTTTTCCCTACACGTACTAAAACGTGACATACTTTTATAGAGTTGAGTGAGTATAAAGACAAACGCCCAGAAATAGATTCGATAAAAATGTTAGCTATTGATGACATACATTATTAATAGCACCTACCTTAAACAGTTCTCTGTATCACCCTAAGGTTGACTGCTAGATAATGTGCAGTGAGTTTGAGTATAGGCGTGCAAAAAGGCAACAGAAATCTGTATATACTAAGCAGAATAATTTGTGGTAGCCCCTACAACCACTTATTGTGATTTACATTTAAAACAGATAACCATATTGTGTGCTGTCTTATTATTATTAAAAACAGATTTTTGCACTGACTTATACCTACCTACTTCAACAAAGAACGTTAAACTCAACAAAGGGCAGACTAACAACAAAATATCACATAATGCCGTCCATCACTAGCGTTCAGCCCGATAACAAGGTGGTGAGATAAATTTACGAGCAGACACTTTTATGACTCGCCCGGTCACGATCTTTGCTATCTACACACTGATAATGTTTATGTTAAGGGAGAAGAAATAAGGAAAATACGAGCTTCATCGGACTTTTGGAAACATATCTATCTTATGAATGGCATAATTCGCCTAAAATATATAATATTCATTCTACATAAACCATGGCAGTAAGAAAGCAGATAGAAACAAGAAGAAGAAAAGACTAAAAAGCATATTATGCCTCATGGCAATGATTATAATCTAATAACACACGATAACCCGTGAGAAAAACTATCACCAAAAACTTCAAAATACGCTAGAATTCATCGCAGAATTCCTTTAAGAATAACCAATGTTGGCTCAAATAAAAGAGACAGCTGAGAAAAGGAAAGCCCTGCAGTAAAATGATCTAGGTTAAATAACCAGTGAATCCTGCCAGTTATGACCTTCGGTGCCAAGACGTGGATACGATTGGGCTAGTCCACAAATTCACAGTCGCACAGCGGGTTATGAAGCGAGCTATACGTGGAGTCACTTTGAAGGACAAAATTCACAACGAGGTCAACCGACAAAGAACCAAACATAGCACGCAGGTTAGGCACGCTGAAGTGGTCATGCGCTGGCCTCATTTGCCGAAGAACCGATGGCCGATGGAGCAAATAGTCCTAAAGTGGACACCACGACTCGGTAAACGTAAGGAAGGACGACCCCCAGCCATCCAGCCATGGCTGACCGACGACCTAAAGAAAGTCGCTTGAATGAATTGGATGCGGAAGGCGGAGGACCGGATGTTGTTAGGAGAGGCTTATGTCCAGCAGTGAACAGTATCAAAAGTAAATGTGTTAACTGATAGATTCAGTGAACAATATCTCACAATCAACATTCCTTAAATCAAACTAATTTAATCAAAGGAAATAAAATTAAAAAGTTACGTCAGAATCACAACTGCTCGAATATCAGCATTAAAATTTTCTCGCGAGAACTTTTAAAGAGTAAAATAAGCGTCGTTTGAGTCGAGAGTACACATGCGGTACAGCTAGCGCAAATCTTATTGCTATAACTCGAGTCTACTCGTAAGGCTTAGTTCAAAACTCTGGGGAACTGTTCACAAACTGAGAGGCTGGGGCCAAGGGGTGTGGTGCAAGGAGTAAACGATTTCTTGATTTTATCAGCATTGTAGCTTAGCAGCCAAATAGATCAAAAGATTGACAAGGTTGAGAGAGATGGCCCATGAGTTGTTGCCGTTTAACTTTATTTTGTTTTTTTTAACAAATCAGCATATAATAATTTGACATTTTCACATAATCATTAATTGTGTTTTACGAAATAAGGATACTTTAAATTTGAAATTTAGCAATGACAGCTCCAAAGATTTGTTTTTGTACAATTAGCGATGTTGTGCCTAATTTTAGTCCCATTTTCTTTTTTTTGTATGTGGTTCACGATATACTTCGTTAAGCAAAGGATGTTTTTCACAAGTCGGCAAAAAGTAATGTTCAAAAATTCAAATCTTTCTTCTCATCCTTTATGAATGACTGTAAGACTCGCTACATCCTACAACTTGTTCTTGGTGTTGAATTTATTGGCATTTTTATAGTAGCAAAGCAATCGCAGCCGGCCACGTAAACTAGGATTTAGTTTTCCATCTGGACTCCTATAAACTCTGTGTCGTGGTTTTACGCTTCAGGATTGGGATCACTTGTAGCGATAGATAACACTGTGCTGTTACATTTTATTTGGTAAAGGTATATTATAAAGTTTGATAATAGAATACTGAACTTATCTATTTTAAATGGAACTATCGAACTGAGGCTATGTGGTATGTCCTACCTAAGTGTATTTTTATAGCTGTCAATTTTATTATTAGAAGCTTTTTTTTAACTTTTTCTGCTAAACACTTAGTTCATCCGAAAGTATGCAAGATTTTTGGTAAGAATTTTAGAAATCCGTAGCCAAAATGGCAAAACGGAACCCGGATAGTTTTGTCATGTCACAGGCATTTTACTCAAAAACTACACAATGTATATGGATGACATTTGTAGTACGCAGGTTTAGGTGACTTGTATAAGCCGCTACTTAGTTCGATAGGTTTTTTTTACACCAAACATCTGCGCGTGGCACCTCATTCGATAGTTCTTTTAAAAACATTTTATGGTTTTTAAGAACCTTTTTTGATTAAATAGTAAATATTTTTAGAAATAATCGTTCTAAAAGTTGCAAAACTTCCCCCCCGGCTTAAAAGATAAAGGGTTATCATTCAAGCCGCATGGTCAAGAAAAAGATAAAAAGTACAAAGGTAACGCATAATAAATACTTTCTAATAACATTTTCGTATTCTTGTATCTCTATGCGCAAACGTTTTTAAGATCGATCATCTTAAAAACGTTTGCGCAGGATACTAGAATGTCGTTATTGCGCTCTCGAGACGTATACTTGACGCAAGCGTATTTGATATCAATCCCAAAGTTATAAGAAATGGCCATTTTAGTCGAAACTTAACTGCAACTGAACTGCAACTGCACTGCTTTAAATACGTGAATTGACCTACTGGAAATACAACATTGACTTATGTACAAAGACCTACGATCAATTTCTTAGTAAAGCATTTTCTTGAAATGACCACACTGCAAATTACACATTTAATATTACAGCACACCTACAACAGTCTTCTACATGAACTTTAAATTGAACACGTGTTTGCATCACGTGGTAAGTAGGAAATCAGCTGAATCGATAACGTTTACCTGCCCTTCATGTATTCAACCAACTTAGCGACGTCACGTGTTCATGGTCTTGGTGGGAGCATGTGAACATAACACTGTGTCAACTTACTCAAGGTAATAGAAGTACGCTTTACAAGTGCAGCTTCTGGATGTTCACGACCTTGTTATTGTTTGTAATGTTGCTTTTTCGTTTTATTTATGTTATCTCAAAACAAGCTTAATTATATAAAAAAAAAAAAAAAAAACCCCGACTGCATAAAATTAATTACTGAAATATTTGGGCATCAAAAATTTATTTTCCATTATAATTTTGTCTTACGATACGTAAGACAAAATTATAATGGAAAATTATTTTTTTTTTTCCATTATAATTTTGTCTTACGATACGTAAGACAAAATTATAATGGAAAATTAATTTTTGATGCCCAAATATTTCAGTAATTAATTTTATGCAGTCGGGGTTTTTTTTTTTTTTTTTATAAAAAAACAATAACAAGGTCGTGAACATCCAGAAGCTGCACTTGTAAAGCGTACTTCTATTACCTTCCAGGCCAAAAATCCATCAAACCATTCAGACTCTAGCGGGTGCCAAAAAAATATACATACATATACATACACTCGAAACGTTAGTAAGTACATATTATATCGATTGGGTACAAATCCTGTGTTAAAGGGACTTTCAAACATACTATAGGGTACTTTCGGTAGTAAACAATAAATTATTAAATTCGAGAAATTTTAAAATTTATTTCGAAATAACATACCTAGATACTGTAATTTTGAGTCATAAATGTACATGATTGTTTTATTAAATTAAAATTAAAAGTTGATATTTTTTATCTGTATATCACATGTCCTGAACGAGCCGCCATAGTGTGACGTAATATAGGCAAAATAATCCGCTGTCATCTGCCAGTCCTATTAGTACGAGATCCGGTCTAAGAATTATATACCCACACTTGATAATAAATTGATCCTAAGAAAGATTATATGATAAATATTGTCATTACATTTAAGATACGTGATGATAGATAAACTCACAGAGCCGTAAGCCATAAGTCGATGTTTTGGCGAGCCTTCCACTACTATGCAATTTACTTCAAACTCATTGTGGATACGAACTCATTCGGTGTTACTCAAGCAGGTAGTCAAAACTATTCTTAGAGAAATGTAAAACCTGCAAATGCGAGACTTCTGATGTACAAGCCATCAGCGTAAGTCATGATTGTCTCCAGATTAACAAGAAGAAACTTGTACAAATATCACTGTACAAATTTCTTGTGCTTCGATTTAGTACTAAGAAGTTTATTTTAACGAGATGAATTTTGTGCCAGCCGGATATTTCTCTAGTTTTACCTATTCTTTTGTAGTAAAAGCCGGTAAAATTTTCGTGAACGCGAAAACGCGAATTTGTTTTTACGAAAACTCTCTGAACGTACTTTCTCATAATATTCTCTTTTATCAAAGTAAATCCAAAGTTGATTTTAACTATTGAATGGTTTTTTCCCATGTCTGTTAAACTGAAAACATATTAGGAAACATCATCTGGAGTATCATTAGTGTGCTATTTGCGTTTTGTGCGCCTAAGTGCACCTATGAGTACGTACAGCGAGTAGGCAGGGCTGAGATTTCCATGTCTAGTTTAAGATTTATCTCATGGGTCGTGACAAGGGCTCTACGACGGCATCCCTTCTGTAACACTTGTTTAGACCACCAACTAAAGTCTAAAGGTTCATTTCCGTGCATCGCGACCGATCGCAAGCCGCTCGCGGCTTACGACAAGCGGCTGAGGTAAGTGACAGACGCGCGCGGCCGACGACTGTCGTAGGCCTGCGCGCGCACTGTGAATATTGTCGCATCGGCCGCGAGCGTCAGCCGCTTGTCGTAAGCCGCGAGCGGCTCGCGATCGGTCGCGATGCTCGGAAATGAACCTTAAGGCAAGGCGATTTATCGCTCAAGAAACGTACATACTTATGTAGATCCCGTGTAAACAAAAGAGATACGGATATTAATAGTTGATCGCTTACCGGTCTCTCTCTATACTACATCTCTTTTGTTTACACGGACGGGATCTACAAAATACACCTGCTGAACGTTTCTAGAGCGAAAATCGCTACTCGCTTCTCGCTCATCGCCGTTGGTGGGACAGGTGCCTAAGTCAACTAAAAACAAGATCCATAACATCAAAGTAATCAATTTATTAAACTTGAACAACAATGTACTCTCTCTAGCAATAAATTATTCTCAAAAGACATACCTGTTCGTTCCTAATTACGAAACGATATATTTTCCCACCGTAGCTTCGGGAAACTTGTTCGCACATATTATTATCATTTGCTACATCGTGTGAGAGACGTTTATATCAATAAATGAGAGGTTAAATGTTATGAGGGTCGTTATGCTCTTCTAAATGTTGATATTTATGTACGAAATTGGGTGCGAAACAAAAATTATGTCTACAAAATGTATAAAAAGCTTATACGGTGAAAGCTTGTTTATGAAATGGTAATATGAGCTCACAAAATAAAGATTACTACCTCGTTGGTGGTTCGGAGCGGTTTGGCATTCCTTTGCCGAAATTTGAAAAAACATTTTTATGGATTTGATATTTATGAGAATGATAGAAAACAGACACCTCTCAACTTAATGTCATACTCATAGAATTTATTAGTCGTAGGTTTAACCCCTATACGTTCCACGCACAATCTTATTTACACAAATCGGTTGGTGCAAACATTTATACATGCTTATTTGGTGCGAATCAATTTTGTACAAACTAGCGTTTTGTGCAAGCCATATGTGCTGTGTACCGTGTTGCCGTCTTAACGCACATGTTTATTTGCACAAACAAGAAATTGTGCAAATAAGATTGAGCATCTAGCTGGGTCCGTACATAACTTTGAAAAATAATTGAACTTTATCTAACTCTAAGCCCCCTGGTAAAATTTAAGTACTTCCCAAGCAAGGTGTGCAATTTGAACGAATAAGCGTCTTCTAGACGGTTGGAAACAAGGCTTTCCGCAAGGTGACCTTGCTTGTTTCCAACAGTGTAGACGGCGGCTGTTGCAAACCATGTACTGTAAGTAATTTGGTTTACAACAGCCGTCAACACTGTTGGAAACCAGCAAGGTCACCTTGGCGGGAATCCTTGTTTCGTGCCAGATCCGTATTACTCGTACTACTTCTCTCAAAATACAAACTAATCTCTAGTAATGTACCTAACATTTTATCTCATTTAATTTTTGCTTTTGGAATACAAAATTTACCGTAATCCTCTTACCAATCCAGCGTACGTGACATAAACAGAAAAAATAAACCCTTCGAATAAATGCTCCATTTACATATAACACTCGTATTATCCATATATTGATATTTATATACATGGAATGAGTACATTCTTATCCAGGAATTCACGTATTAACTCCGAATTTTGCCGACTTCAAAGTCGTATTTCACAGATATTTGAAATATTAGGAATATTATGTTCAATAATTAAATTAGAAGGGTTCACTTGAATTTTTTTGCTGAAGTGACGCGTTTTTATCATTTTGGCAGATTCTTATTACAGGATTCGTTTATACAAGAACTAGGTTTCATCGGATTTATCGGAAAATATTTTATCAATATCAGATTGGGTGCTTTCTCCTACTCCAACTCAGTAGGTATATATTTCACGTTTTTTTAAAGCTTAATATCTTAATAATAAACTTTGTTTGCAGTAAAATGTGACAGGTAGGTACATAAGATGGTACAGGCAGTTAGTGTTAACACATATTTTTCAGAATAATAACATGCAAATAGAACCGTCACATATTTAAAATTATACCATTTCTATTATTTGTAGCTAAATCACATAGATATATCCTTTCTTAATTATTAAATTATAATTTATACACTATATATTATAATAATATATTCATATTAATAGAACAATAATTCTACAGCAAATATACCTACTCCAGTTAATGACATACCTTGCTACAATTACGTACCTACCTACATTTACATTTACAAATATTATTTATGATTACTAGTAAGGAACTCATCCACAGTTTTTAATATTGTCAGTAATAGTGCCGGCTAGTTTTGCATTTCGTAATATTTTTGTACCGTTCCAATTGACCATCAAAATTTTACCAGATGTAATCCTACTTTGTAGGTACCTACAAAGTAAAGATGATAAAGAAAAAAAATAAATAAACGTTACTACAATTGTAACAAAAACTCCTAAATAATTATTCAAACGAATTTGAAACAACGAGAAATATTAATATGATCCTAAATGTTGGTATAATATTTTTGTTCCGGCTACTTCGTTCATATTACATAATTAACAGTTTAAATTCTGTAGCAAAATAATTATAATTAAACAAAGGGTGAAGCGGAACAATTATATACCTATAGAAGCAACAAAAGGGATCCGTGTAACAAATGAAACGTAATATTGAAAAGAATTTGTTGTAAGTATTATTTCAACATGAATTGTTATAATTGTTATACTTACAATTTGTTGCCTTTGTTTCAGGTAAACATCTGTTATTTTCGCCTGTTTTAATTCGTGAGTAAAAGGTTTGAAGAAAATGAGACAATTTTAAGCTTCGAGGTTTTTGTTATAGAAGTTTAAATAGAGATAGTAAGTCGTTGTAATGTCAAAGAGACAAAAACAGTTAAAACACTACACATAAATTAGTATAAATAAAAGAAACAAATATAAATATAATTACATATAGTTACGATTAAATCTGAGACGACTTTAATAGAATCTTCGTCAATACCAATTGCGTAGCTGAAAAACAGAAATATATAATTGACTGACTTATACAAGTTTGTATTAAACCCTACAGAAATAGAAAGAACACACAAGTAAACAAAGGGCAAATTTAAATAGGAGCCCTAAAATGCGACAAGTTAATAAAGTCCAATAGTATTTGTTTTTCAAAAGAGAAACACACACCCTGGCATAGTGATGAACGTTGCACGACACGACAGGGTATTAATAAAGAAACACGATGCGGCGCCAGAACTGCCAATACATCGTCCAATATACGTGATACAGGCGATGTTTTTAATTTGATGAGTGTGTTGATAGACAGTAAAACTAAAATTGGTATAATAACTGTTATAATGACTCATCATAACAGTTATTATACCTAATTTTAATAATAACGTTTCTCATGTTATGAGAAATGTTATTATTTAAATTTTAATGTACATATTTGCAATAAAATACTGTTTTGAAAACAATACATAATTCTTAAAAGTTTGTGCTAACAATAGTTTTGAAATAAATATTAAACTTGATTGATTTGTTAAATAATAAGTTAGCAAATTAATCAAGATAATATAACCTTCGTATTACTCTATGAAGTTATCTTAAAAAATGATAGAAAGCACTTAAAATTATGGAAGTCATTAATTTCAAAACATCAATAAAACAATGACATTGACAAACCGTGCTGCAGATGTTGTCTTAAGCTACATTGAAATATGACCATGTTCTACCAAACACCGATTCGAAAGATTGGGACTGAAATGTGATTAAAATATGTCCAATACCTCCAAACCTTTGTATAAACTGTGAAAGTTGACAAAAGCAATAATTCATATTAAATTTATGCTGCACAAAAACATATACCTACAAAACTTGGAGAGTTCTTATCCCTTAAAAGTTACGACGTTAAAAATAATAGATCTACCAAAGTAGCCACAAGAAATAAACTATTGCCGGGCAAATATTGAAAACCACGATAGCATGAGGAAATTGAAATTCTTAGTCCTTTTATATTACAAAGTAACCTATCTAAAACAGATAGGAAAAAATCATTTCAATTGGCGGACTTATAGACTGGAAATTTAAAAATGGAATGAGAAATGAAGATATTGAAAATGTAGCCGATAACAGAAAGGAAAATCATTTTAGATAAATCAAGTTATTACAAGTACTTACAAATGTTAGAAAAATTAGAAACATTGATTTTTGTGATAAGGCACAATACAAAACAAAACCCTTACAAAACATAACAGTGTTTTAACAACGGTTATGACTAACCTCTATCAAGAGGAAAATCAAATAAAATAATTGAAATCTATACAACATTTCGAAAATTTTAAAAAGAAAGAAGTGTCTTATGGACAACCGGTTAGAACGTAGTTCCTTTTGCTTTATCTTTTTTGTATTTCAATTAACTAATGACTTGAAAATTAAAAAAATGGAACGAATTTTAAAAATTATCCTATTTTGAATTTTTCACATATAATATTACATATGGCCAGTTTGACACAAGTAAAATAAACACTACAACCTTTTACAAAAATATAAACAACCTGCATAACACAACCTCCTTATTCTAGCTTTACATAATCATAAATAATAGATTTTTGATCGATGTCAAAATGTTATACTTTTTCCGTCTAACCTCTCACCCCGCAAACAAAAACGTACTATAAGGAAATACGTTCCAATAACCAATCGTTATATCGCTTACTTTAACGTCTGAGCACTTTCATCTTATTTCCATAATTAACGCATTCAAGTCCAATCATCTGAAACAGAGATTGAATTCTTGTTAACTTTGGCAGCAAATGAAGCAATCTCTATGAGCCGAAAATATTGAAGTACGATGTTTCACTTCGGAAACCATAGAGGCTGAACAAGATATATTAATAGGTGGCAGAATCAAAGGCACTGATGAACTATTGGGAACTCAGATAAACAAAGGCTGTCAGAATTTAAGTTCTAAGCCAGTTTTGTAATTGTATGTTGTTGCCAAGCTATGAGATTAATTTAATGCACAAGACCGGACTGCCACAAAACATTTTCTATTCAATTTACAGAAAACACTAACTAAAATGTATATTTTAGTTAGTGTTTTCTGTAAGTCTTCATTTCAACCAAAAAAAAACCGGGCAAGAGGTTGTCGGACCTTGCTCAGTGTAGGGTTTCGCAGCCTTGAATAATTGCATCTGCAGAAGACCGTATGTTCGTGGCACTTACGCCCTTTTGTTGATAAACGCAGTTTTTTAGCACTAACTCAATGACGTTATATCCGATCATGTACAAAATAATTTCAATTTAAAGTATTTATTAAACGCTAGGTACCTTTGTGATTTTTTTTCATAGTTTTTGGGTCACACAGTTCAAAAGTTAAGGGGGGGACACAATTTATGCAACTTTCGGTGTGGTTATTTCCAAAACTATTCACTCAATCAAAAAAGTTATTAGACACTTTAAAGTAAAAGACTTGTCGAATGATGTGCCACACGTTGATGTTTGCTGAATAAAAAAATCTATTTTTTTATACGGGTGCTGAAAAAAAATGTTGCCCCCCTAAAAATGTTTATTTTTATTATTTAGCTATTAAACTAAGTAGCGGCTACTTACTACAAGACACCTCTTCACCAAATTTAATTAATAATTCTTTGAGTAAAATGCCTGTGACTTACGGACGGGCAGACAGACAGACAGACGGACATGACGAAACTATAAGGGTTCCGTGTTTGCCATTTTGGCTAACGGAACCCTAAAAAATAGGTACTTAGCCTTATACCTACATACGAATGTGGGCTACACCTATAAGCAGATCGGCACATTCGGCACATGCTGGCACGGTCATTAATAAGTGCCGATCGGGTAGTTCAAAATAGGGGAGATAACCAGCTGAGACATATTTTTATCAAATTTTATTGGTTTATAAACACGACTATAATGGCTTACCAATCAAAACGTGTTCATGGCAATCATTTTCTTCGGTTTTAAAATATAAAAATATTCCATAAACGGATTTTTGCAGGCAAGCCTAAACGATTATTTTCGTAATTAAATTATCTTTCTTTCGATACCATTTTTTATTGATTGACCTTTATTGACTTACTTGTTCTTACCTTGCTAGGTAGCTATGAACATAAATAAGTTGGCAAATCTACAAAAACATAATATCCACGTTAAAAACTATCAGTTGAAACTAAATTTGTTCGCCATGAACTTTTTTTGAACTTTTGAATAGGCAAGCTATCTATGTATAGGCTTGTTTATTAAAACAACTTGTGAAGGTCGATGTTCAGCGTTCCAGCTCAAAAAAGCCATTCAGCAATGCCGAGCGGCTTTTTTTCCGAACGTTCATCCATTTACCGCCCGATCTGTGCCGAATGATGCCGTCCCGAACAAGTGTGTAACAACTCTCACCATGTCACCCGTACACAATTACGTATCGATGGATAGTACATTAAATACATACATAGACTGTTAAGACCGTTACCCTATATTTTAGCGACGTCGTAGTCGGGTAATCAAAAACAATACCTTCGCACAATAGGACAAAAAGCTTCCAACGTTTTCTTAATTTCTTTTGCCATAACAAGAGCTTATTTTTCATTCAAAGGCACCTGTTCCGTTTGTTCGACCATTAAAACAATTTTATGACTAAGTCCACTTCTTCCAATGATTTTATTAACAGAATTTTATTATAACAGTAAAACCTCTTGTTTGACGTCTTAATTTATTGTTTACATTTCTAATATTAGCGTCTATTTTTGATGACCACAATTTTAGTTTCCATCTTCTTGTAAAAACCATTGATATTGTTAGTCGTAGCAATAGCTCTAATATACTATTGATATATTTGTTAATATTGAACATGATGGTGATATTTTAACGTTACTCTTGATATTTTACCAAATTTTTGAATGAAATAAAATAATACTGGAATGGCTTTTAAATAATCGATTCACGATTATTTTAGAAGTCATTCCGGTATTATTATATTTATAATAATATCTTGGGACCACTCACACAAAGCTATCTGATCCCAAACTAAGCAGAGCTTGTACTATGGAAACCAGACAACTGATAAACATACTTAAATATTTCTAAATACATACTTATTATAGAAAAATAACACCCAGACGCAGAATATGAAAAAGTGATATTTCATTAAGTATTCTAAACTACAAAACGGCAATTTTAAAAAGGGCATCCGTGATGTTACAATTTATCATTATCAAAAGCTCTGGACTATCTTTTTTTATATAAAAAGTTGTCTTATAGTGTCTTTAAGGAATTAAATGGTACGCCACAGTTACGTATCGTTATTAACAGTTACGTTAATGACAAACGTAATTATTCTGATAACATACCGCTATCTGTAACCATTTATCTAATCCATAGATAGTCCATACATATTATACCAGCACTGTAGACATCTACAGATTTCCCATACACAAAGGGAAGTAACTATTAACTGGAGTACTGTCGGGTGGTTCAGAATTTAATTTGTATTGCGCTACAAAAGGGATGTAAGCGGCTTATCTGGTAATACGTCAGCTTCCCAAAACCATCTAAAATTGCGTAGTACAAAACTAAATATCAGAAATTTCAATCCTTTGTTTGATCCGCTAATTGTTAAACGTGTAATGTTAATGTTTCTGCTATAATTTGAGTATTGATGAAGGAATTCAAATCTGCTGAAGATGGCGGTGACTATGTAGAGCAAGTATAATAACTTACATACAAATGCCTAAAACTTCATCAGTATTTATGTACACAATAAATTCAAAGTCAACAATTTTATTTCATAGTATTTTGTTTCGCTACTACGAAAATACCGACAAACAAGTGAGGGTACTCAAATTAAAGAATTTAGTGTAATATCGGTTAAACTAGCCAACACGTTTAACGGACAATTAAACAGTACAATTGGTGCTTCAAAACTTGTAAACGGCTGCAATTTGCTGCAAGTTGCAAAGTAACAACAGTTTGAATCTCCTGAATGTTTGTAATATTTGGTATGTTTTATCGTGGAACCGAATAAAATTCTTCTGCAATTTTTCGTGAAAAACATGCAAACACTGTTGAAAAAACAAAAGTTGCCAAAGTAAAAAAAAAATCTGAGAATCTAGCCACGAATATCAAAGCAAATTTATTTACAAATCACCAAATATTTTAAAAAATAATGCCAGAACCTTGGTAATATTATCTCCAGTACTATGCAAAATGTATTTGTAGATAGTGGTGAGAAATACCAGTAACTAGGTATGTGAAACTAAGCTGTTGGTTGATGTTGCAGTGGCGAGTCCACCTGGCGGCGCGGGCGCACCGCGAGAAGAGGCGCCTCGCCCGCCGCCGCCACCCGCGCCCCGCAACGGCACCCCTCCTAGTAAGCACGGCTATAGTACAATGACGGTTATGGCGATAACACAAAAAGTTATTGATTTTTTTAAAACAACAATAACAATTGCGATGAAAAGTCAAAAAAGTTAGAAAAAGTGAGTGATTAAAAAAAGGCCGCGGTATATTATTATTAATGCGTCAGTTCTATGTGAAAAGTTATTTTAAGAACTAATAAATGAAATTGGACCTTTTGGTTTTACAAACGCCATTTGGGTTCTCATCCAGAAATAGTATATTAGAACATTAATAGTTATTGTTTTTAAACTTTCGCGATTTTTATACATATTAGTTATATTTTGGGACTTAATCGCGTGAATTATTTAAAGGTACGAACCTTTTATTTACCCGACGTTTCGATCGAATTGCACCGATCGTGGTCACGGGTCGACTCGTGAAATCTCGTAAATAATTCACGCGATTAAGTCCCGAAATATAACTAATATTAATAGTTATGTACACATTCCTTAATTTTTCATCAAGGTATTTACAAAAATCAATTAGCAGCTTTCAGCACTAAATATTTTCCAAAACAACAAAACCTTCACACATATAGTCACATTAAAATGTCTGCTTTAGTGGTATGCGAACCAAAACTGTTAGACCTTAAAAAAGGGCCCTTTTGTAATGTAAAATTTAGGATTCGATTTTCGAAGCGATCGTTCATTTTTTTCGTTGATGTTACCAGTTGTCTTGAAATATTACAAATTGTATGCAGGTAACGCATTCCAATGCTTGGTTCTCCTCCCTCACCGATGCATCGCGATGTAATGTTCGGATCTGTAACGTTACATTACAGGCAAATGCTCACGGTGAAGGATTACCTATTTAAATACTCATAAATTTAAAATTAAGGTCCTCGAATGCTTTTAGCAAATAAAGTGTTATTTCAAGATTTTAAAATGCCTTTCCAATATTTACAAAGTCGTATAAAATAAATGTTAAATTTACAATGGGAAACATTGAGCTACTTTGTTAAAAGAGGTTTTGATGAAAACAGTAATAAGTACTCTTGGGAAGCTACTTGAGTATTTCACGAGAATTTTATAAAACGATCTTATAGTTGTAAAGTTTTAATAAATAAATAAAACCAATTTATTGGAAAATATAAGATTTAAAAGAAATATTTCAAATAAAATCACGCTCATCAAAAACACTGCTAATACATAATCACTCACATCACGTTGTTTCAATACCCTTTCCTACAAGTACTTAACTCTCCAGAATGCCTAAATTTAACTAAGTCCTGTCACACATTTTACATAAGATCACTAAGGCTACCAAAATTGATTGACTTCTTCATCAGTATAATTAAAATAATCATCGCCATAACCGTCATTGTCTCGTGCACGTTCCATCAATTGCCGTTTATTACTCAACTCCCTCGCATCCAGCACATCACGCTTGTGTCATGACTGATATCTACCTGAAAGAAATAACAGTGGTCCAAGCAGACTTAAGGTGAAGCCACAAAATTAGCCAATCTACAATAATTTCACTGTTAATAATATCGTATTCCTCATTTGCATTTTGTGCTTCAACCTTTGCCCTATTTTAAATAAATCGATTCTGGTTCTTACTATGGTCTTACAAAGAAATTTTGCTTACATTGTTTTTTTGACAAGTTTATAACGGGGCAAGTAGATTGTCTTGTTGTCGTTGGCCAGTTATAGTCTGCTTGAGACCATAGACTTCGTAGTTTTGATGGGATCCGTATATTTTCTAGCTACCCCTCTTTTATACTTTTTCCTGTATTACTTGTTCAATGTTGTTATTGACTTTTACAACCTACTTTTAAAACATTGTAGTTTTAGTTCTAATTATTTCTGAATTGCTTACCCTGTAGTTTATCGGCTCTAACATTTAGTTCAGACAGCGATACTCGTTAAATATTGTGGTTAATGTTCACTCCTTATTATCGCACACACGGGATAATATCCAATTCGAGCAATGTTGCAAAAGATGTACTCTTCCTCTCAACCTAGATCAAACAAATTTCTACCAAGTTTTAAAAACCATCATTAAATATTTTGACACTCCAGACAACTTATGTTTCCATCCAGTATATGCTCCTGACAAATTTTAATATTAAAAATTATATCAACTCCACCTAGACCCTATGTTTTTTAAAGATCACATGTTAAACGCGTGTTTGAATATTCCTGGTTTTCCGATACAATATTATTTTAAACTTTAAATAAATCCACTTCTAACAGAACACTACAATAAAGACGTTATGCGAGAAACCGAAGTAATGGTCCCAACATTGTTTATTCAAAGGCTATAACAAAGTTTACAAGCTCGTAAATAAAGGAATACAATAAAATATCCCATCAGAATATACAGAGTTGTGATTTAAATTTAGATTTTTATGAGCATTATACTCAAAAATTTAAAAATATTCATTTCACTATTTCATTTTTTTAATTTCTTGCAAACAGAGGACTGTTTTCCATTGAAACTGACACGAGAGCGGGTTTTTCTTAACCAAGTGGAAAACAGACCATATAGGTCTGTTTGGATATCTACTAATGATTGAATTTTTTAAAACACGAATTGCTTAACCAATTCTACTCTTATCGTTTTTGTTTTGACAAAATACGGTTCTAAGTATAACTTTTTTCCTTCTTTTTCTCTGCATCATGTGATTTTATGTGTTTTTTTTAATCTTTCTTTTCTATCGTCTATATTTTAATTCTATCTATTAAAATCTTTATCTAGATATGTAAACATTCGATATTGCAAAAAATGTTAGATCAGGCGATAGAATTTATGAGTGAAATCGCCCGATCGCGTGATTTTGCTTAAAAAATGTTTACTTTTTCTGATAAACCCATTTTTTGTAATGTTTGTTTACCTATTTATATTAGGTATCATTTATTGTGTTGTGTTGCATGCCGTGTTTCATTCAATTGTTTTTCTTAATTAAATCTTTATAATTAATCATTAATTGTTTTGACCAAATTTTAGAATGTGAAAATCAGGAGTTATTAATTTTATTTTATTATTTCCGATTACGTAGAAATTCAATGAAATATTTTTAGAAAATATTATTGTCTTAAAGATGATTAAAGTAAAGCTTTGCTGATTGAAATTGAACAGATGTTCTAAAGGATAACTGAATAATAACTTTTCTACTAATTAATTTTCTGATTTATTGAACATGAAAGTATAGGTACTTGGCTACAGTAGAATACGGTAAATTTTACAGTTTAGCATCCGTAGAAAAATATAGGTCTTTTATCAATAATATATTAACTATAGATGAATTGTGGTGTTCTAAACTTGGTAAATGACTTTATTAAACTATCAAGCATCAGTTTGTGATGATATTCATGTTACTGGTTTTAATTTTGATAATTTTAATCCAAATTGAAACATATCTTTAAATATTTCTCGTACTCGTTTCTAGATTGACGCATTGGATTCGTACGCACGTTCCCTACTAACTATCAACCGGAACGCTTGAGAAGACGTTTACTAAAACTGAGTAATGCACATGAAGAAAACTTTTAGTTTTATTTTTAGTTTAGTTATTTTTACAGGCAACAAATTCAAGTTCACTCGAACGTCCAATAGTCTTAAAGCCAATTAACGACTACCTCCATATATTTTACCAGACCTGATTTTTGGAGTACGAGTGGTTTGCCAACTAGCTCGTTTGCATTGTTAATCCATACTATCCATATCCATACTAATATTATAAATGTGAAAGTAACTCTGTCTGTCTGTCTGTCTGTCTGTCTGTCTGTTACGCTTTCACGCTCAAACAGCTAAACCGATTTGAATGAAATTTGGTATGGAGATAGTTTGAGTCCCGGGGAAGGACATAGGATAGTTTTTATCGCGATAACCGACATCCATGCGGGCGGAGCCGCGGGCGAAAGCTAGTAATATTATAAATGTTTAAGTAACTCTGTCTGTCTGTCTGTTACGCTTTCACGCTCAAACAGCTAAACCGATTTAGATGAAAGTTTGTATGGAGATAGATTGAGTCCCGGGGAAGGACATAGGATAGTTTTTATCGCGATAACCGACATCCACGCGGACGAAGCCGCGGGCGAAAGCTAGTTCTTAATAATTGTTTCCCACGAAAATGTTATTTTTCAATAGTAATAAGTAGTTATATATTTTTTAATTACAAAGCAATTGACTTGGTCAAATGCAGAAGAAATCCTTTTGATTTCTGTTCATGTCAGACCTGAACGCGCGCGGCAGCCTCTCTATGCTTAGTAAGACCCCACTTCATGAATGGTAGGTCTAAGGAATTCACTATGCAAAATTCTAGGTTTGGTAAAATACACACAAGTAGCCGTTCATTGGCTATACAACTCCCTTAAGAGATAGAAACAACAATTTGTGAACATAAACATTTCATATTCCATTCATTTTCTTACCAACGTAGCAACAAAGCCTCTTCACTCTATAATAACCTAGTAACCAACAATAAAATTGTTTTCGTTGTTATTATCTGTATCACTCGAGTTACAATTGTTTCCACGTCTCTTACCAATATGAAACTGAGTTCAAGACTTGAATAACGGGGTCGAGTAAATCTTAAGTTGAAAACAAACAATAACGTACAATATTTATACCTACATGTACTTAAACTAGGCGTATACAAATAAATATAGCTAAAATGTAAAAATAATGCTTGTAGGAACTAGGCGAAAATTTATCAATTTTAAACGTATTCGTAAATCCTTCTCCACCGAAGCTGAGCCCAGTTTTTATTTGGTTAGGGTGCTATTAGCACAGCACCGCTCCTCTCCACTTTAATGTACTCGGGTAACCTTAGAGCCGACATACACGGTGCGGTACGGCACCGCTCGAGCACCGCACCGCAAATAATGCGCCGCCGATATATTATTCGGAAGGGTTGGCTCGCACATTTTGTGCATACGCTAGTTTCAAGTATAATTTATTTCTAGTTCTTTTTGTTCAGAAAGTCTCGTTCTTGTCCAGTTAACACGTATTTCCAGGATATTTTACGCGTTAAACGCAGAGCTATAAAAATAGTTTATCGTGAGCCTATCGCGGGTCACTGCTGGACATAGGCCTCGCCAATTGCACGCCACTTTGTTCTATCCTCGGCTACTCGCATCCAGCTCTTGCCAGCCGTTTTGCGTAAATCATCACTCCACCTGGCCTGAGGGCGTCCTACACTACGTTTGCCGAGACGCGGTCTCTACTCAAGAACTCATTTACCCCAACGGTTGTCGGTTTTTCGGTTGGCCAGCCCACTGCCACTTCAGCTTGCTAATCCTGTAGGCTATGTCGATAACTTTGGTTCTCTGCTGAATCACCTCATTTCTGATTTTGTCCCTAAGAGAAACTCCAAGCATAGCCCTTTCCATATAAAAATAGTTACATGTCAGTGTGCCGCCATTGTTACAACTCGCATAGGCGTTCACACGGACGGTGCGGCGCCACGCGGCACCGTGCCGCTCGCACGCCGGACCAAGACGGAGAGCAGTGTAAGCGGAGCGGCATCGCTGTTGTTTGCGCGGCAGAAGGAAGGGCACATTATATTAACAGACTGTACGTCCAACACTCCACTGCGGCGCCGCACCGCCAGTGTGACCTCCTGCGCGGCATATTATTTGCAGTGCGGTGCTGGAGCTATGTCGTACCGCACCGTGTGGTTCAGCTCTTAGAGTTTTCTCCTTTCTTTCGAAGAAAACTATATTAAATATAGTTTTCTTCGAAAGAATAGTAAAAGTCAGTCAGTAACAAGCGATAAATCAACTTATTTAGGTTGCCTTGGTAAGCCAATGTAGACAGTCTTAGTACAAAGGGACGATGTAAGGGATAAGCTAGTTTGATACTAGCACCAACCGAGTTCCAGTAAAGGTTACTTACAAAGTGGTTATATATAAATATGGTTTTGATATAGCCAGCTGGCTATTGCTAGGCACTTAGATATTTATTTAGGGTACCTAGATACTTATAGTAGTTGTTCTAGTACAAAATACCATTCTGTTTGTTAGAAGTAAAGTACCATACATTACATCTACGTATGCGTTTTGTTGTTTTTTTGTTACTTGAAATATCCCTTGCCTATTATTTTCTTAAGTGAAACACTAGTACAACGTGTAAATTAAATCCCTAGCCGACCTGAAAGTGACGTGTAAATTCCTATTTTGAAAAACCAAGACTAAATATTGCGCAAAATATTATAATTATATTATTGTCATTAACGAATAAATTTACGCCGGCTCCATACACTGGCCCCAACATTGGGCCCAACGCCACTTGTCCAACCTCTGGATCTAAAATATTGCTCGTCCTAATGTTGGCGCCAAAGCTATTTTCTAGATCCATACGTTGGACGAGTGGCGTTGACCCGACGTTGGGGCCGACATCCCCCATGTTGACCCTGGAGTCACACAAATATATTAGAAAAACGAAGAAATTGTATGTGTTTGTTACCTTTTAACAATTAAACGGATCTTAATGAACATTGAAAGCAAGGAGATAGATGACATCCTGGAAAAGGACTTGGAATATTTACTTCCCACGACCACAAACCACACAAAAGCAGCTGTGTAGTAAAATATAACTATACAAATAATTTTACTTTAATAATAAACTAGCTGTCCCGCGCAACTTCGTCTGCATAATTTTTCCCCGTTTTCGCAACATTTTGTTATTGATGCTCAGCTCTCATTAGTCGTAGCATGATATTTTGTCCAACACTAAAATATTTTTTTAATTCGAACAAGTAGTTTTTGAGATTATTGCGTTCAATCAAACAAACTCTTGAGCTTTATATTAACAATATAGATTCCAATATGATTAATAATTTAAAAACGTTTTTAACTATAATTTAAACTAGATAGGTAAAAATGGTCACAGATAAAAAACAATGTAGCCTCCATCATTGTATGTTACATTAAAATTAAGTTTCACAGTAAAACAAAACTTTTTTACATAAAAATATTACCGACCTCAAAAATAAATACAAGGCAACTAAAAAGCAAAAAATAATATAGGTACCCAGAATAACAAAAACAAATTAAACATTTTGAAATAGTAGTCTATATTTTTATTTTCGGCACCCACTTCAAAATGTTTAATTTGTTTTTTGCCTTGTATTTATTTTTGAGGTCGGTAATATTTTTTTTGCAAAAAAGTTTTTATTTCTCACTTTTTAGTGGGTTGATTTGTAATTCACTTAAGTTACAATAGGCTTATGTCAACTGCTCAAATCCTTTTACAAAATATTACTTGCAACGATGTAGAGCAGTTAATTGTTGAGGAGTTCACTATCAGCTCTATTACATTGAGTAATAGTAGTACGACGAGAATAAAGTGCTAATCAATACCATATTAAAGTAACTAAATCGCCAGCTGTGAAATATTAAATAGGTCTTCATCATCAGTTCCACTTCACCAATTGGTGCTTTTTAAGAGTAAATACACGAATCACTATGAAATATAGCTAAATCACTGTAGGTTTGGCTTAATATTTTACGGGTTCCCTCGATTTCTCCAGGACCCCATCATCAGATCGTGATCTGATGACATTTGGACCAACTTGGAAGTATGTCCGTTCAAACACAAAAATATTTTTTCAAATCGGTCTAGCCGTCTTTGCGTAATCGGTGAATAAACAAACAAAAAAAAAACAAAAATAACATACAGTCGAATTGAGAACCTCCTCCTTTTTAAAGTCGGTTGAATGTCATTTTTCTTTTCCCAGTCGATAGACGTGAAGTTGTAAACATTGCGAATAATCTCAAAAATAAAACTAGCTATGGTGTAGATGGTATTCCAGTAAATATTGTTAAGAATAGTATAACTTATACTGCAGATGTCCTTGTTTATATTATAAATCTTATGCTAGAAACTGGTGTATTCCCAGACTGTCTAAAGATAGCCGTAATTAAACCTTTATATAAAAAAGGAAACAAACGGGATATGAACAATTACCGACCTATAGCTCTTTTACCTAGTTTTTCCAAAATCTTTGAGAAGGTCATACATAATAGGTTGATTACATTCTTTGACCGTCACCAAGTGCTAAGCCCCTATCAATTCGGCTTTCAGAAAAATAAAAGCACTTCATCGGCCATTTTCAAGCTTTTCGATAGCATATGGGATAACATAAATAAAAAAAAGAGATGCACCGCTGTATTTCTTGATATGTCAATGGCTTTTGACTGCGTTCAATTTGACATCCTCTTAAATGAACTTGATGTTATTGGAATTAGAGGTGTAGCTAGAAACCTAATAGATTCTTATTTAAAACATAGAAAACAAGCTACAGTTATTGAATCATATGACAAACGTAACAAAACTTTGAATTCTACACAGTCTGTATTTGAAAACGTATTGCTAGGTGTCCCTCAAGGGAGCATTCTGGGACCGTTATTATTCTTAATTTATGTAAATAATCTTCCAAAATTAATAAACCATTTATGCGTAATGTATGCTGATGATGCCACTATTTTTATTTGTAATGATATTTTAAATGACAATGAATACGTAATTGAAATAAATAATACATTGAATACTGTGACAAGCTGGCTAAAAGCTATAAATTTAAAGGTAAATCTTACAAAAACTAAGCTCATAGAATTTAGAAATTACAAAACTAAACCACCGAAGTTAAATATATTAAATTCAGGCACTAACATAGAAGAGGTTGATCATATCAACTTTCTAGGTGTCACGATCGATCATCATTTAAATTGGAAGAATCATATAGAGAAGATAAATAAAAAAAATCAACCTTCAGTTATGCTTTATCCATACTTGTTGAAACGACCTCTGAAAACACTGCTAAGTCAGCTTATTATGGTTATGTGTTTCCTTTACTGACTTACGGTATTATATACTGGGGTAATTCGACTGATATACAATCCACCTTCATCTTACAAAAAATATGTCTTCGTACTATCTACAATATGCGAAATATCGAGTCACTAAGATCTGTGTTTACCAAAGAAGGTTTCCTTACACTTACGGGCATTTACTTGTTGGAGCTGTGTCTGTTTGTCAAAAATAATATATCATATTTTGATCTCAAGTGTCATCACAAATGTAATTTAAGAAATAAATACAAATATAATTTAGTTTTACCTAATATAAAGAATATGATTTATTATAAAAGCACATACATCACAGCAATCAGAGTATTTAATCACTTACCCATAGAGATTAAAAAACTAGAAGGAATGTTATTTAAAAAAACATTGAAAAAATGGCTAACTGATAATGCTTTTTATAACATGTCTGAATATTTTGCCACTAAGTAACAATCTCTGTACTGTACAATTTTGAATTACCTATTTAAATAAGAAATTGCAACGCCCGTACGGGCAGACTGTTGGAACTAATTGTTTTTCTTGTCATCTATGTACACAGTTTATGCAATAAATGTCTTTGTCTTTGTCTTTGTCTTTGTCTTTGAAAATACCTGCCAGCTGTTAAGAAAATTAGTCGAGTTATGAATACTCATTGATGTAGATCATCTGAATGTCTCCGTAGTATTTCCATAGCTTATATCGATAAATATTAATTACATTTACATAGTATTTTTGGCAATACATATTGTGTGATCCACAAATTGTTGTTCCGGGTCTGGGTGTACTTTGTGTCCGTGACTTGTATGTTTGTAAAGTCCCCCGTGAGACAGGTCTTGTACCCTACTGCGGGAGTTGTCTTTTTAAAAAAAAAAATTATATATACATATATCTCACGCCAATTTAATCATTGACTCTATCTAAATTATTATTTTGGTACTCTGTAATCACTAGTCACTCGTTCTTTGCACTTTAATGTAATAACTGCCATCTACGTAGTTGAAACTAATAAATCATATTGCAAAAAGATTATATTTAATTTTTTAATTTAATTTTTTTTTTGCCTCTAACATTAAAACTTTAGAAACAAATAACCATAATTTTATTTTATCAAGTTCATCATTTTTCTGCTTTCAACTCACACTTTGAGCAACAGTTTCGCTGAAAAATAAAATTCAAGTGCGCAATCAAATTAGAATTTCAATTTGTCTCGGCAATGCAATTCTGGTTGGAGGCTCCCTCGGAATGGTTGCCTGGCAACTGCGGGGCATCAACATAAACCACCGTGTAACAAAATGATAAGATCTTTGCCTGGAATCGGACGTTTTGTATGCATTTTGTACTAAAATAATTGGAAGTACTAACCCTAAACATAAATTAGGAGTTATAGATAAGGGATTTACGATAGTACGAACTACAAATTTCGCAATTTTAAAAAGTAGAAGACTCTGTACGAGTCTTTTATTTATGAAGCTAGATTATTTTTATATGAAGTCAAAGCGTTTTTCAAAAAGACATCCATTATCCAACAATCATTATTGTGAAACAACAAAGCTATAAAATTTAATGCAAAAATAATGAACAAACTGACAAAGACAGTGATTATATTTGTAAGAGTTTTAAAGAAATTACTTTTATAATGCCAGGATTTGCGTAATTGAATGTTTTTGCAGGTCCTTTAATAAAACACTGAGATTATTATAATTACGTTCAATTGTTTTACGGATTACTCGAAACTGGACATGTTTCAAAAGATTAATTATAACCCATTAACGCATCTTTTAAGACATTATTATTATTTGCTATTTACCGAATTATAATATTATCTATTGAATTTGTGGGGTCCCTGACTCAGTGGCGGCCGAGCAGATCGAGATATCTGCGAGGTTAAGTAACGTTACCACTGTCGCTCTATAGATGGGTGATCGTTTTCGAACATTATCATACCCCTCCATGCCTTAGAGAACACGTTAAGCTATCGGTACTGCGCCTAATCTCTCTTCGGTCGTGTCGCATTTAGTCCCATCGGACTGTGAGAGTGCGGGAATAGAGAGTGCGCTTGTGTCTGCGCATACACTTGTGCACTAAAATATATTCTGCGTAGTCGGCTAGTCTCTAATGCCGCCGTAACCGGCTTTGGTTATTAATATTATATTATATAATATTTGAGACCATTATTATAATATTTAAGGTAACACATCACTCCAAAAATAAGAGAGTCCAACAAATAGGGTCCTCTGACCAGACGAAGTGATCGCGCCTCAAGATGTCAGTGGCGGATTCACTTATTTGCTCCCAGAAGGCTATTTATATATTGCCGCCCTTTCTAACCTCTTCAATTCGATACCCTACTTCACATATTAATAACATTTTTCTTGTCAACGCAATTGGAACTTAATTATTTCTGCTCTATTGTACTGTCTGGCATCCTATCCCATATCCCTGGCTCTGATGATAATCTGTGGGAACGTATTCTCGTTAAAAGGTTCTTGTATTGAAATCTCTTAACAGAGATAAAGAATTTAAGTATTTCGGCTCCATGCGGTGAGAAAGATATTACAAAAATATCACTGTCTGGCATCCTATGCGACTTTCGTATGTCGATCAAAACTAAGGGCAATGTATTTCAAAGAGCAGTAAGACCAACTCTACTCTAAGGATATGAATGCTGGCCTATAAAAAAATTAGGCGAACAAAAAGTTCACGTCACAGAGATGAAGCTAGCTGGGCAGATGGAGTCTATGGACCCAATAAAATAAGAAATGAATATATCCGTGGTGGTGCAAAGTGCTTAGTATTTTTTTGTAAATAGTATTCAGTATACTGATAGTACTAAAATATCGTATTTTTTTGCGTTCTGTTAGTGTATTTTTCTTTTAATATTTTTTTCTGTAACACAATTTTTTTGGGCCTATTTAGCGCCCATAAAATCTGCCGCCCATGTCTCGAGCCTACGTAGCCTGCTGGTAAATCCGCCACTACAAGATGGTATAGGTACCTAATTCAATTCAAATCTTGAAGCTACGGTCTAAACTAGCATGTTTAGGGTTTGTTAGTTTAATTTCTAACAAGTCGGTATTTTCATTTTATGCTCCATGGCAAGAGGAGAGTAGGGCCAAAGTCCCTCTATTTATGAACGGTAGTGACAGCCATGTTCGTCACAATGCTTGAAAGAGTAACATTAGCGACCGAACCGCATACTGTTATACTCACAAATCTATTCTAATATTACGAAAATATATATATTACGGGTCTTAATCGCATGAATAATTTAAGGTAAAATACCTTGTTTATTGCCCGACGTTTCGATCATATTGCAACGGCCGTGGTCACGGGTAGACAGTTTGGTTGTTTGAAAGAGATAATCTCAGGTACAGCTCCGAATTAAAAAAAAAATTAACTGTTAAATAGCCCTTTTATTTAGAAAGACTATATAACATCACGCTATAATCAATAGAAGCGGAGCATCAATTAAAAATGTTACAAAAATGTGAAAAAATTACGCAGACGAAGTTGCGCGGGTCAGCTAGTTTATTCATAATCCGGAACCGTAAAAAAGTAAAGATTGCACACAGTATGAATAAATGTATGAATTGTAAACATTATAAGAAACCGAGCTTTTTGCGCTGTCGGGTAATAAACCCGGGAGACCCTAATCTTTATAGGGTCTCGTCTTACATTCGTTTTTCGTATCGAGAATTGACCATAAAACTCTCGTCTATGAGAATAATAATGTATTTCTATCAAAATAGAAATCGAGGCACCGAGTTCTCTTCAATTAAGCTTAAAATATTTAATAAGCAAACGTATTTAATAATTATTGATACAAAATAATTTCCTCAAAATAAAGTATTTAAAAATATTATGTATATAATATAAATAATAAATAAGCACTTTTAGGTAAAAACTATACCTGTTTGTTAGCTTATCCCTTTCCTAATTATATTATTAACACGGTTAACAGTTTTAATTCAAACTTACTAAACCATTGTTTTACTGACACTAAAGCCTACAATAAAAAATGCTCATGGAGTACTTTCTTTCCCCAGGTCAACACGGAAGTCTTATAGAAAATCGTAAGTACATAGAATTCTGGGATATGTTAAAATAACATATATCTATATAAAAATCATTGTCGCACTAACACTAAGTAGAGCATATCTGTTAAGACTCACGCAAAATTGCATGGAGCTTATTTATAGGATGAACTAGCATTCGCCCGTTGCACCGCCCGCGTGGATGTCGGTTATCGCGAAAAAAAGTATCCCATGTCCTTTCCCGGACTTCATCAAAATATCATCTAAATCGGTTCAGCAGTTTAAGCGTGACAACGTAATAGACAGAGTAACTTATACATCTATATTAATTTTATAAAGCTGAAGAGTTTGTTTGTTTAAAAGTGATAATCTCAGGAACTACTGGTTCGAATTGAAAAAATCTTTTACTGTTGGATAGCCCATTTATCGAGGAAGGCTTTAGGCTACAAACCATCACGTTACAACTAATAGGAGCTGAGCTGTAATGAAAAATGTCACAAAAACTGGGAAAATTGACGCAGATGAAGTTGCTAGTTCATAATATTAGTTGGAGTACGTAAGAAAATCTTAGGATCTCGTTTTTAATATATTGTGCCCACAGAAAAACGTTATGGCCTCGCTCGGCGTATTCGCCAGATTTGTATACTTAGATTTATTATAGTTATATATATGTGGAGAAGTATAAAAAATAACTATATAGAAATAACCCAGCAGAAAAAACTATACAATATGACAAACTCAATTGACAGATTGGTTTTATTTTTTGTAATCGTAAAAAAAAAATATAATGAAATACTATACCTACATAGTTTTTGATACCATGAATCAGTTATGTAAATAATTTTATACATACTTAAATGAGGATACATTGACAAAACAATAAAACTCATACTGTACAGATATCACGTACAAAAATCAGTCTGTATACAGCCCATCAACGAACTGGCTGCTCGCTGAATATTGAAAGTTACGTGACTTTCTACCAGTTCCGTGATCCGACCACATTTATAAACTGACCAAATCCGTAGTACATTTAAATTTTGGTATCTGTAGTACATGGAAAAATTAAAAAAATATAATCAACAGTAGTATAATGCGTCAGTAGAATTAAAATCGCGTGTGCTGTTTAGAGTTTACCTTAATAAAAATGAACCTAAACGGGGTCAATCTCCTGTAGATTGACCCCGTTTGATGTTATATTTAATAGTTTTCATTTTATTTAAGATACCATGTAATTTAGAAAAAAATAATCCTGATGATCCTTCGATTGCATTCGTAAAAATACGGGAGCTTTTTCACATTATTATTAAAATCAAAATGAAGTCTTATTTCAGTAAAATGTTTAATCTACATAGTTTTGGGACAATTTGTAATTTATCTGATCTCACTGCAATAAGGTGAGATCGTATTCCCCGTGGTTATAGACAGAGTACAGAGAATAAACTAGTATTTCGCACATATCTTTGGCCTAATAAAATTAAAATATAGTAACAATAGCCGTTTGGATGCAACAGCGCGCGGATGTACCTACAGGCGTTCAACTTGGTATTTCATTAGGGACTAAAAATATAAGATAATTCTATTCCATAATAATCTGGGATTATGCGGAAATGTTATAAAATTTTTCATAACAAGATTATCTTCCCTCGTTTTCGGTACTTTTGAGAGCTTATAACCAATTTTTACTTAAGATACCCTTTTTGATAAGCATACAAAGAATAAATGTAAATATATATTATTTTTAAAATAACAAAAACTTTATAAAGAGATAAAAGCTTTATAGATTTATAAAGGTGTATTTAACGTATGAATACCATTTCTCCGACCGTCCGTCTGTCTATCTGTCCCCAGGTCAGAGACCCTTAGTACTAAAAAGCTGTAATTTGGCAGAGATATACATATTAGTTAAGCCAACACAGTCTTAAATCAAAATTTCGTTTGTCGAGCCTGGGAAATCAATATTGACCCCTTTAGGAATTCCTGACCTAGGCGAATAAAGTATCTATACTCTTTGATAGACTTAATGCGCCCTTGTAGTCCAATGGGTGAAATAAGTGCACTCGAAAGTGCAATTAATTCACCTGGGTGAATTAAGTCTACCAAATGATGCACTTAATTCACCCAGGTGAATTAACTGGGTAAATTAAGTGCACCAGATATTGCTCTGGAATATTTAAAACTGAACCTACAGGATAATAAATTCACCAGTCTGTTATGAGCATGATACTTGCATGTTTCAATTGGTTCTAGTTTTTCAAAAAGAATCCAACGTACAAATCATGATGTGGCTTGGACCCTTCTTGAAGACTTATAACCATTAAGTATAATCTGTAATTAATAATACTATGAATGGGTTCTCTAGGAACGCCGCATGATGTATAGAACGTTCTTCACTCTGTATAAATACACAATTTATTCTCAATGTTAACTGTTTGATTGTTTTAACATCTTGATGTTTTAAAACTAAATGTTATTTATATAAGTATATTTGGTATCACAAATGTCACTATTCGTAGTATGTGCTTTAACGCAGTGCGTAATGAATTCCGACAAATAATGTGACATCAGAAATGTTTTGAAAAAAAAAAACAATGAAGGTTGTATAGATCTTAAGAAATTATTTTTTAGAAATCTAGACAAGTTCCGTTATCTTTAAAATAATATTAACGCCTACAGCAAAAAACCTTTGACATTAAGTTAAAAGGTATAAAAGAAAACATCTTTCAACTTAATTTTTAAATTTTTTCATTTTTAGCGTTTAAAATAATGGAACTTGTCTAACTCCCTGCCTAAGCAACCGTAAATTGAAAAATACTTCCACAGACAGCCATATAAATATAAAAGTCCTAAATCATTCATTCACCCACTCATTAACGACTAGTCCAAACCGGAGTTAGAGAAAGCTGAAATTAGACAGATAAGTTTATTTTGTGGTCATACATCAAGGTTTAAGAAAAGATTTAAGGCAGTCGAGCTTTAATTGGTTGAACAATTACGAAGCGGGCCGTGGACATAACCTGTTCTCTAGCTGCACAATATTGAAACTAAAATCTTCTATTTTAAGTTTCTTTGATTGAGATTTCCTAAATAATTTTCTAATGCTTTGCTTTCATAAGTCGCTATGTCTTTTGGACCACAGAACTTGTTTTATAGCATATGAGTATAGGAATAAGGTTCAAAATGGAATCGAAAAAGTTCACATAGCGATTTTTTAAAGTTATCTGAGTTTGACTATAATGTCGTCCCTAAAACTGAAATTAAAGTACCTACTTAAGCATCTCTGATATCTGATGATAGTTTCTGGTACAAGCAAATTAAATCAATACTGTTACCAGGAAAAGAGTCCACCTTTATTAATTTCGCAAAAAACCAGCTTACTGTACATTTGTACAGACAGTTCCCTAATGGATTGATCAGGGGATTGGTACAGACAAATTCATTTGTACACTCATCAATCTAGCATTGTACGAGTAAAGCTGAGGGCTGGGTTTTCGGAAAAAAAATCTACAACTGAAGCAGTTTTAGCGTAGTTGTATTAGAAGGACTTTTTTTATTCCTCTTTCAATTCAAAATTTAATTTAATGGCTGTCTCGATGGCGCACTAGTTGTATGTATGACTAAAGCGAAGAGATCGTAGATTCGATTTTCACACGCGACAAAAGTTTGTGTATCCATAGTGACTGCCTCTGTGGCGCGGTGGGAGTGTATCCGACTGCAACGCAAGAGGTCGTGGGTTCGATCCCCACCCAGGATAAAACTTTGTGTGATGAGCACGATGGTTTATTCCGTGTCTGGGTGTTATTTATCTTTAATATGTATGTATTTAGAAATATATAAGTACATATGTTTATCAGTTATCTGGTTTCCATAGTACAAGCTCTGCTTAGTTTGGGATCAGATAGCGTTGTGTGAGCTGTCCCAAGATATTATTATTATTATAAACATGTGTTCTGATTTGGGTGTACTTTGTGTACGTTATTTGTCCGTAAAGTATTCACAGGGCTTACTGGACTTGTACCCTATCAGGCATAAGTATGTTAGTTGTTCTACGTACAACGTACAAATAAAAAATCCGCTTATCTCACAATAGTCACTTTTATTTGGTTATATAGACTTCTTGATCTACTCTCTTAGTTCCTTTTACTCTTAAGAATAAATTAAACAGAAGTACTTTCACGTCTGTAAAATTTATTGCTCAAACGTAAGTGGGCTTGGTTCCGCTCACAGTAGAAATTCGGCTCGAATGAGTTCCATTGAGCCATTGAAAAAATATTGATATATTGGTTATTGTTTCAAAATTCTTTGCTAATTTAATCTTTTACTAATTATATTGAATATTAATATTGAAGCTTTATACACCCTTCACTTGGACTAACATTTGGATTTAGGATATAAATCACTTCATAATTGCATCATAATACAATTTTCCAAAACATTGCCATAAAACAAAGCATTTGGTGCAGAACTATAATCAAGTCATTATTGATACTTTTAATTCTTGAAATAAATCTGAACCCGATGGGTAATCCTAACAAATATTTTATTATCACATTTGCCCATAAGTACCTATTTTAACTATGACTTGATTTACTTCTGCATGCATTTTTAACGTACAAAGGAAAAATTGGACGTCAAGTGGGTCAACTCATAGGTATTTTGTACCAATCGGTTTACCAAGTATACTACCTAGACCCTGTACTCGAATTTTACCTTTATTTTAGTGACAAATTCTAGGACATATTTAAATATCCTCTTTACTAATATTACGTGTATTTTAACAATTTTTAAGTGGCATTCTTCTTTTATTCTAGTATCCTTTATGCTAATATGACGTATATTGTCAACAGAACAAGGCGCCCTTACAATAGTGCGTCGCTCCTCCAGTCGTGGTAAGGCAGAAAGCTCAACGCCTACCGACGAACAACTCGACTCACTCGATTTGGATACTGAGCACTTGCCCGCTGTCGACACGCCCGATGCTTGCGATAAAGCCGCGCTTAGGTATGTAAAACCCTTAACAATACAATGTATTATTGTAATTGTATGTATATAAAGTCCCTCGCAACACAGGACTTGTACCCTTGTTGTAGATGTATTTTTAGTAAAAAGTAAAATCGCCTTTTATGATTATCAATAATTTTCATATAACTTAATCTATCTTGGTGGTTATTATAGGCTGTCTATTTTATTTTTATTTTCCATATTATACAATCAATGATCAGAAACTGAACGAAGGACATCCGATCTGCAATCTGATACCACCGATACCACCCACCGAGCTGTATTCAACTTCAAATAATCTTCCCTTGCAGCGGTATATCATCATTCAGGTTTTATTCACTCTCACACTACCACAGAGCGTATAAACCTATTAGATATCTGTACACACTACAAAAGAATCTATGTAGGTATAATTAGAATGAACATATCACTTAGAGTGAGAACTTGGCTTGACTGCCTTCGCTGCGCAGTAAGGGACCGTCTCCACGAGCGAGAGATTATCGTCGTGTCACCTATTTCTATACACTCTCTTAGACACACGGTCTCCACACGGCGATAATGTCGCCGCGTTCCGACGAGTAGCTGTGTGCGAGAGAAACATCAAAGTATCGCCGCGCTCTCGCTGCGGAACGTGGCGCTTTCGCAGCGAGAGCGCGGCGAGCGCCCTGACCATAGATACTGTCACAATTAAAAAAACTTAATAATGTCATTCTTATAGATATGTACCGATATGCACTGCGACCACGTTAAGTGTGACCTGATCCTGCGAAACCATTTCTTTATAGTTAGCTATACTGGTTACTGTTTAAATCGCAACAGTCCAGTAAACCGTCATCCACATTTTTTGGCGCAGTTTTCTCTTGAAATAATTATCAATGTACAAGTTATTTGTTCAATTAGAAACATTATTACAAAAATGTTTCAATGAATATTCAAAATTTAATATTCAATTGAATTAATTGCATAATTTCGGAATCAATTTAATTTATTTTAATTACTGGACGCTCTTGATCACGTGATCAAAGTACTGAGAGCATTGGCCAGTGTTCGCAGTAAAAACTGGCAAAGATTTATGACGTCACATACGTCTCTAGGATACTGCGGCAGTATCTTGTCAGTCCTTAACGAAACGATTGTTTCCCGAGTAAAAGCACTGGACAGTGGTAGCGGTGTATATCGGAACATACCCATGAATAGTATGAGCGTCAATATGGCGGGACCAGGTGGATGGATTTCAAAACTACATAATATACAAATGCAGTACCTTTTTGCTACTATTTCCTCAATATATATTCAGTAATTAAATTAAAATAAGTGGTCCAAGTTGATAGCCTGCTCAGAGGCTTAGCCTTCCTATACACAAGTACAATACCTTATTGCTACCTCACGATTATCAATTGCATAAATTGTTTCAAAAATATCCACCGTAAACTATCTTCCCGCCATCTTGACGATTAGGCTATTTGGTATTGCAAGTCGAAGGGCAGCTTAAATTTTAATTTTCGATGAGTTACCATTTAATACCTATTTGCTACCTTTAAATTTTGTAAAATATCTTGCTTGGATTATGTAAAAAGCCTGAAGAAATATAAAACACTAGCTGAGTTGTGCAACTTCATTTGCGTCAATTTTCCCCATTTTTGCAAAATGTTTTGTTGATGTTCCGCTCCTATTAGGCGTAGCGTGATATTATATAACCTTCCTCGATAAATTGGCCATACAACACTGAAAGAATGGTTCAACCATTACCAGTAGTTTCTGAGATTATCGCATTCAACGAAAAAGAATTGGCAAGCTTGTCAACATTATCAGACAAAGCGAGGGTAAGCCATAAATACGAAGTGGTGGTGTGTGTCCGACTGCTACGCAAGAGGTCGTGGCTTCGATTTCCACACGGGACACCACTTTTGTTGTTCCCAGTCTGTGTGTTCTTTGTGTCTGTGACTTATATGTTTGTAAAGTCCCCCGCGACACTGGGCTTGTACACTACTGCGATGGTTTCGAGTTAATGTGTATGTTCATAAAATCATAAATTGTCTGTTAAAATATACAGATCTAATTTCATGGCTGAAAAATTGCAGATAAGTCTCATTCCGTTCTAAATAATAATTATGAGTCACAAAGGCAATATACTGAACACAAAACAAGGAAACAATTTTGGTTAGGTGAGGAAAATACAACAACGCCATTTCAAAGAGACGTCCCAAAAAGCTTTGTATCAACCAATAACAGAGGGTAACGATGTCAAGTAAATTTTGCTAGAAAAATATCAAATTTCATCTCCTTGATAACCTAATTTCAAATTTCCTTCACAACTTTGTTATGTATTTACTTATTAACTGTGTTATATACACGACCCGTCCCTACTTTGCTAGAATTTTTCTTCACTTTTTCATAACATTTTATCTTATAATGTTTATACATCCTTCCGGACAATGCTATGACTTAATGACGGCCAACCAGATTGAGAGATTAGCGAGGTTTAGAAACTTCGTCGGATTTCCGCCAAATCAGGCTATGAGAGTGAAGTAATAGCGAGTGCATGATCAGATTGGTTGCCGTAACCGAAATTGGAAAAGTAAACATTTTTATTATTTAACTGCCGTTCTTTAGACAGTTTAACAATAAACATGTTCTCTGTAATAGTATCTTCTAAATGGTAATGAAAACCGTATAAAAAACTAGTGAGTAGCTATTTTAGTATAACCACAGTTCACATATATCTAACTATGGGTTTAACTAACAACTTGTTATGCATCTATGTATGTACTTATACTGAATTCTAAATTGCCATGTCGACCTGTCGTTTACTATATTATGCAGAAGATCACAATTTATGAGTGGAGTAAGAAAAATCATATCCAATGTGATTGATTATTTGAAAATTATTGAATCCATAGGCCTTCGTAGTTGATAGCTACCACCGCGGTGTCAGTTATTTTTTACAGTCATGTTTGTTTCCGTCTAAGGGCACTATAGCAAGTGTAATTACTGAGCAAATGAGACTTTCAAACTGATGTCCCAGAATGAGAAGAGCGTTGCAATTCAGCGCCGATCGGGTCTTTGAAAACAAGGATTTAAGTGCCGCTGCGCGTAGGCTCTACGGGATAACGCGACGTTAGCCCATAGTAGCATCAGAACTTACTGTCAGCCACAAGTGCTTGTCTATGAATTCGAGTAAAAATAAAATAATTAAGCTCGTTAATATGAAGCTTAAACGTAAATATAACATAATATTACGAACAATCTTAACCAATTTCAAAGCCTACAATAAACACTCTTCCAGGATGCATTGTTAGTTTAGGACGGCAAGTAACGGACCGTCCCTAAGCCTTTTATACTTTAAATAATCACGGTGTCTGTAATATCCTTACTAAGTTCTTTATCAAATAACTTGAGATGCAGGCATTTCAATTATATCTAGATCTTAAGTAACGGCGTAATAAGTAATACTTGCCATCATTCTACTACGTTTTGTAAAACTAACTTTCGTTTTCTAACACGTTGGCTATGTACTAAGTACCTCAAGTACGATAGTAGCTTATCGACTGAATACTCTAACATCATTCGCCCTCGCATTCGTTAAGTCGCCGTTAGCTTTCATGTTGTTAATATCATTTTAAGGTATTTAAATTTTGGAGATAGAAATACTTTTAAGCACGACCTCAAATATCGTTTGAATACCTGCAAAGGGAAGCATAATCATCTCATTCTAAGTTAATTAATACAACTAGTGCCCTTTAAATGGACTACAAGTAAATAAATAAATAAACAAATTCTGTCATTTTGAGATACCAAGCGGTAAGCGCTTATACAAGATTTAGTATTTTTTTAAAGATTTATTACTGAACAAACAATAGAACATGTATTAACCCGCTTCTCTTATTTGAGCGGTCTGTTGAATGGTAAACACTGGTTCATTGAGCACGCTTCCGCTTTATCAAGCGATAGAAACCAATGTGTAGTCAATCTAAGCTAGCAATAAGATTGTCTCAAAATCTAAATAACACAGGAATCCAATTATAATATTGAATTATAACAACGAATTCCGAACTATATAAAAATGAGCTAAACAAAGGTCATCACAACCTATTTTCGTTTCAACATTCAATTCAATATTGTTTTAAACAATTGATTTCACAATAAAATACTTATGATTTAAAAATAAAACTGAATGCCCTATTGGTAATAACTTTGAACAATATTAGCCTTTCACATACAATGGGGCAGAAGTTTCATTCAATGGATGAGTATCATTCACTTTTCTATAAATATAAAGGCAAAATAAGTTTGCGTTTTAAAGAATATTTCTATTCAATATTTCGTTGCTCAAGTTAACTCCAGTTTCCAGTTGATTTTGTCCACAGTTTTTTTATATATGTATTAATGTTACAGCTTGCATCTATTTTACTGGATAACTATAATATCGATAACACCTAGCGATTAATTATGTACATATACAAATACATATTACTCTGGAATATCAACGTATGAGAGTGACTACGAGTTTTTATTGCCCAGTTCTTTCTCCGGCTTTACCTATTGTTTGCGAACTTACATGTTCAATCATGACGTATGACAAGGTTGTTTTGCTTAATTAGTTAATAAAGAATTATAAATTTGAAGCTCTTTTGCAACTAGGCCCATCTCTCTCAGCTCTTACTCCCTCTCTATTGCGCTAAGTTCTGTTCCATCAGTCTCTGTTGGAGTTGGGCGCGGGTTAACTCTTTTTCGCGACTTCGGAACTCCTTCAGTTTCAGAAGCGGGGCTGCGAGAAGGACCAATAACCCAATTTTGGCGATTATTATTATTATTACTAGCCAAAATTTTCCCCCTGCTGGGCAAAGACGTCCCTACTCTCTCCACCTGTAAATTGTGATATGAGGTGAATATTTTTGATGGATTCTAACTCTCGCCTTCTACGACCAGGGGGGTTAGACAAGGTACATTCGTTCCATAGCGAATTCGAAAACGCCGTGCTAATAATCCGCAAAAAAATAAAAAAAATTCTATGGTCTCCACCGCAAACATCAAATTCTATACTATAATTCTTTTTCAATATCGACATCGCTTTTTGGATGTGACTTTGTCTAGACCCTCAGGTCTACCGCGTTATCGCTTGCCATTTTGTAGGGTTCAGTTGACGTTTGGCTTAGAGGTCATCTGGAGGGCTGGCTTGATCACGTTTTGCCGTATACCATATAATATGGCAAACGTGAGCCCAGTCCTTCAAAGTGATACTGGTTAACACCAAATTACTGATTACTAATCATACTTTATTTTATACTAGCTTTCGCCCGCGGCTCCACACGCGTGTATATCGGTTATCGCGATAAAAACTATCCTATGTGTTTCCCCGGGACTCGAACTATCTCCATACCAATCATTTCATCTAAATCGGTTTAGCTGTTTGAGCGTGAAATCGTAACAGACACACAGACAGAGTTACTTTCACATGTATAATAATATAGTATATGTATATAGTATGGACTATCGATGCCTATCAATAAGCTGATCTGAAACAATTTCAAACACCAATAGATAAGAATGAGGGTGAGAGGAAACGAGAATTCATTAAGGACTATAGAAAATGGGAAGCAGGAAATAATGGGACCCCTATATTAAGACACGAAGACCTTTTACGGGCTTATATTAATGGAGAAAATTAAGGGCTGTAACGAAAAATCTGAATAAATTATGTAAGGCTCATTACTGAATCTTCTAGAATATCAGAAATGTCGCTTTTGCTTCCTATGCGAATAATAATAATAGTATTTGTTTGTTTTCCTCTCTCACGCAGAAAATAGTTTATAGATGGTTCCAACAAGCTCCAATAGATTCAAATTGAATTGGAGTGTATCTGTGTGAGAGACTGGTATCTGTACTAGGTAGACCTGTATGACAGATTACCAGCCTCTCCTGACTCTAGATAAGAATGTGTTTGGTGTCATCTGTTTGAAGAATTATTATTCTTTAATTTTAAAGGACTTAATATCTATGAGTTTATTGTGATTATATTTGCAAATCTTAAGTCTTGGGTGTCGTTTAAATAAATGAAATTGGTTATATTGCATGCACAATAAAAATCCCGATAGGTGACCTTATAAGTTGATTACTTTAAGTAACGCTAAATACTACGAGGGCGGGTCAATAAGTCCGTGACTTTTTTATTTTCCCGCCTCTTAATTGAAATGGCAACACTGCTCCCGCCAACAGTCATCCGTCAGTTCACTCTTGTCAAAAATTGAACAAGCTGTGACATTTAGTTTGTTTTTGACAGCCGTTAATATCAGACTACCGCGTTGACTGAGAAGAAAATGGAAAAAAGTGAATTTCGTGTGCTCATTACCCTAGAGTACTAACCTTATTTTTTTACTGCTTAATACTAATGATCGCTTGGGAGGCTACTTCATAAATGATTCAATATTTTACGCATACTTTTAATTAAAATTTGTATGAAATTTAACAAAATAACAAGTTAAGCTCTCTCTTCTTTAAATTTAATAAAACAGTTCACCTTAAAATTAGAATTCAGTCTTAAAATCAACCATAAATCTAACATTAACCGTACTTTGACAGCCTTTATAATAATAATAATATAAAATAAAAAAATCACATGTAGCTTATAATTTCTAATCTAAATTAGGTATTAATAATATGTTTTATCATATAAAGTTAAAAAAACTATTCTAAATATAAAGAATTTGGCTTGGGACTAAATTAAAATCAGATTATTTTTTCTTATTACAATGATAACAGTTCGGATCTTGGAACTGTTATTATTGTGATAAATTATTGTTTAGAACATCAATCTCGATGTTCTAAACAATAATATATAAGCTACACATGCTTGGTTTGCTTTTTTTATAGCTGGTTCTTCAATATTCTCTATATTTTTGTTTTCTAAAACCTCTTGTATAGCATCTCTAACTAGTTTCACCATTGTCGGTCTCTCTTCAGCTCTTATTGCACACCATGGTTTACATAGCTCGTCGCTTAATTCGTTCATAAAAGTTCTTCTGTCCATTGTCTTCAGTCCACGAATCTTCGAATTAGATACATGCAATATGTACCTGTTAAGTACAGCCATGTTTATTATCCCATAAAATAGACAAATCGGCCAGGCAGCGTCTAGTTTTGCGATTACAACAAAGTGACCACAAATTTGATCGAAGGTGTCAACAGCACCTTTAGGGGAATAAATCAACGTCGTCCGAAGCAATATTTTGAGGATCGTCTTCTAGCTGATAAAAGGGTAAAAACGTAGGATCGGCCACGCTGTAGTCTGAATCGTAGTCCTCAACTTTTAATAAATCTTCAGTTTCACTAGCCGAATCTTCATTTTCCAAATAACTCGTCATCTGATTCTCGTCGAGATTCATCTATGAAACAAAATGATATTTTTTTAACTTGTTGTAACAAATAAATAAAGAGATAATTGCAAAAAACTAAAAGATAGCATACGTTAAAAACTTACCTTTAATACTAACGATCGCCTCTCAGGCGATCGTGAGGTCAATAATTCGATTCGGAGTCTCCCCGCTAGATGCGCGACCGCTCTCCACATATATCACGGGATATACTATGTTGGCACGAACGCACACCGCGATACATAGGCGTCATTCAAAAATATTTCCAAAAAACCAACCGCGCGCGGCCTGTCAGGCGATGGTTAGTACTCTAGGGTTAAGCATTATTTTTTGCGGAAAAAATCCATTACGCAAACCAAGGCGAAGCTGGATAAATATTATGGGGACTCTGCACCATCCATTTCTATGGTAAAAAAGTGGTTTACTGAATTCCGATGTGGCCGTACAAGCACGGAAGATGCCGAACGTTCTGGGCGCCCAGTTGAGGTCTCGACATCCGAAACCATTGAAAAAATCCATGATTTAGTCTTAAGCGATCGTCGATTAAAAGTGAGAGAGATTGTGGAAGCCATAGGCATCTCACATGGCTCAGTGGTTTCAATTTTGAATAATCATTTGGATATGAGAAAGCTTTCCGCAAGATGGGTGCCGCGTTTGCTCACAACCGACCACAAACGCAACCGCGTGAAAATTTCTCAAGAATGTTTGGCGTTGTTCAATCGCAATATGAACGAGTTCTTGCGCCGTTTCGTGACTGTGGATGAAACGTGGATCCACCATAACACCCCGGAGACCAAACAGCAGTCAAAACAGTGGGTTTCTAGGAGTGAATCGGCGCCAAAGAAGGCAAAGGTGGGTTTGTCAGCCAACAAAGTCATGGCGACTGTTTTTTGGGATGCACGCGGTGTTATTCACATTGACTACCTAGAAAAGGGGAAAACGATCAATGGTGAATATTACAGCAATTTATTAGGTCGATTCGATGAGGCATTGAAAGAAAAACGACCACACTTGGCCAAGAAAAAAGTTCTTTTTCACCAGGACAATGCACATGTGCACACATGTACAGTTTCCATGGCAAAAATCCATGAATTGGGCTACGAATTGCTCCCTCATCCGGCCTATTCACCCGATCTGGCCCCGTGTGACTATTTCTTGTTCCCAAATTTAAAGAAATGGCTCGGTGGAAAGAGATTTGCCTCAAATGACGAAGTCATCTCACAAACAAATGCCTATTTTGAAGACCTCGACAAATCATATTTTTCGGAAGGGATAAAAAAATTGGAGAAACGTTGGGCTAAGTGTATAGAGCTCAAAGGAGACTACGTTGAAAAATAAAATAACTTTTTATCAAAAAACCTATGTTTCATTGCAAAAGTCACGGACTTATTGACCCGCCCTCGTATCCTAATTAAACTAGCTATATATTAAAAAATCCCCATCAAAATCGTTTCATTCGTTTTTGAGTGATAAATATAATTAAAAATTTGGATGGATTATTTTATGAATGTTATTTATTCTAACACAGTTTTCAATTGTTAGTTACTGTTATACAAAATGGTTATGTATTTGATCATTTGAAAAAAATAATAAGTAGGTACATGAAGACACTTGGCATTGTAAGTATACATTTTGTGACAATATACAACTTGGACTTGGACAGATACATAGACACAAACATTAAACCTCTACCCGCTAGTCTGTGACGCCATTTAAAAAAAAGTTTGTCTATCTGTGCGACCGGAAACAAGTTGCGACACAAACACGTTATTTTCGACGGCGTATGTTTGGTTTTATTGGAATTACTCGGATTTTAATTGATATTTATGTTATTTCTAATTTCCTTCTTATTTTTAGGGCAATAAATTATTTTAAAAAACTTAAAAACCTTAAAGAGAGAGGTTTACACCTCTCTTATTAAGGGTTTAGGGTCCCTGATTTAGTATAGTGTATTAAGCGCATTAATCAGTATTCAGTAGTCAGGGTCATTTACCTCTAGACCAACAGGCCAGACATATTATATTAAAAACCGTATCGTTTTTGCAGTACAAAAGACGAGTAAACGGGTGCATATAATTATTATGCGTACACCACTACATGTTCCTGTAGAACACATACAGAATCTACAATAAACACGCAGTACATTTCCGTACGAACTGCGCATATCAAAAGGGATTTTCTTAAAACAAAAATGCCTCTATCTATACACATTCTGTCTATATTATTATACTAGCTGATGCCTTTCATGTTGTAGGCATCCACTAAAGATTAGAAAGAAGAGAAAGATTAAGGATTTTTGAAAATATTTTGGATTTGGAAAAGATTGAGGGGAAAGGATTTTAAAAAAAAAATCTCTAAGGGGGTAAAGTAGAGGTTTCAAGTTTATAGGAAACTGATTCACATTTGAAGTTAAGTGTAATGAGTTAGATCGATGAAGTTTCGTATTTTGCTTTTTCGTTTAAACAAGAAACACGTGTTTCAGCGTTTTTGAACAATCCTCCATCCTAAGGGGGTAATTTAGGGGTATTTACAACTTTGTATGAAACACCCTTCACCACATAGTATAAAACAAAGTCGCTTTCTCTGTCCCTATATCCCTATATATGCTTAAATCTTTAAAACTACGCAACGGATTTTGATGCGGTTTTTTTTAATAGATAGAGTGATTGAAGAGGAAGGTTTATATGTATAATAACATCCATATATTTTATACCCGTGCGAAGCCGGAGCGGGCCGCTAGTAATTATTAAGTTAGATCGGTTTTAAACAAAGAGACAGGCCTGTTAATGTAGTGGTTAATGACCCTGACTGCTGCCGGAAGTCGTGGGTTCGATCCCCACCCAGGATAAATCTTTGTATAATGTGCACGATGGTTTATTCTGTGTCTGGGTGTAAATATATAAGTATGTTTATCAGTTGTCTGGTTGCCATAGTACAAGTTTTGCTTTGTTTGGGATCACGTTGTGTGAGTTATCCTAAGATATTATTATTATTATTATTAGGTATTATTATTATTATGAGGTATCTTAACACAAGTGTTTTCGTATAAGTACTTAAAAGAATACCTTCGTCCACAAACTATTATCAAAATATATGAGATAATGAAATAAACAGTTTTTTTTATTAAATGTTTTAGCGTTTTTGAAAAATCAACCCATAAAGGGATAGAGTAGTGGTTGCAGTTTGTATGGAACTCCATCAGTTTTTAAGTTAGATCTGTGAAATGTATTTAGCTTTTTAGTTTAAATAAATAAACTAAAGTATCAGCTGTTTCAAAAAATCAACCCCTAAGGGGATAAATAGTGTTGCAAGTTTATATAAAATGCCATCAGTTTTGAAGTTAGACATGTACAATTTCGTATTTGGTTTTTAGTTTACCACGAAGTAGTTTATTAAAAAGAAGAGAAGAGACGTTTATCTATACTTAATATTATAAAGAGGAAAGATTTGATTGTTTGTTTGTATTGAAAAGACTTCGAAACTACTGGACGGATTTGAAAAATTCTTTCATCTTTGTGAAGCTACACTAACCCCGGGTGACATAGGTTATTTTTTATCCCTGTATTCCCACGGAAACGGGAACTAAGCGGGTGAAACCGCGAGGCGTCCGCTAGTATTTAATAAGAACGTTTTCATTAGTAATTTAAAATTTGCTACTCATCTACATACATATCAAAGATTGTAATGAGAAGCTCAACGTCAAAAACTCAGTCGACAAAAGGCACTAAATTTACATAAATCTTACGTCACGCCGTGAATAATGAAGTGTTAGATTGTTGGATCATCTCTTCAATCTTATGTACCTACATCAGATTCTTGACGAAATGGGCTCTTTCAATTACTTTCTTGACCTTATGGAATTTTATAAGCTACGGGTCTTAATCGCGTAAATATTTTATTTTAAGGCTAAATACCTTTGTTTATTGCCCGACGTTTCGACCGTATTGCCGTGGTCACGGGAAGACTGGCCGAGTCTACCCGTGACCATGGCCGTTGCAATATAATGTGTAATAAAACAATATTCTATAATGTGTACAAATCGCGAAAGTTGACGAACATATATTTCTTGACCTAGACTGCCTCTGTGGCGCGGTGGGAGTGTATCCGACTGCTACGCAAGAGGTCGTGGGTTCGATCCCCACCCAGGATAAAACTTTGTGTGATGAGCACGATGGTTTATTCTGTGTCTGGGTGTTATTTATCTATAATATGTATGTATTTAAAAATATATAAGTATGTTTATCAGTTGTCTGGTTTCCATAGTACAAGTTCTGCTTAGTTTGGGATCAGATAGCGTTGTGTGAGTTGTCCCAAGATATTAGATAAGATATTAGATATTATTAGACCTTGTCAAGTTTTAACCAACAATTTACCTACCAATTTTATGACAAAAATCCCTAAGTATTTAAGTATTACCGGCTTAAGAATATTACCACCCCATCTTTTGCCGTGGGTGTCGTCAAGGCGACTAAGGGATTTCAAACTGGAGGACGGGCAGCAACGTTCTCTGCGTAGGTACTTAAAGCCTTACTGCGATCGCCAACCCGCTCGCCAAGCGTGGCGATTATGGCAATTACCCCCAGGATTTACATAAGTAGGTTCTAGTGGGGAGACCCGTGCCCAGCAGTGGGCCATCATATGTTTATATATATATTTCGATAAAGGTAATGTAAAATGAGGGTAATTGAATTTTGTTTTAAAAATATACTTTACTAACTGACCCGTGCCCACTTCGTTAGGCCTAAGACATTTACAAATAACATGGCTTTCTATTGGTAAAATAATTTTCAAAATCGGTTCAGTGGATTCACCCTACAACTCACAAATTCGACCTCCTTATAATATTATTGTAAATGTATATGGTAAAGAAGTATTGAAATATAGATAAGGTAGATATTATATTATGTTAAGTGATAAAAACAAGAAATATCGAGCACCTATGTTGATACTGGTTATTTTTATTTCAAGCTTTGAGCCGTTGCATCATAAAAGGATCACTTTAAGATTATTCCTCCAAATTTGAAACATAAACCTTTTGCACAAGGTCTTAATAATTAAAATAAACACGGTTTTCAACATACAACCTGTGACGTATCAGTATTTTGAATCAGCTATTGGCGGACCTCTTGTAAATTAAATGCATGAAAGGAAACGTAAGTGTGTGAGAAAGAGGTACGAGTTGAGCGAGAAGGAGAGTGTGAGGGTATAAGGGATCATTTTTACAACCAAGATCCACGCCCCAGAGCCTAATTATCACTAGAGGCGTCTAAATTAAGGTTCTTAATTAAATTAGAGAAAGTAGGTAACAATTTGCGCTGTTCTAATTTCGAAAATTTTCAATTATTGCTGATCTTTCGCGAATTCAGCTAAGTTCTTAATGAAAACAAGAAATAAATCATTAAAATAAAAATCGGGCAAATGCATGTAGGATCACGCACAATGTAGGGTTCCGTAGTCCCCCATACGAATAATGCGGCTTAAGAAGTGGATTTTCTGTTGGTTTTGTTGCATGCTACTAACAATGTTATAAAAGTATTTTTTGATGGAATTTGTACGGTCTTGTGTCGAGTACTGCTCTCACCTTTGGGATGGATTCGCTAAATATCTACTTGATGCCTTGGATAGGTTGCAGCGACGCGCAGTCCGCATTAAAGACGATGAAGAGGTTTCTAATAAACTGGAACCTCTACAACTGCATAGAGATGTAGCAGCCCTAAGCGCCTTCTATAGACTTTACCACGGCGAATGCTCCGATAAACTATTTAATTTAATTCCTCCTTCTCCCTTCCTAAATCGAACCACGCGTGCTGGCCTTCGATGTCACCATATGACTGTGGTAATAATTTCATCCCGAACAACGAAATTCCGTGACTCATTTCTCTGCCGCACATCCAAATATATACGACATAGGCTCTTTTAAAAGAGGCGTAAAGAAGCACCTTGCAGGTGAGCAAGGTAAGGGCAGTCAGTGTTGCACATAATGCTGTGCTGTCTGGCCTTACGTTTGGAATATATTTCTACTTAACATCAGGCGTAATGGTGTCATTTGCTGAACTATAAATGAAAAAAAAAAATGTTACTTCTTCAATCAGCTGTTACTTGTAATCTTGTAAAGCCTACTTAGCTGTGATAGTTTTCCTTTTAATTTCACTACATATACGACAACCGTGATTTTTTTCAAATACCTAACAGATACTAGACTCTAAAAAAAAGTACATTTTAAAGCTTAACATTTTACAAACGGATCCCTAAATTGTAAAATAGTCTTTACAACCATTAAATGATTTTAAAAGACTTATCTAGTAAAACAATCACATCCCTACTTTACATAAATAGGAGAGGTACCCTAAAATTTTTCACTTTGTTGGTTTCTTGTGTATCCATGGAAAAGTACAGCCTAGAAGGCTGCACTAACTACTAGTCTCTGAGCTAAATGGCGGACGGACGGACATGGTGAAACTATAAGGGTTCCATACAGTAATTGCATTTTTGAAATTGTAGTACATTATAATGTAAATTATTGTACGGAATTAATAAAGTAATTAGCAAAAAATGCCTATAAAATTACTATTTTAAGGGTTCCGTTCTGTAGCCATTTTGGCTACAGAACCCTAAAAACAGAACATGAATACAAATGGAATAATAACGCACAAGAACATAGACTACCCTCAACTCTAACTAGGTATAATAAAAGTACTTATGTCAAGAAAACTAAAAGTATCCCCGTAATTTTGTTTTGTACGCGCTTACCTAGATTTACCTAGCTTCCAAAAATCCCACACAAAGACGGCTAAATTAAAAAAAAAATCATTTTTAATATTTAAATTTTTCTTTTACCTTTATTATGCCCGATCTCCAACAAACTACGTGCCATGTATCAGTTGTATTTACTTATTGTTTTCATCAAATTTCCAAGGGGTGAGGACCTGGGGGTCTGTAGGTTTACACCTACAACGGACACCAGCTCCACACTTATTATAAATTTCATATAGAAAATCCACACCATAACTTCAATGCCTGTATACGTCGGTTATCTAACGGTTATCTATACGTCTACGTATAGAAAACCGTTTTCACAAAGTGGCGGAAAACGTCATATAAACTCTTTGAGCATAAATCCGTAGGCCACCCGCTGCTGTCGTGCCGTACCAAAAAGAATTCAGATACTACTATATTTCACTGCATGAATACTCCTATACATTAGAGCAAATGGTGATTTTGCAGTAATAGGAACGAGTCATGTACAGAACTTTAGAAAAAAATTGTAAAATTCTGCGTAGTAGCGTAGTGGGATCATAATATGACTGCTGCGCAATAGGTTGGGCATTCAAGCAAGGACGTATTCAGTTTCTGTGATCCACAAAATGTTATTCCGAGTCTGAGTGTAGGTACTTTGTTTCCGTAATTTGAAAAGACTCCAAAGATTCATTATATAGAGCGGGAGTTATCTTTTTAAAAACAAGAGAGAATCTTATGATAATTTTTCATTGCTGTTCCTTTCTTCGGCTAAACTACTGGTTTGCGAACTTGGGATGTAAAAGCATACATGTCAACGACTAACTTACAAGTGTGGCTTTTGCTATGAACAAAGAATTATGATTAGAGTTTAAAGTACTATCTAACCACCGGAATCTTGACCCATTTTGACAGGTAATCATTTAAAACCGACAAAACAATAAGGTTTTCTTTTTAAGCTGACGTACTGCACTCCCACCGCACCACAGAGGCATTGAAAAGGTCCTAACCATTTCAATGCCTCTGTGGCGCGGTGGGAGTGTATCCGACTGCTCAGCAGGTCGTGGGTTCGACCACACGGGACATTACGTTGTGTGATCCGTAAATTGTTGTTCCGAGTCTGGGTGTACTTTGTGTCCGTGACTTGTATGTTTATTAAGTCCCCCGCGACACAGGGCTTATACAGGGACGACTCCCGCAGTAGGTTACATACTGCGGGAGTCGTCTTATAAAAAAAAAATGTACATAGTCCGGCTATAAGTTCTGTTACAAATAAACATGCATTTTTTTTTAAAGAAGTAACGTAATGTTACTAAAACTTATTTGTACATATTTATTAAAGTCTCAGAAAAAATTAAAACAATATTCTATTGAAAATGGCCCTTTGGTTTTTATACAGGCCTTTAATCTGTCTGGCCACGAATCTATGGATTTAGGCACTGTTTCCATGGGAAATTTTCCAGAGATTTTTTAAGAGACTCAATATCGCCGTGTCGTTTAGAGCAAGCCATGTCCTCTAAAACTGACCATAATTTGTAGTCTAAAGGGTTGAGGTCTGGGCTAGATGAGGGCCAGTCTTCAGCTCTTATAAAGTCCGGAACATTGGTTTCAAGCCAGGCTTGGGTAGTTCGTGCCTTGTGACCAGGAGCAGAGTCCTGCTGGAAAGTCCACGGTACATATTTCAAAAGTGTATTGCTGAGAGGTTTCACAATATGATCCAAGACAGTCTCTTGATACAATTTGGCTGAAGTTTTCACTCCTTTTTCACAAAAATGTCGCTTTGTGAAGCCTTGATAAGATACGCCCCACCAAACCATTACTGACGCAGGATAATGACCACGCTGTACCACTTGAGCAGCTTCTTTAGAACTGTGAGCGTATACTTTATCATTTTGCTTATTGTAGTGCTCTTCAATCGTAAAAGTTTTTTAATCGGTAAAGAGGATATGCCTGCTTATCGCGACAGAAGTTGTTTTGATCGATCCAATCTCTTTAATTGTAAAGATTGATTTAGGGCATGTCCTGTATATCGCCGATAAGCACCAAGCTTCAGGTCTTGTTTTATAATACGCGACAGAGTCCTAGTGGGAATTTTCACTTCTCACGGTAAGATTTTTTGCTTCCTAATTTAACATTAACACCCTTTGTAGTAGCACGCGGCCGCCCCGATCTTTTATAGTCTTCGACAAAGGAAGTGTTGTTGAACTTACGGCTGATACCAAGCTTTTCAAGTGTCTGGGATATGACCGACGGCTCCATACCCACTTTGTGCAAGGCGATCTCCGTAATCCTATTTTCTTTAACACCCCAATCCATATTGTAATTTAATAATGAACACGAAAAATTAAGTGAAATGTCGCGAAATCGAAAGAACTTTTAAAAATAACAGACGCGTTCCAAATTTAAATTAATTAAAAAGTTGAAAAAAAGAATTTTTTTTTATGTAACAGTATTTATGGCCGGACTAGCTATATTAAGATAATTGCGTCAAAATGTGTTAGAGATCTATGCAATTTTGAACTTTGTTACCTTTGTAGTAGATAGGTTTTTGTAAATAAAAGATAAGCGATTATTTATTATTGGTATCCTTTTCATATCGTGCATGAAGTCAATAACATGTCACTTGTTTTTCGATTTGAAATTTTGTAATAATGGAAATGAATAAAGCTCGCGATTTCATCGATCTAGAATAAAATTTGGCGGGTTTTTATTTAGCATAGACTTGCAAAAAAACACCTAGTAAATACACTAACAGACAGAAAAACATTTTAATAGTTGGGTTCAGATATTAATACTTATCATCCAAATAGCCATAATTGTATAATTATATAAATCTATTTGTAGATATACATATACAGGGTGACTTTGAAATCAGTCGCCAAATTGATAGGGGAGTATCAGCACCGTTAGTACTTACATTATGCATTGACCAATTGCGAATTTAAATTGTAAAAAAATCATCCGATTTTATTGCTTAAAACGACGGTGACAGGTCTATTAAGGTTTAGTAAACTAAAAGAATCAGCACATTATCATTATTTCCATATGTCTAAAACTTAAACAAATAAATAAAATGAACAAAGTTTAAAAATCGTACGACGCGCTATAAAAATCATATGATCATAATTTCGTAAAAACGTAGTTCATTCAAAGGGTCATTGATCATAAATACCAAATAAAGAAAGTACAGAAGGTAACATTCAAACAACGCGCTCAATAACAACGGACACTTAAACACCGTTCACGGACACAAAATCTCGCGTCGCCTTCCGAACCACGTGGTCTAAAGTGATATTTATACCCTGTTCCAAGTGAACAATGTGTATGTGCGCGTCGCTACGCGTTCATACGTATCTTTACGTTATCTTCTGTACTCTCGGTGTTTTGTGTAATGCACTCCCGGCGACAAACCCGATCGGGGATTCCGCCGGCCGGCACGTGTAACGCGGGTGGTGCCGCTGCACGCTGGGGGGAATGAAACATACCGATATCGATACTTTTTCGAAATCACATACTTGTAAAGTAGCATTCTTGAATGTAAAAGATTGATATTTTTACAAGTGTTAATGGCTTTTTAGCAAAATTTCTAGTACGTTCGCATACTCTATCCAGTATTCTAATAAAGTTTGTTAGGATTGTTGTCGAGTACATTTTAAACAAACTTCATTTATTTATAAAAAGAGGAATTGAAAACACAAATCATACTTACTAAGAACAATTAAATACATTAATACCAACACAGCATGCGAGTCACTTCAGTCCTCGTAAGTACAAGTACGAGTGAATAATTACAAGTATGTAACTAAAATAAGTAATGATCATTATCTACGGAAATATCGATGAATTTCATTTTCTCCCATAGTATCATCCCTAAACGGCGCGGGCGCGAGCCAATCGTTGCAAACAATTTCACTAGTCGGACGAAAGCTTAATTAGGTGACGGTCGTGTGCTGCATAAAAAAGTAATCGATTGTGTAGTTATCGAAGTTGTGTACTGTTAAGTGATAAGTTTTCGAAGATGCCTAGGGGTACGAGAAGAAACAGTGAACTTTTTGATAACCAAAAAATTTTAAATGTGGTGATTTAGTATAGCCAAACTAACAATTTAAAGGAAACGCAGCGAAGATGGCGAGAAAATTATCCACGGCAAAACCAATCGTCCTTAGAGAGGATACTAAGTGCCACTCGAAACCTTTTGGACTTTGGTAAGTAGTCTTCATGTTCCCACCCATGCCATGTAAAAGTATGAAGGAAAAATTGGTTTTACATTGTTTTGTTTCGCGGCATGATAGGTAGGTTAGGTACAGATAGTTCGTCGATTCGTTACCGTACCTAAAATAAGGCAGTGGACTGTATAAATATTATAATGGATAACAAAGAATCGTACAACTGTTAGTCGCGGTACTTAAATATGAGGACAAATAAATTGATACAAAATGAGGTGCGCGAGCGCGGTTGTGCGTTGAATACATGCGCTGCGGTGCGGCGGCGGGCGCGTCGACCGGGGAGTCCCGCTCACGCACCCCGCCGTCCCCTCCGCGCCGCCTGAGCGCGGTCAACACAGCGACTGAATGACTCAACACTCTGTCTGTATTCATTCATGCTCACGGAAACAAAAAACGGCGGCGCATTGAGTTACTTATTAGATACTAATGTATTTTTTTTGTATTTTAAAGTATCATAGAACATTAATATTTTCTTCTAATAATATGTATGTCCTAAAAAATCTTGGATACACGCAGGTTTACTCATTGAAGTTTGTCGACTCAATTCAAATTCTTCCTGTATAGTTACATATATCAACCCATATGATGTTCCAAAAATTCAAAATTCTTTGATGCAAAACAACTCTTGTGATACGTCGGGATTCTACATGTACATGTAATGCCAAGTTCACAAACAATAGGTGCTAGGCACGGGTCTCCCTAGTAGAACCTACCTACTTATTATAGGTCTTGGGGGTAATAGCCATAACAGCCACGCTTGGCGAGCGGGGTGTACGCAGAGGACGTTGCTGCCCATCTTTCGGTGTGAAATCCCTTAGTCGCCTTGACGACCCCCACGGGAAGAGATGAGTTGTTCTATTCTTAAGCCGGTGCCACAGATATTTTAACACTAAATATATAGGTATGGCTCAAAAGACATAACAATGTTTTGGAATCTATAATAATCATAATATAAGCTTTTTCATTATTTCTCAAAGCGTAGTTTTAACCTTTTGTGCTATGCTGGATGTAGACAAAACAGTTCGAAATTATTTTTAAATAAATTTTATGTCATTGTCATTTTAGATTGTTTTGTCGATGTGTGACAACATTTAGACACGGTTCTTAAAGACTAAATTTAAATTAGTAAGTGTTTAATATAGAAACTATTTAATAACAAATCTATTTGTATTGTACGTGGTAAGTCGTATTTACAGGTGGGCAAATTTAAACCTAATTGTCTTTGAATTGCTATAGAAAAATAAGCCGATAGGTCACGAATTCACGACTCGAATTTATTGATAGTACATAAGGTACAGTCACGTGCAAATGTTAACGGAATGTAGTTCCTTATCTGTGAACTTTCATCGGGACTACTATAAAAAATCTTAATTTGAAATAGGACAATTTTTAATATGTTCCTGATTTTGTTATTTTTCATTATTAGTTAATACAAACACAAAACAGATAAAGCTAAAGTAATTAGGTTCCAACCGGGTCCTTAAGACACCTTACTCTTTTTTTAATGAATTACTACAAATCCAAATGGAAACAAATGTTTAGATATTAATTACCTAATGCGTGTTAGTGCTATAGATGTGGTTTTGTAGTTGATAGCTAGAACAATAGTCGTATCATGATATAGACCATTGAACAGATCAAAGGATTCTGTGACGTGATATCATACGACTCAATGGTAACACAATATTACTTTACAAGCATTATCTATGCATTTAGTAATTAACAAATATAATTTACAGAAGGTAATGTACGTGTGTGTCTATTGTACGATATAATATTACGGCTTATTCAGTTTTGTGTATAATGATGATTTTTGTTGTAAAATCATTTTTTATTATTAAGCTATTGCATAGATTTTATCGCGGGCTTTGTGCGCGGCGACCGAATCAAGAAATTCCGTACCGAAATTAAAACCTAACGCTCCCACTCCGCCTACCATGTGGCTCGGCCCAGCGTTCGCTTAACGTATATGTATATGATACGACTGTATGAAGCTCGCACGAAATGAGACGAGCTGCTCCGAAATGTTATAAAAAAAAAATACTGCAACAATAAATAAATAATTATAATTGCTTAAGTTGATAAAGAATGTTATACAATAGCTTTACCGCGGCAGTCCCCGAGTGCCACACATTTCTTTTACTTTGAGTCTCCATGGATCATCTCGCGATAAAAAGTAGCACATAATGTTCCTCAAGCTTCAAATTCCGTACGTTTTTAAGGTTCCGTAGTCAAAATGGCTAAACGGAACCCTTATGTACTTTTTACACGTGTCGGTTTCAATCAGGGTGCGGGTAGCCGGCCACCGGTGTATGGCGATGTACGGTAGCTTTCACACGTTCCGGCGTCCGTCCGTTCCGCTCGCTATTAAATTATTTATTATTAAATATTTATGATGAATAACGTATTTATTAAACGTTTACGTTCTAATAAACATGCTATTATTTCTAATCCAAGAAATAATACCATGTTTATTAGAACACTTTCGCAAATAAATGCATTATTTTAGAACCAATTTGATTACCATAAAAAAGGTAATAGTCGGTCAACCTTAAATGATAGGCATTTGCTGCCGCGGATTTTTTTTAGAACTTTTTAAGAGCAACAAATCCGTCATACATTGTTGTGTCACTTTAACGGCTTACGCAGCGCACGTAACGAAAGCTCTCAAAAGGAATATTTTTTCCCCGTTTATGCAACATTTTTTATTGCTGCTCTTCCCCTATTGATCATAGCGTGATATTGTATAAACCTGCCTGCTGCAAAAACAAGTACGCTCTTCAAAACAAGTACTAAAACAAATACGGATATCCAATAATAATAACGGTAAATGGACTCTTAAAGAAAATAGCAATAAATTCGTTAAGAAAAAGACAATGAGACCTCACTCAAGTAGATCGATCGCGGAGAACGATGCTCCGTTTGAATGAAATATGAGATCCGGAAAGCCTTTTAAAACGTTTTCTTTGAAAAATGTTTTGCTTTAAGCTTACCTTTGTCATCTACAGGTTATTTTGTTTTTATATTTTGTTAGGGTTAAATGATCTTGATCGAGTTTCTTAAAGAGTGGAGATTAAAAGACGTGTGACAGAAAAGGGTCTCGTCAAATTAAATTGATGTTTGGTACCTTTAGGTATTGAATATAACGATTATTAAGGCATAGTAAAATTATTATTTATTTCATTTTGTTTTATTTTATCAAGTAAGTAACATTTATATCGATTAACTAGCTGTCGATTAACCCTTCAGGGGTTATTTATATCTTTCGATCAAAACGCTGAAACATGTGTTTCCTTAATTACAGCTACAAAGCTAAATACAAAATTCCACAGATCTAACCATCTAAGTTCTATACAAATTTGTTACTCCTATCACAGCCCCTTATGAGTAAATTTTACAAAAACGCTGAAAAACTTGTTTCTTTCCAAGCCAAATACGACATTTTACATATCTAACTTCAAAACTGACGGAGTTTCATATCAACTTGTAACACCTAGTTTACCCCTTAGGGGTTGATTTTTTAAAAACGCTCACAGATTTAACTTCAAAACTGATGGAGTTCCATAGAAACTTGCAAGCCCTATTAAGCAAGACATAAAAGGCATCAACTGCATACATTTTTAAGTTTGTAACCCTAGTAATTTAGGCTCTGCGTTGATAAATCAGTCAGTCAGGACAAATTATTTATATTAATATTATTCACCCAAAATGGGTAAGATTATGAAGCCAGGCAAGGTGGTGCTGGTGGTTCTTTAGTGGCCGGTACGCGGGCCGCAAGGCAATTGTTGTCAAAAACTACGATGAGGGCACGTCTGAGAAACCCTACGGACACGCTTCCGTCGCCAGCATCGACAGATATCCTCGCAAAGAAAATCCACAAGTGTTTCAAAGTCAAACCCTTCGTTAAGGTCGTCAACTACAACCACATGATGCCTACTCATTACTCAGTAGACTTCAGCTTCGAAAAATTCAGCGCTAAGGACCTGAAAGACCCCACGAAACGCAAGAAGCTCCGTTTCAACACAAGAGTGCGTTTCGAGGAGAGATACAAGAGCGAAAAGAACAAATGGTTCTTCCAGATGCTTAGGTAACTGCCTCTGTGGCGCGGTGGTAGTGTGTCCAACTGCTACGTAAGAGGTCGTGGGTTCGATCCCCACTCAGGATAAAACTTTGTGTGATGAGCACGATCGTTTATTCTGTGTCTGGGTGATATTTATCTATTAATAAGTATGTATTTAGAAATATATAAGTATGTTTATCAGTTGTCTGGTTTCCATAATACAAGGTCTGCTTAGTTTGAGATCAGATAGCGTTGTGTGAGTTGTCTCAAGATATTATAAAAAAAGGGATTAATAATATTATTATAAAATTTTAAAATAAATTTATTTATATATTTTTTTTAAATAAACATTACGCGTGTTTGTGAATAAATTAATATATGTATATATATATAAATTAATAAACGAGGTAAAGATCTAACCCTATCCATAAGACCATCCCATAATTTTAAATCTATGTTAACTTAACATTAAGAATACACGTGAGACAAAAAGGTTTTATACATTTTATTTATACCAATAAATGAACAAACGAGCATATCGTGCGCCTGATGACCGATGTTAACAACAACTTTATTTATTGAAATAAGCTTCTCTTATATGATTAAGAAGAATAATATAATCTGTACCCATTGATTCAGGAAAGTATTAAGTTATAATGAGCTTTTAACGGTTTCAGTATTACTAACATTAACTGGAATAATAAAGAGAAGCAAAATTATGTGGAAACAAAATCTAATAAGGACTTGAATTTAAAGATTTTTTACTCCCAACTTCTACACAATTCACCTTAATTTCCCACGGGAACTATATATTTTGTTCCGGAATAAAAAGTAACCTATATTACTGGCAAACTGCCTACGTACATGCCAAAAGCTAAATCTAAACATTATTCCTTGATAACAAACCACGATGTCAACAATCTACTCCTAACTTTTTTCTGTGGCGACGGCGAATCACATTGAAAACTAACCCACTACGCAGAATCAAAAACAAACGCTAGAGTGCGTTTGTATTTGCTTCTGCGTAGTGTATCCTCCCGTGCACGTAGTCCAATAGAACGAAAATCCAACACAACATTAGAAATATTAGACGCAAGATCTATAGCTTTTCTTGTTATGGAATTCTTGTTAAAGTTACACCGCGTAACTTATGAAAGCACCTGTCCTTCGATTTGATAACAGTAATATTGCTTAACCTTGCTAACCTGACAACCTGTTTGGCTACCTAATTGTAGCCGGCAGATCAGATCCGGTAGTTACTAACCACTCAATAATCCAAACATATAAAAAGACATGTTCTGACTAATTGACTGACTGATTCATCACTACAGAGCCTAACTGCTAAAGCAAGAAACATAAGTTCATTTTATGAAGCAGACTCACTGAAGTCATAACAAACAAAACTTAAATTATTAAATACAAAGTACTCCTAGGACCCAGACACATCACACAAAATGGTGTTCCGCATGCAAAACGTACCCACAACTTTTTACGCAGCACTTGTAAAAACTCCAACTGTACCACCGAATAAGCTGCAGTAAGACAATTTTTTATATTCATCCTTTCATTTATTTAATTGTCATCTTAAATAGGGGTTGAAAATTCAGTGGGTATAGATAGAAATAAAAAATGAGGCAGGACCTTTGAGAAAGTACATACATATATCTTAAATAAGTTTTATTAATATCAGCGCCGATAAGTGGTTTGAAATCCTTTCTATCCTAACAATAGACGACGTAGGTATATGTATGTTTTATGTCTTCATCAATCACTGGCCTCTATCGGCTGTGTCTACACCGTATCTAATGTTACGAGACAAATTGTACCATCTTATCGTAAACCCGAATTCACACACTATATACTCTCTTTTTAATGAGTAGCATTTAATCTTGAATGTATTTTTTTATTAAAAGTTTTTTATTTTATAAGTTTTCTAGTGGAGTTACGAGCTCAATTTGAAGAGCTGAGTGCGACATTTTTTGAGAGAGTTTAGAATAGACACTTGAGTAGAAATAAAGTTACTGTTCTTCTGATAGTTGAAGGTTAACATAACCACTGTTTAAAATCGGCAAAGAAAAACTTTGAGACGATACCAACATGTTCTAAAACAAAAAATCGAAGACGTGTGACATCTACTAATCCACACCCCTTTGAAGAGAGGGGTCTAGTAGACTTAATAAGAGAAAAGATTTGAGTCTCACATCAGGAAGCAGTTACCATAGCTTAGGATCATGGGTCAAATCGTTAGCTCGACATGTGCTTGGCCTTGGTCAGAAAAAACAACAAAATCAACTTATTTTGCTAGAGATAGAGACAGATTCTGCTTCCCCAAACAAATTCCATCACTCAAAGAAGGTACATTTTTAGCAGTTAATCTTGCTGCACTTATCTGAAGTTGATTGATATCAACTTGAATTGTGTACTGGGTTATTACCTATACTGATTATTGTGCAGAACCTGCCTATTGACTACAAAAATAATGTACCTAATGAAAAAATGTTGCCTTGAACGGTGTCAATATTTTCAAGTACTTTAATTACTTATGTTTAAAAGCAAAGAGTATCTCGCCAAAACAGAAATACCAGAAACAATTCGAACTGCCTCATGCTTATGAATTAAGAAAATAATTAATTCAATTATCACCATAATTCAGTTCTAAAGTCACATTTCCCTATTATTACGCATGTCAATTTTGTCAGTTTCAAGAAAAATAACTATGTAACAAAATGGTTTGGCTGTCAAATGATTACAAAAAAGCCACTAGTCTTGTTGTGACATTCAAAATGACCTCTCCAACTGTATCGTTCGTCGTTTCAACAGCCACGGTGCTAGTGCAATTGGAACACTTCATTCTATTGAGTTTCAATTGCCAACGCATTTTTATTTCAGCTCTTGCTTTTTCAGACGTATTAATGTTTCATGGTTGTTCCCTTTGCTTGATACTAATCACATAAAAGTATACTAAAATAAGTAAGCGTACCAGAACACAAAGCACCTGGATTTTAATTAGTTTTGTAAGAAAGATATCAAAACATGATTCCATGTTTCAATCCCTCGAAATATCGGATAGTTAAGCGATAAAACCAATTCTTCTTGAAAATCACGTTGTTTTTATCACTAACCCATAGCTTTGTCGAACCTTTGTTCACACCAAATAAAAGAGCAATATTAGGTATCGGAAATCTCTGATAAGTGCGTGTAAAGCATTGAGCGCCCAATCCAATTTATTTCGGGTTGGGTGCGAACTAATATAGGGTAACCTCACAGCACTCACGGCCGATTGACCATGCTTAGTACATTTGTTGTACAAATTAAGGTTAGGTACTCTTTAAATTTTATCAGTAGGTACTTTATTTTATGAGTTTTTACTGTCATCGCTAAACTGTTAATATATTTAAAAAGGATATAATGAATGATAGTAGAAGCAAATAATAAGGTTCTATATTATAAAAGATCTTGTAGTATTCCTACTACTGACACATAATTCTCTGGTTGCCATAATACAAGCTCTGCTTAGTTTGGAATCAGATGATGTTATGTGAGTTGTCCCGAGACTTTATTATTATTATAGATCTCCTCTCTCAGAGAGAGAGTACAAACAGTAAATATCACATTGCTGTTTGGTGAATATCACATGTCATACAAATCACAAAAAATGTACTTTCAACCTGCTGGATATTTGAAACCATTTGAAACCACTTGGCCACTACTAAGCAAAAACAAGTGAACGATCGTTTATTCAATTATACAAAGGCATAAATTGGATTGAGCCAGTTAAATACAGTAAGATATAAATAACATTCCAATCATTGGAAATTGGTTCCAATAATATTTGGAATCAACATAAATTGTATTAAATTATAAGTACCTTAAATCTAAGACTGAAAATTTCAGACATTAATGAAATATTACCATAATTAACCGGGAAACCACGTTAATATTACATCAAATTAAGTCCTAGCAATTAATGGTTTGTTCTCTTTGTTCACAGATTACGCTATCTTCTAAGACAATTAAATAGAGGTGAAATATCTGCTGAAACATTGCAAAAGAATCTACAATATGCTGCGAAGGTGCTCGAAGCTGTCTACATTGATGAAACCAAGTATGTATTGAGTAGAACGGGGTTGATATTATATGTGGTTGTGGTGGTGATGGGATTACCAATGGAGGAAGACCATGCTTTGAACTAGATACTTTCAAAACTGTAAGGTAGACTGGCAGAGACTTTGTACAACTTTGTGCATAAAGTTTTAAATAAATAAATAAATAAATAAAACTGTAAGTAAAAATAAATATCATTTTACACAAACGGTAGCAAACTTTGAAGTCAGCACATGATTTCTGAATGTAATAAAGTCAAATATGGAATTTGTAGCAGAATAACTTACTGACAGAACCTACTCAAAAAGTTTCAGTAGAACTGTTTATTTTAATGACGGCTTCTATCAAGTCTGACATAACTTTTTAATTAGCAACATTCGCGTAATATTCAATATTTCCTGCTATAATTTTGCGAAGCATGGTCTGTCTCTACGGAAGAAATTTATAGTAAAAAAATCATAATTTTTGTGTTTCAGATTTTTGTAGCTGTACTTTTACGCCGTGATCATAAATTTTGTTCATAACACACAATAAAGAGTATTTATTATGCGTTGTGATGACGTCCAGTTCGCTTTCAAATTCTTCTTTTCTGTCACTTTCAGTATTTTCTCTTTTGTGTTTCGTGTCGAAGCGTTTTCGTTTCTTAAATAGACCGTAAACGTGTGAATAACTTTGGTTTTTATCGGAATGCAATAAATTACCCTTTTGTACACTTTACTAAATAGAAGGCTTTATCATTTATAAGTGGAGGTAAAAAGAAGATGTTAAAATAACACAAGCCAAACTGAGCTCAGTTGCAAAATCTGATCTTAATGCACAATGAAAAAAGATTCCAAAACCTAAACTCTAAAGCCTTTTGTTTAAAAGAAAATACAGGCAATAGATTATATTATATGGCTTTAACATAAAATGGGCACTAGTGTAGACCTATCAATAAAATATAGTAACTTAATAGCAAATCAAACACAATGATATATATTTAAAATCAATTTAAAAAACATAAAGGTTTAAATTGTTAAGTTTAAGAAGAAAACGAATTATAGCACGTGGTCCTTTAGAAATAAGCAATAACAACTAAAATAAAGTAAAAGGAGAAGATAATTAGATCGGCCTTAATCACGACAAGTGAGTCAGGTTAATCAAGATCACAAACCTGTTTGCTTCAGTGCCCTTGAAAAATTCAGGGATAAGTCTTGGCACGTAATTTGACTAGCAAGATTTTCTGTTTTCGTTAATATTTTATAGAATTTTACTAATCTTATCTAATATTCATGGAAGAAGCGAATATTTAGAATTGTATTATATCTCTATACACAAGGCCTTCTGTTTAATTTTGTAAAAATAAATCAAAACATCTGTCTAGTTTAAGGATTATTTTGGGAATACTAAACACATAAATCGAAATCCAAGCCGGTGCCAGGTATATTATAAAAGTCATTAGGCTCTAGTGTCGTTGACTTATGTTTTACTAAGTACCTATAACTGGCTATTGTTAGTTCTTCTTACTGTATTAAAATGTGAAGAAAAAGACAACTCTGCCTTGTATTCATAAAATAGACGTGATGAAAAATGCCTCAAGTTTAAAAGTTCATCTATCAAGCAAGCGTGACAACCATTTTTAAATATATAAAGCGGTTTTTGAGTAAACGGTAGAAAACAATTGACGCGCCAAAATAATATAGATTGAATCAATAGCGTTCATCTCTTATGGGTTATAAAAAAATGTGTGACACTCGGAGACTGCCGCGGTAAAGCTATTGCATAGCATTTTTATCAACTTAAGCAATTAAAAAAAAAAAAAATCAAATGTTTTTTTAATTAAAAAAACAATGTTTTTAATTTTTTTTTTCGTTAATTTTTTTTTTTTAATTTAAAAAAATAGTCATTAAAAGTTCTGCTATTCATCGATAGATGGCAAAACTAAAAAGTATCACCGTTGTGCCGGTCGGGGTGGGGGGTGTTAGGTTATTTTCGTTACGAAATTTCTGGATTCGGTCTCCACGCTCAGGGCCGGCATAGAAGCTATGCAATAGCTTAAAAATACGTAAGATGGAAATATGTTTCTACTAGTGAAGTCGATCCCTAAAAGCCTATGAAAAATATCTTCAATAAACGGCACTGCTACAGTAAGTAGATGCAAAAGTCCGCTACATATACATTTAAATACTACCAGTCCTATTCATGCTCAGTAATGTAATTACGCCTTCTCTTTGCACGCTATGTTTTCCCGTGCCGTGCCAGTCGCAACGAGTTTGTTTATGATTAGTTTCAATACATTATTGACTCTGTTAATAACAGGACTCTCTATCGTTTTCTTTAGTTTATTCGAAAGTTGGTTTACGATTTTTATGTTTGTCTCATGTACTCTTGTTTTTTCTTATGTTTCTGGTTTGCCATGATAAAGTGATGAGTGTTTTCTTGATCTGAAACTTGTCTTTAGCCAAGATACGCTGATGGCCCATAGGTACGTGGACACTCTCAGAGATGAGGCATGTATATGTTCGTAAACTTTCGCTATTTGTACAAATTATAGATTTTTTTAAGCTATGGGCATGTGTCCCAGTAGCCGAAACGACACAAGGCTTATCTATGTTAAGTAACTGGTCTGAATAAAAGTATACTTTTGAACCAAGCAATCGGACTCTGGACGACTGACTTCAGTGAGAATGGTAGTCAGAGTTTAAGTACCTAGTTTTCAGTAGTTGCATAATACAATCAATTTGTTGAATATAATTAAACAAGAACTAACAATTATATTCAGTAGAATTTCTAATATTGCCATAAATGTTTATTTGAACGATTCGTTTATTGTAATCTAGTCTGTATAGGAGCGTCATTGTCACTGAGTGATAAAACTCTTTGATAATAAAGATTTAAAAAAAAAACGAGTTGTTATTATTCCTGCGTCCCATGTATTCCTGGAACTAATACTGTAATCCTTATGAAATATTCTGTTCGTATATAAACACAGGATTTAAAGCCTTTTGAAACTGTCAATTTCTACGAAACTTACCCTTTCAGCAATATAGTTAATACTTTTCATATTTTGGTCAAGTTGTGTCTTTTCAGTTTAATACGTTTGAACTTTTATATACCTACCTCGCTAGTGAGTTAAACAAACAATGGCAAAATGGATTAATAATTGTCTGTATACATAAAATGGGTAGGGGCAATTTCCTTGCAAACTATTTCTACTATTACTAACATTATTCCTGTTATAAAGTCATCTTCAATATAAAACCTAAAAATAAACGCTCTGACTTAAATACTATTGTCGGTTATACACCGAACATACATCTGATACTACACTACATGACGGACATAGATTGAAAACTGCGGTTACCAATATGGCCGCCACGGCACAGGGACAAGGCATAATCTATGTAAGGGGATTTTAGGGCTAATTAAAGAAAATGTATAATTTATACATACTGGTAACGTTACAGTAGAGATTTTTATGATTATTACAAAATTTAGATTAGACCATGTAATGAAAAGGCTATATAATTCAATAGCAAGGAGGTTTTATGTGAATAGAACACGGTTACAGAACGGTACTGCCACGATAAATTCAAAATTTTGCTTGTTTAAGGGACTACTTAGTACCTATCAAACTCCTGGAAGATACCAACTAAAGACTACAATACACAATTCAATCTTTAATGTTTCAAACTAGAATATCAAGCAAAAACAAATAAAAAATGTAAACCACAATAAAATGCTTGTCAACAACTTCCTACAAAATTTAAGAATCCAACTACCCTCCACAAAGTAATTATCCCCCAACAGATGCCCTGTGTAGCAATACGACGTTATAAAAAGCTGAAGACCGTAAAAAGAAATAATAAATATCTGAAAAGGTTTGGTACTGCAGCATTACGTAGAACATTTACAATAGGTACTGCTACATAATATTTTCTCAAAGTAATGACTACTGTAAATACTAAAAGCTGCGTTAAATAGACATTGCGTTTCAGAATTTACTTTCCAAAGGCACTTAAAACATAATGACTGGTCTCGTTTCATTGATCATTATCTACATTGTATATTGACTATTAGACATGGTCTTTTATTTCATAATTCTTATTTCGTTTCTTCGTATAAAAGGCAATCTCATTTCATTTCCTTTATTGAGAGTAGTTTTTCCGCGACAGCGCTAGCAAGAATATCGATAATGGTAATAAATCTTTATATTTACAACTTGATTCTCCATTATGGTCGTTGCTTTTTTCGTTTCTTTATACTACAAAATATATTCTAGAACCTGACCAAAAAACACATGTAAACGAGATAAATAGATCTCCCGCAAAAAGATCTTAAACGCACAGACGATCATGTGTAATTGGATACATCATGCTGGCAAACTCAGACAGAGTACATTAATCCGGAACAAATTCTGTGGAAACAAAGAGTAACCACACTTCAACCCAATTTACTTGTCAAAGGTCATGTATGCTTTACACCTGACACCGTCACTCTAGACCTACACAAACAAAGGGCTTCATTACGGAACATGTGTCATGCCTTTGACAAAATTGCAATCTCTTGTATTACAATCAAGCTAAAATTGAAATCAATTTAACCCGCCTTTATAGTAGATTGCTCAATTTTGGGCGTAGTCTGTGTAAAATTCGCTTATGTCGATTGTCGAGAACATCTAAATTTGATGCCATAATTACATATTGTTGATGATTTAGCATAGGAAAGTGTGGCAAAAATAAAATATAGTAAATAAAAGTATAGTAAATATAATTAAAAGTTTAAGCATATTTTAATAAAATACGAATAGTTTAATTTTAGTCAATGATGTAGTCAGTCACATTTTGAAACATTACGAGGATCAAAACAAAAGCACTTTTGATGCAAGTACAACCTGGTAGGCGTACATTGATACGGATAGGCGAACCAAAAGAAAACCTCAGAACAATCTGAGGGTAATAAATGTAAGATCATTCAAGTAGCTATGTATGCCTACTTATAGTACATTTATTACAAAAGATCAAAGTCGACTAGCTACAACAAGTTATTGTTCGCCGATCGTTGCGGGTACGGCACTCGAAAACCAATCAAGTATTGCACCTCTATTTGCTAGCACAGCCTTTCAAACCCATCCAACCGCACCTATATTCTATAGATTTCCTAAATAAACATTCAAGCTTTCCGTTTTATTTCCTTGAAATCGAGATTAAGCTTTAAAAATATTAACAATAGACTCGCCGTACATGGTAGATACCTTAGGTATTTAACTGTACTTTAATATTTTTAGTCTAGGCAGATTTCAGTTCATTTCTTGTGATAATTTCCCTCAGAATAGGTGATTACTTTCACAGACCAACTATTCCGTAGCGCTAAATGATATATGAAAGCAGTAAAACCATTTGCATATGAATGTAACATTTTGCATATTTATCCCATTTAAAATTCAAATTGACTTTTCATTGGATTTCAAAAGGAAAATATATTTTTCTTAAGTATATTAACTTTTTTTAATTATTTCAAAAGAGGTAGAGAAGGTATTTAATTAATTATGCCAAGAGCTCGTCACTTCAGCTAGTTTATATAAATTAGACTCAAATTAAAACTTCAAAGGTTTCAACATTTTCAATGTTGGTACTGGCTGACGCTTGAAACGAATCCTTATACATCTCCGATTCAAATAAAATTAACTTGAAACCAAGTAAATGTCGTTACTGACGCAGTAAAATATTTCTTTAATGTTTCTCAACAAACGAAAACGTTCCGACACTTTTATACACCGAAATGCTTCTTTTTTCAATATCACACAAACTCCTGATTTAGATATAAACATTTGACTAACAATCAGGTTCGCGACGATGTTGTCTCAGGACTAACAATTCTAGGATGTGTATAACTAGCTGAATGAGCGGATGTGTCGTCGCGCCGCCAGTGATTATGTCTAACGCAGGGATAGGAGAGTGGCGGAGCAGCCGCGCGCGCAGCAGACCACACTCCACATGCGACGCCTGCGCACTCCGTGCTGGGCGAGGTGCTCAGTAGAGAAACCGAACGAAGCAAAGTTAATACCGTTACAACATCGCCGACAATGGCCAAGTAGTCGCGCCTCCCTTCTGTCCAATCTGTGCGATTAGGTCTTTCTGTTCTGTTTCAAGCTTCAGTTTTATCGATCTCTCTCAGTTACCTGTCCTCCTGTTAGTTTAGACTTTCCATCCAAATTAATTTGCTGTTTTATATCAGCTTGGATTATAATCCAGGCTGGTAGATCCAATTTTAGGTTTTATAGGTTACTTGTTTCTATGCAAACGAGTTTGGTGAGCAAGATACGTGATACAATCTTGCAATTTATCGTAAATACCTATATTTTTTTGTAAAGCGTACCTTGTTCCCAGGTAGTATAGCATTTTATCAGCGTCTAGATTACGTTTAGATTAGAACTGGATTATAGCCCCGTTTTGCCGTTTGGATCCTATGTTATTCGTCTCTGTGATCGTCCTGTCTTCAGTCTCCGTCTGTGTTTGTCCTTCCTTAGGCATGTATACTTCATTCTTGTGTCTGGGTGACCCCTATGTAGCGTCATTCCATAAAGCTTTTCCTTTATTTTCAAAAACAATTTACTTCCTTTAAAACATACCTGCGGTTTCATCCTTTGCTCCTTGTGAAACCTTCATAATTAGTTTTTGTATAATGTTTATTATATAGCTGCTACCACTGCTTTCAACATATTTTACATAAACATTTAAGATTCTTTATTCTAGGTATTTTTATCAATAGCTTTTTACGATTTTATATTTTTAAATTGTATTTATTATTTAAATTGTGTACATTGTATACCTTACAGGTTGTTTGTTGTAAAACAATAAACCAATTTGTTCATTATTTCAAGGCATTTAAAAGGTCTACGAACTTAAAGTATTATTAATCTTTGTTAAACGAAATAATGTACAATTGGTTACCATTAAGCAATGTTCGTTCGCAACAATCCTGCTCCTTGTATTCGTCCCTGACTCTGTCCCAATGACGGCGTGTTTTATTTTAGACCGGCAGTGGCGCGCCAGCAGTCGGCCCCAACCCTGGTGTTTAGGTGTGTCGATGTTATCACTTATTATGCCATTCACAATACTTGAATCAAACCAGAATGTTACCATTATTTAAATAAGCACCTTCATCAAAACTATTTTTGACATCTTCATTATTCTCGTTTCATTCAAGTTGTAATGATAATACGACCCAGAATTAACCTTGAGCATCCCCAGAGATTCGCTTGTTTTGTCGTGTGCCTGTTTTGTGTGCTGTATTGCTTTCCATTGTTTCAAAGCTTTGTTTCAGTCATAATAGATAATTATTATCTCAATAGAGAAGCGTTCATGTGCAAAAAAATGATATGCTAATGTTAGACTATTTTATTTGCATTACTTTACAGAGGTATCTACAGTTAGGGTTGGTTTTATTAATGATGCTCTAAAAAAATGTTGTTTAATAATACAAATCAACTTAACAAATAAAAACTTTACATAAATAGAAATAAATAGTTACATCAAAATGAAAACGTTCAATATAAAATAAATAATATAGAATAGATAAGACGAGATGGACAAACTGCTTTAAGGGTAACAAACCTCATTTGTAGGAAAGTACTAACTTATTTGATATATTGAGAATATTTCCTATCAGCCCAATTGCAATGGAAAGCAATGTTTCAGCATTAGGAAATCTTGAGCACGCTGCATGAAACTACCTCCTAGTAAAACGTAGGTGCTGATACTCAACAGCATGCTATTAAAACTGCCAAACATTTACTTCATTACACTTGTCTGTTTTGGCAAATTAAGTTTACACATCGGTTTCCAACATCTGATATTTAAGAAAATTTTTCTTCATTTATTTCAGGATTCCATATTTTTATTTCAACTTTTTTATTCATAACAAAGAAATATTTTGGAGAGGTCTGAGCAAAATATTGATATATTGTTTAACAAAGTCCCACCTACAGGATTGCTAGTATTTTATTCTTTATAATGTAAAAATTGAGGTAAACTTTTGTAATCTTTTGAGTGGGATTTTGTATTCACCGTATTTTGATCACAAGATTTTGTACCGTTTGATGATACAGCAAAGAGTAATCACTTTTTTATCTTTAACAATTTTATATAGTAGTTTAAACTAATTAATTTACTAAATCTCACATTCTCAACTAACAAAATAGATATACAAATAGATGTAGTACTTAGTGGAGTAATTAAAGTTATATAACATTAACTAGACTAACATTGTACAGCATTATATAGTAATAACAATTAGATTTAAAATTTCTTAGAGAAATAGTTGTGTAAAATTAAAATCTGAAAATCTTAAACAAATAATATTAGAAAGGTTTATTAACAAGAACTTGTACAATAGGATGAGAAGGTAACTTGTTTTAAATTATACATTTTGACGTCGAATTCAATCATAATGTTTAAAAACTACGAATGATAAACTATATACCAACGTATCAAATGGAAGAGGTAGAACGACTGATGGCTAATCGTATATCGATAATTATAATCCAAGCCAATCACTTGAATTGCAATTGATTGGCGTTACCGATGTCCTAACAGCTTTGCAGCTTTCGATGGCCAATAAAATTTATGAGGACGTGTCACGAAATTATGCTAATGATTATATAAAGGTGAAGCTTACGCGTTTAGCTTTTTGGTCGAAATTTTTCGAGATTGTAATTTTTATTTGGGTTGTGCGCAGGAGGTTGGCTGATGAAGATGACGAGCTCTCGGAAGTGCAGCCTGATGCTGTGCCTCCTGAAGTACGGGAGTGGCTGGCCTCAACGTTCACAAGACAGCTGGCGACGGCAAAGAGAAAGTCGGACGAGAAGCCCAAGTTCCGGTCGGTTGCACACGCGATCCGTGCCGGCATATTTGTCGACAGGATCTACAGAAGGGTCACCAGTACTGCGTTAATGCAGTTCCCTCAAGATGTAATTAGAGTACTAAAGGTTGGTTTTTTTATTCTTTAACGCCTAATCTAAATTTTAATGTTCTACACAGACTTTAGGCATAGGGAAAGATTCTATTTCCATTTAATTTTGTAAATTTGTTACTACATATATCTATTCGGCACAAACATGTTTAAAAAAATACGGTACCGGACACATAATTTATTTATTAGAGTTCCGTAACCAAAGGGAAAAAAGTAATTGCGTTTAGTGTGAAAGTCCCGTGCAACTTCGTCTGCATAAATTTTCCACGTTTGTGAAACATTTCCCATTGCTGCTCCGCTTCTGTTGTTCGTAGCGTGAGGTTATATAGCCTTTCTCGATAAATGGGCTATCCAACAGTGAAATATTTTTTCAATTCGGATCAGTAGTTCCTGAGATTACCGCGTTCAAATAAACAAACTCTTCAGCTTTATATTAGTATAGATAATCACTTATAAAGTGGTCTATTAATAAATTGCAGAAAAAACATTATTTTGGAACGCTGTTAACAAATATAGAATTTTATAAGCTACGGGTCTTAATCGCGTAAATATTTTATTTTAAGGCTAAATACCTTTGTTTATTTCCCGACGTTTCGACCATATTGCAACGGCCGTAGTCACGGGTAGACTAATTCAGCTCAGCGTCGCCTCCGAGAAGCGCGGGTTTCGGAAACTACCCTCGCTTGATTTTTATCACTCACTATTACGAAACCGTCGGTACTTCGACACGCAACACTAACGACATCTGCACACTGGCGCGTAATGTTTGTTCGGCGGCGTGTACACTTGCTGATCACTGGATTCCACGGTTGAAATTGACGTGTTTTTTTATTTCAACCGCTTCCCGCGCCATCCTGGAGTAGTAGTGACGGTCAGTGGAGAGGACCTGTGGTTTATGTAGTTCAATCCAGTGATTGGATCCCGCATCCAGCAAGTGTTCCGCTATTGCTGACTTGTTTGTCTGTCGGTTTTTCACAGCCGCGATATGTTCCTTAACCCTTTCCGCTATTGTGCGTTTGGTTTGTCCAATGTAGGAACTACCACAGCTGCAATCCACTTTGTAGACGCCAGGTGTCTGTAGAGGAATGACATCCTTAGGAGTACGTAGGTGCTTAGCTACCTTGGAGTGCGGACTATATACAGTCTTAATGGAGTATTTCTGCAGTACTGTTCCAACTTTATCCGTCACTCCTTTCACGTACGGTAGAAAAGCTGGAGCCCTGTCAACCCCCGGTCGGGAGTCTCTCCTCTTCGTACGTCGTGTGCTTCCTCTGTATTCGTTTCGCTTTAGTACCTCCTGAACATGTGTGAGCTCACTTTCTAAATGTTCAGGGACACAAATGTCATATGCTCTATTTGTCAGCGATGATACCACGGATTGCAGATGTCTTGGATGGTGGTGCGAGTCAGCATGCAAATACCTGTCCGTGTGCGTCGGTTTTCTGTAGACAGTGTGTGCCAGGGAACCATCTGCCTTAACCATTATTTTCACATCAAGAAAAGCCAGCGATTTGTTAATCTCTATTTCAAAAGTGAACCTGATGGGTGTATGAAGTTCAAGAAATCAGTAAATTGTTCTACTTACGCGATTAAGACCCGTAGCTTATAAAATTCTATAATGTGTACAAATCGCGAAAGTTTACAAACATATATTGCTGTTAACAATGTTTAGGATATTTATCTAGATTAATTAATTATATCCAATTGTCTATTCATTATGCGCGATAAACGAATTGAAATAATAATTGCACTTTAAAAGTTACAGTTAATTCTATAAAATGATTGTTTTCGCTGCCTGAATGGAATTGATAACCTCAATTGCAATTATTATTATACCAATATTGAAACATTTTTAACAATCACTGAAATTGAGAACCATGTATGGCAAATAGCTAACAATCCAATTAGTGGTTTCAAATACATAGTTTTATTCCGGTACATGTTGTAATAAATAAAAAGGATGCTCGTCTTACCAATTATAAACTAGGATGGCGTAGCGAACGAGATTTGCTCAATGTTTTTTTTAAATTTCTAGTAAAACTTACAGACTTCATCATCTTCATTTGTTTTTTCATGCTTTTGCTTTACCAAATTTTATTAAAATTGTTATTAGCCGTTGCTTTCCCATTTAAATACGTTGGAGTAGGTATATTAGATAGATAATAAAAAAATTGGAATAGTCGATTGTAAAAGTTTTCATTGAAATTATTTATAGCTGACCCGTTTTTGTAACATTTTTAATTAATGCTCCGCTCCTATTGATCGTAGCGTGATATTATATAGTCTTTGACACTCACACATAACTTGGCTTTCTATTAGTAAAAGTTTCAAAATGGGCTCAGTAGATTCAGATATTACCCCCTACAACGTCATAACGACAGTTGTATCTCAGTATATATTTGCAAACTTTATGTTTGTTAAACAAAATATGCATTTATATCACAAAAATAGTGACGTTCACCCGTTGAACACGAGAAATAAGCACAAATTAATAGGTCAATATCATGGGCTACATAAAACACATAATTCATTTAAGGGTCTGTGAGGGTATTTAACAAGATACCAGCTAGTATTATGAGTCTATCAGTGATTAAGTTTAAAAATATAGTCAAAAATCATCTTATACCTACGTAGAGGTATGATACAGTGGATTATTATTTAAATGATAAAGCAAAATGGATTTTATCATTCGTAAAAGTACTTTGGCCAATATTTAAGCGCATATAGTTTTTACCTTTGTTGTAAGTAGATTCTCCTACTATATTGTACCCACTAAGGCTGATTTTAATTTATCTCATGTTTCAACTTTTTGATAATTTAATGCGCATGAGTCCTTCAACATGGTGTATAGTATATTAGTCGCAGCACCTGACCCCCATATCAAGTTTATAAATATTCAAACATTGTAAAATTGGCAATTTGAAAAGAGTGGCCGCGAGTTATTTTTCTCCGGCTTTACCTATTGTTTGCGAACTTAGCATTACATGTAGAATCCCGACGTATCACAAGAGTTGTTTTGCATCCTAAGTGAATAATAAAATTTGAATTTGAATTTAAGTTACGTTCTTAAAACACTAGAATCCAAAAATGAAATTGCTAAGCAAACAAAAATACAAAAGTAAATTGTACCCAACCGAAAACGTAAATTGTTTTATGCTAAATGTACTTGTTGACTCACGCTACCAAGTTTTCGTGTGAATAGTAAGTTTGTGAACTGTGGAAATACTTCTGTAGTTTACTTACATAGACCTACATTTATGTAATTCACACGCAACTTTGTACAATCAACTACATAAGTCGATTAACATTTGCAGATGCCCAAATCAACTCAGCTGAAATACCTACCGATCTATATAAAATCAATTTTAGAATAGGATGAGTACCCACCGAAGAGTATAAAGATGCTTAAAGGGCTTAAAGGCTTCTTTCATCTATTTTAGAGTGTGTGGATCCCGTTTCCAATGGTACATTGCTTAATACTGTATCAACATCTGTTGCGTAGTTCAAAAGATCTAAGCGCACAGACAGCGGGAGCGACTTTATTTTATACTGTAAAGAAGTGGGGTCTTAAATCAACGAAAAAAAAATCGATGTGGCACATCATAGAAAAAAACAACGTTATTAAATAAAGTAAATAGTTTTTATTAAATCCTCTTGTAAATAACTTACAACGACTAAAAAGTACAAAATTATAAATTAAAACTAAAAAAAACCCGCCTGCAAAAAGACAGCAACAAGATAATCCCTACATAATCAATATCATGCAGTCGGAGGTTTTAACGAATTCTGTTGAACTAATATCGCATGATATTAAATATGAAAGGAATCTTTTTTTAATTCTTTTTTTTTCATAATATGTTTAGGGGCTTGTAATCGAACACGAGAAGGGAATCTACTTTCTGTCTTTTTGTAGGCGGGTGGTTTTTAGTTTTAAAATTATTATTTTTTTATCAAAAAATATATTATCAGCTACATTAATGGATAATTATATGAATTCTCTAAAGACCTTTCCTAAATTCCATACCCAACAGCTACTTTATAGTAGTACTATACACTATTTACGATAACGTGAATGGCCCGACCCCCAGGGGCCTTCAACCAGCTCATGAACATGAAAATTACGACATTAGAGCAAGAACCACAAATGGAATATTTTAGTGGCCCATTTGTTCAGAATGTGAGATACATCTTGTTATCTTTAACTTCATATAAATAATTACTTTGATAGCCCTGATAGCCCAGTGGGAGTGCGTGCCGACCGATTTACAAATTGGTTCGATTCCATAGAGAAAGGTCTTACGGACCTTTCTCACATCGCGAAAGAATATGATAGTAACGCAATTCTGCACATGTAATCTTATGGATGTACCTACACGATCTTGAGATTTAAAATTAGCATATGAGAATAAAAACCATGCGATGAGATCATGCGTTTGAAAATGTGTTATTTTATACATATATTACTATTAAAAAAAAATTGTGATGGTACATGATTATACATGACATTTAGCAGCTTATAAGTAAAAGCCTTGCATCACAAATCGTTGCATATCAAAAAATATTTTTTATTATAATTTTATTTGCGGTTGGTAAACTAACTGTGGCCTATGTTGATGTTTGAGGACAATAGTTTTCTAGTGGCAAAGTTAAGTTTGTCATATTCAACACCATTTTTTAGAGTTCCGTAGCTAAAATGGCAATACGATAATATTATAGTAGTTATAGTTTCGCTCTGTCCGTCTGTCTGTACGTCAGTCTATCCGTCCGCAGCTTAGCTCAAAGACTATTAGTACTAGACGGCTATAATTTTGCATGGATATACATATTACTTACGCCGACAAAGTAAAAGAATAAAATCTTGAAAAACTTTTTTTTAGGGTACCTCCCCTATATGTAAAGTGGGGATATATATTTTTTTCTCACGTACCCCTTTATGTAGGATATCATTAAATAGGGCTTTAATAAATGTTTAGGGGTTGTAAAGATTATTTTTCGATTAAGAGATCTGTTTGTAAAATATTAAGCTTTAAAGTGCACATTTTTGTTAGAGTTAAATGTCTAGAAGTACATGTAGCGTAGCATTTAAACAATAATATCTTGGGGCATCAAAGTATTATTTTATTGCACAACAGATATTTCGAATAAAACTTATAAAATTATGCTACCGTAATTAATTTTCTGGCGTACGAATTTTAATCGAGTATTGAGACGCCCGTTGCTACGGACAATTGGTTCTACACTCCATTAAACTGGAATAGATTTATTACGTACGTAATTTTATATACATTTTCCAAACAAATTATGGTGAAGTAGCTATCGCTTGATAATGCAAACCCTAACTTACATTTCACTAGGTCTTGATTTAATGAAAGGGAGTAATACAAGTCGTAGTCATAGTATGCTTCATCTCTCTTAAAGCATACGTACCTGGATGACGTTTTCCTGAACTGAAACCTAGCTCGATCGATCGTTTTATCGCCCCTGGAACCCCCTATGTACTAAATTTCATGAAAATCGTTGAAGCCGTTGCTGAGATTCAGATTATATATATATATACAAGAATTGCTCGTTTTTTTTTTTTGAAGACTACTCCCGCAGTACGGTACTAGACCTGTGTCTCGGGGGACTTTACAAACATACAAGTACACCCAGACCCGGAACAACACTTTGTGGATTATACAAAGTGGTGTCCCGTGTGGGAATCGAACCCACAACACAACCCTCTTGCATAGTACATCCCCAGTACGGTACTAGCCCTGTGTCTCGGGGGACTTTACAAACATACAAGTACACCCAGACCCGGAACAACACTTTGTGGATTATACAAAGTGGTGTCCCGTGTGGGAATCGAACCCACAACACAACCCTCTTGCATAGTACATCCCCACCAACACATTCCCACCGCGCCACAGAGGCAGTCAAAAGGTTAGGTTAGTTTAAAGGTACCTATTAGATTATTTTATATTATTCATCCACATATTAAATGTTATGCCATTCTGCGATTTCGTTGTTATAAAAAGCATTTATTTTACCATTTACAACGTATAGATTAAACAAAAAAATAACAAACATAGTTTCAATAATGCTGAGATCATCACATCAACTGATATGATGCCTCACTGGTGGAGTGATGATCTACGCAAAACGGCTGGCAGGAACTGGATGCGAGAAGCCGAGGATAGAACAATGCGGCGTGCAATTGGAAAGACCTATGTCCAGCAGTGGACTGTGATAGGCTGATGATGATGCCTCACTGCTCGGCACAGGTCTCCCTAGTAGAACCTTCTTAATATAGATCCTGGGGGTAATGGCCATAATCACCACGCTTGGTTGGCGAGTTGGCGATCGCAGTAAGGCTTTAAAGTACGTAGAGGACGCTGCTGCCCGTCCTCCGGTGTGAAACTCCTTAGTCGCCTTGACGACAGCCATGGCTAGAGATATGGTGGTTACTATTCTTAAGCCGAAACCACACGGCGTATTATATTATTTTATTTATCATAATTTATTTTATTTAAAGTAGGTACATTGACGATAAATATCATGGCGATAATAAGACCTACGTCAGCATACGCCAAAGCATAATTAAAACTTCCTAGTATTTCCTACACGGGAACAAACGCAATAGTATTAATTACCTTTAGAATGCTTGAGTTTCGACTAGGTTACACCGCCCAAGACCACAAGAAGACCCTAAGTCGCCCTGTGACCACGGCCTTAACCTGTAAATACGACATTTTTAACCTTAGAATTCACATAACATTGATTTTCTTTTTTACAGAACAAACAATTTGATCATATTCACCTGTCATGTAGTTCTATCAAAACTAAGCGCAGTCTCCATGTCTAAAGGATTATAGAACTCCGACGGTAGCTTCTGCATGCTAACTGATAACACTACAGAGAGGACCGATTTTAATCCACCTGTCAACTTTGTTAATATTGTAATATCACACGCTGGTATTCTCGTATTATTTTATGAAATTATTTGAATGTATTTTGATTTTCTGCCGTATTTTCTGCCCCGTTTTGATAATAATAATAATTTATTTATTGTTCAAATCATTTTTACAGCATTATGGTACAGTTCTCTGGACCCCACACTAGGATACCCTGTGTTGTGGGACCCAGTCTCTTTCGTGCTACATTGTTGATTACTTAATTATTATTTTTAATATCTAAAAATTAATAAATGCTTATACTAAATCTATTTATAGTAGATACATAAAAAAATCGATGGTAGTTTGTGTGCGTTTGTGTGTATGTATGTATGATTTCTATGATCAGAATATAGTCATAATATTTTCTGTTTGTGCATAGTCCATTTCAGATAACCACTTAGTAACGCTGTTCTTACATGCATACTTTAGCATTGGGAACAATTTCAGAGGTTTATTTATGATATTTTGAGTTCAAACTCTTCTCCTTTACGATTCATAAAAAGGGTGTGTTATTTGTCAAAGGTTTTTTAATGTTTTTGAGTTCTGATGAAGCCTTCAACGTTATAACTTAGGTATGTTCAATTAGAATTTATTAATAATTCGCAAAATAATCTCTGAAATGTCTATTTATTTGTGTAAGTTCGTCTGCCAGGGAGGAATAAAGTTCCCAAATTATATTCTACTATTTTATATCACATTAAAAACAAACTACTTATTTACAACTTAGGTACAAAAAACAAAGAAAAAGAATACGTATCCTTTTTAGAAGTCGGTAAAAACCAATCATGTCAAGGCCACAAAATAACTAAATCCACAGAGTAAAATAACCTTAACCTGGATGACGCCAGTTAATCAAGCAAGAAAGCCGTTTATCTTTCACAGAGGCATCAAAGATTCACGATCATGTCCATGTAACAAGGGTCCAACGAATTAACCTGTGCTAAAAGCTTGATTAATTTCTTCACTCCTACATTATTCTCAATTGAAACACAATGTTTTTTTAATTGTAAAACAAATCCTGTGTCCTAATGTTTCAATGTCCGTAAGTGATAATTATTATACCTATACAGGGTGATTTGTAAATTACTCATATCCCCCTGCTCTTAGCTTCTTTACATTACAACAAATAACTTCGTAATATAATTTGTGAAAAAAAATTACAATTAACCCTTCACCAACTACCACTATCCACTTTTGTCACACAACCATTTACCACACATCTAAGAGAAGTCAAAAACTTTACAGTCAAAACTTTTTAGAAATTTACCATCATAACCTACATTTACGCAATCTGAGCAGATAAAACGTTTTTACTCAACTACCTACATAAACATAAATTTGTCTGCCTCTGTGGCGCGGTAGGAGTGCGTCCGACTGCTATTCAAGAGGTCGTGGGTTCGATTCCCACACGGGACACCACTTTGTGTGATCCACAAATTGTTGTTCCGAGTCTGGGTGTACTTTGTGACCGTGACTTGTATGTTTGTAAAGACCCCCGCGACACAGGGCTTGCACCCTAATACGGGAGTCATTTAAAAAAAAAAAACTACAATGTGCCTATATCAAAGTGTTTGGTTTCAGACCCTGGACGAATGGTCATTTGATGTATTCGCGCTACACGAAGCTTCAAGCGGTGCGCCTGTCAAATACCTTGGATACGAACTGCTGAACAGATACGGAATGATACATAAATTCAAGGTAAGAATTACTTGCTAACATGTAATGCCTATATCGTACCTATTTATTTACCCGACGCGGTGACGCAAAGTAGAGACTGTAATACATATATTTCAATTTAATTTCTACTACTTACTGTTATACATATATTTCTCTAATTGCGTGCTACTGTTTAAGTGCAATACAGTACAATAAGTACAGTATGATACAGTGGAATGGGAAGGAAAAGCGCAGTTGAATTTTATAATTTTTTAGGGTTCCGTATCCAAAATGGCTAACGGAACCCTTATAGTTTCGCCATGTCATGCCGTCCGCTTTGCTCAGAGACTGTTAGTGCTAGAAGGCTGTAATTTTGCTTGGATACACATATTACTTATTCCTACAAAGTCAAAATAACATTTTTAGGGTAACTAAAGTAGGGACGTGATTTTTTTTCTCACCTACCCCATCGTCTTTAAAACATTTAGAGGTTGTAAAGAATATTTTTCGATTTAGGGATCTGTTTGTGAGTTTTTTGCTAGAGTCAAGTGTCCCCCTAAATAATTGATGTTGGGTATGTGAAAAAAATCACGGTAGCAGTAGTATATATAGTGAAATTAAAAGGAAAACTATCACAGCTAAGTAGTAGTCTTTACAACTTAACGAGTAACAGCAGACCAAGTGAAAAGTAACAAAATTTTCGTACAGATTCCATCGAAAAATACTTTTATAACGTTGTTAGTAGCAGAAAACAAAACCAACAGAAAACCCACTTCTTAAGCCGCATTATTCCGACTACGGAACTACGGAACCCGGAAATTTTGATGACGGTACGACGTACGACAGACGGAATTTTGATACGGAACTACGGAACATTGAGCGTGCACTTGACCGGAAACTACGAACATGCACTTGGCTGGTTTTTTTTTGTTTAATATTTTTTTTCTTCATTTTTGTTTATAATGACCTTATTTCAATTTTATATGGCTTATTACTATATAAAATATTATTGTATCGTTGTCACAAAGGTCTAATATCTCAAAAAGTAGCTGACATTACAATCACGTGTTTCTGCGTTATCATTAATCACAATCTGGGAAGACATATTTTCTAATCTTGCACGCAAATCAATCAATCGTTTATTTGCGCTGTAATCAATCAATTTACTTGAGACCTGAACATGTATAGTTCATACTAGCTTATATCCGCTGCTACGCCCGCGATATGTTTGTTTTTATAGCCTATGTGCTGCTTTAAAGTAATCTAGTTTATTTTGATGTGAATGATAAACTAGACTACTTTATAGTTTGATCATGATCTGTTCAACAGTTTTTGCGTGGAAGAGCAACAAACATCCATCCGCACAAAATTTGAATTTAAGATTTACTAGCCGTAGCTTGTTTTTTAAATTTTCCCGCGAATAAAAATTTAAAAGCAATCTTCACATTTCTGGAGTAAAACGTAGCCTATGTGGTATTTCAGGCTACAATCTATCTCTGTACCAAATTTCATCTTGGTCCGTTCAGCCGTGCGTGTCCATCCATCTATCAATCCAAACTTTCACATTTATGATGTCACTAGCTAGCTAGGTCTAATGGCATGCTACATGTCATAGAAAACAATATACTATGCAGTCAAAATACTAGGTAGAAGAGTCAGGGTTAGAAAAGATTTATTAAGGTAATTACATATGTTTTTATTAAATTAAAGTTATGAATCTTGTTCAAATTGACCTCCTCCATTTCGTATGCATTCACGAATGTGTTTATTATTTTAACAGTCGTTGTATGTAGTCGATGAAAAAAGTTAAAAAATATATATTTAACCAACCGTGGCACTTGGGACATAGGGGGTATGAGTAGAACCTAGCTAGTGACCGGAAGTGAAATTGTGTAGGTCCATGCACCAAACACTCTGTATAACTATACCAGTATCACTCAAAAAATGCTGTCTTTATTTCTCCCACATCCAACATCATTAAGAATGTAAGTTAATATATTTATTTTGTAACCTTTTAATTTAAATCTGTCGGCAACATAAAATAACGGTCATTCTTAACAACCCTTCCGGTTATAAGGAAATAAGGACATGAGTGAAAAAGGAATGACTCTGTTTCCGTGTCGAGAGGAAATAAAGTTAGAAGCCTTTATTTTTATAATGTTGAGCTGACCTTTTTGACTTCATTTTCAAATGGACAACCTGTGAGGTTACAGCTTGCGTATATGTTATTTTTTTTCTTTGTTTATTTTTTTCTTTGTGATGTTTTTTATCTTCGTATAATGTTGCTTAAGGACATTTATACATACAATAGCTGACCCACGCAACTACATTCGCGTTAATTTTCCCCATTTTGCAACATTTTTCATTGCTGCTCCGCTCCTATTGGTCGTAGCGTGATGTTATATAACCTATACTATTCATCGATAAATGGGCTATCTACCAATACATTTTAGAATTTTTCAATTCGGACCCGTAGTACCTGAGATTATCGCGTTCAAACAAACAAACTCTTCAGCTTAATAATATTAGCATAGATTCCCAAAGCTTTAAGCTATTTTTTTTTTTAAAGAAGGCTTACAGACTAATAACAAATTAAATTACAAATTCACAATAAAAAAATGCTTATAACAAGCCCTCACAATTAGATTGGTATACATTTAACATTAAAACAAGTTTACATTTACATTTTACATAAAATTCACATTTCAAATTTCACATTTACACTTAACATTTTTATTTTATTTATATAAATAAAACGAAATAGACAAAAATTGATTTTCCATCATAGACATTTCTTCCTACATTCAAACTGAAATATTTCATTGAAAAATTTACTACAGAGTTTTCCTGTTTATATTCACTGTTAGCACTGACACCGATTAAAAAAAAAACTGGGCTTATAGACGGTTAATAAAGATGAAATCAGATTTTAAGTTAGATCAGCTACATCAAATGTATTGCTCAAAACATCCAATCATCGTCTTGCGCCTAATCTTCTCCGGTCGCATCGGATCTCTGTCCCCTCAGACTATGAGAGAGAGAAGCTTGTGTATACATTACTGGGTAGTTAGTGTGATAAGATTGGCCGCCACGAGAGTAGGTAATCGGTTAGGAGTGGACTTCTAACCGATATACATTAGATACATTAGATTACAGTATCCCGTAATGGATTACGGGATACTGTTTAGAAGTTAGTATTTTAAGAACTAAAAGTATTTCAATCTCAATTATAAGTTAACTTTGAAAATTATTCTCCAAAAATGTTTGCACGTTAAATTAATTTTCCTCTTTGTGAGACATTAATCAAATTTGTCGGTTTGTTACAGAGAAACTTGGCGCAACAGTTTTTCGTTCCTTGATTAAATTCTGCTCAAAAAATTCTTAAATATAATTTAATCGTTTGTGAACCTAAATGTTGTTACAAAATTCCCTTCATTCATTCTTTGACAATATAGAAAGATTTTATTTATAAAAATATCAAGATATTTACATTGAATATAGAAGTTGCGAATTGCGAAAAAATCCTCAGCCATTCGCGATGGAAGTTTTAATAGACTTTCAACGATAACTTAAAAAGTTTGTTATGCGTCGGCCTGCGAAAAGTTCAGGGTCGTGCGTACTTTTTGTGGATTGAGAAATAATGTAATAAAAACATGAAACAACCTTCTAACTTTTATTAATTATGCCACAGATACGCTGTAAGCTAGTGATGTAAATATTATTATTTACAAAGAATCCTAAGTTCAGTTTTAATATGAAATGGTCACATGATGTGCATAAAAATCTTTGGTACTGAAAATTATAAGGGTTGTAATCTAATTTCTAGACATTCCAATTAATAAAGTATTATTAAATCGTACCAGTAGATAGTTACAAATAGTAAAATTATTGAGAATGATATTGGTATATAAATTCAGTCATGAGGTGCAAGAAGTCAATAAAGTTATAGTGCAAGAATGTCATGACTCATGACCTTCTTGCACGTTACGTGACACAATAACTGGATTTTATAGAATCACTAGCTGATCCGCGCAACTTCGTCTGCGTACATTTTCTCTTTTTTTCTTTTTTCTTTCTTTTTTTTTACAACATTTTTCATTGCTGCTCAGCTCCTATTGGTCGTAGCGTGATGTTATACCCTTCCTCGATAAATGGAATATCCAACAATAAAATATTTTTTCAATGCGGCCCAGTAGTTCCTGAGATTATCGCGTTCAAACAAACAAACCAACTCTTAGGGGTATGAAAAATAGATGTTGTCCGATTCTCAGACATACTCAATATGCACAAAAAATTTCATCAAAATCGGTCTAGCCGTTTCGGAAGAGTATGGCAACGAAAACTGTGACACGAGAATTTTATATATTAGATTTAATCAAAAAACTCAAAACCTACCAATCATTAAATCAAAATCATATAGTGTCCTACTTACATAGTGTTATCGTTAATCTTTTATTTGCATCTTTAACAGAAATGCGTAATTAATAATATGAAAGCTAAAGAGTGTAGATTTATTACCTTTCCACGTCTAAATAGCTAAACGAACTTAATGAAATTCGGGAAGGCGATAATAATACTCGTACATGGTAATCTAGGGAATAAAATAGAATACTTTTATCAGGATAACCAAAATTCACGTGGACTAAAGCAAATTTTACCTATTAGATATATTTCGGGACTTAATCGCATGAATTATTTAAAGGTACGAACCTTTTATTTACCCGACGTTTCGATCGAATTACACCGATCGTGGTCACGGGTCGACTGATGGCAGCTTAGCGATGTCTCCGTGAGGCGCGGGGTTTTTCAACTACCCTCCCCTGGTCTTGATAATTTTGATAATTTGTACTGTCGGTACTTCTACACACTACACTTACAACGTCTTTACACTGAGGCGCGGTGTCTTTACGGCTACGATTGCATTGTTCGTACCTTTAAATAATTCACGCGATTAAGTCCCGAAATATATCTAATATGTATAAAAATCGCGAAAGTTTAAAAACAATAATTTTACTTAATTGTGCCACAAAAGATATAGTTCTAATCCTATTTAAATACTTATAAAAATGATACCTAGAAAGCACAGTGCAAGTTGTTCAAAACTTGGCACTTACTTTATTTCCTTTCCAGTAGTATTCATGATTGAATTCAAACAGGATTTCTGAGCTTCCAAGTTTAAAGGGAAGGTTCCATTGCATACTAGGAACTCACTGGGGAAGTTTTGATATAAATTGACTTGTTGCATCTGGGACAGGTAGGAGCACTGTGTAAGTTTCAAGATTGAATTACTTACTGAAGAATTTTATTTTATTTTATGTAAGCCGGCCCACACTGAGGCTAAAAAGTATCTACGAAATAAAACAAGATATCTTTGGAGGAAGCCTCTAGGGATTTCTATGTAAAAATTATGAACAAAACTGACAAATAATTTAAGACATGCCTTTTACCAAGCAAACGCTTCTACTAGAAAAAGTACTATGTAATAATAATGAGGCTTAAGACGAAAAATTTACGTCTCCATGCAACAGCCAAATGCATGACATTTTAATGATGGATTTCAATTCAAAGGACCATGAAGTGAAAATTCAAAGACGATGTTTTGGAATAAGTTTACGTGTTTAAATTTTAAATATTTTCCTTTAAAAGAGAGGTCTATTAATGTTATGTAATTACGGGCATCTTGGTTTTATTTTTGCAATTTATGTCTAAAGTAATAATGTTTATTACTTTTGGAAGACACAAATAACTTTCTTTGACATTTTGTTTATCACTTTATGTGGTTTATTTTTCTATCCTAACTGATATGCCAGTAAAATTTTATTAAAATATAAAATACTAATACGATAACGTAACTAGTCAGCTTAACTTCACACTGAATTCTCTATTAGCAAAAACGCTGTGAGCGCGAGCAATACACACATCACTAATCCTTCATCATCATCATCATGAGTCCGTATCATGCGGCCACGGCTGTCATCGTTCACTGACACGTAACTAAGACCACTTCAAATCAATTCATTCGGAAGGCGATTTGAAATTTCATGTCCAAGAGTGATGTATATATGTATGCATTGCTTAAGCGCATGTTGTTTGAAGCTTACCCGCAGTAGGTACTTTTGGTATATGTGATCAAAGTTGAAGTAATGGACCATGGGCAAGTTTGCGCACATAAGCATTCAAACGAATGTCAAAATTAAACGATAACCTGAAAGGAAAGTATAAATATGTCTCAGATAGAGTATTTATTCAGGTAATAATTAAAGGCATCGGTCTCGCAATCGTGAGGTCGCGGGTTCGAATCCTACCCATTATACTACCGACGTGAACCCACTCCTAACACAAGCCTTTGAGCTTAGCTGGAGGGGTTAACAAGATTGCTAGTAATGTGGGACTCAATTCCACATTGCTAGTTATCTTTAAAAAAGAAAAAAAAAACAGTATGGTGTGATAATCTTTGCCATAACAGCAAATTTTATCTTTACGTCACCAGATTCTTAGTATTTTCTTTTTTAAGAGGCATTTCGCATTTACATGTGCATTTTCAAGCGCTTAATTTACCTTCTTATGGAATATTTTTACACTAACGAATACATGTTAAAAATAGACCAATCTTTACTATTTTTTTTTTTGTGATTATGTACCGCATTTACATATATTGATTTGTTTATTTTGTAATTATCAATTTTCCACGCCCTGTTTTAAGGATAGTACGTGTATAGCTATTTTCAAATTGCTAATTATTTCATTAAGCCTCTTTATATAGACTGTAAAAAAATACCAAAACATGAGATATATAAATTTGTTAATATATAGTACTTGGGCGTTTTCGTGCAAAGATGTCCCGGTTACAAAGTGGATGTTAATATATTTTATTTAATAAAATTATGTTATTTAGGTGTAGAAATATTGCTTATATTCCAAGCTACCGATTGAACATAAAAGTTTCTTAGTTTAAACTTAAAAAACCTGTGAAATACGTATACAAAGATGGTGTAACACCATTTTGTGTTCCACTTTGTAACCATACTGTTTTCTAATTTACATAAAAACTATAGTGTCGAGATATTGCAGTTTTACTACATTGAATTAGTTACTCATAGCTTAATTAATTAGAAAAAAAAACAGAAGCTCTAACAACTCTAGTTCAAATTTTATGTGTGTTATAAGATCCACTTTTTAAGTAGTGGTCCATAATGGATATTATTTTTTATTTTCAAGTGCTCAGAACGTTCAATATAACTAAATAAATGATAATATATTACGAAACTAAACATCTATTTTTGTTCTAGCATAAAAAAATTAAACAACATAGTAATCTTTTTAACAAATTTTTAATTTTAAGGTATTTGAAAAATGGGACAGGTTATAAAATTGAATAAAAGAGTTACAAAATGGAAATATAAAGTCTCAATCACAATGCAAATATTTATTCAAAACATTTGTTACAAATTTAGTCAATTGAAAATGTTTCCCCAGAGAGAATCCATGCAAACCCAATTTTTACATGAAATGCGTTTAATCGTATTTTCTAAGCAAATATATTTTTAATGTTGCACAATTTACAAATAGAGTGTCGCGTAACAACAGTCGTTAATGTTTTTTTGGACACATGAGGTACCTTATTGAAATGCTGTACTGTACCGTTTCACAGATTGAGTACTAAACAGTTTTGAAAAAGAGTCGGTACTACGAGGTATGTCATAAAAAGGAACATTTTGATGCCTTTTGACATTTGTATCAGTAATGTTATCGGAACTAATATCCCGAACAGTTTAATTGAGAATGCTGATATCGGTATTTGTAATAGTAGCAAAAAAATCTAGGTGAGTTTTGGAAGATTCATTAAGAAATGAGACATATAAATTGAAAACAGGCTTAGCGAGATCGACTTCGTCAACTGCACAAGAACCTATTTTCACATGACCACACACATCATCGAGGCAAAATAGTTGTGCAAAGCAAATTATATAAAATTAAATCATTTGCCTTTAATACCAACTTTTACTATATTATAAGTACCTGGTATGACGGATATTTATTTTTGAAAATATACATATGAATTCGACTTTATGTTTCCACTTTGTAATCATGAGGTTCCATCCTATACGTAACCAAACAAAGTGGAAGTAACGCTCCCCCATTTTCGCAGCTAAAAACTGTAAAATCTCGTAAAGTATCAACCCAAACGTTATAAATGTATCATAATGCATTGCAATATAATCAAGGCTACCTTTCAAAATAGGTACCAACAGCAAAAAAATGTTATTTACTTTTTTTTTTCCTGGTTACAAAGCTGAGTAAATTTTTTGAACCACTCTCGACGACAAGTTTTAACCTGCGCTGACAGACCGCGATTCTTGCCAATATAGGGAATTAATGTTCTCCGAAATTGATTTAGTGTTTCTAGACCGTAAAAAGCAAAATTCGTTGGTAGTTTTTATACTTTTTTTTTGCAAAAAGGCGGTTACAAAATTGAATTCCATGTCAGGACCAAAATCAGACACGAGTAATTAAATAAGTTTTAAAAATAATGTAGATGTACGAGTATTTCGATGGTTTACACTCAATTTCCTCAAATTCAATAATAAAATGCATCAAGTAAAATACTTTACATCAGCATAGAGCTAATATTAAATTAATAACAATGTTCTAAACTTCAACTAATCTGCATGGGACATGCTAAAAATGGCCATCATTTTAAGTTAAATAATATTTTTTTAAATTAAAATACATGATTTCTTCTATTTTTATTATTTAGAAGTAAAACGAAATGTACAACCTCCGACGTCCATAAATATTTGAGCTAGTAGACCAGATAGATTTTTACTAATTGCCGTGGAAAGTCGTGGGACATCATAAAAAGGGAAGGGACGTTTACTGGCGAAAATGCCCACTTACCACATTTTTAAAAATATTTACATGAAGTTGTAAAAAAATTCAAACTGCCGTAAATTTTTGCAAAGAATTACGTAATTTTACAATGATTTTGTAATAAATAAAACGTATTTACAAATAAATTTAAATGACAAAATACGCTTTGATCTTTAACTGATAAAATGATGCTATTCCATTTATTATTATCTCATTTATTCAAAAACATAATTATTATCAATCCGAATTTCAATAAATTACGATGCCCAAACGTCATTCCATAGAATTATGTCAAATTTGTGAAATGGCTCTTAAGTAAATGAATGAAACATGTGAGTTTTTCTCGCTTAAACTAATTTTCCACCAACATACCTTTAATTTGCCTGCACAAATCACAAAATTTCCCCTCTCCATTAATAAACAAAGATGCTCCACATGACTTTACAGTTAAATCTATCTACACCTACACTAATACTGACTGCCTCGGCAATGCAGTGGTGATATGAACGAATGCTGTGTATGAGGGTTTGATTCCTAGACAATAATTATGGGGTATTCCTATTCTTGTATTGTCTTACCATCCAAATGTAATAAGTTTCTGTTTCGTCACCAGGTGCCTCCAACGATCCTGGAGAACTTCCTCGGCAGGATAGAAGACGGGTACTGCAAGTTCAACAACCCTTATCACAACAATCTGCACGCGGCTGATGTTGCACAGACTGTTCACTACATGTTATGTCAAACAGGACTGATGGTATGAAATGTCATAAACTTTACTTTGGGCACAAGACTATAAACCTTCGTCTCTTTACAATGTGTAACTGATAGGTGTGAGCAATTGCTTGTAATAATAATAATAATAATAATAATAATATATACTTTATTGTACACCAATATAAAAACAAAGAATACATTGTATAACATAAATGTACAATGGGCGGCCTTATCGCTAAGAGCGATCTCTTCCAGGCAACCTTTGGATGGACAGAGACATAAATACACGAATTAGGTAGGGGACTTGTACTGATTTAGTTCTTGAATAGGTGTCCTAAATTGACGTAACATTTTTAGTTACTTTTTTAATTTTGATCAATTTAGGTTTAAAGATCTTTATTTCTTTTAATAACCAAAAATAGTTCACTTAAAAAAGGATTCATTATTTAAAAAAAAAAATTTCAAATTAATTTGTTTTACCTCTGGAGCGCTCAATAGCTCAAAGTTTACATTCTTTATACATATCCTACGAGTTTCCTTTTGTATATGTGCAAGCTATCGTAATCGTTTTATGTTGTTTGATAAAAATAATGCAATTGAATTTTACAACACGAGATGTGCAATACTTGCCCACTACTGAAGTTTGACAAAAAGAAAACACTATAACTGTGCACTATAGTCCACCCTTTTGCACACCTTTTTGTTACTGCATAACAACCCATATGAAGTCCCACTGCTGAGCACGGGTCTCCCCAGTAGAACCTACTTATTAGTTCCTGGGGGTAATTACCATAATCGCCACGCTTGGCGAGCGGGTTGGCGATCGCAGTAAGGCTTGAAATGCGCAGAGGACGCTGCTGCCCGTCCTCCGGTGTGAAATCCCTTAGTCGCCTTGACGACACCCACGGGAAGAGATGGGGTGGCACTATTCTTAAGCCGGTGCCACACAGCACAGTTGTTTTTAAACCTTCGCGATTTTTATACATATTACATATATTTCGGGACTTAATCGCGTGAATTATTTAAAGGTACGAACCTTTTATTTACCCGACGTTTGGATCGAATTGCACCGATCGTGGTCACGTTTTGTTAGAAAGTTTAAATGTCCTCACCTTACGTGATTTCTGTTGGTCTTACGTTTTTATAATATGATGAGTAAAAGTTCCGGATCAATTATAATAATACTTTGTTCTTTTACATTTTTACAAGCTTTATAGTTTAAGCCTATGGATTTTAAGAATGGTAAAAAAAGTAAAAATTAAATTAATAAATTTTAGTTTACTGCCTTATAATTCAGTCGTCCCGTGAGCACGGCCGTTGCAATACGGTCGAAACGTCGGGCAATAAACAAGGTATTTTACCTTAAATGATTCATGCGATTAAGACCCGTAATGTATATATTTTCATCATAAAAACAATTTACTTTACTGGGCTATGTTCGATATTTTGGAAGATACTCGGTTTTGCTATAAGTGACCCGGAACTATTAGTCGTCAGTTTATTTTCATTAATGACTGTCTCGCTTAGTCTGCCTTAGTCCTGTCTCGCTGTTGTGCAAGGGATCGAGTTTGGTTTCCACACGGGACAGTACTACTAAGACTTTAGTTAGATCCATTTGTTGTTGGCTCCGAGTGTAAGTATACTTTGATCCAATTAAATAGATTTTGTTTTCCAGTCTCGGACAAATTAAGACTAAAAGACATGAGTTCATTTAATTAGTAGTTAGCAAGTAGCAATTACTTTTGAACTTTAAGCAACTTAAATTAAGTATCGCGGTGAATACAATGTGACATACAAACAAAGTTCACAGAATTGTCTCCAAAACTCTCCGTCCAGAAAACTTTCTGCGTAATTTGGTTTCAACTTGTTACCCAATTTCGACTTGTTTTAACTTTAATGGGTCAGTAATTAAATATTCTCCGACTTTATTTTTAATCTTCTGTAACATTGCTTATCTAAATGTTGCTAATTTTTCTTTACTTATTGTGATGGAACCTGATTCCAATTTGCCGTGCCTCATTAAAATTCCAATCTTAACGTAAAACCAATTAGTAATTTAAGTTTATCTGTCGTACTGAAGTAAACAACCTTGTTGGAAATTTGTGAATTTAGAAAGACTGGTATAGGCATTAATTGTAGCATTTTATAAGATGTTAAGATGTTTTCACTACTAGGAGACTGGATTCCTTTTTAAGAGAATACAGGTCATTCAGTATGGATTGAGGAATGTCACATAATATATTCAGATTTTAAGTTTTAAACTTGCGGGCTTCCTCAGGATGATTTCTTTCGCCAATTCTGAGCAGTGGCGAAAAACAAATCACACGCACTACACATCGGCCTGATTTAATAATAATAATCATTTATTTCAGGCTACTAAGGCCCATATCATACAAATACGTAACATAAAAGAAAATAAACTAATACATAATTATTTATAATTAAAATCAAACATGACACTATGATTTTGGTGGTTTGTACCAATAGCTTGTAAGCCAGGATTGTTACCACTGGGACACTACTTCGAGGTAGTGTCCCAGTGATAACAATTTGCTATTAAACTCTAAGCTCTGCTGGTTAGTTTTCGGTTTCAAACTATCCAACAGAGCTAAGGGACTTGAGGACGGGGAGAAGCGGAAGGTGAATGCTTCAGCATTCACCTTCCGCTTCTCCCCGGCCTCCCACAAAAGCATCTGAGTCTTTTCATGCATGTGTGCTTTTTTTTCATGAAAACCTACCTACAGTTGGGACCCTCCCCTTTTCTCTCCCAACCAAAATCTTGAGTTCCGGGGTAAACAGCTCCCAAAAAACCCTGGAATGAAACCCTAGATTCGCCACTACTATCCAGTATAATCTTTCATTCATTCTCTTCCCACAGAATTGGCTCTCTGATCTGGAGATCTTTGCGACGCTTATAGCGGCGGTGGTCCACGACTTCGAGCACACCGGCACTACAAACAACTTTCACGTCATGTCGGGTTCTGACACCGCGCTGCTGTACAACGATCGTGCTGTGCTTGAGAATCATCATATAAGTGCTGCTTTCAGGTACGTGTCTTAAGTTAAAGTTCTCCATTAAGATTTGTGCAGAATACATCACATCGTTTTGCGTAGAAGTCACTTTACATGGAAGTTATTTTACGTATTACTGTTTTTAAGATTTCGCGATTTTTATACATAGCAAACTACTTTTAGGTTAGCACTATACCAAGAATAACATTATTTATACAACGTGTAACAGAAAGGTGTGGTCAAATTCCAGCAGCGGATAGTGTATGTTGTCAGTATTGCACATACCATGGTGCCATAGCTGATTCCATAGATTGATTTTATTACATAGTTATAGCAAATTCTTTTTGTCAAATTTCAATAGTAAAAGGCATATGGCATAAGTATTATACCTACAAAATTCGATTGGATTGTTAAGGCATAGAACTTTTTGAGTCGTTTTTTTTATTGATCCTTTTTTTTATTCATGAAAAAATAATAAATAAAATTTTAGGATACTCCGTTTTGATAAAATTATTTATATGCTCTTAGTAGGTACCATGGGTACTCCTAGCATATGACCACACCTTTTTGTTACACGTTGTGTATCTAATACCTTTAAACGGGCTACAACGATTTTCATGAAATTTAGTATTCAGGGGGTTTCAGGGGCGACAAACTGATCTAGCTAAGTTTTATTGTTAGAAAACGTCGTTTAACAAAAATACCAAGCGAAGCAGCATAAATCACGTGAGCATATTTTAGCGAATTTTGAATCCCCCTCTTCCCTCTGGTTGTGTCGTGTATCGTGTGATAAGGACAAGGGATAGTTTTTATCGCGATAAGGGGGCGTCCATAAATTACGTGAGGTGATTTTGGCGAATTTTAATTATAATTTTTATTATAAAAAATATAATTTTAACCCCTCTGGTGAGATATCGTGAGATTTGGCATAACTCCCCCCCCCCCCTAAGGCAGGGCCTTAATCTTACGTAGATCATGACTGGTCAAGTGTGAGAGTTACTCGCATGACGGAAAATTGCCAAGACCCCCTTCTCCACGTGAGTTTTGGTGAGATTTGGCAAGTCATTAAACGTTAATATCAATTTACGTAAAACTTAATGTCAGTGGAAGTCATTTCACGTATCGTTCATTTTACGCAGAAGTTATTTCACGTAGCGGCCACTTTACGTACATGTTACTTTAACTAGTGGCCATTTTTGGTAGACTTCATTACATAACAAGTTGATTAATATTTTACGCCCACAGAATAAGTAACAGTCACCAAAAGAGTTGTAACCGTTATAGACTATTATTGATCCTTGAAAAAAGCAGTACATCATCTAATACAATATACTTTTCATTTTTTTAATTTTTCATTGGTTTAATATGAACTCTAGGACAAACTGATTTGATATCATAATCCACAATATTATCTCTTTGAAGTTGCTTGGCTAGATATTGTGACGATATTAAAACATCGAGCTAAAACCTTCTTTGTAAAGCCAAGCCAGTATTGTGCTACCGTCCCTTAAACGATTTACATTTTAATCAAATACGAGCTCGCTCGGGTATTGTAGGACATTTATTTGAAGAGAAAAATTGCATTTTGTAGGGATGCAACAGATGAGAAACATCAACAGTTTTAATTTTGAGAGGTTTGCAGACAATTTGTATTTTATATTATAGGTGAATGACACTATAAATTTCAAATGTTATGACTATCAAAAAATTAGTTAAGAGCCTGTACTAAGCTAACTAAACAATAGATAAACATACTGAGATATATATTACAGACAAACGTTATATTTGTTTGACTAGTCATGCATGACACAAATTTATCCGGGGCGGGAATCGAAACCTTAGGCTTAGAGACCAGGGTCACTAAGCACTAGAATCAAGTGGCTTTTGTAATTTGGTGATTAATAGCACATCCTATATATCCTACCAAAATCTGCTAGTTTTCCATTCCACACCAGCGTCTCTTCTCCAAGACTAAAAGTGATAAAGCTCCAGAAAAAAAAATAACTTAGCAACCTAAACAATTTAAAAGTTGCGAAACTAAGACAACGGTATTTTACTTCCGTAATCTTTTCAACATAATACAGTTATAATACCACTTTTGTTGCCTCTAAGAATTTCTGAGAGCTTTAGCCTTGTTTCACTTCAGTTTCACAAGATTAGGGTGAACGTAGAAGGATGCTAATGCATGTCACCTAGATGCTAGGCAGTAACATATGTTACATGTTTAGGTAGGTACTATTTTGCTATATAATTTACTTACTATGTGTAGGTACATTAAAACACGGTCGACTTATAAAGAGCTGATAATGTCATGGTTTAATGTCCAACCTATTTTGATGTAGTAGGGCTGACTTTTTGTGTGAACTCTACGTTGGTATACATTCTCTCCGACATAAAAATGGACACCGTTTGTGTGACATGTGTAAATACTATAAGCAGGGCTATATTTGACTGCCTCTGTGGCGCGGTGGCTGTGTATCCGACTGCTATACAAGAGGTCGTGGGTTCGATCCCCACCCATGATAAACCTTTGTGTGATGAGCACGATTGTTTATTCTGTGTCTGGGTGTTATTTGTCCATAATATGTATGTATTTAGAAATATACAAGTTTGGGATCAGATAGCGTTGTTGAGACATTATTATTATTATATTAGGTCTAAATTGAAACGTTCTTATATTCTGAGTTAAGTACTACAAACTACACAATGTAATTAAGTAAAGTTATTTCCCGCAGCACTTCATTTAATGTCAATCATAGTAATGGACGCATCAAACGTAGGCTATCGACGTGATGCTACTAGAGCGTATGCTCTACTTGACAAGTCGTGTCGGAAACTTGAGAAAATATCGGCATATTTACAAGTGATTCTCTAAAAGTTGTCAAGTTCTGTAGAAGTGTCAATCGAGGGATGTTTATAAGTGGTATCACACCTCAGTGTGATAGATAGAATTGACAAATGACGTCTCCCTACTGTTCATAGTTCGGTAATCAAGTCATAAAAGCTATTGGTTGCAGAAAAAACAGTCTTATAAAAAAATCAAAACATGAAAGCAGATTTTATTTTTCAAATGACGAAACGAATTTTCATCGGACATAATTAGGAACCATTTTGATTTGCCCACGAACTAGTGCTATCAAAAGGCCACGACATGGGCGTACCCAGGGGGAGTTGCTGCCCCTCCGGAAGCCGAATGTACATACCAACTGGTTGTCGATAAAATTTATACATAGTAGTCCCGCTACAACTTAGTTTTAATTAACTTATTAATAACAATATTTAACATGTCCTTACATGTTAAATATTGTTATTAATAAGTTAATTACAATATTTTACCTATTTCTTTCATATAACCATAACAATATTTTACATTTTTCTTTCCTTTTTGTATTTCAAACCCGCATTAAGATGCAGGTATGAAATACAGAAAAGAAAGGGCGTTTGTAAGTGGCTCAAAATTTGCCTCCTCTTAAAAATCCACAGCGTGAGTAGAAGATTAGAAAAAAGTATCTCCGCTAGCGGAGGGTACAAACTTTATCGCCATTACGCGATTGCTAGGTAGATTCACTCCTAGGGGTAGGCCAGGTAGGAATCGGGCAAACGTGCTGTAAGACGTTTTTTAATATATGAAATGTTTGAATGTCCCGCGTAGGCCCTGTACTTCGGTCGCAGCCTTGGCTCTTAAAGTTAGTTTCTCTGTTTGTTTTTGAACCTTTTGTACTGCCCATTTACACCACTGCGCAAATGGGCAGCATATAAGGTGGCGCGGGTGGCGCGCAACTGCAATAGTGGTTACAGTTGCGTGCCACCTGCTGTGTGCTGCCCATTGAGCACCAGCCACTGTAATGGCGTTTTGGCGACCTCCACTCGCGGATTCCTGTGGCAATCGCGCAGTGACTTCTAAGTTTACGTAGTGGTCCTCTGTTCTTGCGGGGAATTTTAAGTTCTCGCTACTACCTTCAGCTCGCTAGTGGTTGGTTTGTTTGGGTTAGAACATGTTGTCCACGCAATGACCTAATTTCTTAGTCAGAGTTGAGGCTTTTAAATTCACGCAGTGAATTTTAAAACTGCGCTTCGGCCGCGCTGTCCCTGTTGTTCACTTTGTGCTAACCAGCTCTATAGCTCACCCCCTACTCTTGACCGCTCAGGTGCGTTTACTATTGCGCTGCGCTTCTCTGTCTGCGCAGTGACTTTTCAGGCTGCGCTGGGTCCCCTACCCACACATTGGCTTTTAGGCTCACACTGTGCCCATCAACATTGTGCGGTCAGCAACTGTGCCCTTTTCGTCGCGCACTGTCTTTTAAGGCAGCGCCGCCGCGCTCCCAGTTTGCTCAATGGCTTCTTTGTTCGTTTTTAGGGTGACTACACTATGCCCCTCTTCTCATTCAGACGCTCAATGGCCTCCAGCTTGCCCAATGGTTTGAAAATTGAAGACTACTGACTTTTAGGTTCGGCTTGCCCCCTGTTTGCGCAGTGACTTTCAAAACTTTGCTGCAGTCACTAACTCACGTAGTGGATTTTTAATACATGCTGCGCTTCTCTTCGCTCGCAATGACTTAAGATCGTGATGCGGGATCCAGCTCGTATTTTATAAGTTGACGCTGTGCTCGTCAACAACGTCAACGTCGCTTAGTGAATTCCACCTATATGCTCAAAGATCGGTCCACAACTCGTTAGATGTTGGATAAGTTTATAAGTGAATTTATAACATCAAGCTAGCTCGCGCAGCGCGAACTTATAAATTCGCTGTGACTTTTAAATTTGCGTTGCATGTCTATGTTTATGAAGCGGCTTTTAAGATTAACCTGAGGCAACAACTTATGCAGTTACTTTTAGATTCACAATAAACCCTCTGTTCGCGGTGACTTTCAAGTTTGGCGCTGAACTCCCCTGCTCGTGTTGTGAAGTACACGCTGCGCTCTTCTAGTCGTGCTCTGACTTTTGAGATCGTGGTGCGGCTTCAACTAGGCTTCTAACAGAACGCTGTGCTTGACAAATAAACATTACAATCTTTTACAAAAATACAAACAACCACCTTAATCTAACTTTACGTAACCATAAATAATAGATTTTTTATCAATGTCAAAATGTGCTTAACGCTTTTATTCATCTAGCCTCTCAGCCCACAAACAATTTTTTTTTAAACTCTGTGTCGCAGGGGACCTTACAAACATACAAGTCACGGACACAAAATACACCCAGACTGGGAACAACAATTTGTGGATCACATAAAGTGGTGTCCCGTGTGGGAAACGAACCCACGACCTCATGCGTAGCAGTCAGACACACTCCCACCGCGCCACAGAGTGATAAGAAACTACTACGTTCCAAAAACCATATTTGAACAACACAAATAAGTTACAAAGTCTCTCTTAAACCTCCTCGCGATTTCACCACAATCTGTTGAAAATCCATACCGGCTGTTTACGTACCATACTGAGCATTGTCGTATAAAAAATTTGCATGTCCTCAGCTGACGTCATCGTTCATCAATCATGGTGACGTGCGAAGATAAAGTATCCTATTTCTATGAAAATAGCTTGCGATAAGTACTCTGTAAGCAAAGCGAAGGTTTCCTGAATATATTACCTCTGTTTTACGTGTTAAGTAGGTATGGTACATGGCTACCTATTATTTGTACTTACTAATATTGTAAAGACTTTAGTGCACGGCACAAACTAATTTTGATGGCTATGAATTGGGGTGACCTTGGTCACTAGTTCAAGACCTTTAGGGACCTTACTCTTATTACATTTCTCTTATTAAAGGTTTAGGAACCCTGATACTGGGTGGTGTAATACATTAGTCACGCAAAAAAATCTAAAAAAATTATATACAATTATTATTTTATAAAGGACTCGATAGGACTCGTCGTTTATCGCGAGGTAAGTCAAATCCATTTAAAAAAAAACAAGAAACTCGAATGCTTAAAATTCATACGTAGGTAATTGTTTGGCGCCAAAAATCTGCCATTTAGTGTCTCTAACGACGAATCTAATGATACCTCTCAAGCTAAAATCCATCAATTCGTTTAGGCTCTAGGGCGCGCCAAAGAAATATACTTATAAACACATCTTTAAAAAAGTTGTATAGATTCAAGCCTACACTCTGAGGGAGAGTACCGGCGATATTGATGTCTTTTCGAAACCTTGGATTAGGCCTATCTTAGTCGAGACTGTTAAAATTGAGAAAATGTTATCAGGGCCCCCAGACAAATGGCATTCTTTTCGATTAGAGTTTACGCTAATCGAGTAGAATGACGTCGTAGCGCGCGCATAACTGCTAATCTCATATTAACAATTTTCGTATTTACAGTGTTGCGCGCCCAACGACGTCATTCTATTCGATTAGCGTTAACTCTAATCGAATAGAATGCTATTTGTCTTGGGACCCTGCTAAGACTTTTAAATCTTCTGTTACATCCCTATATATTTATAACCCCCGAAACTAATGGAGGGTTGTTATAAGTCTGAGTCTATGTATTTGTTGTGAGGGGTGCCTGACTCAGTGGCAACCGATCAGTTCGAGATATCTATGAAGTTACCAATGTCGTTACCGTTTTCGAAAAATGTTATACCCCTCCGTGCCTCGGGGAGAAGTTAAGCTGTCGGTCGTGTTGGATTGCCGTCCCTTCGGGCTTTAATGTGAGGGAATAGAGAGTGCACTTGTGTCTGCGCATACACTTTTGCAATATCCCCTACGTAGTTGGCTAGTCTTGGATGAGATTGGCCGCCGTAAAAGATATCGGTTAGAAGACCATTATTATTTGTACTGTTTCAACAGCAAAAAAATATACATTAAATATGTGTATCTGTAGATCTGTGTGTCTATATAATGTCTGTGGCACTGACCTCCATACTACTAGTACGCTGGACAGGCTATCGCAGTCAACAAAAAACTTCCATTAGGTTTTCACATTACGGACATTAAAAGTCAAAATCAAATGGGAATCTATACTTCTTCTTCTTCTTCTTCTTTGAGTTTATGGCAATCTAGCCGTTTTAACAGCTAATTTCTGCCAGTGTCAAGTATTTATGCACTTATTACATGCACATAGTCTCGTTCTAAGTCAATTATCACGTATTCAAATCACTTTTTACAAGTTAAACTCGGAGCGTAAAAATAATGGCCGGTCAGTTTGCCGCCATTTTTACAACTCCTTCTGGAATCTATACTTGTGTAACAAGAATAATAACAACGGCCATTTGTCATAAGTGTCAAAAAAGTTCACAGGACTATAATTCGATTCGGAATTTGAAATTGCTGTCACTTTACGGGGCAGCCAATACAGCCTAATAATACCTACTATAGAGGTCAGTGGTCTGTGGCACCATTTGGTAGAGATTTGGCTTCTATCTACAGGCTAAAGATATTAAAACATTGTAAAGACCTATAGTATACGTATGTAGGTACACCGCGAGGTTTGTCAATATATTATTAAGATGCTTAATTAATTAAACTTTGTGGAGATAATTACAAGTACAAACCCATCAATAAAGATTAAAGGGCTCAGTGTAATCTAAATATCTTAAGGCGATTGCTACTCTGTAATTTATTATTGCCTACATATTTTGCGTCTTCAATGGATGAAAGGTATTCTCAAATTAAATACCTCTTCTAATTCATTGACTGTATAATTTTGCCAGAAATGCAAAATAAATCATCATTAAAAGGACTAACAGATCTACACACAACCACAAACGGTCTGGCCGATGAATGATTCAAACACAATATCCATACTAACATACCTAATAATGCGAAAGTGTGTCAGTTTGTAATTTTTTGACGACTAAATGGCTGAACGAATCTTATTTAAATTTGACAAGGAGATGATGGATAAATGACAGACATACACGTGGCGGAGTACCTACGATATTGGAATCTAAAAGCCTTTGCACATGTTTTTGCCCGACAACTGCCAATCTAGTAGATACATAAAATGGCAAAATGAGTATAAAAGAAAGTAGGCAAATTGAAATAAAAACAAATATCTAACATTCACAAAGACAACCAACAAAATTGCGGTAGGTAAGTATGTTCTCGCAAACAACAAAAATTGTCGTAGCCGAAACAATATTAAGTTTTCTCCTCGCGTTGAAAACGTTTTCGACAAATATTAGATAAGCTCAAAGAAAAAATATACCACATATTAGGTAGGTATAGCTTTCAGGAAAATAAATATTTTCCTTGTATATTACTAAGGTAATACTACTTTTCAACCGACTTCAAAAAGGAGGAGGTTCTCAATTCGTCTGTGGGTTTTTTTTTGTATATTTGTTCACCGTTTACGCAAAGACGGCTGAACCGATTTGAAAACTTGTTTTTGTATTTGAAAGGGTATACTTCCAAGTTGGTCCCATTGTCATCAGATCACTATCTGATGATGGGATCCTGAGAAATCGAGGGAACCGAATAAAACATAAAGACTATTATTTCATGGCACCAACTTCAAAATGTTTAATATGTTTTTGTTATTCTAGGTAGATATTATTTTTTGCTTTTTAGTTGCCTTGTATTTATTTATTTTTTGAAAAAAAGTTTTTTATTTAACTTTGTTCCTTCTCGAAATATACCTATTTGTTTACCGTTTATAAATTGTAGATGTTGGATAACCTCATAAGGGATGCAGTTTCAAAGAAATTTCCATTCCTAATGTTATGCCCACGATTTCACTCTATCTCTTTCCGTGGGTGTCGTCAAGACGACTAAGGGATTTCACACCAGAGGACAGGCAGCAGCATTCTCTGCCAGCCTTACTGCGTTCGCCAACCCGCTCGCCAAGCGTGGTGATAATGGCAATGACCCCCAGCATCTATAACAAGTTAGGTTTTACTAGGGAGACTCGTGCCCCCTCGCCACGTACTGGTGCTGGGGGACTTCAACGCCAAATCTACGGCGTGGGGGTCACCCAGCACGGACGTCCGCGGTTCGGCGGTTGAGGAGTGGGCGGCGTCGGTGGGTCTCTGTCTCCTAAACAGAGGCGCCACCAATACGTGCGTTCGACAGCAGGGGGGGTCGATAGTGGACCTCTCGTTCGCTACCCCTGCCGTCGAAGCGCGAGTAAGGAACTGGGTCGTCCTGGATGAGGTTGAGACGCTCTCGGATCACCGATATATCCGATTGGAGCTCTCCCGGTCTTCCAGGAACCAGGACTCAGTTAGGGGTCACACGGCGCGCAGAACGCCTCGGTTTCCGCGGTGGGCTGTGGGTGCGTTGGACAGGGACCTGCTGGAAGAGGCGGCCATCGTGGCATCGTGGTCGTCTCCACCTCCGACCGAGGAGGTGGACGTCATGGCTGGCCGCATTCGCGATGCGCTTACGCAGATCTGCGATGCGGCCATGCCCCGCTCACGACGTCGCACCCCGAGGAAGGGGGTGTATTGGTGGTCCCAGGAGCTTGCCTCCCTCCGCGCCGCTTGCATCCGTGCGCGGAGGTCCTATACCCGCAGCCGGACTCGTCACCGCGATGTCCAGGAGGAGAGCCAGCTTTATGAGGCGTATCGCCAAGCGAGGGACGCCTTTAAGCTGGCTATCTGTCGCGCCAAGGAGAGGGCGAGACAGGAGATGCTGGAGGGTCTCGACCGTGACCCCTGGGGTCGCCCATATCGAGCGGCGCTGAACAAGCTCCGCTCGGCGGGCCCCCCCCCCTTACCGAGACTCTCCAGCCCAGCTTCCTTGCGGAAGTGGTCGAGGGCCTATTCCCGCTGCAGGCAGAGCACGCGCCCCCGGCGATGGTCTCCGAGGATGAGACCGATGACCGGGAGGCCGACACAACTGTGCCGCCTGTCACCGAAGCGGAGGTGGGCGCGGCTGTTCTTCGAATGCGTTCGAAGAACACCGCCCCTGGGCCGGATGGGATTCCCGCCCGGGTATTGGCCCTGACCCTCGACCACATAGGAGACCGCCTCAGGGGACTGTTTGACGTGTGCCTGGCGTCCGGACGGTTCCCTGACTGCTGGAAGGCAGGGAAGCTGGTGCTCCTCCCGAAGCCGGGACGGCCTCCCGACTCAATTGCGGCCTACAGGCCTATCGTGTTGCTGGACGAGGCGGGGAAGTTGCTGGAGAGGATTCTCGCTACCCGCATCGTCCGGCATTTGAACGAGGTCGGCCCCAATCTGTCGGACGCTCAGTACGGCTTTCGTGCTGGGCGCTCGACCATTGGGGCTATTCTGCGCCTGAGGGCCGCATCGGAGGAGGCCGTCGCCGGTGGAGGAGTGATGTTGGCGGTATCGCTCGATATCGCCAACGCCTTCGGGTCTCTGCCATTCAGCTGCATCAGAGAGGCGCTCCGGTATCATGGAGTGCCCGTGTACCTGAGGCAGCTAGTGGCAGACTACCTCGAAGGCCGAAGGATTCTGTACGAGGACCGAGAGGGAGAGGCAATCCGCAGGGACGTCTCGTGCGGTGTTCCACAGGGCTCTGTATTGGGGCCCCTCTTGTGGAACATTGGCTACGACTGGGCCCTGCGGTGTGGTTTCCCCCCTGGGTTAGGGGTCATCTGCTATGCGGATGACACCCTCATCACGGCCCGGGGTGGGAATTTTGAGGAGGCGGCGCGCCTGGCCAACCTAGGGATTTCCCGAATGGTCGGGCGCATCGAGGCGCTGGGGCTTAGGGTGGCCCTTTCCAAGACGGAGGCTCTATTATTCCATGGGCCCCGTCGCGGTCCACCTGCTGGCGCCTCGATTGCCGTCGGCTCGGTCCTCGTACAGGTCCGGGCCCAGATGAAGTATCTGGGCCTAGTGGTAGACGGGCGGTGGCTCTTCGACGAGCACTTCCGCATTTTGGCGCCCAAGCTCGAGGCTACGGCGACCGCACTGGGGAGGCTGTTGCCGAACCTGGGCGGGCCTAGTGCCTCGAGTAGACGGTTGTACACGGGGGTGGTGCGGTCAATGGCTCTGTACGGCGCACCCGTGTGGGCGCCGTCCCTGACCGCCCAGAATAGGGTCCGCTTAGGGAGACCCCAGCGGACTATGGCGGTCAGGGCCATACGCGGATACCGCACGGTGTCTGCAGAGGCGGCGTGCGCATTGGCCGGCACACCCCCGTGGGATTTAGAGGCGGAAGTGCTCGCCGAAGTGTATCGGCGGGCGGTGGCTGTTCGGGCAGGGGGTTCGGTGCCTCTGCCCGAGGAGCTACGCGCTTGGCGCGGTGAGGCACACCGGGCAATCATGGCCCGGTGGCAGGGCCGGCTGGAGGCTCCACGGGCAGGTGTTCGAACCGTGGAGGCGCTCCAGCCGGTCCTGGAGGAGTGGGCAGGGCGGCAGCACGGGACCCTTTCCTTCCGGCTAGTGCAGGTCCTTTCCGGGCACGGCTGCTTCGGGAAGTACCTGCATACGGTTGCTAGGAGGGAACCGAGTCCCGCCTGCCACCACTGCGACTGCGGTGAGGACTCGGCGCAGCACACCCTCCAGCATTGTCCAGCTTGGGAGGGGCAACGTCGAGTTCTCACCGCAGTGGTCGGAAGTGACCTCTCGCTGCCGGCCGTGGTTCTGTCCATGGTCCGAAGCGAGGGGTCGTGGAAAGCGGTCGCATCCTTCTGCGAGGACATCATCTCGCAGAAGGAGGCGGCGGAGCGCGTCAGGGAAGAGAGCTCCCTGGCGGATCCGCTCCGTCGCCGGCGAACCGGGCGGCGTCGGCGCGCATATCTGCGCCTGATGCCGCCTTAGGTGGGGCTGCGGGCGGGCGTACGGGGCTATCTGCCTCGCCCGCGGCCTTCCGTGGAGGCGCGGCACCCTGTGTGTATCCAGGGGCCGCGTAGGTGTGAAATGCCTGGAACGCAACAACATCGCGTCCGGGCATTGCCACTGGGCGGGCCGCCGACGGCATAACAAATTCCGGCGGCCCGTTCGCGAAGGTGGCGGGAGATACACGGCGGGTTTTTTAGTGGGTGCAAACCCACTACCTCCACCGTCTTCCCCGGATGGTGGAGGTGTTCGTCAGGAATTTTTTACCGCCAAAAAAAAAAAAAAAAAAAAAAAAAAAAAAGGGAGACTCGTGCCCAGCAGTAAGGCATCATATATAAAATTTAAAATTTAACCAAGTTTCAAGGATTTGGGCTGGGCTATTATGACTGAATGTGTGATTTACCTGCATATCAATTCGTAGAAGTTCTGAATGATAGTAAAAAGATAAATACCGGGCAAGAGCATGTCAGACCATGCTCGAGGTGGGGTGCCGCAGCCGTTATGAAAAGCTCCGATTTGAATAATTGCACCCGCAATGTTCCTGGCGCTTAAGCCCTTTTGCTGAGAAACGCAGTTTTTCGCCAATAACACAATGACGGTATATCCGATTATCTCCCAAATATTTTTATTTAGCGCTACTTTTGTTCTTTTTTTTCATATTTTTTGGTCACACGGTTCAAAAGATACACACACACACAACTTATGCAGCTTTTGGAGCGATTATTTCCCAAAATATTCGCCTAAAAAAAAAACTTATTAAATGACCTGTTGATGAACATTGACAAATTGATGTTTGCTGAAAAACATTTTTTTTAGCAACTGTTACATAAAAAAAATGCAATAATTGTATTCTGTTACATGTATGGAGTGCCCCCTAAAAATAATTATTTTATTATTTAGCTATTAAACTATGTAGCGGCTACTACAAGACACCTTTTCACTAAATTCTAAATTTAATCAATATTCATCGTGTAGTCTTTGAGTAAAATGCCTGTGACATACGGACTGACAGACAGACAGGCAAACAGACGGACATGACGCAACTATAAGGGTTCCATTTTCGCCATTTTGGCTTCGGAACCCTAAAAATGTACTTATTAAAATCCATTGCATACTTTTCTTCCTAAACAAACTCAAATACAATTTACTAGATAAATACTAAAATTAAACAATTATTATAGATATCCACTACCCACTTATTTCTAAGAAATACCTAATTGAACAGATAAATAACATATTCTATAGATTAACTCGTCAAGTTCGTTCCATTGACAAGGAAATATCGAGAACTTCTCGGTTAAAATTCATAGGGCGTTCCGCTGTCAATTACTGCCAATCATTGTGAAAAACACCATAGTTGTACCCGAGGCACGTAATTGATGAGAAATAGGAGGTTATATAGGATAGTAATTTTTAGAAAGGGATTAATTACGGCCATATACCAACAAAGTTGCTTAATAAAGAGATTCTTAGTTTGTAAAACCAAGGGGGAGATGTAAGCCTAAGGCCATTGGTATACCCAGCCCCACCCCCCTCCCTGTGACTCATAAACCTAAGTACATACTAACAGTAGTCAATAAAGTGTATGACGCAAATAAATGATTTCATTGATTGATTGAAATTTAAACATAAATCCTGCTACAACTTAGTTAAGGCAGTATTATATTACCTGTGGTTAAGGTGAAATAAAATATAGTTACTTACTTATCGCGGGTGTGAAATACAGAAAAAGAAGGGCTTTCTAACGGGTCCAAAAATTTGCACCCTCTTAAAAATTCTCATCATGGTACACTTTCACGACATTGCACGATTGCTAGCAGGTTCAGGTCTAGAGCAAGGTAAGGCACCGGCCCTTGAGGCAATGACAGGAGGCGTCTAATGCGCGACAAGACGATTCTGATTGATTTGATTAACATATGACGTTTTGATTTGATTAACATATGACGATTTGATTTGATTAACATATGAAATTACGAATGTCCCTGCGTAAGTACCTCGGTCGCAGCCTAAGCTCCTGATCGCTCAGGGGCTTTTACTTTTACACCTCTCTGTCTGCGCAGTGACTTTTAAGGTGGCACTGGGCCCCCAACTCTCGTAGTGGCTTTTAAGCTCACAATGTAGGTACCCGTCAACACTGTGCCACCACAAACTACGCCCCTTTTATCGCACACTGACTTTTAAAATAGCGATGTGATTCCAGCTCGGTCAATGGCTTCCTTGTTCGTGTTTAGGGGTCAAGCGACTACACAGTGTTGTAGCCTTTCCTTACGCATTGACGCTTAAATTAGCTTTGCGGCCACTGAAAGTTGAGATACGCTCGCCAGCAAGCGCATTGACTTTTAAGTAAGGGGTACTTACAACATGCATAAAAGACGACAAACATACGAGTCACGAACACAAAGTACACCCAGACTCGTAATAACAATTTGTGGGTCACACAAAGTGGTGTCACGTGTGGGAATCAAACCCACAACCTCTTGCGTAGCACTCCCACCGCGCCACAGATGTAGTCGATGACCAGAGTACGGATTATGCTGAGTACACCAATTTCCCTAATACCGGCCTTACATTTTTTTTTTCTTTTAAAAAGACAACTTCCGCATTAGGGTTCAAGCCCTGTGTCGCGAGGGACTTTACAAACATACAAATCACGGACACAAAGTACACCCAGACTCGTAACAATGCAAAAGCAGGGAAGATGAATAAAACTCGGCTATGAATCAACTAAATGACATATATAATCTAAATAAACTGAAAACGCACAAATTTACTATTTTCAATTAAGTTTAGCTTAAAATAATTACAGTCAACTATCTGTAAACAGACCCATTCCTATTAGAACTGTCTTGCTGCCTAATTTTATAAATAAGGACTAACGAAAAACCTTCAAATCAGAAGAGAAACAGCTCTCAATGAAAAATAGAGAAGATGTGTTAGTCTAATGGTTAATAAAACTATCAAACTACTGTTTCCTAATAAAACGCAGTGATTTTTTTAATACTATTGGTAATATAGTTAAAGAAAATGCTAGATTAAATGTTTTAAAGATCAATTTCTTTGTATCAAGTGGTACTTACCAACAACTTATTTATGGAAAGTCAATCAATCAATCTTCAGTGAAGATGAGACCGGGTTTAGTATTCCCTCAATCAATTAGATGGAAAAACTTACATGAGAAGACGAGAAAAGGAAGTGAGGAGGAGTTCAGGAGTTGGTATTTTTAGGACTGTAAGAGTTCTTCCAGTGAGGATTAAGTGTCTTGCTATTTAGTACCAGTATGTCCATCTTTAAAAACATTTGAAAGAAAAAAGAAAAATATTAAAAAAAAATTGAAAACGTTGTTTTAACCATTGAACTAGAACATTCTCTTTATTTATTGATAACAGTTATTTTCCAATTTCAAGACTCTTTTTGTCAATCTTTCCATTATATTGTATCTTCAAGAGGAGTCCTTAGTGTTTTAAATGCGACTTGCCCCTCTAATTATTCTTTCTTCTCTATTGTTATTCTTCATTTTTTCTTTTGGTGTAACCATCCGTTTAATTACCGAAAAATAGTGACTCTGATAGTCGGTCTGAGTAATAAGTTTTTTTTTTTTGAAGAATTGAAGTAGTCAACATTGTATATATTGACTACTTCAATTTGCCAAAAAATTAGTCGGGAAATTTCGTTAAATTATAAATACTGGTCGATAAATAAATCGTAAGGACCTTTCTTTTAGGGGCCATAGCTGGATGAAGTTGAAATGTCACGACCGAAATTAGGCATGGAGTGGAGCCTTATACCGGCCACTAGGCCAATATTATGTATTTTTTACGAAATTTTACCAAATATTAAAAAAAAACAAATATATTCCCTCTTGGCATGTTAGTTAATCCAATAAACTAATAAAACAAGTAGTTATTATTAATAGATATAAAAAAATTCAGGTATAAATCTTACCTTTGCCTAAAGCTGATTCTGCGTAGCTGACCACAAAATATATCACCGAATTCAACAGATTCGCACAGGACTTCGAACAGTCGGTCACTGACCATCCTAAAGACATTTGGCAGCGGCCATGTTTTATAATGTCTTGCTCAATGAAATAAGGTATCATTTCACATAAAAATTAGACTGTTATGATACAGATGCTCATAATTATTGAGCAAAACCAAGGGCCGATATTAGGCGACATCACCCTCCACTAGGCCGGGCAACAGCAGTAATTGCTTCGGGTCGGCTTTGTCATTCAACAAATGCAGTTAAATCGAATGATGTGCCGACCCGAATAAACAACTCGATTGGCGCTAGTAAATAAAGCCTAACATGTATAGATATGCCATGGATTCATTTTATTTTTCAACAAATTCTGCTGAACCGACAATGGCGACCCGCATAAGTTTACAGTGTATTAACACGCGCTCTGATCCTACGGTTTTTGGGAACATACTGTACTGATTTAGCTATCAAAATACGTAGGTATTTACAAAATACATGAACTTTAAAAAATTGGGTTACCGAATGCTTTTGACACATACTTAAACAATATTTTTAACAACAAACTGTAAGTATAATCAGTCAGTAACAGTAAATAATTACCAAAGTTTTAGATTATTTACTATCTTGCTTCTAAACCGATACATCTTTGATGTTACAGAGGCTATTATTCGAGCTTAATGATGTGCCCCCTGTATTGTAGGCATAAGCCCTTTGTAATGTATCGTGAGGTCAGATCTTGACGTCACAGATTGATGGATGGTAACGGGCTATTATCGGACGAGGTAAACAGTAAAGATGTCACCCCGAGGCTACAGCGATTTAGATCTTTTAGTACATTCCTTGGACCTTCGTTCATAGAAGGTATTTGAAATTGTGATTGTCAAAACATTTAATACATAGTTACCTAAGTAGGTAATTGATTTTAGCATTCTAACCAGGGAATATCTAGTTAAAGATAAACTTTAGGTAACTCCATTAGGGTCGGCACAGCGAAAAATGTCCTCCCATTTTTATTTTCCCAATACCAATGGAGTCATGAATGTTCACGAACTTTTAATTGAAAATATTGGTTTAGGTACTGAAAATAAATCCTAAAAATATAAACCACGTATCGAGATTTTGCATCGCGAGCTTATGTTACATATGAAATAAATGAGAAGTTGATTCTAATTTTATAAGAGTTTAATTACTTAACGTTCTAGACTTTTTTTAAGGTCTTGAATTGGTCCCAGTAGGTACAAACGTAATAATTATAGTATGGTATCAAAAATAGGTACTAAATAAAAAAGGATTTTTTATTTATTTTCCTATGTAGGTAAGTAATTGACAGATATCATTGGCTTTTACTCTGGTCTCTGTAAAATTTAACAGGCCTGTCGGTCTAGTGGATAGCCGGAGGCCGTGGCACTATGGTCTGATTTTGAAAATTTGGGACTTATGGGAATTTAAATTGAAATTGATATTTTCGGATTTTCCTTATTTAATACGAAATTTTATTTCAGTTATAGCACTTTGATTTTTTATATATATTAAATCTATGCCTTATGTGGTAAGTAATTCGAAGTCGATTTTGTACCTTTTTATAATTTATATACATAGAACATTGCAGAAAAAAATGAGTTTCTATCTACTATAATTTCGAAGATAATTTTGTGCAAAGTGAGATAACTGGCAGGATTTTTTCCAAAAATATCGTGAGTATAGATATATTTCAAGTCGTAACCTCTAAAAATAATTGCTGCATACAGTATTTTTCGCTATATTTATAACTATAATATTTACCATAAAAAAATAAATGGACAGTGCAAGTTAATGCTATAATCTACAAAAAAAGGTATTCTAGTCAAGTCTAATTCTAGCCCACTTAGATTGCGAACTAGAATATTTTAAATTTTGTTTTTGTTCTCCTGTAAAGTCTATTTTTTTTTACTTGTATCACTTGCCACATGAGGCACAAGTAGAAGAAGTATCTACCTTAGATTAAGGCTAGTTATGAATGAATAACTTAATAAAACAAATCCACACCCTTGTTCGCCACTCGTACAGTCATAACAAAGTAAAAAAGTAGATAACAGAATATAATATACTAATAAACTTTAGGGAATAATATTATTATTGTTACAGTGGCAGGCCTATTGTCACAACCACTTAATTCATAAAACACGTGCAGTCCAATAAAGGTAATTACGAATATAGCAGCAAAGCTGTTAGATAATTTGCATCTATTGTTCTGTATGATTCTGAGTTTCGGTAATGAAATTTCAGTCTAAATAAGACAAAAGCTTGTTGCCAATGGGACCACATGTTCAGGGTCATTAAACACGTGTATGTACTTAACTAAACTCATACGAAATATATTTTCGGTATTTTTAATCTAAATCACTACGCAGCTAGATTTAAAAAGAATTCATTATCTAAATACTAAATGACCACTACACTCAGTACGTGATTAGGATTACATTTTGTAATGACAAAATCTAGATTACCTAAGAATTTGAGTGATGATAATAGTAAAAAAATAAATCAGTTCTGTGCGACATTTTATTCAAATAGGAGGTAGCAAATTGCTGATCGTAGAAAAAATGAGTTCAGGAGGAAATATTGTGAATGGTTGGATACAGAAATACAGTAACCAATTTTTTTTTTTAAATCGGCATTTTTATTGTATTCAATGTGAATCAGGACCTAAGAAAAAAAAAGAGCTGACAATATTGGGTCCACTATGACTTATGATAAGATATCATACGTACCTACATTTTATGCTAGTTAGAAAAGCTAAGTTAAAAGCTGTTACTGGCATATGAATCCAGATAATGTTAAAATAATTAACAATGTGTAACTAAGAAATCCTCATTATACGAGTAAAAGCTACGTTCACTGCTGATGAGGTTTTGAGTTTACTTTTGATAATGGATTTGTCTAAACAGCAGTACAAGACTTTAAGGAAACGGCTTGAAGAACCTGGATTATAAATTCTCATCATATTTTAAAGTCCCTAAAACAAAGCAGACATGTTATACATATACAATAAATGCATTTTTAAAAGATTGAAAAATTTTAAATCCAGACTCAAGAATCGAACCCGAGACTTCCGTAACCAAACCGGGGCCAGAACCGAACCACCTATCTGGACTATGTTGCTAGATCTCAAATTTTTCTATCTCTTGATTACGCTATAAATTCCGTAGAACAATTTAATGTTTTTATTAGTAAGCTAAATCTAAATCCATTTCCAAAGTATCAATAAAAGGTACTTCAATTTTGAGTTTTCCTAAGTCTTCTAGCGCTCGATTTCAAACCAACGTGCGTGGGTTCGATCCCTATCGAACCCACACACGTTGGTTTGAAATTAGGTTTGGAACCATCGTGCTCATCACACCAACTTTTATCCTGGGTGAAAAATTGGTGTGATGAGCACGATGGTTTATTCTGTGTCTGGATGTGATTTATCTATTTAGAAATATATAAGTATGTTTAGCAGTTGTCTGGTTGCCATAAAAAAAACTAAAAGAGTACAAGCTTTGTTACGTTTGGGATCAGATGACGTTGTGTGAGTTGTCCCAACATATTAATATTAGTAGATACCCAGGTAGTTACCTACCTACATAGTAATTTTACATAAATAGGTTTAAAGATCTTTATTACTCAAAGAACATTACAGTCCACTTATTGAGCATGCATAAATAATATAAAACTAAGTAAAATAAAAAGACATTCGTTCGACCGTATATATGTTTAAGTCAATAACTCAAAAAAGTAATCGCAAACGTTTAGTTTCTAATAGTAGTTTGCATTTCCTAATTTTTTGGTAAATGTAGGTGTTTGCAAAAAAATATTCATAGTGAGTGCATCGACGACGCGTCGGTGTCCGCTCGAACAAAAGGTGTTTACTAAGGCCTATGATACTGTTGCAATTAACCGAAACTATTTTTGCACGGACTTAGCTTTTATGTGTGAAATGATAGATTGTGGTAAGTGATGCTTTAGTTAAGTAAATATATTTATTATTGGGTTTCTGTTTTAGTTAATAATAGGTAAGTGTTTTAGTATATTATTTATATTTACCTATATTTCATGGATTTACGAAAATACAAGTAGATAAATATGTGTATCGTTACTTTCGTATTTTTTATTTTTTTTAAGAGTTTTTGTTCATAAGTAATAGTTAACTTAGTATATACTTTCACTTATATATTCTTTTATGTTCTTCTTGAAGGAAGTCATACTTTCACTGTCCTTCACATTTTTTGGTAGATTGTTATACAATTTAATCCCGTTGTATAGCATGGATCTTTTGCCATGTTCGGTTCTTGGTGTTGTGAGCGTTAGTTTGTTTGTGTTTCTTAAATTATGTTTGTATTCTCTCTTGGTGAGAGAAGTTTGGGTATGGACTTCACCGCATAACATTTTTTTGATTAAAGTACATATATTTTCTGTATACATTTGTCTTAGGTTATAAATTTTAGTTTTTTTATACAAAGTAGGTGTGTGGGTTAGTTTAGGGTAATTAAATAATACTTTTATCGCTTTGTTCTGTGCGCGCTGCAAAGGCATTATATTGCTTTTTGCTGCTGAGCCCCAGATTTCAATCAGATATGTTAGGTTAGATTTGACAAGCGCATTATATAGCATTAATCGCGTTTTGCTCGGTGTACATGAAGCTGTTCTACGAAACGCACCTGTAAGTTGTGTGATTTTGTTTCTGACATGTTCAATGTGTGGTTTCCATGTGAGTTTGTCGTCTAATATTAAACCAAGATACTTTTCCTTGTGAGATCTGTGCAGTTTTTCACTATTGATATATAATGACAAATCGTTAGGTATTTTTTTGTTTTTTGTTGTAAATATCATGTATGATGTTTTTTTTTCATTTATGGTAAGTAGGTTGCACTGACACCAAGTACTAAATTGGTTTAGATCCAGCTGAGCTTGTTCAATTAATAATGTCAGATTATTTCCGAAGTAAAAAAGACAAGTATCGTCTGCATATAATGTAATTTGACCAGTTAGATTAATGTTAGTTATGTTATTAATATATATCAAAAATAACAACGGGCCAATAATTGAGCCTTGTGGTATTCCACAGGTTATGAATTGAGGCGTACTTGTGTACTCTTTGCCTATTTTAACAACTTGTGTTCGGTTTTTCAAATATGATTCCAAAATACTGTGTGCTAGTCCTAATAAGCCTAGATTTTTTAATTTTGCTAGAAGTAGAGAGTGACTGACGGTATCAAACGCCTTTTTGAGATCAATAAATATCCCTAAGCAAACGTTTCTTTTATCTATTTCTGTGCTAATTTTGGTTACTAAGTCAATTACAGCTGAAAGGGTGCTTGATTTTTGGCGAAAGCCATATTGTTGTGCCGATAGGAAATTTAATTTGTCTAGATGCCTGGTTAGGCGTTTGTGTAATACCTTTTCAAAAATCTTTGACATCATTGGTAAGACTGAAATAGGGCGATGATTGCCAGGGTCTGATTTTAATCCAGATTTGTATATTGGGCTAATTTTTGCTATTTTTAGACTGTCTGGGAAAGTGCCAGTGGTCATACATTTATTTATACAGTCAGTTAGATTTTCTACGATTAATTCACTTATACAAACAATTGATTTAGTGTTGATACCATCGATACCAGTGCTACAGTTTTTGTCTAATCCTTTTATAATGTTATTAATTTCGTTGACTGTGCATGGCTCGAAATGAGTGGTTGTGTGTGGCGGGTCTCCGTCTATATATGTCATTGTGTACATCACTTTGTCCGTGTGATCTTTAGGTATATTATTTGCTAGTTGTGTGCCAATAGCCGAGAAAAATATATTGAATTGCTCACATATATCATAGCCATCGTTTATAGTTTTGTCAAGGATAACAAGTTTTGGAGGGTGCATGTCTGGTTTGATTTTATTGTTAGCTAATTTGTTGATTAATTTCCAGAGCTTTTTTGAGTCATTGTTACAATTTTTAAAAGAATTATGATAAAAGTCTTGTTTAGTAGTTTTAATTAGTTTGTGTAAATTATTTCTTTCTTCTATATAGTTTCGATTTAAGGCTTCGTCCGTTGGTTTTTCTTTCAGCTGTTTCCATAACATGTTTCTCCTATAAATTCCTTCCGTTATATTCTTATTTATCCAATCTTTCTGTGGTAGGTTCAAAATCTTTACTTTTCTGGTTTTGTGTTGTTTTATTTGTTCCAGCAGGTAACATTCTAAAGTGATGTAATTGTGCTCTTCATTTGTGAATGTATGTCCTTTTATACTTTTGTACAGCGATGAATAGTCTATAGCTTCATATGTAGTTCGTTGTAAGGGATTGTGTTTGTGATTGATTAGTTCTAGGTACATTTGTTTATGGTCAGATAAAGGTGAATCAATAATTGTGAGGTGAAAGTATTCATTGTGAAGATTTGAGCATATATGGTCTAATATCGTTTTTGTTGTCTTTGTCTCTCGTGTGCAGTAGTCCATTTCTATTTTGTTGAGTATGTCGTACCCAGCGGATTCCAATATATCTTTATAGTTAGAAGTGTTACAGGTTTCATTCAAAAGGTCTATATTGAAGTCTCCAAAAACAATGCCTCGTTTCTTATCTTCCAATTGTGCGGAGTATTTATCGAAAAAGGCATTTAAATTGATTCTGCCAGGGTTATAAATAGCGCCAAGATTGATAGAAAATTTGCTTAAGTAGATCCATAGATAATGTATATTATTTTCGCAAATATCTTCTGATACGTCAAATTGAAGGCTGTTATGCACAAATATTGAGACACCACCACCCCTTTTATCCGATCGATAGTTATATACATGTATATAGTTTGGTATATTAAACGATCTAGCATCAATCTCATTTTTTAACCAAGTTTCTGTCAATATGATTACGTGCGTTACACAATTTATTGACTTGAGGATACCCTTCAGTTCATCAAATTTCCCTGGTTTACATATGCTGCGTACATTGGCATAAAAGAAGTTTAAAGATGATTTTTGATGGGGTAGAACATCATAGCTATGAGATACGGAGCAGCAATTTTGCAGACTATTTATTGATCTGTCCGAAGCTGTCGCTGATTGTCGTTTTTTGGTTGTTTTTTTATAATCTTAGGTATGTCTCTAATATATTTTATTGTTAAGTCTGTCTCTCCGTTCTTTTCACGACGGGCTAACTCGTCTTTAAGTTGTTGCATGTAAGTCCTTTGCGCAGGTGTCTGGTCTGAATATAACCGTATGTTTCCAAGGTTTTTCGATTGATTTCGTAGTAAATATTTTGCACTTTCGACATTATCAAAACATATTTTAAGCAAGCGATCTTTCCCTGGAGAGTATTTACCCAACCTAATTATTTTATTTGGATTCGGACAGTCATTAAAAATTGATTTAGTTACCTTCTTGACTTCATTTTGATCGTGGTTACGTCTATGTTCTAAGTTGTCAACGCCGCTCTCGCTTATACCCGCGATAATAATATTCTTTTGGCGTTCAGTTCGCTCTTGAAGTTCAAGGATAGTGTCTTCGTAGCAAAGAATTTGCGATTTTAAAGCAGGTTTGTTTCCTTCGCCCGTTTTGGATGTATTCGTATGTAGGCCTGTTTCTAACTGGTGTATTTGTTCCTGCATGTTCCTATGGCTAGTTTTTAATTCAGACAGCTCAGTGCGTAGGTTAATATTTTCCTGTACTAGATTTTCGTTCATTGTTTTAATTTGTTTCATTTCTGATTTAATTTCCATTAATTCTTCGCGTATTAACTGTGCAATTTGTTTGTTTTGCTTTTCTGACGATTTTTCTAATAAAGAATTCATATCCTCTCGAAATCGCTCAAGTTCAATTTTCATATCTACATCTGTATTGGGTAATCTTCGTTTTCTTTCCCTAACAAATGCATCTTCGCGGGATAAAGTCGTTAAGTCAGGTACCGAACCGCTTCCGCTACCGCTAATCGGCACTCCCTGTAGACTCATCCTTAGTTCACCAGCGTGCGAGACGTACCTTGTGTTCGTACCACTGTCCACTTCGTATAGTCACAAGTAAATTGATACGTTGTATTGTAAAAGTTGTTTTAACTCTAATGATTCACGGTTCAGAATACTTTTTTCGTATTTTATTATTTTAAAATATAAGTTACACACGTCTGCTCTGATCGACTAATGTCAGTAATTCTCGAAAGATAGAAGAAGATAGGTACTGATTTTCGAAAACTTGATAAGATTTTTTTTAATGAGAATTTTCATAGGGTAAATATTAATACTTCAACGTGCAGTCATGTACCTATCTATCCTTAGCAGAAGACAAGTACCTACCTACTTACTTCTCACCAAGGCCGGACACTAGAGAGTACCTAGACAGCGATAAATCGCAGTAATTGCTCTTTAACTCCAATCAACGAGAATTGATGAAACCTCTATTAGGTATCTACCTTATCTGACGACATTGACTGAACGTCTATAATGTGTTTAGGTAGTTACCTACATCTTTTTATGAAACAACTATATAAACACTAAAACATTATGTACAGCCAAAATTCAAAGTCTTCTATAGCATTCTCCATCACAATTAGAACTGTAATATTTTGAGGTACAGAGGTAAATTTTAACTTTTAACTGAGTAAACAATCAATAAAATTTAAAATCCAAAAACCGGGCAAGAGCAGGTCGCTCAGTGTAGGGTTCCGCAGCCTTAAATAATTACATCAGCAGAAGAGTGTATGTTGGCACTTACGCCCATTTGTTGAGAAAAGAAGTTTTTCGGCTATAACTTAATGACGGTTTATATAAACATGTCCGAAATAATTTTAGTTTAAAGTAATTATTGAGCGCTACCTTTGCCATTTTTTTCATATTTTTTGGTCACACGGTTCAAAAGTTAAGGGGGGGCACATAATTTATGCAACTTCGGAACGATTATTTCCAAAAATATTCACTCAATCAAAAAAGTTTATTATAAACCTTAACCGTTGATGTTAGCCGAAAAAAAAGGGCAGCTATCAAACTAATGTTTAAAAAAAAATTGAAAAATTCAATGTTTAAAAAAAAATTGAAAAATTAGTATTTATATTTACCACTAGCTTTGTCTCACGGCTCCGCTCGGGCGGATGTCAGTTATCGCGATAAAAACTATCCTATGTCCTTTACCCGGACTCGAACACACAGACAAACAATTACATTTCCATTTATTAGGTATACCTATTATATAGTTTATAGATTGAACAATAGTAACGTTATTCATGCTCCGATAGTTGCGAAACTCTACTTGTTATTTTAAACCGTATCTATTGAAAAAGGATGATTGATTGTAAAACCGTGGAAGTAATTTCTCGGATGGGAAGCTGTGTCCCGAAAATTGAATTCAATTCTAGCCTCAAACTGGCAGTGGCAGCACAGAATTTTAAAATTGAGTTTGGTAGAACAGATTATACCTACTACCTACTTACCGATAGATACTTTACCTAGTTACCTATTAATTGTTTGTCTTATATGTGATATGTGCATGAAATAGTATATCTACATATGTGCCTTCTTGATTTTATCACCAAATACCACTTTGGGGGGAGGGCGTTTGGAATAAAATCATGAAATATCAGGCGGAGGGGGGTGTTATGAGATATCACGTGTAAAAATACACGTGATGTCCTGACCTTGAACGCGTTTGACCGGCTATAAACCAATTGCACTCCATACCTATTTTATTATTTACCCGACGTTTCGATCGAATTGCACCGATCGTGGTCACCAGTCGACCCGTGACAATGATCGATGCAATTCGATCGAAACGTCGGGTAAATAAAAGGTTCGTACCTTTAAATAATTAAAATCAACAATTGCACTTCGTCTTACGTATTTTTCATCAGGGTCACGTGATCTGTGGACTAGTGATTTATTTTATTTTGTTTGAATGTTTCGTTAATTTAAATATTTCTGCATCGGTTTTATCTTTTTCTTTATTTGAAGAGATGGTGATTGGATAAAAATGCTGTCATTGCAACGTATAAGGTCGGGGCAAAAATATTTTCGTATATTTCATACAAAAAAAAATTGGGTATATTTTTGTATTTATTTATAATATGTATGTGCCGTTTTGGTCGATAACTTGTTGCCATCTTATGGGTATAGTACAGGTTCTTTAGAACAAATTTTTTAAATGATACATATCAAGCTGGAATTGCCATGGTAGCTTCGTTTTGACAAGACGCCCAACTTTAATGTGTATACGACAACTTTTATAGTGAGATGTTAGTGATAAAAACAGGTTTCAAATATTACAAACTTAACTTTGCCGTTGGAAAATCCCCATACTATTATCCCCATACATACCGTTACTACCCGTACTAGTAGTGCTAGTAGTGCCATGGTCCCATTGCTGTAAAAAATTTGTCATTTTTGATCAAAAAATTCTGACAGATAGTTTTCACAGTGTTCTATTGAGGTTAACTTTATGCTTTCTAAAGAGTTCCAAAGTGACCAAAACAGGTGGAAATCTGATGGAGCAAGATCAGGGCTATACGGAGGATGCATCAACACATCCCAGCCAAGCTCTCTAAATTTTTGCTGAGTGGCTATAAATGAGTGCGGTCTGGCGTTGTCATGATGGAACACCACGCGCTTCTTGTTCACCATTTCCGGCCGGTTTTTCTCAATAGCTTCTTTTAACCTCATCAGTTACTGACATTAGAGGTGAGAATCGATAGTTTTAACCGGCGGCGGCAAAAGCCCATAGAGGACGATTCCTTTGCAATCCCACCATATACACAGCATCACTCTGTTCCGAGTCAGGCCGGGCTTTGCTATGGCCTTTGGAGCTTGTCCATGCTTCGACCACGATCTTTTTCGGACATTCTTATCCATTCCATTTTTCAACCGACTTCAAAAAGGAGGAGGTTCTCAATTCGTCTATGTTTTTTTGCTGGACCGATTTATAAAATTGTTTTTGTGTTTGAAAGGGTATACTTCAAAGTTGGTCCCATTGTCATCAGATCACGATCTGATGATGGGATCCTGGAGAAATTGAGGGAACTCTTAAAATATTAAAGGCACACCTACAGTGATTTAGGTATTTTTCATAGTTATTCGTGCATTTACTCTTAAAAAACACCAATTGGTGAAGTGGAAATGAGGACGAAGACTACAAATGACGAGCAGACTTATTCAATATTTCAAGTTTATCTCAGTCAGATCATGTGGTACCCAAATATCAAGATTTTTCTTGTACCCAGACTTTTGTAAAACTGTTTTGTGATCAATATCCAGTTCTTCAGCAATATCGTAACTACTAATAGGCCGATCTTGCTCCACTTTTTCAAAGATGGCACTGATTTTATCCGTGACAGGGCGTTCAAAGTGAGCTTCATCCTTCACACTAATATTTCCAGACTTGAAACGCTTAAACCACATTTGTGCTACTCGAATTAATACCGCATTATGTCCGTAAACTGCACAAATTTTATTCGCGTCGTTCGTCGCATTTTTACCTTTCTGTCATAAAACTTTAAAATGCACCCAATTTCTTCGTCACATACGTTCAATTTGCTTGCTTGAAAAACAATTGAAAAATGGCGGGAACTATTTTTTTATGTATTGCGTCAAAAATATTTACTTAATCAAATCGACGAAACTTTATGGGTTCCGTTTTGCGAATTTGGGCTACGAAAGCCAAAACTTCAAAACCCACACTTCAAAGTTTAAGTGAAATAATATAATAATACTCTTATATTTAAGAAATTAACATTATATATAACTACATTTTTTTGAAGTAGGTAATAGGTACGTATATATTTTTAAATAGGTAATTCAGGTATTTAGTACAATTCCTTGCACGAGCTTATTCTTTGAAGAGTTAAAAATACATTATCAAAGAAGGCGTCATACAAAATGGTGGGTATCTAAAAGGCATACGGAATGGCTATCCCAAGGGAATCTAACCGTCAATCTTAGGAACATTTCTATTTCTACTTTATTTAAATTCACAAGAAACAGGGTTATTGTGAATATTTTCGGCAACGTTTGCCAACCTTAGGGAGTTCAGTTAAAAGCCCGTGAAAATATTTTGTTTTTCAATGTACCTAGTTCAACTCTCCATTTATTACTTAGCAGTACGTGATCATCCATACCTACACAATGGGAATCGACAAAATTGCTATTGAGAATCTCAACCTCGGTTTTGTTGGAGGGTTGAATTAAATCTTGTTTTATACCTACCTAATGTTAATGGAAAACCTGCGTTAGAAAGACAGATTCATTATGATACTTGGGTATGATCTTTTTAGGAAAAAAAAAACTAGAGATTGGGGTGCAGGACCGAGGGCTTAGCGTACTCTCCAAGTCACTCATCTTCACCGACATCGACATCGTATTATCTATATCTCGTTCTGGTCCATATGCCACTAAGTCACGGACCCCTCAACTATGATTATACGGACTATATCCAACATTATTGAAATGTGTTATTATTATTCAAGTAAATGGGTAGGTAACTACCAACATATTTACCCAGTTTTCCCTCTTTGGGCGTTAATAAGGGTACCTATGCTTTGAATTGAAGGCTCACAAGATACTCAAGCAATGATTTTATCGTTATAATTATGTACCAATCACTATCAAAACTTAATAACTTGAGTTCATAATGTTAGTGTCCTGTAACAACTAGTTTGAACACGGATAACCAACAATTTCATGTAATTAGGGCACGGCTATCTTTAAAATTTACATTTTTATGAGTCTATTATAATATTGACATGGTTTATACCTCGGTCAAAATTGTTAGTGGTGACATAAAGGTACGCATAGACCTATGTGCAGATATCTATCTAGTTAAGTAATTGGTAGGTAGGTATGTTGTTATATGTTGTACAAAGGTAGGTAGGTAGGCATGGGCGTACCCAGCTTTTGACCCAGGGCGGGGGTCAACAACATTTTTTTATAAAATGGAGGACTAGATCTACGATTTTTAGAACTAATTATTTTTATAAAATGCATTAGTCACAGCTCTACGGGGGGGAAAGAGAGAGACCTCCTCTAGATGAGCTGAGTCCAGTCCGAAGGGGGAGAGGATTTTAAATGACATTTACGCTCGCCATGTCAAGTCACTGCGTGAGTCAAGCTAGCGAGCGCAGCGCAACCTTAGATACCATTAAACAAGGTATCGCGAAATATTAAAAGTTACTTGTATTGGTGGAACACTCAGCGTGGTCTTACAATTCACTGCGCATACAGAGGGGCGTAGTGCTATGGTGCGCGTCACTGCGCGAGCTGACGAATGAGCGTGAACTTAGAAGCTATTGAACGAACTGTGAGCGCAGCGTGATCTAAAAGTCATCGTTCAGGCATCGTCTGGGACTCCAACTTCTGGGCGCATCATGTAATTCACAGCATGAACAGGAAAGTTCAGCGGCAAACCAATTTGCGGAATTCGACGCGAGCCTATCGCAAATTAAAAATGAACTGCGTGAGTTGGTGCCCCAGATCAATCCTAAAAGCTACTCCACAAGCAGAGATGCAACGTGTATTCAGAAATCACTGCACTGCGTTTGCTAACTCGCGCAGAGCGAATTTAAACAACATCGAATGAGCTCCTGACCAAAGCGCCATCTTAATAGTCACTTTGAAAGCAGAGAGACGTAGCTTGAAGGTGGAATTCACTGAGCGAGTTGACGACAGCGTGAACTTATAAGCAACCGAACGAGCTGGATGCCGCAGCGCGATCTTCGAGTCACTGCAAGCGGAGCGAAGCGCAGCCTGTATTTAGACTCCACTACATAAGTTGGTGACCACAGAAACGTTTTTAAAGCCACTGGCGAGCGCAGCGCAAACTTTCGAAACATTGAGCAAGCTGGGGCCGCAGTACGATTTTAAGTGTCAATTCATGAGAAGAGGGCCACAGTGTAATCACGGTGGCCGTAAAAACGAACAAAGAAGTCTTTGAGCGAGCTGGAACTGCAGCGCTGTCTTCAAATTCAGTGCGCCTCGAAAAGCACTGTGCAGTGTTCACTAGCACAGAGTAAGCTTAGAACCCACTGCGCGATCATGGGGCCCAATGCAACCTTAAAAGCCACTGCGCAGACTGAGAGGCACAACGCAAAAGTAAAAACCCCTGAGCGACCAGGAGCAGGGGGCGAGCCCTAGAGTTGGGGAACACAGCGTGAACTTAGAAGCAGATGAGCGAGCAGAGGCCGCGCGGCGAGATGAGAGGGACACAGCATGAATTTAAAATTCATGCATTCATTTCATTAAAAGTCACAACTCTGACTAAGAAATTAAACATAGAGAGAGATTTTAAAAAATAGCCTGTACGAACAGAGGACTGCAACATAAACTAGAGTCTCTGTGCAAGCTGAGGGACACAGCCTGAACTAGAAAAGTGTTTGAGGAAACTTAGAGAGCCTTTTATAATAATTTAATTAAACTTTTTTATTATTTTAATTTATTCTAAATATTATCGTAAAATTTTAATGAATAATTGTAAGATAGGTTGTCCTGAAAGAAATAAATAAATATTATTATTATTTATTCCATCCTGTCCTACCAGTTGTCAGATGATCGAACTGTTCACGGGGGCTCGTGCTCCCCCCCCCTCCCACCGTTCAGACAGTTGATTTGTGTACTGAATTTGTTGCATCGGAGAATCGGGGCTGCAGCCAGCGCCCAGCCTTACTTACCCGCATAAAGTTAATAACAATATTTTATATTTTACCTGACCTTAACTTAGTTGTAGCAGCAGGACTCACGTACAAATTATATCGACAATATTTAGTATGTACTTAGGCATTCATTAGGCTTAGTTCCAGGGGGGAGACCGCTGCCCCCCCCCCCCCGCTGCCACCCCTAGGCACGCCCATGTAAGTACGGCACAAAGTAGGTACAATGATATATTTATTAGATAGGTATATTTCGGGACTTAATCTCGTGAATTATTTAAAGGTACGGAACCTTTTATTTACCCGACGTTTCGATCGAATTGCACCGATCGTGGACACGGGTCGACTGACTGGTTCGTACCTTTAAATAATTCACGCGATTAAGTCCCATAATATATCTAATATGTATAAAAATCGCGAAAGTTTAAAAACAATGATATATTGCCATTCACATATAACAATTGGCTACTTTATATCAATACAGAGTTGATCTTGAATTCCATGTCCCTCGTGTGCTCTTACTACAAACCAAAGTACCTACTTAAGAGACGATTTCTAAATAGATCTAAGCGTTTATAAAGAAGCCTACAATATCAGAATTTCGTTTTTTAACCATAAGTCAACGCTACGACGAATCTATTCGTATTTTCCTAAAATATTCCAAAATCTAATGTCCAAATTTCTTACATTTCAGATTGATACGTGACGAAGAATGCAATATCCTGCAGAACTTGTCGAGGGAGGAGTTTCGAGAATTCCGTACGCTAGTCATAGACATGGTGCTCGCCACTGACATGTCTTTCCATTTCCAACAACTGAAGAATATGAGGTCACTGCTGACACTCGCCGAGCCCACGGTCGATAAGTCTAAGGCAGCGTCATTGATATTACACTGCTGTGATATCTCACATCCTGCTAAGGTGAGTTGCAGAAGACGAGCATACAAACATTCGAGATGCCGGCCGTCTTGAAGTCTATTTGATGGTTAGACTGACAAAGGGTATCGTAGAGAAATGGCCTTTGAAAGCGGTCCGATATTAGAACCGACAAAAACCGTTTAAAATAAACCCACAGATTTGCGTCGAGTCGGCCGGCAATACTGATTTGAATGGAGCCGAACTGTGATTGTCTGTCTCTGCCATATCAACAAGTACCTAAAAGAGATTTTGACAGCACATAATGAAGAATCTATTCACTTAACTTTCCACCATTGAATCTACTTCAGAGTCATCTACTATGCCTCAGGCGGGCAGACGTAAATTTAGTACCTATAATAATACTCCTTTTTTATCAACTACCGACATCGTATTGTCTATATCTACTATCCATAAGTATATCTGTTACTTAACTATTTCAGAGGTGGGACCTTCATCACAGATGGACGATGAGTCTACTGGACGAGTTCTTCCTTCAGGGTGACAAAGAACGAGACCTGGGCCTGCCTTTCAGCCCATTGTGCGACAGGAACAATACCCTAGTTGCAGAGTCTCAAATCGGTTTCATTGAGTTCATTGTGGAACCCAGTATGGGAGTGTGTGCCGATATGCTTGAGTGCATATTGGGACCACTACATTCTAGCAGCAAGAGTTCTAACAGTTCGGCTGAACCTATCAATGAGGAGAGTACAGGTGAGTAAAAAAGATATTTATCGGCAATGAAACTGTATTTATTGTATTGTTGTTAAAAACCCAGCCACGGCAGAACTGTTGAAAGCGTAGATAAATAATCCAAATAAAATTACAAGCCCATGTGAGACGGACGTTTATGGACTGGTACAATGGCAGATAAAAGAGGGTAAAGAATAAGACCTAGCCTCAGCAGAGTCAAGCGCTCCTACTCCCCCAAACCAAAATCTTAGGTTCCTAGTTCTAGGACTGTGTCGTATTTAAAACGATTCCATTGTTTCAGGGAATGAAAACAGTAGCAAATTCAAAATTCGCAAACCTTGGGTGGCGTGCCTCAGTGACAATAAGAAGATATGGAAAGAGCAAGCTGCTAAGGGTGTGTATTATACTATTCATCATCTATAATATGTAATTTCCTGATTATTTTCTGATATGCAAGCAAGGCCTCGTAAACGGTAAATTATGGTGATCTACTACCGTAATACACTATGAAATTATGATAAATGAGGTATTATTTCAGAAAGAGTTTATTCAATGTTGAGGTCAATCATTTTGTTTAATACCTAACATAATTATAGAATTAACGCAGACATTCATAGAATATGTAGATGATGTACAATTTGTGTCTTCTTAACATCATATAAGTATGGTTATGAATCATAGAATCTTATACCTTCAAACGAGCAATATTTTCGTATATTCAGATTATATATAAAAAGATTATATATGTATATAATCTGAATCTCGGCAACAGCGCCAGCGATTTTCGTGAAATTTTGTTTGGGTAATAAATTGATCTGGCTAGCATTTTTAGAAAACGTCGTTTAAAAAAAACTAAACTAAGCTCGGTCCTCCAGGTACTGTTTACTTATAGGCAGATCGAAGATGGATAAACTACGTGATATTTTTGTATCAATTTGTCCATAATGACGGGCTGATTTCCAACCTCTTATCTAGATCAATTCTTCTAATAATAACAATTCTATATTATTTTTCAGACGCTGAGGCTCGCGCTAAGCAGGAGGAGGAGAACAACACCGTTCCACCGACTACAGAGGAATAATATTTAGCCTCATTTGTAAATAGCGTTAGATCTAGTTGTTGCAACATGTTCTATTCACTGTTGAAAAAAAGCTAAAGCATACTATACGATATACATACGTGTGCCAGCTTCTTATACGTTGCTAATTTATTAAACTGTTGTGTGTAACGCACAAATATATGACTTGGAAGCACAATGCGAAAAGCCTGGATGTATAAAGTTTCTCTATGTGGAAGACAACATAGTGAGCTAATTCGAATCGGCGTACAACCGCTCAGCGGTACGCCAGTAGTGTAAATGATTCATTATTATTCGCTGCTAAGATTTTAACCTAGCCTAAATTTAAGTCCTAAAGCTTTGAATATGTCTCGTATTACCAAGAGTCAATTGCGAGTTAGAATTTTGAAATGTAGTTACGGACCCAAAATGCAATCCTGAAGAACACCTAGAGTGAAATTACTCGCAATAGATTCTCGGATGTACATTTGAGAGTAGATGACACTATTTTCTACTCGTAATTGAAATAAATAAAATAATTGTATGTAAAACTGTACTGAACTCATTTCAAATATAGTCAGTAAGAGCTAAATGTATCTGTAAGTATCTATCAAATGCTGGTGACGGAGCAAACAACATTAATTTATAAACCTAATCATAAACACATGTGCACTTCTCTTCAATCAAACACTTAACTATAACTTAAATGTAGCTTAATATTAGTGTTAAATTTAACCCATATGATGAATACGCTTATTAATTTTAATGTTTCCGATTAAATTGGAGAGTCTTGATATTCTTGACCAAATGTTATTTAATATGAAATTATTTTCTAAATGATAAACGGCATCTCAAATTCTAGTAAATATGTAGATAGTACATTAGTACCTAATCTTCAAGATACAAATTAAGATTTTTGTCTTTGTTATACAACATAGCTAAGGATAATGTAGAACATCTCAAATATTTAATAAAACAAAGCTCGTGCTCAAATCAAACGGAGTCGGACAGCTTTCTGTGAAATCAACTACCTATTAGATCTATTAGACTGAAACGGCAAAGGCGTCACAGCCTGAGGACGAACAGAAAACACTTAGGTAGGTCAACAAATCAAGCTTTTGGAGGATCCAAATTAAATGTACCGTCCTTCAATTAGAATATCTAATGAGGAAGGAGATAAACCAATTGAATTTATTATTGTGAAAGATATTAAAGATTTTAGGCCAAGTGTTTACTCACGGATGCCAAATATTCAACTAAAATCTGAACTGAAACCGCTAATAGTAGTATTTATTATTACCATACAAAATTTATGTGAAATCAGTCATATTTTGGAAGTATATCAGAGGCCTAGTTTTCCTGGTAGGTACGTGGGACCATTCTCATTGAATATCAAATCAAATAAAACCATAATCATGATAAATTAGGTCCCTTATTGATTTCAGGGATGGTAAGGATAGATTATAAACCAACTGGTGACGCTTATTGTAGACAAATTTAACAATAGATTTTTTTATATATTTATCATCTATTTTAATTATTAGAAATTTATGAAAATTCTGTATATTGTGCATTTAGTGTACCTATTAATAGTTCATAGGTACTTAAATAATAAGAATAATCGACATAGGAATGTACTTAATTTGAAATGTAGTCTAGTAATGCCATTCAGATGGGGGATATAGCTTTATGAATTGTAGGATTTAGCATTACTGAGCCTTATGTACATCGTTATTAATTGTTGTTTCGGTATTATAGCTTGAGGCAGTACATAGGCCGATATAATCTTTCTCCGCGAATAAATTAATAAAAACACTTTTACACAACATGCAAATTGCTTTTAAATGTGACATTATAACATTCCGAGTGTTAAGTTTTGATTTTTCAATGTACTTTAAGCTTTATAAAGACCTGTCACTGCTACATTTTAAGGTAATGAAAATATGTGTAAAATAGCATCCACAATAGTAAATATATTTTTCACATGATGTCCCGCTTAACATAAATGTCACTGATAATTATCTCACCTCATCAAACAAATAATATCTACACATACAAATTCATTCAAAAATGTTGTCTCTTAAATGGACATCTTAAATATAAAATTTCCAAATAAGCCTTCTAAACTTTTTTATTAAGTAGGTACTCGTATGGTACCTTCTATCTACCCACTTAAGGGGAAAAATGCTAAGAATTTTCTAATACAAAATGTAAGTATGCAAGCGTAATATTTATCAGTGTTTTGTCTAAAATCACAATATTTTTAATGTAAACAACACAGATCTTTGTATGAAACTGCATTTTCTCTCTAATAAAATGAAATCTCAAAATCGCATGTTTTTTTATCAACTTGTCATTCTTTTTCTACATGTGTAAATAGATATAAAACACCTTTTAGTTGTGTAAATGATATATGTAAAATAAAATAAAGATTTTCGTAGAAAATATGTTTACTTTAATACCCTAAATATTTAATAGTTTTACATGAGGTTGAAAGTACAGCAGCAAAAGTCGTTAAACACACTCCAATTTACAAAGCATCTGAAACCCGCAGACATTTGAATTCAAGCTTTTATAACTTTGTTGACAAAGAATTGCATATTTAAATATGTGGTAGGTACAATTACCTAAAAATAAATGTTTGACGTCATAAGTCATTATAGAACAACATCAATACAACAAGTTTGTTTTACAAATACAATAATTGCATTTTTGAAAGATAGAAAAATTTAAAGTTTTAATTGTATTTGTAAAGTAATTGGCAAGAAATGCCTATAAAAATTACTTCAACAAGTTTGTTGTTTCTAAAGAGACTGATTTAAACTTTGACAAAAACAACTCAATTGATAAAAATCAATGAGCAGCATGTTTTGCCCACATCTAATTGAAAGTGTTCAGTAACTTTTCTTGCTCACATACTAAGAAGTAAAGAACTAGGTTCTAATAGATTCTCACTCAAATAATAGGTCATCAGCAAAAAGGTTTTTTTTTTGCAATCAAAACATTTTATGTTCTGGGCTTACTACTTAATTAAAAACTACAGAATATATAAACTGAACTAAATATATTTTAGTTTAATTACAAAAACAATCACATCATAAAATAAAGGAAGTTAAAATAATATAACAATGATATAGGATGAATGTGACTGTGATCACAATGATTTGTGAATTTGAGGGGGGATTTAATTCTACCTATCCATCGAAGCGGACCAAGGCTGCGGCGCGGAGAAATAAGAGAAATATTAATTAATAAGATTGCATGTAGCAGTGTCGGAGGGTCTTTAGAACACGATTACTTCCGGCTTCCCTTTGGATTGTAGTTACTTAGTATTATAGGTACAAAGAACCATGTCCAGCAAGATATATTTTTGTATCAGGTTACCTCAGAAAAAAATGAACCATTCGCCTTTGGCATGTAGTCTAAGTACTTCGACAAAATCTTAGATTTTATTAAATCCTATTGGTTAATATTTCACCGCTCCGCAGCCTCGTGCGGCTTTAGGGTTCAAACTCTAAAGATGCGCGCGGGAAAAAAGACAGAAGTTCACACCTTTGCATTACAAATAATCTAACAAACTTCTATACTTCTACTGACATGCTCTCTGAACTTCTTTCATACACTATTCAAGTCACAATACTTATTATTGTATCAAATTTGAACCTCAGCCCATATAATTATTTATTTAAAACTATTTCGAGTGTTGAACACAATTTCTGACTGATTAAGTATCTCAGTTTCCTAAATTTATTTTGAAACAAAATAAAATTCTTAAAAAACTATCTTGTCAAATTTTAAATATATTTTCCTTATCTTCTCTCAACATAAAGATAAAATAAGTGAAAAAAATATATTTATTTATATATACTAAGTATAATTTTTAAACAGATAATTTTCAAATTCAAATAACTATTGGTAATCCATGTTTCTACAATAATTATAAGCATAATCTGTTCCAAACAAATATAAATGAAATCTTACTAAAATTAATATTTTTCTCTGATTGACTGATCACTGAATAAAGTCACAACTGAAAATACTGGATCTAAAAGCTTATATAATCAAACACTACTCAAATACAAAAGCATATTATATTATATTGAAACATCACCTCTTTGCAGCTAAAGCTTAAGCAATATCTAATAAGTCATATTTTATTTAAATTATAATGTTTATTTATTTGTTTGGCACAAATTATAGAGGCAAATATCTATAATATACACAGAAATTTAATTGCATTGATTGCATTGCAAACACGACAATCAGAAGGCACCATCAGGTCCAGATTTCACCAAAGTAAAAACAAGACAAGAGGAATAGAAATGAGATCTAAAACACCAATAGAAATTCGTTGTTTACATTTTTATATCTGCTTTGCTATAGTGGACACAGTTGCACAGAGGGCAACAAAATTCTATTGCTGATTAACAATTCATTTGTCCTGCTCTTGTTTCTACTATAGTGGACCGAGACTGAGACCTCAAGCTTATTATTAACACTTAAAATCTACATAGGTAGATTAAATATTACAAAAATCTCTTAAAATTAAGTTAACTAAGAATATACTTATGACTTTTACCAAATATATTTATTTGAACTGACAAAGCCCTAACATCAGTTTTCTGCCGACTACAAACTATTGTACCCTCAATTACGTCACCTTGTTTAACCTCTTTACAATCTCTGAGGTAGAAAACCGTTTGCTTCCAATGTGTAGAAGTCTTATGAGGGCCAGTAGAAAACTCAACTGGATTAGGTAAATCAAAAAATGTGTCAAAATAACCTACAAGGGAAGTCAAAACACCATCTTTTACAACAGGAAGTTTAAATTCAGAAGTAAAGTCCATTACATCTATATTACAAGTGTTAATATCTATTTCTTTAATTACATATGGTTCAGAAATAATATTTTTAAATGCAACTATGTCTATACTTGCTTCTCGTACTATTTCAGACTTCATACAGTTCATTTTGTAACCATAGACATCTGACCAGAATTCTATTAACCGTTTATGTGTGTCAACATCTCCATTTGCAACGAGACTTATATTACACCTATTTGGTAACAATAGCCCACCAGGATTTAAGCAGTGGTTTCTTGCATAAATGACACTATCTAACATGCCTTCAAATAGGAGAAAGTATCCCATCCATTCAGAAACAATAATATCCACTTTTTCATCCAGTTTTGTGTCTTCAAGCCTTCCCTTGACCGTCTTTATAACATTTTGCAAATTATTCTCTGTTATTATATCCATTGCATGGTAGATAATCTCGGACTGGTCTAAAGCATAAACCTTTTTTGCCCCCGCTGTGGCAGAGAACATTGATAAAATTCCTGTACCGCAACCAAGATCTAAAATCACCTTATCTGTCATTGTTTCTTTGTTGTTTAGTATTGCGTCTCTGTACGTTTCAGTGCGAACCTTATCTGACAACATGTCATGGTGTATGCCAAAATGAGCGTAAGTACTGAAGTATCCTTCATCGCTCTCTAAAGGAACACTTGATACACAATTTACAATCACAGAAGCACCCGTAGAACTGCTACTTGAATTCCCACCTTCTACAATGGTTTTCATTGATTGCTGCATTTTATTTATATCCTCCTTAGCCATTTGAAGATGTTTCTGATTTTCGCTCAGTTGTTGAGTCAACGTCTGTATAGTCCTTTGTAGTTCTAAGAAATGAGCTTGTGATAATGTTACTAGGCCATTTTCTACATTAGCATGGTAAGTTTTGGGAGAACTGGGTTTCTCTGTAAGTGAATCAAAGTCATACATCAGCCAATCATCGTTATCCACAGGCTTTAAATACTTCTCATCTTCCCAAATGGCGTTAGAACTGTTTATTATAACCTCTGCAGCAGGCTTGTGAGTTTTGATATAATTTATCAGTTTAATGTAAGAATAGCAGTCCATATTGAATTTAGTCTTTAGTTTGTTCAAATAGAACTTGTGTACGCTCTCACAGTGCGAAAAACCTTCGTCAATACTCGATAATGTATTGGAACAAAATAGACATGTTACCATCGTATTGTTAGTCTCCATTTCTTGCCATTCTTCTTCCTCAAAGTGTTCCTCATCGCTACTAAGGTCTGGCACATCGGACATGATTACAATTGATGTAGAACTTTATGATAAATTACTGATAATTACAGAAAAAACACAAAAGATATTATCCCGCAAACTGCGAACATGTGAGATTATGACAAGTTGAATGAAAATGAGTTTTTGTTTATCGTTCAGAAATAACATAAAATGTTCAAATCTTCTGAACAGAGATTGGTTAATTTTGTAAAATTTTAATTATTTTAGAGATCCGTAAGTAACTCTGTGCGTATGTTAGTTTTCAGGATTTCTTAGCAAAACCACAGAATTGTTTTTAATTTTTGCTATGATGATTCAATTGAAATCTCATTTTGTTACCTTGCAATACACAATATAGCGCGAAAAATAAATTTATTCAATGGTTGTGGTCAAAGAGAAAAACTTCGTAATAGTTGTGGTTGCTATGTTGCTATGACAACCAGACTCATATTTTTATCAACAAATACGGACTCTTTGAAATACTGTGTTATTTCTGGTATAAAGATACGAAACAAATAGAAAAATAATGAAATTGAAAATATCAACATTCAAGGAACCGAAACATGTTGGGGTTGTTGTTTGTGTCAATTGGAATAATACAGAGGACGTATTTTCTTGTGGGTGAGTATGAGTAGGTACCAAAACATGATACGAAATAAAGTTGTACCATTCAATGTGATTACTTACTCTGTGCATTCAATTGGACTAAATAAACGCACAATTATTCTACAACTTTGACATAGTGATGTGCGTGAGCAAGTTACCGGGTTCCTGGTTTTCACATGCTGTAAGGTATTTTGAAACGTTCCGTTTTGAATCCAGTGCCGGGTACCCGGTGGCAAATGTATGGTGGCCGGACCGGACGGAGGCCGGAACCATGTTCCGGCCATTTTTTTTTCATTGCATACATATGGCAATGTAAGGTAACTTTCACAAATTACCTTACATTGCCATACACCTCACGCCTCTGTATGATATCATTGTTTTTTTTTCAGAGATGACCATAAACTTTTGAAATGGAATCTTGTGAACAGTGAATGCATAGTAGTCACAACATTTCCAGACGATTTTTATCCTACTGGAATGCATTTGTTTCCTAAAATCAATATTGGCGGTAATAAACACCAGCATGACGTCATTTTGATTTCAACAGCGGATGGCAAGTTAGTGATGTTAATCGAATTTTATTTTCTAACTAGCTAGCCCACGCAACTTCGTCTGCGTAAATTATTCCTGGTTTTTGCAACATTTTTCATTACTGTCCCTAGTCGTCGTAGCGTGATGTTATATATATAGCCTATAGCCTTCCTCGATAAAGGGCCTATCCATCAGATAAATAATTTTTCAATTCGGCCCAGTAGGTAGTTTCTGAGATTATCGCATTCAAACATACAAACTCTTTAGCTTTATAATATAGACTAGCGGACCGCTCTGGCTTTAAACGGACTATTCTTCACCTACTATACATAATAATATGTAATAAACTAAATAAACCTTCCTCTTGAATCACTCTGTCTGTTGATGAAAACTGCATCAAAATCCGTTGCATAGTGTAACAAGATTTTAGCGAAGGTCCAGACAGTGGAAGCTTATTATTTTGTTTTACACTAATATGATTACAAAGGAAAGTTTTGTATTTTTGCAGGTATGTAACGATTAAACTTGAAAACTATTACGTTATAAAGCAACATTATCATTGAGTAACGTAGGCTATATTTATATTCTTTAATTTTATAAAAAAATAGAGATCCTAGAAATCCATGTTAAGTAGTACTATTACTTAATCTGTGCCCAAGGTGTAAAAAAAAATAGTCATAAAAAGTCTTTCATCGCATGCGCTGCGGAAAGTATTGATGATAAAACAATAAAATGATTTAAAATAATATATAACATAACAAACAGGATTAGCAAGCTGAAGTGGCAGTGGGCTGGCCATATTAGCCGAAGAACCGATAACGGTTGGGGTAAACGAGTTCTTGAGTGGAGACCGTGTCTCGGCAAACGTAGTGTAGGACGCCCTCAGGCCAGGTGGAGTGATGATCTACGCAAAACGGCTTGCAGGAGCTGGATGCGAGAAGCCGAGGATAGAACAAAGTGGCGTGCAATTGGAGAGGCCTATGTCCAGCTGTGGACTGCGATAGGCTGATGATGATGATGATAACATAACAATATCTACAAAAAAAATTACGGGGCCATATGTCCAACTATTGTAGTTAAGACACTATAACTACTTTTTAACATCTTAAAAGTTGATCAAAATGCACATCAAAAATATAACAAACCTTTATTTTATTTCTTATCCAAATAAATGGTTTCGTATTCAAGACTATTTCATACCTGTTGATTACTTTTTTAAAAATAATGAAATTTGGACAAATTTAGTCATGTATGTTTCAATTAGCATACATAAAAGTTTAAAAAAATATCGACCAGTACGAAGCCGCGACGGGCCGCTAGTATGGAAAGATAAAGAAGATATTTTTATAATTTTAAATCTTTTGATATTTTTAGATTTCATATTGTAAATCATAATGGTCGAATTGAAAAGACTGTAAACGCTCATCAAGGCGCTTGCTTAGCGGCTCAGTGGAGTCCTGATGGTGCTGGACTTTTGACAGGTAAGTACGATTAAACCGTATATACTGTACTACTTTTTGTATAAAAAATAAAGGCTATCTTAATTAAAAAACATTAATACTTACATTATTCTCTAATGCGCGTGTATATCGCTCTTAAACGGCTGGACAGATTATGATATTTTTTTTGACATGGAGGTATAAGGATGCCCCTGGATGTTTTAGGTTTGATTCCCTATTAGAGCTGGTAAGAATTTAGAACTCACTAAAATAGTTCTGTGACCGGTCAACGTCTACTAGCTCCGCTACTTCCACTTTCAATTTAATACTATTTAAAATAAGTAGGGCTAGCTTGATGCTTACCTACCTACTTTTTACCAACAGACGCAAAATAAAAGTTTATTTAATGGCACAAACGGACACAGATAGACAAGTGAAACTTTTCAATGGTAATTGTATCTTTGTGTATGTTTATGCGAATGTAGCGCCAAAACGAGTAGAAAATTTAGTTGTGTAAAAAAATAAGCTTGTTTAATTTGAACTTCTTAGTTAATCGGTTCAGATAGTTTCGAAGTTAATTAACTTAGCCTCCTACATGTTAGATGTTCCATTCAACATTAACTTTGTTATTTTTAGCCGGTGAGGACGGTTTCGTTAAAGTCTGGTCTCGTAATGGACTCCTTCGATCTACTATCGTCCAGTCAGACGTGCCATGTTTCAATGCCGTATGGAGCCCTGACAGCAGCGCCATCTTGCATACAAAGGGAAATTCCTTAGTTATAAAATATCTAAATTCAAGTAATAAAATAACAAAGGTAAGTTTAAAAACTTGTTTGTGTCTGAATAATGAATAGTTATGAGGATTCTTGTACCTATTGATATCACACATATTACTTAAAAACTGCTAAACAGATTTTATAAAACTTTGCAGTCTTTTCTAAGACGTGACATCTGGCTTCTCGCTGGGCGAAACGGACCAAAGTTATTTATAATACCCACGCAGGAATTACAAATAATAGCATATCTGGTTATTATAAATAGTATTATCTCTTTTAACTGCGGCTTCACCCGCCTGAACGTTGGTCATCGCAAAAGAAGTTACTCTTTATTACTCACTAAGCTTCAAACTACCTCTATACCAAATTTTATCAAGATCGGTCCAGAGATTGTGCGTGAAAAGTAACAACATATTTTTAATATTGGTGTACATAGCTCATCTCATATTATTATGATAACTTAATATTACTCGCTGTAATTTAACACTAAGGTCACTACATTTACATTTCCAGTGGAAGGCTCATGAAGGTCTTATTTTATGCATAGCCTGGAATGCTAATAACAATTTGATTTTATCTGGTTCCGAAGACGGATTTTCCAAGGTATTTTGTAATCTTCTCATCAGCACGCTATAGATGGTTCAGTAGTTTGCATTGTTAAGAATTTATGTTTTTATTTCTGTTGACCTGTTGATCTAATGGCTAGTTACCCTGACCGCTACACCAGAGGTCGTGAGTTTAATTCTCACATTGTATTTTTATTTTGAGATGAGCGCTATTGTTTATTTATTCTCCACTTGGGTGTAACTTATGTATAAATATGTTTGTATTTAATTAGAAATATAATTCTGTATTTTATAGGGTATTTAGGCAGTGAACAATATAATAAGTAATTCGATAAAAAAATAAAATTTATATGGAAATAAACATAGATACTTTCTGATTTTGAGTCATAAAATGTACTGAATTGTTTTATTAAATTAAAATGAAAACTTGATATTTTTTTATCTGTACCTAGGTATATCTCGTGACCTGAAACACAAGCCCCTTTATTGATTGTGACGTATTAAAGACAAAAGAATCTGCTTTATTCTGTTAGTCCATACACAGTATGGATGCCCTAAACAGGGCATCCATACTGTCTAATAGTTGCGATAAAAATGCGCATAGAAAATAGCGCCACCTAGTGTTCACGGAACGTAAATAATGGTTACGTTGCATTAAAGCCCGCAAAATGACGTCATGTCATGGTAATTTTATGGCAAGAAAACGGAACAGATAGATCAGATGGCCTATGCATGACCATGTGATCCATCTGTTGTCCCAAGATATTTGTTTATTTATTTGTGTGATGAGTACGATTATATAGATTATTTTTTATAGTCATCTTTTGCCAATTATTTTATTTATACAATAATTGCATTTTTGAAAGACAGATAAATCGAATTTGCGACATCATCATTCAAAGCAATAACAAAGGCCATAGCCCGTAATAGTTCTCAAACTATCGGCTAGATGGCGCAAGCGAGGCTCTGACTCGCGTGCAAGAAGGATAGAAGAACTTGAAGTTTAGTTTGGCTAGTTTGGCATACGGAAGTTTTTATTCCCAGGTTCTTTTCTCCGGCTTTATGTATTGTTTGCGAACTTGACATTACATGTACTCGTACATACATGTAGAATCCCGACGTATCACAAGTGTTGTTTTGCATCCCAAGTGAATAGAGAACTTTGAATTTTGTCTCGGGTTCAATTCGGGTTTAAAAATGCAACAAAAAAAAATACACGATTATTAATTCTGATCTAGGTGTCGTTATTTAAAAATATGTAGTTATGTAGATTTATCAGGCCATAACGCAGGTCCTGCTTATGCCGTGTTCTATTATGATTTATTTATTTGAACTTTACTTAATTTATGTATTATGTATAGACATTATATTTGTTAGATTTGGGACACTTTTGGCCAGCAAATATCAGTGAGTGTCAAACACGACCAGCCTATTACAAGTGTCAGTTGGTCACCTACTGAAGACATGTTTGTTGTGGGCAGTTATAATCTTATACGGCTATGTAACTCTAATGGGGTAAGTTTTTAGAACTTGTTTACTTTCATACCGCGTTTAGACTAGTAGAATAAATAGTAAAGTAACTTTTTTACTGTCAATGGCGAGTGCCCTGTGCGAGTGGACGTGAGTTCAATTCCCGCACTGAGTACCGCTTTGTATGATCGGCGGGCACACAGTGCATCACTTAAATTGAGTGGTGTATTAAGTATAGTACAGTAACAATTCCTTATTAAAAGACAAAAATAGGGCAGAAAGTATTACCTTTTTAGAAAAAAACTAGGTGAAAAAAATATAAACTATTCTACTAGGTATTAAAATTGTTGTAAAAGGCCGATCTGTTTGTGATAACGGTCACCCATTTATGGACCGACAGTGGTTGCGTTGTCTCACCTCGCTGATACCTGTAGGTATATATTTTTTAGCTATTGCATACCTTTTATCGCGGGCTCGGGCTTTGAGCGCGGCGACCGAATCAAGAAATTCCGTAACGAAAATAAAACCTAACACCTCCCACTCCGCCTACCATGCAGCTCGGCCGAGCGTTCGCATAACGTATAAGTATATGGTACAACTGTACGAGGCTCGCACGGATTGAGACGAGCTGCTCCGAAATGTAATGAAAAAAAAAAACAATAAAATTAGTTTTTTTTTTTTTTTTAATGTTTAATTTGATAAAAAATGCTATGCAATAGCTTTACCGCGGCAGTCCCCGAGTGCCACACTTTTTTTTTTTTATTTCAGTGGTCCCATTGCTTAGACCGACCATCTACAGGCAGCATTTATAACGTGGCATGGTCTTCTGATGGCACTCAATTAGCAGCAGCATGCGCCAACGGACATGTTTTATTTGCTCACATTATTGAAAGGTGAATTAATTTATATTTGAACTGTAGTTAGTAAGTACTACCACAGATAATATAATACTAGGTACTACTATGAAACACTGGTAAAACAATGGGCAATATTATTTGAATGCAGGTGCGGATCTAGAACTTCGTTCTGGGGGAGAGGGGGCATGTGTGAGTCATTCGCATATTTAATTCAACATCGGTACACCTGCCACTACCACCATGAATAAATAATCACACCGATCAAGTGTCAAAATTTAAAATCCCCCCCCCCCCCTTCAAAGGTATTTTAGTCGAGTCTGAAGGGGTGGAGCAAATGCCCATTTTGCCCCCCCCCCCTCTCCCCCCTTGAATCGGCGCCTTTTTGAATGTGAGCGTGGTTATGGTTACAACTGTCGCGAGTTTTATTTTACCTAAGCATCTACTATTAACTACAGCAAAGCTAAATAGGTATTTGAAATTCAGTATTTTGGCTTTTCAAAGTTTCAAGTGATCGAAGCACCCGTTTTAAAGCCGTGGCTTTAAAGACGACACACAACTTTTTCTTTCTAAAGCTACTATTGCCTAGATGAAGATAAACGGAATTAATATCGATCCCATGTGACCAGGGGTGGATTCAGGATCATGTTCTGGCAAAGTCTGGGTAGTTTTGCCCGTCAACACAGACCAAATGCTAAATGCTTTCATGCTTAACAGGGAATACACTTGGAAGAACTACACGTGCAATCAAATAGGACGCAAAGTGATTGCCATAAAGGATATCATAACAGATCAGAATGACCAACTGGACTATCCAGATAGGGTCATACAAATAGCCCTGGGATTCAACCATATAGTTATAGCTACGGTGAAACAATGCTTCATTCATAAACTTACATCTTGGAATACACCAGTTACATTTGATTTGAAGGAAGGCACTATAAGTATGATATTGTTGTCTGAAAGGTAAGTTGGGGCTTAATCTTTGAAATATGTAGCTTTATTTTAATCTGTTGCGTTCTAAACGGAGGGTCGTGGAAATTCATGATCGTGGCTTTACGTCCAAAAGACGTCGCAAATGTTATTTTATGACTATAATATCCAAACTATATTAAATTATTTTAAATGTGAAAGTAACTCTGTCTGTCTGTCTGTTACGCTTTCACGCTCAAACAGCTAAACCGATTTGGATGAAATTTGGTATGGAGCTAGTTGGAGTCCCGGGGAAGGACATAGATAGTTTTTATCGCGGTTTTATTTCAGATGTCTCTGCATAGTAGAAAGAGCTGGTCTCTCCGTATACAGCTATATGGGTCGTCTACTGGCGAGCCCTCGTTGGGGAGCCAGACCTGAGTCTCTTGGTCGAGCTGCTGTGTCCTTAGGTCCGGATGCCTTAGCAGCTATAGATCAAAGTGACCGGAAATGTACGTATTTTAACTACCTTAGGTACTATCTGTAGTAATAATAATAATAATAATAATAATATCTTGGGACAACTCACACAACGCCATCTGATCCCAAACTAAGTAGAGCTTGTACTATGGAAACCAGACAACTGATAAACATACTCATATATTTCTAAATACATAAATAACACCCAGACACAGAATAAACCATCGTGCTCATCACACAAAGTTTTATCCTGGGTGGGGATCGAACCCACGACCTCTTGCGTAGCAGTCGGATACACTCCCACCGCGCCACAGAGGCAGTTTATTACTAAATTTATTCATTATTTTTATAGTGAGATTACTATAAAAAGAATGAATAAATTTAGTAATAAACGTTGGGATTCTATCAGTGGCCGACCCAAGGGCGGTCTAGGGAGCTCAAACCCCCACAAAATCATTTACCATTCACCAATTCTATTTGTGTAAGTAGTGCAACAACGTCCCTATCTGGTTCAAGCCCCCCCCCCCCCCCCACCCCCCAAAATGACAATCCTGGATCTGTCACTGGATCTTTTGAATCAGTTCGATTACGAAATACCTACCTTGTTTCTTTTGGAACCTCCAAGAAATTTTCACAAATTAAAATTGCTAGCAGATGATTCAACTGTGTGTTGTCTAACCGATGGATTCGTTTAACAGCGTCGGTGTTTTAGTCATCAAATCAAACTACCGTGATACACAGTAGCGGGTCTGATTTAAGCTGATGGTAGCTTTTGAATTATGGGTTTTGATTTGGGAGGGGTTAAACGGGTTAAACCCCACGGAGGGAAGACTTTGGTTCGGTTGGGACTTGATCCTTCTGATGGTAGGTTTTATCAAGGTAAACACCATAAAGGACACATACACATAGCTTTGATTACGACCTCATACAGAGGAGAATCATACTAGGGCGCCTATATAATCATTGACTGCCTCTGTGGCGCGGTGGGAGTGTGTCCGACTGCTACGCAAGAGGTCGTGGGTTCGATCCCCACACGGGACACCACTTTGTGTGATCCACAAATTGTTGTTCCGGGTCTGGGTGTAATTTGTGTCCGTGACTTGTATGTTTGTAAAGTCCCCCGTGACACAGGGCTTGTACCCTACTGCGGGAGTTGTCTTTTTTTAAAAATAAAAAAAAAATATGATAATTTTGGGGAGAAGGCATTTGAATTCCTCAGCCCTTCCCTCATTATTTAATTTCATCTGCCGCTGTGAAGGGTGAACAGATTAAAAAAAAATCTATTGTTCTTAATTTCTTCTTGTTATTTATCCCAACAGTAATCCATGTGTTCGATCTTCCCACCGGTCTCATAGTACGAAGTTCGGCAGATAACACGGTAACCAAACTGACACACAAGTTGACTGTATCGAGTATCGCTCTCAGTCAAACAGGACTTATTAATGAGAGACAATTGGCTTTGTTGGACTACAACAGAGATCTTTATGTGGTCACTGTAAAGGATAATAAACCGAAGTTTGTTAAACTAGGTAAGGTCATATATCTAGTTACTTGTTTTTTTTTTTACTTTGTAACGTGACTTATTCTTCTCGTAATAACCGGTCAGATGATATGTAACTTCTTTAGCCTACTGATGCTTGAAGAACAAATACTGGTGGAATCTATACTAGCTTTAGAATAAAAAGCTAAAGAGTTTGTTTGAACGCGATAATCTCACGAACTACTGGTTCGAATTGAAAAAAATATGTTGGATAGCTCATTTATCGAGGAAGGTTATAAGCTATATAATATAGTATACGACCAATAGAAGAGGAGCAGCAATGTAAAATGTTACAAAAACGACGGACGAAGTTACGCGGAGCAGCTAGACATAAATATACTTTGCTGAATAAAAGTTTAAGAAAGCTATATTATTAACCGTAAATACCGTAACACCACAAATTATTATATACTGTTAATATAATAATATATCTTGCGACAACTCACACAACGTCATCTGATTCCAAACTAAGTAGTGCTTGTGCTATGGAAACCAGACAACTGATAAACATACTTATATATTTCTAAATACATACATATTATAGATAAATTACACCCAGACACAGAATAAACGAGCGTGCTCATCACACAAAGTTTTATCCTGGGTGGGGATCGAACCCACGACCTCTAGCGTTACACCTCAAAATGTTTTAAACTTTTAATAGCGTACCACCTCAAAAAGGGCTGTCGACCACACTTACTTGCCAGGAGTATAGACGTTTCATTATTTTGTTTGTTGCGACATTTTGCTTTGTCGTGCCAGTTTCAACTTTATGCAATAACTAGCTGTGCCCCGCGGTGTTACCCGCGGTTTATTAGCCTATGTGTTGATTCAGGGTGTCAGGTAACTCCATACCAAATTTTATTAAAATCGCTCCAGCGGTTTAGACATGAAGAAGTACCAAACATACACACTCACATACTCTCGCCTTTATAATATTAGTGTGATAAGATTTACTTTAAATTTTCAGTTCTTTTTTCAGTTATCGTCAGGTTTTGGTTTCATAATCCTAATTCTTATTAAAACGAAAATCTTAGTAGGTGCATACCTACCTAAAATAAAGCATAATTTATGCCTGTATGAAAATCTCTTCTTCAGGATCACAAATCCTCAGTGTAGCATGGAGCAATGAAACCGAATTATTAGTAGGACTACGAGCCAGTTCCATAGTGGCGTGGTGCTGTCCTAAAGCCGCCATGCAACCTGACTGGTTAGCTTTGACTACAGTCAGCAAAGATGTGGCGTAAGTTTGATTCTTAAGCTATCCCAGCGAACTTCGTACCGCCCTGTTAATTTTTCCCCCATTTTTTATGTTTCTTTTATACTTGCCGTGTAACAAAATGACTAAAATAAATACTGAAGCTTGGGAAGCATTTGCATAACAATTAATACAGTTATTAGCTAAATATATTATTATAATCTTTATTTAGTTTTTTTCTTCTAAATTACATTTTTAAATAAATACATTTAAAAATACGTGTCCCACCGGTATCGGGTACAGGGACCAAGCTACCGGTGGTTACGGCCCCAGAGAAAGGAACTTCCTCACAATGCCAGCCGTGTCCAGAAGTACTGCCTTCTGTATCCAAGCGCTTGATCCAACCGGCTAACGCGAGCCTCTCAAGGTGTTGGTCGAGGCTCTTGGCAATCAAATCATTAACGGAGACGACTATCGGTACAATGATCGCCGAATCAACATCCCACATGTCGACAATCTCGTGCGCCAGATCCAGATATTATAATTATTTTTACGCTTCCAGGGATTTGGGTAGAAACCCAACTGTTATAGCTGTGGAAGATGGAGTGGCACGAGTTTGTAGAGGCAATGGCTCCATACTACACTTATCAATTGCCACGTTCCCTGAGAAACTACTCAAACATGTATCCGCTAATATGTGGCAAGCTGCTTTACAGGTAATTCGATATTATTCACCGATTTTTATTTTAAAAAACAAGTTGTGCAATCGAGAAATGCAATTAAACATACCAGCGTATGTGTAACTAATACCAGTCAGCAAATAAGCAATTTTCTAGTAATAGCATATCAATTTGTTTGTGTTTAAATCCGTTAGGTACCTACTTACATAATTTTTAGGGTTTCGTACTCAAAGGATAAAACGGGACCCCATTACTGATTCCGCTGTCCGTCCGTCCGTCTGTCTGTCCGTTTGTCACCAGGCTGTATCTTATGAATCGTTATAGCTAGACACCTGAAATTTTCACAGATGATGTATTTCTGTTGCCGTAAAAACAGAATCAAATAAATATTTAAGTAGTTATCTCCGATACACAAACGTGAACTTAACTTCTTCGACGTTTTTTGCACGATATTTTAATATAGTGCCTAGTGTTGTTATAATGGTACGGAACCCTTGACCGGTTTTAATTTTTTTTGTGCTTAACTACCTAACCCGGTCAACTACACACCACCTAAAATACAAAACTAGCGGACGCCTCGCGGTTTCACCTACGTAGTTCCCGTTCCCGTGGAAATACAGGAATAAAAAGTAGCCTATGTCACTTGGGTATAGTGTAGCTTCCCAACAGTGAAAGAATTTTTGAAATCGGTCCTGTGGTTTTTAAGTTAATTCGTTACATACAAAAATACAAACCTTTTCTCTTTAAAATGTTTGCTGTAAAAACGTTAAGAAGATACTGGTCTCTTGTGGTTGCCGTGTGGTGCCGGCTTAAGAATAGTACCACCCCATCTCTTCCCGTGGGTGTCGTCAAGGCGACTAAGGGATTTCACACCGGAGGACGGGCAGCAGCGTCCTCTGCGTACTTAAAGCCTTACTGCGATCACCAACCCGCTCGCCAAGCGTGGTGATTATGGCAATTACCCCCAGGATCTACATACTAGTAGGTTCTACTGGGGAGACCCGTGCCCAGCAGTGGGCCATCATATGGGTTGATATGTATGTATGTATGGTCTCTTGTACTTAGATAACTAATTTTTTCCAGCTATGTCGTACTGTAGAAGACGAAACACTATGGGCTTGCCTAGCGGTCCTTGCGTGGCAACATCACCAGTTACCTGTAGCTGAAGAAGCCTTCGCTTTAATAAGACAGTACCACCAAGTTTATTACATACAACATCTAAGGGTAGGATTTGACTGATTAATGCTCAGTTTTTTGCAAGTTTCAATTTAATAATAATAATTTAATAAGTTTCAATGCATTTAAACAATAGGGTATTTGACTGAAGTCAAATCAGTATCTTTTTAAGTAACGTCAAAGACGACCCGCTCCGTATAAATTTGTATGGAATGCTAGCATATGACGTCACGTTTTCTATAGTCAAATCATTTACTTTTAGTGTTTCTCTTAAAGATTACAAATTTAATAAATACGTTAAATTATTAAATGAACATATTTTTCAGAACACTTTATGACATATTTTTACATGGTTATTATAAAATATTTTATTTTGATAGTAGTCAAATACCCAATTCAAAAATTTTAATCTCATGCCTGTGATATCCAACCATTACCTAACTAACCGCAGCATTAGAACTTCTAACGCTGCAGTTAGTTATCAAGTATTGACTACCTATGTTTAATAAGCTAATAGGTTTTCTAATTTAGAACACCTAATAGCTTATTAATCTGTGACTAATGTCGTCCGCCTTGCGAATGTCACAGGTTCGATTCCTAGTCTAAACTTAAAACTTTTACTTCTCACGCATTTATGGCATTGCTCGGCTGTTGCTAAATTAGCAAACGTTTCGAACATAATATTTTAAGTTTTCCTGTTTTTATTTCAGAGCAATATACCAGAGAAACTGACGACATGAAATAATTTGAGTATCGGGTTTTGGTCTTCATGAATAGAAATAGAAATATTATAATAAATGTTATATCGTCGCAGTCGTAGAACAATGACGGATATGATTTTTTTCAAAATTTAGTTTTTTACACTAATCGACTTAAAATGTATTACTTTATAAGAAAATGAAACATTTTTTAAAATTTCATTATTTACAACCAAGATACAGAGTAGAATACAGACGGTTTTGATTATTTAACATAAAATAATGACGGATTAATAATCCCGTCACTATACGTCGCTGTTCACTGCCCCCCGCGCCCTCTCCGCTCCCGACGGATAGACACAATCGGCGATGTTCTAGGACAAGGTCACGCGCTTACGCACGATGCACTTGTTTATTTATATTGTTATGCAATATTAATTATTTCATATTAAAAGATAGTGTATGTGTGTAAGAATTTATTATTCTATATATAGTATGGCTTCGAAAAGGTCAAAACGTATATTAGCATTAGTTAACAACAATAGTGGTATTAGACATAATAATACTGAACACCAATTGCCGGATGAAAATGATATGTTATATACAGAAAGAGATCAGAATAAAATGGAACGGTGGTTAACAGGTAAGTTTTTATTAGATTTAACTTTAAATTAATAGAATTTTGATATGTTTATGTGAATTTAAAATCTAAAGTAAGTAATGTCTATTTGGATAAGAACGGCGGTTCTTCAAATCCGTCGTTGTTCTCGGGACATTAAAGTATGTTTTTTTTTGTCTTAGATTTTTCGTATTTACTATTAAAATAAAGTCAACCGTTCACCTGTGATTAAATCGCTTGTTTTCATATTATGTATTTTTTTCGTGTCGATTAATAAAATACGTCGATATTCTACGTACCTACAGTTGGCGTATGTTGAAAGCCGTCGTTTTTTTACGGATAGATGGAAGACGAATATACATATCCGACGTTATTCGTCGTATAGAGTATAATATACGTCATTATTCTATTTTATATTGAAGGGATCTTACATTAAATTACCAAAATTCTCACATAACCATAGTTTACATAACTCTATAATTATTCCTAGGTAACTTTATCTACGGTTTTATGCTAAATACTTTATTTTTTTACAGTAGAACGATCTTCGTCGCCACTACCACATGGGGCAGACACGTCATTATTATGCCACCCAAAAATGCAGGAAGTATGGAATGACGTCTTATTGGCAGAATCAATTGAATATCACCAAAATAAATCATTTCCAACTAAAACACCGTTAACGCAACAAGAAGAATCGCTCACATTGGCTGTTGCGGCAAGTAATTCATCCATTCCATGTTCCGTTACCACATTAATTAATCAAACATTTGATTCACCGTTACATAGTATAAATAGTGTATCTGAAAAAAATGTTAATGACTGTGATGTGATTAGAGAAGACGTTTATATACCAACAGATGTTATGACCCCGGTTTCTATACCTCATTGCCTATTGTCCGTAAGCTCTCATCACCACAATATTGATTCTCCATCGCCATTGACTCCAATTTTCAATGAATTAAGTGTGAATTCACCAGTTACTCATGTTATGGAAGAACCTTGCGAATCAGCTACATTAAATACACCAGTCCCATCCCCAATCAACCGACATGCTAAGTGTAATGATCCATTTTGCTGCCAACATGAATCAGATGAGATTGGAAACTCACCATTGAACACTGTCTCTGACGTTTCTAATCAACCGTCTCCGGCACCCATGACTTTGATCAAAAACAGAGGAAAGAAAAGACCAAGAAACTATGAAGAGTGGGGGGATGTAAGTAGGAAGAAGCTTATGAATGCAGGTAAAACGTATTGTACAAAGAGAGGCCAAACTGTTGGAGCAAAATTAATGGGTCCATCATGTGACTGTAGATTAAAATGTGCTACTAAATTTTTAACATCAGAACGCTGGAATATATTTACAAAATTTTGGGAACTAGGTGATAGGGAAAAACAGTGGTTACATATTGCAAACTATACCGAAAAAAATGAAAAAAGTAGGACATTCCGAAGACAATTAAAGCACAATAGACAATTTACATATAAATATTATTTACCGAAAAAAGAAACAGAAAATGCCACTCATCAAAAGATCGCTGTTTGCAAAATCATGTTCCTTAATACTTTGGGTACAACTGAACGCATGACAAGAACTGCTTGGCAAAAATATGATGGGATGACATCTGTCACGCAAGATATGAGAGGACGTCACAACAATCACAAAAAAGTAATCGATGCTGATATGACAGCATCAGTATGCGCTCATGTCAACTCTTTTGTGCCTATCGAATCACACTACTGTCGGCAATCATCAAGCCGATTATATTTAGATGGTAGTTTAAGCATTGCTCGAATGTTTAACTTGTATAAGGAATGGCCCGACTTAGAAAAATACTCTAATAATGTTACCACTGTTCGTCAATACAGAGATATTGTAAACCGACAATTTAATTTGTCTTTTCACATTCCAAAAAAAGACACTTGTGACCAATGCCATATTTTTAAAAACCAGGAAAATCCATCTGATGATCTAAAAGCTAGTTATATAGAACACCAAAAGAGCAAAACGATTGCTAGGCAAATTAAAAAAGAAGACAAGATTGCGGCCAGTTTGTCAAATGGCACTATAATATGTGCCACTTTTGATTTCCAAAAGGTACTGTCCTGTCCTCATGGTCAAATAAGTGTGCTATATTATAAACGTAAACTTTCTTGCTATAATTTTACCATTTATAATATAGCTGATAAAGAGGGCCTTTGCTACGTATGGGATGAAAGCACCGCAAAACGCGGTGCTAATGAGGTCGCAAGTTGCCTTTTTGATTACATAAAAGATCTTACCAAAAAGGGTGTTAAGGAATATCGATTTTGGTCAGACAATTGCGCTGGCCAAAATAAAAATCGTATTGTGTTTGCCATGTACTCTCATGCAGCAAAGGAGTTAGGTGTAACCATCAGTCATCGGTTTTTGGAAAAGGGACACACTCAGAATGAGGGCGACTCGGTTCACTCGGTAATAGAGAGAGCCGGGGAACATAAACTCATTTATACTCCAGAAGAATGGAAACTGCTTATAAGATGGTCAAAACTTGAGAAACCGTACGAAGTGCGAGATGTAAAAAAAGACCTGGTTTATGATTTTAAAGATATCTTAAAAAACAAAAATTGGGCGAAAAATACAAATAACGAAAAAATTGCTTGGACTAAAATTAAAGAGGTAATGATTACAGGTAGCCAACCTTACAAAATTTTGTATAAATACAACTTGGTTGATGATTATAAGACGCTCATTATTCGGAAAGAAACCAGGCGGCAAACCGGGAGTCAACTTAAAAATGCTTATTTAGAACCAGTAGCTATCTCCAAAGATAAATTTAAAGACTTGATTAGCTTATGCGAAACCGGGATAATACCTACTAAGTATCATAATTATTTTAATTCTCTACCGCACAGTAATAATGCTGTTCAGTATAATGATTCTGACTCCGAATGATCCTGTTATTGAATATTAAATATAATAAAATTATTTTATAACTGTTTTTTATTGGAAGAGGCCTATGTCCAGCCAGCAGTGGACTGATGCAGGCTGATTGATAACGGAGATTTATTATTTTATTTTTTAAGTTATTTGATATTCAATTTATTTTGTATTCAACCCAAATATTTTAGTCAGAATATGACTGTTTTAAATTAAGTTCCTTAATAAGAGAGATACTTTTTTTTTCTATTAGATTTTAAGAGTAATAATTTTAGATATGTACCTACATTATATTTTTATTAATTGCTGTGTTTTGATTGATCTCAGTAGGTTATTTTATTAATAAGTAGCACTAAGCGGCGATTATTGCAATTTTGATACAAGTGATTTTTCAACATTTTTGTACAATTATGTACCTACTTACAATTTCATAAATAAAACTTGCCAAAGTTTGTTTCTTTTTTATTTCTTTGTAAAATCCGTCATCAATTATTGATATAAATCCCATTAAAAATGACGATAAGTACTATACGTCTTATTTTAATCACAGGTAGTCCGTAAAATAACGACGTATCTCATTATTCGTCAACTTAGTGTCCATAGAATAACGACAGATGTGACTTTTATAGTAAATACCGTAATGTTATAAATATTTTGCCAATATCACGTGACAAAGGTATATATACATAGCAATATATCAAAATTTCAAAAAGATTGAGTTAATAGTTTTGAAGATATGACAACAAACATAGTTTAAAATCTTTAAAGTGCTCTCCTGTAAAGTTAGTGAAAGTCACATCCGTCGTTGTTCTACGACTGCGACGATATTATAAATAAAAGCCTCTATCATTTTTTCCATTTTCTATCTATTACATATACATTTTTAAAAATAATTTTATTACTTGTTGAAAAAAATATTTTGAAGTACCTACGTGTAGTAAACATTTTTTTATTTTTACAACCCTAAATTATGTGAGTACAAATTTAATACAAATAAGTACTATTGATAGGATAGATCCTTATAATAACAACTTGTTAAAATATATTCATCGTTAATGTGGGATTTCGACCGAAACCGAATGCATCAATTCAATATTGTAAAAAGAAATGCTAGCATTTCGTGCGTATTTTGATTTATTATAATGTAACACGACTAACACGTGCCGTACGTGCCGCGGCAGGATCAAGTTCATTGAATTGATTTATTTTATTCATTCGTTCAAACTTGTTCATTTAAATTTTTGTCAGGGTTACCAGCATAGGGATTTTTCCAATTTTGGGTAAGTAAAATAGCTCATGAAGAAATAAAACTATTTTCGTAAATATTTAAGTCAATAAAAATGTTGATCTGAATGACTGTTAGTAAATTAAATTAATAACTTTCTTCTTCTTGAGTGTATATAATAGGTAAATCAAAACGTCACGATATGAGTCTTAATTATCACTAGTTGAACCATGCAAGTTCGTTTGTCATTTTCCTCCGTACTTGCTACATTTTTCATTCATGCTCCGTTCCCATTGGTCGTAGCGTGATGTTATTTATACACTTACTAATAACTTTGCTTACTATTGGTAAAAGAAATTTAAAATCAATGTAGTAGATCCAGATATGACCCCCTATAACTTTACCTCTTTTTAATTAATTCTCTCTTTTTAATTAATTATAGCTTAATACAAAACTGATATTTGAAAGTTAATTAGTGTTATGTATAAAAACCACCAGCGGGAGGTTATAAGTATAATAAAAATCACTCTGTAGGTATAGTATAGATATAGAAGTAGCTATAGACTGATATCTACATTTAATTTATGACATTATAATCCTTGTTCTTCTACCGAGTAGTACCTACACGAAAGTGGACGATTTTTCTATGGACGAGTTTTGTGGATGAATCTTTTCAAAATTACATAGATGCAGAAGTACTTATCGCGATTACAAACTTTGTAAAATGTACCTAACGATTTAGATAAGTCTTCTAAATGCTCCCAGAGTTCCACTCTTTTTTCTATAGAAAATAATATCATACATTCAAAAAAAAAAAAAAATGATATAGTAATACAACGATTGTTTCTAACTTATTTACAAGTAATGTATTTAAATCATATCAAATTATATAGGTATAAAACTAGTAGAACAAAAAGGATGATTAAATGGAACTATTAGATTTAAAGGATTGAATTAAAGGATAATTAAATTATGCAAGTAAGTAAACTTTTTAGCCCATAATTGAATCAGTGTAATAGTTCACTTTTGAACACAGATATAAAGAGGCACTTAAATAAGTCTTAGCTGGCAACTCTCATTTCATTCAGTGTTTCTGTCAACGTGCGTTGAACTGAACGTATGCGTTGTGTACCGCGCTCGTAATTAATTTCGATTTTAATATTTTTATACACCGAATTCCCTCTAATAAATTCTGTATCATCACTAAAAGTAAATGAGATTTTATATTTAAATGTTGTGTTTTGTTGCTTTCTAACATTGCGATGCGTGCAATCGCGTGTCCTACATACAAAAACTTAGGTTAAAGATTTTCAAAAGAAAGTTTGTTGTGTGACTTAAAATGTGGAAAATGAGTGTTTTGATAGTTCAACTGGTGTTGATATTGAACTTGTGGTTAGCTGGTGGAGATATTTATAATAACGAAGTTAGTGAGCATTCGCTGGAGTTGACCCAGTCCTTGAACTTGGCGAGACAAGAGCTGATTCAAGAGACATGTAGGCGATATCCGCCGAAATTTGGGTTAGATGAGTTGCCCCGAAGTCAACTTGAACATATATTGGTAGACGATGAGCGTAAACTTCTATATTGCTACGTTCCAAAGGTGAGTCTTCGAAATTCAAGGTAAACGGGTAAGTCGTATCGAAAATTATTAAACTAATGTTTACTGACTACAAGTTATTTTAAAACTTTAATCTGAGACGTAGACACATGACACAGACAAAAATAAGAATTTAGCTTATCATTGGTGTAATAAATCATGAAGTAGATATCAATAAATTAATAAATTGTTGTGAATAAATTATCAGGTGCACTACCTTATTACCTTTAATATTAAAAATACATGAAGAATTTCCTGATTAAAAAAATGTAAATTATAATGTCCCAGCATGACATAATGGCAGAATCTAATAAAATTAGCACAATGAGCATTAACATTTGTAATTATTTAATAATTATGTCAGTACATCATGTGAAATAAACAATTAAATTTACTTTATGACAGAACACAAAAGTAATTTATTTTGCTTGCTGTCTGATTAATTTTAATGTATGTATTTACTTGTGGCTTATATAATTTGAATGCAACAATTTAGGTAATATTTATTTTACTTTTGAATTATTACTATGTTATACTTATATGATTCAATCACATGATACAAGTGATGTTGGTCTAAGAAAGTTAGTTAAAAGAAATACTTGCACACATATCTCTATTCTGTCTTTTGTTCTAGTCTAAGCGACTTTTATTTTTTTTAAACAAACAAGTCCTTAGTGCTTTCTTTTTTTTTAATTCTTGGATTCTCATTTCAGAATAATAACAGTTTTTTTTTTCAAATCAGGTAGCATGCACAAACTGGAAAAGAGTTTTAATGATCCTGGCAGGAAAGTGGAATAATACAGATGTATTATCTATACCAGGCAACTTAGCCCACGCACCAGGGGTGTTCCGAAACCTCAGTGAAGTGAGCAGACAAGAGAGAGATTACATGTTAGATAATTATAACAAGATGATTATAGTAAGAAACCCATTTGAGAGATTATTGTCTGCATACAGAAATAAGTTGGAAGGAGAAACTCCAAGCGCAAAGTATTTTCAGGTATGTTTGGTATCTTAGCATTAAAATTATTTACTGATATTAATGTACTTTGTCTTATTAATGACCATTGATTTCTGTTGAGTAAGTTGTAGATAATTTGCCCTTGATCTGTTACTGATGTTAGCATTTAAAAGATTCTTATCATAAAATTTAATATAAATGCTTGTTACAGTTCAGAAAACTTAAAACTTCTCTTAAAAAAAAGGCAAAATATTAATCTTGTAAACCTCCGGTTAAGCTAAATTGCTTTATTTGGAGTGGGTTCATATTGGTAGTGTGTATAATGGGCACAGAGTAAGTAATAGTACTATGATAATGGGTAAAGTTTGAAATGGTAGCCCCACTGAGCTACTTGAATAGAAATGTTGAATGTGTCCTTTAGCAACAATTTCTAGTCCTAGAAATGATGGCTTTATTATCAGTCTACCAATGGTATGATAAAGTGTAGTTGTAACTGTAAATTTTTTACAAAAATGTTTTATTTCAAGTGTTAGGTATAATTACTAATCTTGCTAGTGTAATACTTTCTCAGCAATAAAGAGTATAATGTGGGTAATTGTCCTGACTTTCACTCCTTCACGTCTCATGAACACTTTCAGTGTTTACTAGATCTAGATTAATAGAATAATTTACTAAACATACTTTTTAGGGTTCCATTGCCAAAATGGCAAAAACGGAATCCTTATTATTTCGTCGTGTCCGTCTGTCCGCCTGTCCGTCCATATGTCACAAGCATTTTACACAATGAATTTTGATGAATTTTGATGAAAAGGTGTGAGAAATATTTTTAAGGGGCACTCCAGACATGTCAACATTAACGTGTGGCACATTACTCGACAGGTCTTTCAAAAACAATTTAAAGTTTCTAATAAACTTTTTTGATTAGGTAAAAAAAAATGGTGTCCACACTTTAACTTTTAAATTGTTTTACCAAAAAATATGAAAAAAATCATTAGGTAATAAATAATAAAACCTTTCAACTAAAATTATTTTCAACATGTCTTTGAGTTATTTCCGAAAAACTGCGCTTCTCGACAAAAGGACGTAGGTGCGATGAAGATACGCTCTTTTGCTAGTGAACTTTTTCAGATCGTATTTTTTCATATGTAGTGCATTTCTTTGTAGTGATAGCTGCGAAACAACCCTACACTGAGCATGGTCGGGCGACATAATGCTCTCGCCCGGTTTTTGTTATGTTACCTAAAACCTACGGACTATTTGCCGAAATTAGGTAGATGACTACAATAACAATAAATTATTATATACTATACAAAAACAAAAAAAAAATGTTTATTTCAACAAATTTTAACATGTAAGTTTCTACTGGAACTTCCATTTAAGCTACAGAGTGCTTGTATTTGGAAATTCCGCAACAGAAAATAGCATTTGCAAAAATATTCTAAAAAATATGTTTCTCTGTAACTTTACGTTGTCATGAATTTATAAACATCAAACAAACATTGAAACTACATGATTTGACCACAAAAATAATGACGTCATTGTTTTGTATTACATATAAATTAGTACAGGGGGTCAATTCACGTATTTAAAGCAGTGCAGTTGCAGTTAAGTTTCGATTAAAAGGGCCATTTTTGTATGCTGGGCGCATCGTTTTAGCGTTTCTTAAAAGATACTGATTTGACTTGACAGTCATCTACCCTATTCGTCTTTCATTATGAGCCTCGGGGGTACAGACTTGTGGTCCCTCTGCGATCATGCACTGGTGCGTTGACGAAGTACCTACGCCAAGACGAGACAGTGAAAGCGCAGGGCACTACCTACCTTTTCTCGAAGCGTTTCGCCGTATTTTTGTACCCCTATAGATTTTGCCTGGACAGTGCTAGAAAGTCCAAATTCTCAGTACATATTAAACATGCCAACTTCCAAAGGTATCGCTATTATACTTTATAAATTATAACTGACCCGCGCCTCTTCGTCTGCGTCCCTGTTTTTGTAACATTTTTTATTGCTGCTCCGCTCCATATCCTATAGCCTTTCTCGATAAATGGGCTATCCAACAGTGAAAGACTTTTTCAATTCGGATCAGTAGTTCCTGAGATTACCGCGTTCAAACAAACAAACTCTTCAGCTTTATAATATTAGTATAGATAAAAGAAAATAAAAAGTTCGTACCATGAAATAGTAGTTTTTTACAAAATGTTGCATGACGTCTGACTAGCAATATCTACTGTCTCGTTGGTGTAATTGAAGTGTGGAGGTCTGCCAGTGCAGTGCTGTGCAGTGTAACCTTAGCTATTAAGGGAATTTACGTAATATTTTTATTCTTGAGTTGACACATTAGGAATCATGTGAAACTTTGAATGATATTTACCTTAATTTTGGTTTTAGTCTACTTGCACTCAGTATCCGTTATTGGTATATTTTTAAAGTCCCCTACGACAAGGCTTGTATCCTATGTCGAGCTTGGTATAAGCAATGCCAAACAGCAGTACCTACTATTGCGTTGCATTTCTAACGAAAAGTTAATTAGACTAACGGTAGGCTGTAATTAATTACAATGTGAAAGTCCATAACTACATATTATATGGTTGGATACCCAACACGGGCGTCTGGTGGCCGAATTGTTTATAAAGCACAAAAACTGCCTAGTTTTGGTCACTCGCGTATTAGGTCTAATTACCCTGCATATCTCCTAGATCTAGTGATCTTATAGATATGTAGGTTAATTAGATTTAAGTTTAAAGCTTAGTTAGGTGTTGAAAAGTGGTTTATTAATAGAGTGATGCATCCCTGATTGTGTATTGGCTTCTGAAGTCACACTCCATGGCTCTTCATCGTAGTGCTTAGAGGTACTAGAACTCTTGATTATACGCTGTTCGTGTATGTGCCCAACCAACGGCAAAATACTCAAAAATCTAAAACTGTTTGTCACTGTTACAGAAACATGAATACTTAGTAGGTACCTAACTTATGTGCAAGCCGCTAGCGTTAAGCGTTAAAGTATCACCATCGAGATCTAGGTAATCTGATGAACATAGGTCGCCCCCATGGCTTTCACAATGAGCTAACTGTAACTAACTGTCGTTGAGAGAATACTTGTTTTTAGGGTTCCGTTGCCAAAATGGCAAAACGGAACCCTTTTAGTTTCGCCATGTCCGTCCGTCCGCCCGAAGCTTAGCTCAAAGACTGTTAGCGCTAGAAGGCTGTAATTTTGCATGGATTATATTACTTATGCCGACAAAGTGAAAGAATGAAAAAAAAGACAAAGAATGAAATTTAAAAAAAAATGTATGCAATTTCAATTTAGACAAATCATTAGATCTCGTAGATCTTTCAAAAACATAAATTAAAAAATTCAAAAAATAAATTCAAAAAATAAATTAAAAAATTCAAAAAAACCGGCTTTCGTCCTCAAAGGGAGACCGAAAAGAATAGTGTTCTAATCTAAGGACTCTCCGCCACTGACCTCTAGCAATGTCTTGATCGGTATACCTAATAGATATTGATGAACGGTATGGTTGCCTTGAAGCCGATTAAAAACAAGTTTGTTTTGTTGAAACTTGCAAGAAAGAACTTGCAACCACTCTGATACAGCCGTAGTAGGCTAAAGCTTTGTACACGTTTTGTTCGCAGTTTTATTCGTATAGCTTCCTACCTATCAAGTAAGTAGGCATCTCTATCTTTTTGAAAAATAACAAGTAGTAGGTACTAGAAGGTACTCAATACCGACTCACTCACATATTCCGTTGGCCTTGTATTCCTCGTTGTTTCTTTTTTCATAATGATAACTATGTGTTTGCCGTCAGAGCTGATTGACTTTTGACTGTGGTCATTGATAATGAACTATCAGATACCTATATCAATAACGGAGAACCGAGTGTGTCAGGTCATGTTGTGTCGTCTAAAAACATTAAGTTATGAACCATTTTGGTATTCAATTGATTAAAGAAGCCCAGAATGTACTATAATAACCATGTTAACAATGTACCTATTAATTTATTCATATAAATACAAGTACCTGGATGACTGACGAAGCTTACAGTAGTTAGATACCAAGTCGCTTTATAGGTACAGTTGGATCAACGTAACTAGGCCGGACTGAAGTAGGCGACAAGTGGCTGCGTAGATGCATTTTTTGGAAGTAAATGGTGACAGGAAGCGGGGGGCGGGGGTGGTAACTAAACCAAGAGAATTAGAGATGCGATTACGCATTACATTGTAATAATTAGTATTGTTAACTCATGTTTTTACGTGATTATTTTCGTAAAGAAATTGTTTTTCAAAGTCTCTTTAGTATTTACTGTAACTGTTCTAAATTTAAACTTTTATGAACTCATTTAAATAGTGTTTTTATATTGTTGAATTAAAATGTTGTTAGTATTTATAATCGATTAAACATATTTAGTCGTTTTCGTAAGTAATTTTAGGGTCGCATCTCTATGACATGCGCGAAAGTGATAAAAACCTAACTTCAATCCGGTCAAGTTACGTTGATCGTACTGTACATTAGTCAAAAATTACAAAGAAATCATAGAACATAAAAAATACAAAGAAATCATAAAACATAAAAGAGTTATAATAGGTGCAATTATTTATGTCGGGTATTAAAGTAAATTATAACATTAATCGAAGTCATTCTAAATGTATCGTGAAACTGACTGTTGTCGTTTCCTCGTTCTTCCCTGACACTGCAAGTCCAATAGGTACGGCCAAAGAAGAAGAGTTGGCTGCAGCTCATGAAGCACTGAAGTTATTATGACTTTTGATTCTATTTTTTTTCTTATTTTATCTCGTCTCGCGCTACTTCCATGGGCTTCTACAACATGAATTCACATTTTGCAAGTATTTTTCTACGGTCTAAATGCATGTTCTGTACCAACCATATCTGGTTTTCTACCATCTCTCGGTGCCAGCAAAAAATATCTAGTATGGACAGCTATAAACTACGAAGCGACGAAAAGCAACCGGCTTCCACTTAGCGACCGCTTGCCAAACTCAATAATTACAGCAATTATTCATTGTAACGGGCTATAGGATAGGAGTGGTCAATGTACAACACGAAATGATTACATACGTTTTTGAAACTTAAAAACATGAGGTCATGGAAGACTGGATACTAGCAACAAATGAAACTAACTCTTGGGCAGGTCAAAAAAAATGTTGTCATTAAATACGGTGTTTATTATTTTGAATCTTACCACGGATTAAGGAAAATAATAAACGCTCTCTCAACGATCTTTACGCACATTATAAACGAAATATTCTTCATTTTGCCATTATGTACTCGTAGGTATAGCATTAGGTACTATCTATACTAATATTATAAAGCTGAAGAGTTTGTTTGTTTTAACGCGGTAATCTCGGTAACTACTGATCAGAATTGAAAAAATCTTTCACTGTTGGATAGCCCATTTATCGAGGAAGGCTACAGGCTTTATAACACCACGCTACGGCCAATAGGAGCGGAGCAGCAATGAGAAATGTTGCAAAAACGGGAAAATTTACGCAGACGAAGTTGCGCGGGACAGCTAGTTCTATGTAACATTAGTCCTTTGACCTAAAGCACACAAGCCGCTGAAGCCCAATGACGCTTCCAGAAATGACTTAAGTCTGAATTAAATCTGCGGTCTGCATATTATTATACCTATGCAAACCCAGTCGCGGTGATCAAATAGCGTAGTTAATCTATGTAGCAACTGAACTTCTACACTTGTTAATTCCGATATAGTCTTAAAGCGTCTTCCAAACGGTTGGAAGCAAGCGTTCCCGCCAAGGTCACCTTGCTTGTTTCCAACAGTGTAGACGGCTGTTGTAAACCAAATTACTTGGTATTTGGTTTGCAACAGCCGTCTACACTGTTGGAAACAAGCAAGGTAACCTTGGTTTGTACGTTTGTTTCCAACCGTCTACAAGACGCTTTAAAAGCAGTGTCTATAAATCGCGCAATTCATATTCTAAAAATGATAATTATTCTTTACAATTCTCATAAGCTTCTCTTTTCAGGACCGTGTAGGCAGACGGATAATCAAGGCGTACCGTGAGAACCCATCCAACGAATCCCTGGAGTACGGCAACGATGTATCCTTCAAGGAGTTCGCATTGTTTCTAACAAACCGATCCGAAGAAATGGCGGATGTTGTAAACAATGAACACTGGCAGCCAATCACGAACCTGTGTCACCCGTGCCTTATCAAATACAGTTTAGTTGGTAAGTGTTACTTTCTATACATTTTTTTTTATTTATAAAAAGATTACTAGCAATGTGGGGATTGAGTCCCAAATTATTAGCAATCTTTTTAACCCCTCCAGCTAAGCTCAAAGGCTTCTGTTGGGAGTGGGTTTAAGTCGGTAGTATAATGTGTAGGATTCGCGACCTCACGATTGCGAGACCGATTCCTTAGCCATTAGGCTACCACCGCTTTTAAAACAGTTGTGTGAAAATTCGTTAATTAATAAAAACGTTCGTTAATCTTCGGTGCTAAGCAGAAAGACGGACCGGATGACCATCGTATTGACTGCTTGTTACAAGTAGGCAAGTAACTTGCACGCATATTCGAATCCGGATCAAGTCCGAGCAGCTCATCAGTAATTTCTCGAATCGGAAGGAGTGCGTAATCGCTCTTTAAATATACTATAAAAAAAAATAAAAAAAAAAATATTAAGAAAGATCGAAAGGACAGACACAGCAAACAAGTCTGCAGTGAAATAACCTAATGTTGTCCTTGTGCGAAGAGTTAAAACAAATATTTAATAAGTTTATTTAAGAATTAAGTATAGGTACAAACGAACAGTCTCACATAAAATACCATTTAAACGTCACACTTAATAGCATACACATATAGTCGAGGTAAACAAATACTTTCAAAGAAAAACAATCCAAGCATACATTATTCGTCAGAACTTCTTACGATTTTTCGTTGGGCAAAAAATCTTTAGCTCAAATTTTGCAGTCACGCGGTCGTTAGCAACATGATTACGTTAGGTTTTTTTTGTCAAAGCTTTATGGTTACTTTTTGCTATGACCACAATTTATTATTAGAAGCTTTGGCTCGTATGTATGTACATAATACACAAACTGGTCAATTTATACCTAGTATGGGACCACCAAATACCAAGACTACAGACAAGCGCGCTCGAGCAACGCACGCCTTTGGAACAGTGTTCCGAAGTGACCCAATTCCGTGTCTATTTGTACTTTACTCGAACGAAATACGTAACTATAAAGGTTACTTTGTGATAAGGCCTTAGAAGTGAGTTTTTTGTTCATCTTAAACAATATCTCTACTTGTTATGAAATTATACCGATAGATAGTTTAACAACAAGGTTTTATATCCAGATAATTATCGTAGTGTAAAATTTTATAGCATGGTATTGAATATAACCTATTGGAATTGGAGTCAGTGAACTTAGTACTGGCTTGATTTCGTGTTAGGCCAGAGTAGATTCGCCTTTAATCAAAGTTAAAATCTTGGAAAGCCGTTACCATTTAGTATTTGAGCTTTTGTACGCGGCTTGATGTCAAATATCACGAATTCACTATAAAATATACTGTGTTATTCTGTAGTGTAAGCTATTTTTAGGGTTATAGTTTCGCCATGTCCGTCCGTCCGTCCGCACCTTTGCTCAGAGACTGTTAGAGCTAGGAGGCTGTAATTTTGCATGGATACATATATTACTTACGCTGACAAAGTGAAAGAATGAAATCTTGAAAAAGTATTTTTTTTCTCCTTTATGTAAAGTGGGGGTGTGATTTTTTTTCTCACCTACCCCATCGTGTGGGGTATCATTAGATAGGTATTTTAAAAACGTTTAGGGGTTGGGTAGACGATTTTTAGATTTAAGGATCCGTTTGTAAAATATTAAGCTTTAAAGTGCAAATTTTTGTTAGAGTAGAAAGTGTCCCCCCTCCCTGCCAGCTAAATGGCTGATGTTGGGTGTGTGAAAAAAATCATTGTAGTAGTATAGAATATATAGTGAAATTAAAAGGAAAACTATCACAGCTAAGTAGGCATTACAAGTTTACGAGTAACAGGTGAAAATTTTGTTACTTCGCAAAGAGAAGTAGGTACATAACAAAATTTTCGTATAAATTCCATTGAAAAATATTATTTTTTTAAGTTTCATCAAAATCATTCTGTAACTTTGAGCGAGATATTATGTCACTTAGTTTTGAGAACTAAACTCTCATGAACTCGCTTTATGATGATGTAGTGGAGACGAAATACAGGAGGCCTACTCTAATTCAATGAAAACGAAGTTTCGATTAAAAATGAGGTGGTGATATACAGAGCCAGGAACACCTATTCAATCCACTTGTTCCAGAAAATCGTCCATGGGTTCGAACTTCTTGTGCTTATCCAAAAATAAATTATAATAGTCCCCGTAAACTTAAGAAATTTAAGTAAACGAAAATTCATGAATTTCGTTTTAAAGAAATAGAGTAGGCCTACTGATTACGTCAAAGTATCGTTTGAGTATTCGGTAGTAAATATCTCTTTTAAATGTTAATGAAAACCTTATCAATAGGTATTTGGTTCGTAGTTTTGATGAACTATGCTCAAGGCAAGGCGACATTATACTATGCAACATTGATTGTGACAATTACATACCTACTTACCAATCTATTTTGAATCAATTGATTGTTCTTTATTGCTTATAATACATAATTGTTGCGTCAACATTGTAATATGAGCCTGATGGTACAAGTGCAGTTGATATTTAAATCAATTGCAATAGACACCACGTGTAAACTGACCTTAATTTATTGCATACTAGCTGACCCGCGCTACATCGTCTGCGTAATTTTTCTTTTTTTTGTAACATTTTTCATTGCTGCTCCGCTCCTATTGGTCGTAGCGTGATGTTATATAGCCTATAGCCTTCCTCGATAAATAGGCTATCCAAAAGTAAAATAATTTTTCAATTCGGATTAGTAGTTCCTGAGATACCGCGTTCAAACAAACAAACTCTTCAGCTTTATAATATTGGTATAGAATTGGTTATTGTGATAAAGTGATTCTTGCCTATCTTGTAAAGAACTTAATAAGCGACTTACGCTTCCTCGCGGTGAATTTCCTTCGATTTATATAAATATATTATGCGTAGGTATATTATAGCTAGAATTTAAACATATAAAATGAAAGTCCTGAGTTATACCTACATTCATTCTTCCAGAAGAAATTCTCCATAATAGTGATTGCATAGAATTCTTAGTAGTTCGTTGAACTATGTGTATCGCGAATGTTGATTATAGACTATGTAATATAGCCAAACAGAACATTAATGTTCAATTTTCAAGTTGAATTTCCAACTGTAGCGTCGCGCGTCGCCGTAAATCAAATAGTCCTCCTATTATTAGCTAACAAAATACTCATTACGCATTCAAAAGTAGGTAGGTATTTATTGCAGACGGAATTAATTAAGGTTACTTCCGTCCATCTTTTGTACGACTATCTATCACTGAATTTGGCATATCATTTACGTCGACTGCCTCTGTGGCGCGGTGGGAGTGTATCCGATTGCTACGCAAGAGGTCGTGGGTTCGATCCCCACCTAGGGTAAAACTGTGTGATGAGCACGATGGTTTATTCTGTGTCTGGGTGTTATTTATCTATAATATGTATGTATTTAGAAATATATAAGTATGTTTATCAGTTGTCTGGTTTCCACAGTACAAGCTCTGCTTAGTTTGGGATCAGATGACATTGTGTGAGTTGTCCAGATGGCAATGTGTGAGTTGTCCCGAGATGTAAATAAAAAATAATATCAGGCAGCTAGGTTACGTAATTTTGAAATGGTCAAATCCATTGTTTGGTATCCAAAGGGACATCTATGGATGTAGAGAAGGCGAACTTTAAGCGCTTTTTTATTACCCGACTGCGGAGGGTAACGTGTCTGAAGTGTATATATGTATGTGTGTTCCTTTGTGGCACGATATAGACCAAATGCGTGGGCCGATTTTGATGATTTATACGTTAGTCGATTCGTATTAATCTTGCCAACGTCACTAAAGACACAATCAAAATCTGAAATGGCGACAGCCAGACTTTATTGTGATAGAGAAAAAAAAGGTCAACAATGTATGTCATGTGGGGTATCATCGTGTAGGTTTTTTCATTTAAAATAACCGTTTAGGATATATAGCGACTTCAAAGTTTGTTACTAACTATTTTCACTCGGTAGTTACAGTTATTACGTTACGTTACGTCTTACAACTAAGCACTAAAAAGTAATTAATAAAAAAATAAATTTAAAAAATCAAAACACCCGTCTGCTTGAAAAAGATTGAAACAAGATAACCTTAATTCATGCAGTCGGAGGCATTTTAGTCGGTTCACTGGCATTCATGCATGCCTTCGACTGCATGATTTAAGGTTATCTTGTTTCAATCTTTTTTAAGCTGGCGGTTGTTTTGTTTTTTAATTCACAAAACTAAGGATGTCATGAGCTTTGTGGAAAAGATTTTCAATTTTGTATACAATCTAAACTGTATTTCGTTATCTGCATATAGTTTTATTGTTTGTATACAATCTAAACTGTATTTCGTTATCTGCATATAGTTTTATTGTTCGCCATTAGTCAAATTAGGTGATCTCTATGTGCTTATTTGAGCGAGAGATGAGAGACGAGACCCCATCATACACCGTCATAACTAATTAATAATCCCCCATATTAGCAAAGATAGACACATACGATATACATGGTATCTGCATAGGATGTGCATCGATGTAGGTCGTCGGTTCCAAACGGATGTCGGCGACCTCAAACTCCTAACACGTGGTATAACCATTCAGCACATTTTATAATCGTTACGGCATTATATTGTGCAGACGCAGCAACGGACGAAGGCAACACTTACCTATCTAACAATATGTAAAAAGGTGTGATTGTAATAGCAACTCAACTATTAAATATTTTAAATATTAGCAAAACTATATGCTTCACATGGATCATTGATGGACCTCCGAGGTAAATAAAAAAAACCAAGGTCTTCTGACTTCAAATAGGTATTTTACAAATACAATAATTGCATTTTTTGAAAGATAGAAAAATTTGAAGTCCAGACCCAGGAATCGAAACCGAGACTTCCGTAGCCAAACTGGGCCCAGAAGCAAACCCGGTTTGGCTACAGAAGTCTCGGGTTCGATTCCTGGGTCTGGACTTCAAATTTTTCTATCTTTCAAAAATGTAATTATTGTATTTGTAAAGTAATTGGCAAGAAATGCCTATAAAAATTACTTCAAATAGGTATTCTCAATAGTGTGGAATCTATAGACATTATATTCGTGTAAAACCTGAAACGTTGTTTTATATTATCGCAAATTTATTTAACGCGTCCTTAGAGTTTAATTCTTTGTGTTTAACCAAACCAGTTTTACTAGAATAGATATTTCTATTAATAGCCTTTTATTAAAACCTTGAAAGTGTTCAAATATTACCTTAATATTTTAAAACTCAGGCCTCATCCATCATGTTGATATTATTTTTTTTCTTACGAAATAGACAAGATCACGAGTTGCAGTATTTTTCCTATCATAAAATAAATCAATTACTGTTCTTTAGTCTCGCTGAAATTCAAAAAAGTCTTAACCTGTTTGCTTTTTTTTGTGTGCTATGATATTATGATACCATAGAAATAATATGTAAATAAGTCAATGTTTATCTGTATACCTATATCACACAGGAAAAAATAAGCAAAACCCAAAATAACAGCAGGAAAATCAATAATCTATACTAATATTATAAAGCTAAAGAGTTTTTTTGTTTGTTTGTTTGAACGTGGTAATCTCAAAAAACTGCTGATCCGAATTGAAAAATTCTTTCACTGTTGGATAGCCCATTTATCGAGGAAGGCTATAGGCTATATAATATCACGCTACGGCTAATAGGAGCGGAGCAGCAATGTGAAATGTTGTAAAAACGGGGAAAATTTACGCAGGCGAAGTTGCGCGGGACAGCTAGTAATTCATAATTTAGTTGTTATGAGTATTTCTATTTTTGATTACCTTTAATTTAGGTGGTACAAAGTTCGCCGGGTCAGCTATACTCATATTTACAATGCGTTATTGGAGAGTTTCTTCCATTGAAAATAAATTGTTTTTACATTAGGTACTTTATTAAAAACTCGTAGCAATTTTATTGTAATTAATACACATTTAAATGAAATTGAAGTGCATCAAAATAATGGCTTGTTTACGTTTTATTTTTGATATTAACCCTAAAACCAATTAAGTACTTAATCGTTGACTCATAGTGCGCGCGATTATTATTCTATGTCCGTTTATAGGGGTCTCTCAGACAAATTATTTTTACTTATCTGTACTTAAAAACTTGGTATTTCAACTTTTGTGTTTGTTGGTACTTTTATTCCGGGTAATCTTGGCACGCAATGAACAAATTACAGTGAAATTAGTCTCGAGAAATTTTTGCATATGTAGTGGTGTGTATGTTACTTAGATATTAGAGCGCGTTTCCACTATATCGTTCTGGCCCTTACAAAAATGTTTCAATATCCTAACATTACTATTTAATTTAATACTTATCCCTAGCAACACTCTGATTTTTGTTTTCAATAAAAACAAGTTTTTATTTTAAAGAAAAAGGTTTTGACTTTATTAAAAAAAATATGTCATTCAATTTCACGTCCTTGAGCAAACGACAAGGCGACTACCGTGAAACAATAAAATATCGTGTCGTTCTTTAGATGATAGTAGTTTAGCTATAGGTAAAAAGTTTTGACCATAATAATTACGAAACAAAACAAATAAATAAATCGTCACTTGATAGTGGAAAGTGGAAACACGCACAAAACCAGAATAAACCAGTTTACTCTGTCCGCAGGTGCCACGTGCAGTCTGACGTCAGTCGCTTGATACCGTTAGAACATAAAGCACGCATTTCATTAAAAAATTATAATTATTAGATACGTAGTAGTTTCATTGTGAAATTTTGTATTTGTTGATTGTTGTTATTGTTTGTTATTATTGTTAAAATATTTGTTGAAGTGTTTAATTTCAAGTGTGTAAGTGTTGTAACTTTATATTGATAATTCAAAATGGCTCCAGTGTTAAAACATGGTCGAGGCAAGCCTTTGACTTCTCAAACTAAGGAAGTTTTGTACTGTTTGTACAAATATTTCGAAAATGAGTGTAATAACAACCCGAGCAGTATTATGACCCCCACTCAATTAGTTGCTAAATCAACAGGAATTTCAATAGCATCCGTCAGAAAGGTAGTATCAGAAAGCAAATGTCGTCCTTCAGATCAGGAAGTAACATTTAAATCTCCTAAAAAGAAACCGAATCGTAAACCTACAATAGTAATCGATAACTTTGATCAGCAAGTTATCAGAAGAACAATTCATGACTTCCACATCACAAATAAAGAAGTTCCCACTTTAAAAACTTTGCACTCAAAATTGAAAGAAGATATCGATTATAAAGGTTGTGTCAGCACGTTACGAAAACACGTCATGTCATTAGGTTTTAATTGGAAGCAAACAGAAGATAACCGGAAACTTCTTATGGAAAAACACGAAATTAGATACTTGCGAATTAATTATTTGATGAAAATTGCTGAATATCGTGAACAACGCCGACCAATTGTTTACACCGACGAAACATATATACATACATCACATACCCTCTCGAAATCTTGGTCAGATGGAAGCACTTCAGGTTTGAAGCAACATATATCGAAAGGCAACCGCTTAATCATTGTTCATGCCGGTGGTATCGATGGCTTTATACCAAATGCATTGCTTATGTTTAAAGCCGACCAAAAAAGTGGAGATTACCACAACAATATGAACTATGACAACTATTCAAGGTGGATTCAAACTCAATTAATACCCAACTTACAACCAAATAGTGTTGTTGTTGTTGACAACGCACCATATCATAACTCAATACAAAATCCTGCACCGAATAGTAATTCTAGAAAACAGCAAATGATAGACTGGCTGACATTTCGAAACATTGAGCATTCATCCACGTTGCTTAAGCCTCAATTATATGAACTGATTCTGCAAAACAAGGCGAGATTTATAGAGTACAAGATAGACGAAATATTACGACAGCACGGTCATACTGTGCTGCGTTTACCACCATACCATCCGGAGTTTAATCCTATAGAAAATATATGGGGGATAGTGAAAACATATGTCGCAAAAAAGAATGTCGCAATGAATATGAAGGTTATAATGTCATTAGCTGAAGAAAAAATGAACGCCATAACTGTAGAGGAATGGAGAAAAGTTTGTTTGCATGCTATTGAGGAGGAAAGCAAATATCAGGGTAGAGACGCAGCTTTAGACACAATATCAGAACGAATCATAATTAATTTAAATAATTCATCTGATGAAAGCGAGGATGGGGATGATTGTGATATGCCTGGGGTTGATGAATTATTAGAATAAAACATTTATGGCCGGAGAACACCTAATTCATACACGTCTTCACTGAAGTGAAAACCGGCATTCAATGCTTGTAATGTTTGGAACTGGCTTGTCTGCCTCATACAGTTCCATAGATTACAATGCGGTGGATACACATTTTCACGACCGTATTAGTACGTAGTGCGTATGCGTAGACGTGCACGCATTTGGTGTGCTCCAGCCACAAACGTATATTACCTTTAAAACAATAAAAACTAAAAATAAAATGTTGTTTTTTTTATTTGCTGACCATACACTACTACAAACGCAAAAATTTCTTCAAGCTAATTTACCTGTACATGAGAATTCCACTGACAAGTACTTGTTGATTTTATTAATTCTGACATAGACTGCGACCACAGATTACTTATTTTGCTGCTACTCTATACCTAGTCTCTAGTGTAGGTTATTATTTTGAAAATATTTAGGGTCCCGCGGGAAAACTTTAACTTTCATTTACTGTGAACTCTTCCAAAAGAATAAATATATTTAAATTTAATTCTATATCTACAAGGTCGCTGGTTAGGTAGGTAGATAAGTACCTACATTTACAGGTGAAAATAAATATTTAATTTGTGATGCTTTTTTTTTAAATATTTTATCATTTCGATAGCAAAGCACCACTTACAATAAGTCATATCAAGGTAATACGAGCCACTCTCGGAGTAAAGACTTTTTAATTCTAAGTTTTTCAAAATTTTTTAGTTTTCCTGTAAAGTCACGATCACGAGTTAAATCACGTAAATCTTGAAGTCCCTGACTCCGAACGATCGAGATATCTACGAGGTTAATCAACTTTGCCACTGTCAGTCCATAGATGGGTGACCGTTTTCGAAATATGTCATACTCCTCCGTGATTATGAGAGCTCGTTAAGCTGTCGGTCCTGCGCCTCATCTCTCTCCGGTCATGACGGATTTCTGTCCCATCTTATATGAGTGAGAGAATAGAGATTGCACTTGTGTCTGCGCTCAGACTTGTGCACTATAATATCTCCTGCGTAGTTGGTTAGTCTCTTATGAGATAGGCCGCCGATGTAACCGACATCGGTTAGGCTACCATTACATTATTATTAAGTAATTGAATTATTCAATGCTAGATAATAGCTAACTTAACTTTTTATGAATTACTATAGGCCGACCGCTTAACTCGTATATCGCCTGCGCGGTGAGAAGGGAGCGCGGGGTGATGTTAACGGGTGGGTGAGCGGGGTGCGCGGAGAGAACTCACGTTCTCTGTCCCGCGCACCCCGCTCACCCACCCGTTAACATCACCCCGCGCTCCCTTCTCACCGCGCAGGCGATATACGAGTTAAGCGGTCGGCCTATAGCTGTCCCGCGCAACTTCGTATGCGTAAATTTTACCCGTTTTTGCAACATTTCTCGTCGCTGCTCCGCTCCTATTAGTCGTAGCGCGATGTTATATAGCCTATAGCCTTCCTCGATAAATGGGCTATCCAACAGTGAAAGATTTTTTTCAATTCGGATCAGTAGTTCCTGAGATTGCCGCGTTCAAACAAACACTTCTGCTTTATAATATTAGTATAGATTTTATTTTTATAAAAGAACTATATGAGATGTAATGTTGCTTGAAATGAAATGAATATTATTATTAAGCTCTTTATTCATATTTTACCTTATTTCATACATTTTTAAATTCATATAAACACAATACATATACATCAAAAAATATAAAAAATAGTGACCCCACCGGCAACGGGTACAGGGACCAAGATAACGGTGGTTAGGGCTCCAAAGAGAGGAACTTCTCCCGTCTTCTACCGTCTTCTGCATCATCATTATTATTATTTGTATTCTCCAACCTTAAAAAGAAGCCAAGAAATTGGTCCACGCAGCTAGTAGTAAATTGTGACGTCATAAGATAACTGTTTAATTCAAATGAGTGAACTATGAACAGGGTCCGTCAGTAATGAGGTGTATTGGTACAATTATCTGTAGACAGACTAGTTTGCGTTGCAAACAAATTACACACTTGTGCTACTAAGTTTGCAAATGCGTTTAAAATTGTGCCAGTAGATTGGCTTACTTAAACTTCCTGGTAGTGAAACCAGATTCTAATAGTTCTGACTCGGTGTTGAAACCAAAGATATTTGTTCCAAATGTAAAGGCTGGATATATGTCATGTAACATGTAGCCTATTATTGGAACGTAGTTTCTTATCCCCAATAGGGTAGATGACTGTCAAGTCAAATCAGTATCTTTTTAAGAAACGTCAAAACGATGTGCCTCTTACTAATTTACATGAAATACAAAACAATGACGTCATTCTTTTGTATGGTCCAATCATGTAGTTTCAATGTTTGTTTTGATGTTTATAAATTCATGACAACGTAAAATTGTAGAGAAACATTGTTTTTTAGAATATTTTTGCAAATGCTATTTCCAGTATAGTGTAATATAATTTATTGTTATTTTAGTCATCTACCCAATTAAAGAAAACCTCGATTTTTTCTCCTAGTTTCTTATATTGCGTTGACCTACTCTTTAGGTAGGTAACCAAGTTCACCTGTCAACATCCAAAAGAAACAAAAAAAAAAGATTTATTTTTAGAGGTGTCGATATCACAATGTGTAGTTATTATAAGCCAATATTAGCAACATTGAGCAATCGTTAGTTTGGGTAATACGTACAGTCAGAAAAAAAGAACACATAACTTTTCAAAATAACTGCAATGAGATAAAAAATGAAAGCTTAAGCAATTGTAATAATTGGCTAGTTTTCATTGCTAAGATTTGTTCAATTAAATGTACTTACTGTTCATAAACAGTTAGATATATAGATAAAAGATGCATTTTGTAAGTGTAACGTAATTTAAGTTAGATTTTTTGGAGTGGAGATATCAAGACGATCAAAAACTTTCAACTTTCAACTTGGGTCAACTATCTGGTCTGGTGCTCTACCAGTTTGGGATCAGATAGCGGTGTTTACCATGTGATCCCAGACATAATTCATTATATATTTCTAAATACATACACATTGTATTATATGTGCCGTGTGGTACCGGCTTAAGAATAGTACCTACCACCCCATCACTTCCCGTGGGTGTCGTCAAGGCGACTAAGGGATTTACCACCGGAGGGCGGGTAGCAGCGTCCTCTGTGTATTTTAAAGCCTTACTGCGATCGCCAACCCGCTCGCCAAGCGTGGCGATTATGGCAATTACCCCCAGGGTATTGGGGAGACCCGTGCGCAGCAGTGGGACATCATATGGGTTGATATATGTATGATATGTGTATTATATTACACAGAATAAACCCTCGTTCTCAGCACACAATGACTTATGCTAGGTGGGAATCTAACTCAACCTCTAGTTTAGCCAATGTCACTAACCACTTTACCAACAGGCCAGTCCACTACTTCCAACTCTCTTGACTTGCCTGTATATGTGATGGATATGAATGTGTTCTATGTTTTTTGCTGACGCTACTAAACGTACTTCTAAACTCTTGAGTAAACAGGATATTATTGACGCAAATACTACTAATAGACACTTTTGGGCAATGTTTGTTTGAAAATTACGACGTCAATATTTGAGTTATTGGTATTTGCTTTATGGCCAAATATGAGCAAAGAAATTAAATCACTGGGAAATTTCACCACGCGTTTTTTTTGTCACGATTAGATTATTGCCCCGCATGTACATATATACTTCGCATTTTATGATTCCAAGACTGTTTTTTTTTATTTATCGGTTTATTATTTTACAAACTTATATCTATCACATTCTTAGTAGCAAAACGTAATTGTTTGACGGCGAGATTATACAGGGTGATTTATAAAATACCATTTTTTTTCGCCGTGCGGATCTAACCTTAATACCTATATAATTCGATATAATGTTAGATATTATTTTGTATTTTCAACTTTTTGATAATACAATTTGCATCAATCCTTTAACATGGTGTATAGTATGTTAGTCGCAGCACCTTACCCCTATATCAAGTTTATAAACATTCAAACATTGTAAAATTTGCAATTTGAAAAGAGTGGCCGCGAGTTTTTATTGCCAGGTTCTTTTCTCCGGCTTTACCTATTGTTTGCGAACTTAGCATTACATGTACATGTAGAGTCCTAACGTATCACAAGAGTTGTTTTGCATCCTAAGTGAATAAAGAATTTTGAATTTGAATTTAACTTTGGCATTATAATTAACCTTTATATACCTCTATCAAATTTGGAAACACCTGTAATGTTAGTTATGGAAAGATAAATAAATAAATATTGAATTCTTTTATTTTTCATGGATGTCCTAGTTTTGTACTGCTGTTGCTGTCTTTATTCTTTGAAATATTGTGACGTGAACCTCTTGCTGGCTTTGGGGTGCGCAGCCGGGATAATTGCTCTCGAGGATGAGGAATCAAACAACTTCTTAAGCCCAGAACGATATTATATATTGAATAACTTGTTATATGATTTCTTTACATATTAATTCTTTTTCTCGACCACTCGTCTTGACGCTTGGTCCAATTCCCCCAATTGTTTCTTTCGTTTTCCTCTTCGTCATTATTTCAAAGTTTTGGAACGTCAAGACAAACAGTTCACAATTAATGAGGCTTTATGCGAGTGGCCGGTCAAGTTTCCGACACACCCGCCACACGCCGCCGCCTTATGAAAAAAAAAAAAAATTTTTTTTACATTTGAGTACTAAGTCAAATTTTTTTTTTTTTTTTTATATAATATAAAACAACAAATATAACCTAGCTGTGCATTTACCTATCATGGCGATATAGATTTTTTTTTTTTTTTTTAATACCCCCCTTGATCTGTCTCTATGCAAAAGACAACGTGTAACTGTTATACCTAATCCAACAAAATTTATGTCAACAAACACTTTACATAACAGTTATACGATGATGCTGGGCAAAAAACGCCATTAAAATAAGCACCAATATCAGATTCGTTACCTAGCTAAACTTATGTATAACTAAATTAAATCAATCATTAAACACCAATTGACCCCAGGCAACAAATTGGGTGAAAGTCCTGCTTTGTTATAACTGGAAGAAAATTCATCTTTAAGTATTAATCTTATATCAGTTAAATAATTGGTCAATCAAGCTATCGGTGACCATCTGATCACATCTATTGATTATTTAGATAAAATAATCACAAACGAACTTCCCAAGTTCGATTGAACCAAATGCAAAACTGTCTGCTTAATCACAGAGTTACATTTATAATTCAAAACAATAATACACCCGTTTTTGTTTGCCTAGTGCTCTATGGCATCAACATTGTAGGACATTTCTTCGCCGTGTGGTTGTACATGCAAAGACAAACAACATTTTAGAATCAGATCTAAAACCATTAACCATCCCTAAATATACAACTGTTTACATGTCAGACTATTAACAACGTCGCCACTTCTTTTCTGGCATCACCTACTCCTAAAAAAAATAATTCTCATCAACTACTCATGTTTATCATGACTTAATTATAACATATGTTCATATAATAAAAATTCTCAACTACATAAAATTAAATACTAAGATATCGATATCTATTCGTCCATCCTCATAATAAACGGTTTCAATCTATTCGCATGAACAATCTGCCTCTGTCTTGAACCCACTTTCTTTATAATGAAGTTATTGTTATTCAACCTATTTTCAATTCGAAATGGCCCTAAAAACTTTCTACATAACTTCTTCGATATCCCCGACCTTCTCTTTGGATTAAAAAGTAAAACTTTCTGACCTATGTCATACGATACTTCAGTTGCTTTTTTGTCAAATAATAGTTTTTGTTTCGCTCGCGACTTGTCCAAATTTACTCTAACCCTTGTAAAAATGTTTTCTCTATTCTCTATTCTACTCGCGGTATTCTCATTCACTTTAATATTTAAATTAATTCCCGTATCCGATGGCAATTCTGGTTGTCTTGCAAAGACCAGAAAGTACGGTGACACCCGTGTCGATTCTTGTTTACTAATATTATATGCAAACGTAATTTGAGGTAAATATACCGACCAATCTGACCTATCATCTCGACCGTACTTGGCCATCATGCGCGACATAGTTGCATTTAATCGTTCTACCAACCCTAATGTCTGATGATGCATCGAAGTTGCAACTTTATGCACCGCCCCGAAGCTTGTAATCGTTTCTTGAATTAACGCCGACGTAAAAATTGACCCTTTATCCGTTATAATTTCTTTTACGACCCCATGTATTGAAAAAATATTATTAATAAGGAAGTTCTTTATTTCAATCGCTGTGGCCTGTTTTACTGCCTTACTAACCGCATATTTTGAAAAACAATCTATTGCCAATATAATATATTTACTTCCATCCGTCGCATTATTTAACGGGCCTATCGTATCCACTTCTACCTTTTCAAATAACCTGTTTGTAACAATCGGTTGCAACGGCGCCACCTTATTTGACGTGCGCACTTCTTGACATACTTTACATGCTTTGATATAATTCTCTATTTTCTTATATGACTTTGGACAGCAGAATCTTGAATTAAATTTTTCTACTGTCTTCATCAAACCTAAATGACCTCCATATAATGGATCATCATGAATCTCATGCATAACTACTGGAAACAGTTCATCCGGAACTACCAGCAATCTTTTTATAACATTATTTTTTGTATTTAATTTATATAACATGCCGTTGTGTATAAAGAATCCTTTATATCTTTGTAAGTTTTCATCTATGATTTTATTTCTTAAAGATGAACAAAAATTATCGTTCATTTGAGCCCTTATTACTGGGTCTATTTCTAATTTGCAGATTTGCTCATTATTCTCTGTACATCTCATCCTAAATATTTGTAACCCGTCAGTGACTACGTGATCATCTTGACTTATTAACGGATTTCGACTCACGAACTCCGCATCCGAATCCGAATCCTGTTCTACAACTACTGAAGAGGAACTATCATTACAGGAAGGACGAATGCTACCAATATTCACTAACTCACTCACTTGTTGACGACTGATCTCACTCTGTTTAAGTGAAACCCGATATGAAGGTTTTTTCACAGGAACCTCGTTCGAAGTTTTTATTTTAATTGGGTTATTTCGGCACCCACCTGGCCTAACCTTACCAAATGAGAATTGTGGCTTGTATTCTTCCACTAAGTCATGTAATTTATTATTATCACCTGTACTCAGATTTTTATTAATATTCATTTTATCTTTTGACACCTTTAAATCAGGAAGAATACAAGTGTCATTCTTATTTGACTCACAAATATTACTAACAAATAAATGATTATGTTTAAAAATATTAACAGACATTATTTCCTGTGTATCGATAACAGAAACTTTGCCTGGTCTAGCAACAAAACATATTTCATTGTAGTTTCTCAATGTTATTTTATTATTCACAAAATCTAGGGATGCCCCATTTTTGATTAAGAAATCTTGACCCAAAATCACTGGCCAACTGACATCTATTACCACATAAAAAAGTGTGTTATACACCACATTATTAATTATAACGTTGATATATGTTTTGCCTGCGACTGGTATAATCTTACCGTCGGCCGTTTTTAAATTAATATTATCACATATATCTAAGGTTACTTTGTTCATTAACGCTACTTTCTTCGATAACAAAGACACTGAAGCCCCACTATCTAATAAAGCAGGAATAGCACCTGAACTTAATTCTACTAAAATGACTGGTTCGGACTGACCATAATTATTCTTCTTGACGTCTTCTATGTTTGAGCGCCGCTGCGTACTCATTGCTGCGACGTGATGCTCGCCTACTCTCGTTGTCGACGACGCTGCATCACCAGCTGATTGAACCGGCATCGGCCGAGGTTCTCTGCTCCTTAAAAAGTACTGGCGGGGATTTGACTCCCGCCTTGGTGTTAACGAACCGCTTGGTGAATCATTGGGTGGAACCCGAGACACCGGGGATCGGTATTTACTATACGGAGTCGATTGATTGCTCCGAAATGGACTATTGGTCGGTCTGTTGGAGTCTCCTTGCTGCCCAGACCTCACTGCTACCGCATTCTCAACCTTAACCTTAAGATTGACTTCCCTTTCACTTTCTTTATCATATACTGATTGTAATTGTAAAACTGTGGCCTTTAATATATTTTTATCAGCACACACAACTGCAGCGAGCTTTGATTTGTAGAAACTATTACATTTCTTTGGAAAGCTCCTTACGAACGTATTGTCGTCAATTTTTCCCTTTTTGGCTATATTTGAAAGCTCGTAGTAAAATGACACAATATTCTCCTCTGGCGCCTGTATCCTTTCATAGAATTTTTCCGTATAATTAGTACGGTTTGGGAATTCTGCTTTTAATGCAGTGATGAAGCTCTCGAAGCTATCACAATCTTCTATGATTGCTTTGTATAGGTGTAGCGCTGGTCCAGCCAGATACGCCGCCACAAATAATTTTTTTTCCTCATCCGAAGTGATTTTATTAATCACACAGATGATCTGGAATTGGTTGACAAAATCATCTACGGACTCATACAATCCCGTGAATGCACTCATTTTTAATTAACTTTACATAGAAATACGACTTAGCTCTTTAAATGACTTCCTCTGAAGAGTTAGGCGCCTCCACCATGTGACGTGAACCTCTTGCTGGCTTTGGGGTGCGCAGCCGGGATAATTGCTCTCGAGGATGAGGAATCAAACAACTTCTTAAGCCCAGAACGATATTATATATTGAATAACTTGTTATATGATTTCTTTACATATTAATTCTTTTTCTCGACCACTCGTCTTGACGCTTGGTCCAATTCCCCCAATTGTTTCTTTCGTTTTCCTCTTCGTCATTATTTCAAAGTTTTGGAACGTCAAGACAAACAGTTCACAATTAATGAGGCTTTATGCGAGTGGCCGGTCAAGTTTCCGACACACCCGCCACAATATATATACCAGACGTATCAAATTTTAAACGATTGAACAGAATGAACGTTTAAACAGCGCACGCATCTTATGACTCATGAATGAGTCTCATGACTCAATATTGTCAACACGAATTAAACTCGGGAAAAAGAGCCACAAGATGATTGTGAAATGACAGTTACGTAAAATTTCCACTAAATATGCGGTTTTTTGATCCATCGGTTGTTACTTGTAATTGATAAGCAGACGATACCCAAGTCTGATTCATAATAAAGCTACATACAAGTCCAAATATAAACCCGCGCAACTTCGTCTGCGTAAATTTTTCCCGCTTTGTGCAACATTTTGATTGCTGCTCTGCTCCTATTGATCCTAGTGTGATGTTTAGCCTTCCTAGACCCAACAGTAAAATATTTTTTCAATGTGAACCAGCAGTTCCTGAGATTATCGCGTCCAAACAAACAAACAAACTCTTCAGATTTATAATATTAGAAAAAGCTTAGTCTATGCTAAGTTTTTGCCCTCGGATCCGTTCCCGTGGATCGATAAAAAGTAGCCTATCGCCATCCGTAAGCTTCAAGTTATAAGATATATATAAAGTTTCATCTAAGTCAACCCAGTAACATCGGTGATTAGCGCTTTGAAATAAAAAAGCGCTAATCACCGATGTTACTGGGTCGCTGACGCGGTGAAAGTGACTGCGACTGCTGCGCAAGAGGTTGTGGGTTCGATTCCTATACGGAATACTACTTTTTGTGACCCACAAATTGTATTGTTCCGAATTTAGGTGTATCCTGAGTCCTTAACTTCTATCTTTGTAGTCCCGCAACACAGGGATTATAGCCTACTTTGAGAGTTGTATTAAAAAAAAATGTGCTTAATTTAAGCTAACTTAAACTGCCGTTGATCTTGAATTTACACTTACAGCACGGAATTCTTGAACACGCGTTTAGCACGTGCCTAAATCTATAGTAGTAGGTAAGATTATCATCTGGGTGTAATAATAATAATAATAATAATATCTTGGGACAACTCACACAACGCTATCTGATCCCAAACTAAGCACAGCTTGTACTATGAAAACCAGACAACTGATAAACATACTTATATATTTATAAATACATACATTATATAGATAAATAGCACCCAGACACAGAATAAACCATCGTGCTCATCACAAAGTTTTATCCTGGGTGGGGATCGAACCCACGACCTCTTGCGTAGCAGTCGGATACACTCCCACCGCGCCACAGAGGCAGTCAAATAATGTAAATCTTGAATGTTCAGTTTTTGACTTCTACTTCTAGGTCAAGGTCTTTTATGTGCTAAATGTGACTATACCTATAACCAAGTGTTAAGCAGAATTTAAGATTACATCATTTATGTACCTACAAATAATATTTATAGTTTGGCCTCTACGCAGCCAACTAGTTTTTAACCTCGCGGTCATAAAAATTGCTACTAATGGTTGACGATTCCTTTATTGATACTCGACGTCAATAAAACAGCCGTCAGCGTTATATTAGTGTCAATTGATTAACTTCTTCATTCTTCTAGCAACATTTAAGACTAATTTTTCCCCGCGTTTCCGCCTGCGTGTCCATATTTAACCATACTAGATTAGTAAATATTGGTTTCTACATATAAGAAAACCGTGATTGACTGAACTTTTTTTTTTCTTTTTAAAAAAAAGATAACTAGCAATGTGGGATTGAGTGCCACATTACTAGCAATCTTGTTAACCCCTCCAGCTAAGCTCAAAGGCTTGTGTTAGGAGTGGGTTCACGTCGGTAGTGTAATGGGTAGGATTCGAACCCGCGACCTCACGATTGCGAGACCGATGCCTTAGTCATTAGGCTACCGCCGCTTAAAAAATCTATGTGGATTGGGTTTAAATTTGGAACACATTGTTAGAGTATGAGAATGTATGGTGCCGTTTCCGAGGTATGCGACGGACGCGCGCGGCCGACGACTGACGTAGGCTACGCGCGCACTCTGACTATTGTCGTATCGGCCGCGCGCGTCTGCCGCACGTCCTATGGAATTCGAGGTCTGTTTCAGATAAAAAATCGATAACTTCTTTATTTTTCAATAAAGACACTTTCAAATGCTATTATTTTATTAAAGTATAAATATTAAAAAATAAAGGTATATAAAAACTTCTACAAATGGTCTTTATTTATTCACAATATTGTTGTAGGTATTGTTGTCCCTAAGGACAACACTATTTATATTGTAAATAAAAATGTATAATTTAATTACATTAGTTTATTATAAAACAATAGTAATATATGTAGCTCTTTAGTATTTAAATAAGTAATTAAAATTATGATTACAAATATTTATCTCATAAAACATTTAAAGTTACGAAATTCATAATGTAGCCGATTTTTCAACCGACTTCAAAAAGGAGGAGGTTCTCAATTCGTCTGTATGTTTTTTTTTTTTTTTTTTTTTTTTTTGTATGTTTGTTCACCGATTACGCAAAGACGGCTGGACCATTTTGAAACATTTTTTTTGTGTTTGAAAGGGTATACATACTTCCAAGTTGGTCCCATTGCCATCAGATCACGATCTGATGATGGGATCCTGGAGAAATCGAGGGAACTCTTAAAATATTAAAAGCACACCTACAGTGATTTAGGTATATTTCATAGTGATTCGTGCATTTACTCTTAAAAAACACCAATTGGTGAAGTGGAACTGATGATGAAGACCAAAAATTACGAGCAGACCTATTCAATATTTCACAGTTTGCGATTCAATTAAGTACTTTAATATGGTATTGAGTAGCACTTTAATCTCGATATACTACTATTATACAATGTAATAAAGCTGATAGTGAACTCCTCAACAATTAACGGCCCTGCATCGGAGCAAGCAATATTTCGTAAAAGGATTTGAGCAGACGACATAAGCCTATTGTAACTTAAGTGAATTATAAACCAACCCACTAAAAAGTGAGAAATAAAAACTTTTTAACAAAAAATATTACCGACTTCAAAAATAAATACAAGGCAACTAAAAAGCAAAAAATAATATACCTAGAATAACAAAAACAAATTAAACATTTTGAAGTTGGTGCCGAATAAAACATACCTAAAGACTACTATTTCATGGCACCAACTTCAAAATGTTTAATTTGTTTTTGTTATTCTAGGTATATTATTTTTTGCTTTTTAGTTGCCTTGTATTTATTTTTGAAGTCGGTAATATTTTTTGTTAAAAAGTTTTTATTTCTCACTTTTTTTTATAATCCTTATTGCGGGATTCTTGCGCATATTCTGAAAGTTGATCAATATCTAAGTCTAAGAGATTAAAATATAGATAGTAGATACTTTATATCACTATCAGCAAGCCTTAGTTTTTCCACGAGATTTGCTTCTATTCCTTCTCCTATTGAACGTAGTCCCTGAACAAAGGCAATGTAGATGTGTTCAAAGCCATTTTCACTAAGTAGCGCAGTATTTATTTATTTTTTGGTTGATTCTGACGAGAGACACAGGGTCTTCCGCATTTCCCAGTGGAAGTAGATGGAGTTAAATTAGGCATTACTTCATCCGAGTTTGGTAAACTTACCAAATATTCGGAATCCAGCCAATTGATGTTCTTTTTTAAATATAAATCCTTTTTCACGCTTCTGCCCACCGTCGATTAAAGATGGGAATAAGATTCCTTTGAATATCACTGATAACAAAATAGATGTTGTCTTCAGAAATATGATTTTTTTTTTAAACCTGTTTATAAATCCGTCTCAGCGCATAATGGTATGGGAAGCGAACAGACCTGAAGTAGACATTTTTTAGAATTGACACATTGTCGTATTAAAAAAAATCTAAATTGAATTCAAGCAAAATAACTACATTATATTACTACCATTTTCCAATGTGCGTCGTCACCCGCGCGCGACCGCGATCGGCCGCGATGCACAGAAATGAGCCTTTAGAGGGTAAAACAGGGGTTCCAAATTTCAATGACAATAAAGCTTAACGCGGGCAAAGCCGCACGGAAAATGATGATATAGGTACTCGTGGGCCGTGAACTTTGCGTTTACCATAGTTACAATAATCTAGGATTACATATTTTGTAGAATACTATTGTGAGTTGCTCCATTTTAGCTTATTTAGTTCAATAAATAAATCTTTATACAAATAAAGAATCGTAAGGTTTTATTGATTGATTGGAGACCTCATTATTACTTACTGGCACTGTTGTCAACGTTCTAATTTATGCTTTAGATGGGATGGTGGAATTCTTTGCTAAACAAAAAAGAAAAAAAGTACATATTTTACACTCGTGATGATGTAATCACACCGGATTTGATGAACTTGAAATATTTGGTACGGATATCCCCATGTTTTATTTTATCTTTAGAGGTTAACAATGAGGTTAAAATCTAAAATGCATTTTTTATAATTTACCTTGAGGTAGATCCAAATCTTACTGAGAAGTAGGAATTGGTTCTTTAAGACAATCAGTTATCCGCCAGGCTAGAGATGTATTTAATTAATGCCCTCAATCTAATTCTTATCAGATTGCAGTCATTAATTGACAAAAGATGTCTCATTATAGTTATATCTCCAGTGTAGGTAGGTTAATCTGCACGAGTGTGACTGCGACGGAAAGCGAGACGAGAGAATAGGCACGATACCCAACATCTCGCGGACCTGACTGGGGTATGATTGCCTTACGTCTCAGATCTTTTGATCTGTTGTTGGTCGATGTATGCGATCCTGTCCTACTTCCTACTCATTTAATAAAAATCTTGGGACAACTCACACAACGTCATCTGATACCAAGTCAAGGTCACTAACCATAGACTGAGATACGGCTGCAGATTCGCATCGTTCATCGAGTATTGTAATAAAATCATGTTTTTATATACAATCATAAAAAGGGCAATACGTTTTGGCCAGTCTGCCTATCAGATTTTGCCCGCTAGTATTTTTAATTAAATTAATATGAATCGACTTACTGGGAAAAAAAAATCTCACTTGTTATTGCAATGAAATACACTCTACTTTATAGAACTAGACGTAGAGAACTTGAAAAGCGATGGGTGCCATTGCGCACTTGCCCGCAGCCCCTCGCAGCCAGGTGTAAGCAGGTAATATTTTGTTACGTTATTACGTTCATGGCGTATTGTCATCATTTATATATCAAATTAAAGCTATTGATTTCCTGTACATGATAAACTACCTCTGCCTATGCAAAAGTGCCCGCAGTCGGAGTTGCCGGCGTTTAAAGTTTGTTTAGAGTGAGAAAGACTTATCGCTCTACATCATTCGTTAGACGAGGATGGCAATAGCCTGTTCTGCTGTCGTAACAAAGAATGCAGTAACTGACAAAAACCATTATTTTAGTTATGTTCTTGAAATGGCAACGTAATCCATACACTATGCAATAATAACAAAAAAAAAATTAAAATCAAATTGGAAACTAAAATGTTATTCACATAAAATGTAGTAGTTAGACCAAATTATTTACATTCATCAAGATGAATTGCAATTGTCGTAACTATAATAAACTAGCGGCTCGCTTCGGCTTCGCACGGACTTTCTCCAGTCCATAAAATAGCTCCACAGTCCGGACCGTTCGATTCGCACTTGACATTTCAAAATGTAAACGTCGAACGAAAGGTACCCCATCCGCCGGCGGCCATATTCAAGTAAGTTAATACAATAGTCTCTAAGCAATAGTCTCTGTTTGCTGATAAGCTGCAGTCAGGAATCTCGGTAAGTATATCATATAATAGTTTTATCATTAAATTTATAAGATTGTCAGAGACAAAGGTAAAGTAGACTGGTTGAGAGTGTAATAGTAGTATTAGGTACTGATAATAGTGGGCGCTGTCTGGGGCGGAGTGTCTGTCTAATGGGTGGCGGAACGTTTAGTGATATGTACGACGTCTTTATTAGACTTCTAAGCTTTGATACCCACGCGACCATGCTCAGTACTGACATGACAATATTATCATGAAAATATTCTTTCAACGTGTAGTAGCACTTTATTAAGAGTACATAATGAGCTCATTTTTAAATTTTACCTTATTGTCTATGTCTTTGATATATGTCGGTAGTTTGTTATAAATCAGCGGTGCTTTACAAAATATGCTACTATACATCAACGCGGTTTTGCTTAGTACCACACGTAGTTTACCTAGGTGTCGTTGACGTTCCCTCTTATTAAATAGGGTTATATTCTGCTTTCAAACATTGCGCTTTTATAAATGAATTTGCAAGGTAACGTTAGTATAGAATATTGAATATCATAACTCTTGACTTCAAACCGAACATTGTTCTTATGCAGCGTTTCTGCGAAGAGATATCCAGGGTAGGCAGTCATAAGCGCGTCTCTACTAGTAATAAATTTCAGTCTGTACAATTCATACGCAAACTGGCTGATCTTTTTGCAAATATGCTCAGTAATTTCCAGTTCATTTATTGATCCAAATGTAGCCCTAGAAATTTAGTATATAAACACTCTTAGATTCTTACCCCCTGATAATTCATATTAAATGCTATATAATTGTCATTAATTTCTTGTCTTTGTTTGAAATTAATAATTTTCGTCTTCTCTAAATTATTTTTTAAATAATTTAATTTTAGCCACTGGATAATAGATATCAATGAGTTATTAATAGTAGATTATAGTGATGTCAATGTCAAGTCAGAGAATAATACTGTGCAGTCATCTGGAAGTAGGTAATGTCATTTTATGTTTATTACTTATTTGGTAAGTCATTAAAATATATAATAAAGAGCTGTGGGCCTAACATACTGTCCTGGGGCACTTCACATTTGACTTTTCTTACATCAGATTGATACACTTTTTCAATTTTTGTTCTTGTACATAGTCTTGTTATTTGCATGACCTGCTCTCTGTCAGTTAAATAAGACGATATTAGTTTATGAGCATTGCCCCTTATTCCATAGGAGTAAAGTTTATATAATAAAATGTCGTGTCTTACGTGATCAAAAGCTTTTTTCCTGTCCATAAATAGACCAACTACTGGCTGTCCCCTATCCATATTATGGATCACGGATCGTAAAAAATCATAAGTAGCCATGTTTATATTTTTATTCTTCCTAAATCCATATTGCTGGGGGATCAATATAAATTCCTTTTCTAAGAAAGTATTGAGGCAGTTATAAATCACTTTTTCGTATATGTTTGCAAATATTGGTACTATTGCTACCGACCTATGATTTGTTTTTCACCCTTTTTGTACAGAAGTTTAATCATTGATTTTTTTAATTCATGAGTAAATAAACCTTGTTCAAGGCTCAAATTAATTAAACAAGATAAAACAGGTGTTATAGAACTACTTACGTCTTTGACTATAGCTGTTATTATCCCATCGATGCCAGCGCTTTTTGTATTATTTAGTTCCATGATTATATTAAAAATGTCAATAGATGACATCGGCGCCATTAATAATTCTCCAAGTTGCTTTTAATTTATTTTCATTTATTTTGATATAGTGATCATTTTGTGACCTTTGAGTTAATCTAATTATTTTCTTTATTCTATAGGCGTTTCCAAAGTAATTCTCTTTTCTTTTTACTACCTAGTTTTTTTCCTTTAGAAAACCATTTTGTTTTAGTTGTAGAAAACAATTTTAATTCTATGAATTCGAAAACATAGATCATATAGCAGCTTAAATAAATTTATAAAGCAGTTCATATACTCGGGAAAAACTCAATGGAATTATATTATTTTTAAATTTATATCTGTATTCTGAGGAAAAATCCCTTTTAAGTATAAACCTAATACCATGCTAGCACTAATAGGGCATTGTATAATTTGCGCAGAATGATTCGATATACTGAGTACTACCAATTCACTTTTGCACCCCCGCAAGTTGTGTTGAATATTGTCAATGCAAGTATTACTGGCATATCGAGTAGCTTGTTGGAATTCTGCTTTTAAATTGAATGACCAAATAATATTTTGCAATTCTAATGAAAGTCCATTATTTTTTAGTAAATCTATGTTGTAGTCACCACAGAGTATAACTTTCTGGTTTTTGTTCTTACAAACATAAGACAAGAGAGTATGCATTTTTTCATAAAAACATTCAAAAGATAATGAGTTAAATTTAGGAGGCCTATATATACAGGCAGTATAAATATCATAACTAATCAATTCAATTATAGAAATTTCACATTTGTTTGCTATTGATAGATGGTCCATTTCATGCAAAGTTTTGTATTTAATACCATTTTTACTAAAATACATGATCCGCCATGTCGAGACTGCCTCATAAAGGAAGCCGCTAGGCTCAAATTAGGTATACATAAATATGGTTCGTCCCCTGGAAGCATATTATGTTCTGTAATGCACACTACGTCAATTTTCTTATTAATTTCATTTAGATTAACACACAACATATCTGACTTACTTATTATCCCATTTCTGTTTTGATGAAGTATTGACAAGTATTTAGGCACGAAAAATCTAATCGTGGTTTCTTATCTAATCCGTCATCAGACATCAGACACTCCGCCCCAGACAGCGCCCACTATTACCAGTACCTAATACTACAATTACACTCTCAACCAGTCCACTTTACCTTTGTCTCTGACAATCTTTTAAATTGAATGATAAAACTATTATATGATATACGAGATTCCTGACTGCAGCTTATCAGCAAATAGAGACTATTGCTTAGAGACTATTGTATTGACTTACTTGAATATAAATGTTGATAAACTTTCGCGATTTGTACACACTATTAAAATATACACTGACGGACTCATAAACTGCATCAAAGTTCAGGTTTACTCTAAAAGGATTTTTTTATAAAAGTGTAGGTAGGAATTTGTAGGTAGGTTTGCGTGGCGTGAAGTTAAACTCGCGAAATAGCAGAACAAGTTTATTTTAGAATTTACAGATAGTTTTAGAGAGAACAGACTTACAGAAAAAGAAATAGTTTATACGAAAAATAAATTAGAACGATTGCGCGTGCTCCCGCCGTGAGAGCTGAGTAATGAATGTCGCTCCTGACCGAGCGAACGCGATATTCCTCCGCTGCATTGAGCCTCCACCGAAGGGTGCGCGGCGCGGGCGCCGCGGTATATAGACCATTCGCTCCGTGAGTGCGCGCCGTCCTCACACGGCCGATACGGGTGCAACCTTGCTATCGCTACAGTACTCCCCCGCTGAGACCGCTACTGCGGGCGATAAAAATCAGGAAAGCGAACCTTTCGACCCGACCTTGTTCTTTTCTCCTGGTTTGCGGTAGACTGCTGATGCTGATGAGGTGATGGCTCAGCAGCGAATTGCGACTGCTCATTTGCTTCGGACGTCATGTGTGCGGGTTTGAGTCTATCTATGCTTACGGTCGCTTCCTTTCCTTTTACGTCAAGTTTGTAGTACTTGTGATGACGTTCTAGTACTTTGTATGGTCCAGCATACGGTGGCTGCAGCGGTCTTCGGACAAAATCCTGCCGCAGGAACACATGAGAAGACTTGTTGAGAGCGTCTGGAACATAGAAGGGTCCCTTTCTGTGCCATGATGCAGGCTGTGGTGCGAGCTTGGCCATGTGACTTTTCAATCGGGTTGCTAGGTTGGTGATGTCATCTGTCTTGTAGTCATCAGTGGGTGCTAGGAATTGACCAGGAAGACGAAGTGGTTCCCCGTAGACGAGGTCCGCTGGTGACGCCTGGATGTCGGACTTCCATGCACTCCTCATGCCTAGGAGTACTAGTGGGAGAACTTCAGTCCAATTCGACGTTGAGTGACACATGATGGCACCTTTCAGCTGGCGATGGAGCCGTTCAACCATGCCATTTGCAGCAGGGTGATAGGCGGTTGTGTGGTAGTGTTGAGCACCAACCATGGACGCGATGGCTCGGAAGAGATGAGACTCGAACTGGCGGCCGCGGTCGGTGGTTATTTTGCCTGGACAGCCATACCTGGCCAGCCAACCGGACACCAGGGCAGACGCGCAAGTGTCTGCTGTGATGTCCTTGATAGGGTACGCCTCAGGCCATCGGGTGAATCTGTCGATGACAGTGAGACAATACCTGTAATCAGAAGAGCATGGTAAAGGTCCGACGATGTCGAGATGAATGTGAAAGAATCTCGACGAAGGAAGAGGGAATGAGGATGTTGGAGCAAAGGTGTGACGAGTAATCTTGCTGCCTTGACATTTTAGGCATTCACGAGACCACTCTCTACAGTTTTTGCGCATCCCTGGCCACACGTACCTCTGCGCGACCAGTCGCACTGTAGCGGTATTTCCAGGATGACTGAGGTTATGTAGTGAGCTGAAAACCTTTCGTCGGTACTCTGGTGTAATATATGGGCGTGGTGGATCGGCTGAGACATCACAATATATTTCAGTGTCAGTACCTTGTAGTTTGAGCTTCTTTAGCTGGAGTGATGATCCACTATGCAAGAGACTTTGTAGTTCAGGGTCGGCCTCCTGAGATCGTGCAAGTGCTTCATGGTCAACGTGACTGCTGATTTCCTCTATCCGTGATAAGGCATCTGCTACTACGTTTTCCTTTCCAGGGGTATAGCGGATGTCAGTTGTAAATTGTCCTACAAATTCAAGGTGCCTGAATTGTCTAGGGGATCCTTTATCACTAATGTTCTTAAATGCGTGCGTAAGAGGCTTGTGGTCTGTTAGAATAGAAAATTCACGCGCCTCAATCATGTGACGGAAATACTTTACGGCTTCGTACATGGCTAACAATTCTCTGTCAAATGGACTATATTTTCGTTGAGCTGAGCTTAACTTTTTCGAGAAAAAAGCTAAAGGTTGCCACATGTCATCCCTCTTTTGTTGTAAAACTGCACCTATTGCAACGTTTGAAGCGTCAGTGGCTATGCTCAATTCAGCTTCCGGGTGAGGGTGTGCCAGTAGTGTAGAATCTGCTAGTGACTGCTTACAGCTCTGAAATGCATGTAATAGCTCTTCAGTCATTTGTATGGGATGTGCACCTTTTACATTTGGGCCTGAAAGAAGAGTGTTCAAAGGTGCTTGTCGGCCAGCAGCTTTAGGTACGAAGCGCCGATAAAAGTTGAGCATACCCAGGAATCTTCTCAACTCTCTAACGGTTTTTGGAACTGGATAATCTAGAATTGATTGGACTTTAGCTTGTAAAGGTCTTGTACCTGCCGCCGAAACGTTGTAACCCAGAAATGTTACCTCAGGTTTACCCAGGACGCACTTTGTCGAGTTGATGAGCACGCCATAATTCCGTAGACGGGTGAATACTTCACGTAGATGCTTTTTATGGCTGTTTACTGATGGGGAGTACACCAAAATATCGTCGCAATAACCATAAGTAAACCCCTCTAGACCCTGCAGCACTTCATCGATAAATCGTTGAAAAGTCTGCGCTGCGTTGCGCAGACCAAATGCCATGAAGCCAAATTCATATAATCCAAAAGGAGTGGTGATGGCAGTCTTCTTTATATCGTCTAAATACACTGGAATTTGATTGTATGCTTTAATCAAGTCTATGGTAGAAAAGACTGTACACCCAGACAGCTGGTGAGAAAAATCATGAATATGTCTAACTGGGTACCTGTCAGGAATTGTGCGTGCGTTCAAGGCTCTGTAGTCACCACAGGGTCTCCATCCGTCGTCCTTCTTCTTGACCATGTGTAGCGGAGAGGACCAGCAGCTTTCTGAGCGCCGGGCAGTTCCATTGCTAAGCATTTCATCAAACTCTCTCTTTGCCGCTCTCAGTCGCAATGGATCCAAGCGTCTTGGTCTGCAGGCGACCGGAGGTCCATGGGTAGTGTTTATGTGGTGCACCGTATTATGGCAAATTGTACGTACCATACCAGCAGGGCGTGTAATTTCTGGAAACTCGCGCAGTATGTCATGGTACTCTGATTCCCCTGCGACTGTCTTGATTGATGCTAACTCTTCTGGAACCTTCTGAGGTGGTACAGTGATTGACAGAGAGGTCTTGCCGTCGACAAGTCGCTGATTTCTGCAATCCACAAGAAGTTCAAAGTAGCTTAAGAAATCAACGCCAATTATAGGCTTGGATATATCGGCTATAATAAATTTCCATGTGAAATCACGCCGAAGTCCTAAGTCCAAGTGAAGCAATATAGGCCCGTAAGTATGTATCAATGTACCATTGGCTGCCAGTAGAGTATACTTGGTTTTAACGCACGGTACCTTAGTTGCACGGCGTGGGAACACGCAGAGGTCCGACCCTGTATCTACCAAAAACTGTACCTTTGTGGCGCGATCAGTTACAAACAAACGGCCTGTTTGAATGGGGCAGTCGCTGGCCGCTACTTCCGACTGCCTGCGTCGTTTCCCGCTGTATACTGGCACGGCTGGCTGCATTTCTTAGCCCTTGCTCCGAAATTGTAGTGGTACCAACAATGTGGGTGGTCGGGTGGTGGTTGCTGGTTGCTCGACCGATTACGGCTACGACTGCGGGCGTCTCGGTATCTGGGTCTGGAATTCGATCGCGGCTGCCTGTATACATGAGAGGTAAGTTTAGCAACTTGTTTAGTTAAAGCACTAATTTCTTGGCTCAGCTCCTCAACGCGTGAAGATGGTGCCGGCGGCGTAGATGTGCAAGCTATCTGGTGCACAGGTGTGGATGGAGCTATCTCCTGCACGCGGTCCGCTAACTCAGCCAGATTGTCAAGCCCTAACTTAGGCTGAGAAGCTACAATAGTTTGCAAGCTGTGCGGCAAGCGGCCTGTCCATAACGTAGTTAAAACGTCGTCGGACACAGACGGGCCAGCGAGATTTCTTAAATGACGTAAGAATTGAGATGGCTTACGGTCACCGATGTCTTCATGAAGAAATAGCTGCTTCAGCTTTTTCTCTGCGGACACGCTCAGACGCTTCACAAGCTCTGCTTTCAGCTTCTCAAACTTATCCGTCGCTGGCGGTGCGCATACAATGTCTTTTACATGTGATACGTAAGTATGTTCCAGCCGAGACATGGCGTAGTAGAATTTTGTCGAATCACTAGTAATATTGGCTAATGCAAACTGACCTTCTACCTGAGCAAACCATAATTCGGGATCTTCCGGATAAAATGGTGGTATTCGTACACCAACACGAAAAACATCGCCGAGTTCGCCACCTGTGTCCTTGACTTCACCTTCATGCGCCATTCTAGAAGCTTCGTTCCTTGTCGGGGTCACCAATTTGTAGGTAGGTTTGCGTGGCGTGAAGTTAAACTCGCGAAATAGCAGAACAAGTTTATTTTAGAATTTACAGATAGTTTTAGAGAGAACAGACTTACAGAAAAAGAAATAGTTTATACGAAAAATAAATTAGAACGATTGCGCGTGCTCCCGCCGTGAGAGCTGAGTAATGAATGTCGCTCCTGACCGAGCGAACGCGATATTCCTCCGCTGCATTGAGCCTCCACCGAAGGGTGCGCGGCGCGGGCGCCGCGGTATATAGACCATTCGCTCCGTGAGTGCGCGCCGTCCTCACACGGCCGATACGGGTGCAACCTTGCTATCGCTACAAAAGTATGCAAACTTTTTAGATTAAATTATATAAATATGGAAAGACTGGCTCTTAATCTTAAAAAAAAATTAAATTTAAAAATAGAACTGCGGTAAAACAAATGAATATAGCCGGGAAAAGAAAATTTACTCGTAGTATCAGATTTGCGTGTTATTTATAGCAAAGTTTTAAATTAATTCTCATTGATTTTTTTTGTTTGGTCAATTGAATTATTGTTACCAGCATAATTGTTGGGTTAGTTTTTTAACACATCGAGAGTTTTTGAACCATAATATGGATACTTCGTCCGAACAAGCGGCACAAATTGTAGCATTGGTGCGGGAGGGCTTGGATCAACGAACGATTGGTAGAAATTTAAATTTAAACCAGTCTACGGTTTGTAGAATATACAGAAGGTTTGTAGAGACAGGTTCTTACAGGAGGAGACGTGGTACAGGCAGAACTCGAGCAACCACAGGTCGTGATGACCGATTTATTGTTACAACTTCCCTGCGAAATCGTTTCCTCACGTCAGTTAACATCAAAACCGAGCTTAATGAAGTGCGTGGAAAAAACGTGTGTGCACGAACAATAAGAAGAAGGTTAAAGGAAGCGGCTATCACCCCTTTTAGACCAGCAAATGGTCCAAAGTTGTCTGCAGCTCACAGACAAGCTCGCTTAAGATTTGCGCGTCATCACCTGAATTGGACAGAAGAGCAGTGGGCCTCTGTATTGTTCACGGACGAGTGTAGGACATGTTTATATGGTGCAGATGGTCGCAGAAGAGTCTATCGTCGACGTGGGGAGCGATATGCTCAAAGTTGCATTGAGGAGCGTGTTCCTTTTGGAGGCGGTTCATGTATGGTCTGGGGTGGCATATCGATGAACGGGCGAACAGAACTTGTGTTCATAGACATGGTCCGTCAAAACGGTAATAGAGGGGGTTTGACAGCACATCGCTACATAACAGAGATATTAGAAGATGACGTGGTGCCTTACATGGGATTCATAGGCGAAAATTTTACTTTAATGCAGGATAATGCCCGGCCGCATGCAGCTGCACAAGTTCAACATTATTGCGAAGAGGTTGGGATACGTACAATGAATTGGCCAGCACGCAGCCCGGATCTTAATCCCATCGAGCATGTTTGGGACAATTTAAAAAGAGCTGTATATGCGAGAAACCCTTCGCCTACGACAGTGGCAGCACTAAGAACAGCACTTTCAGAAGAATGGGACAATATTCCGCAAGATCTTTTAAAAACCCTTATAAAATCTATGCGGAACCGATTAGAATCCGTAATAAGGGCACGTGGGGGTAATACACCTTATTAAAACACAAATAAACCCTTGCATAAAGTTTGTGTCTATTGTTAAAACCAATTTTTTAATTAAACAATTTTTCCTTAAACTTTTGTTTTTTCTTCAAAAAAGGTCTTAAGGTCCTTTCCAGTACATAAACTTAAACTTAAAGATATGATCCTACGCTGTTTTAAAGTTCACGAACCAATCTAGAGGTTTCAATTTAAATCTGTATAGAAAGTTTGCATACTTGGTTAAAATATTTATTTCAAAGTCGTCTATTACTTTGATGCAGTTTATAAGTCCGTCAGTGTATATATTACGGGTCTTAATCGGGTGAATAATTTAAGGTAAAATACCTTGTTTATGCAACGGCCCTGGTCACGGGAAGACTTCTAAGAGTCTTCCCGTGACCACGGCCGTTGCAATACGGTCGAAACGTCGGGCAATAAACAAGGTATTTTACCTTAAATTATTCACGCGATTAAGACGATGGGGTACCTTACGTTCGACGTTTACATTGAATGCCAAGTGTGAGTCGAATGATCCGGACTGTGGAGCTATTTTATGGACTGGAGAAAGTCCGTGCGAAGCCGAAGCGAGCCGCTAGTTTATTATAGTTACGACAATTGCAATTCATCTTGATAAATGTAAATAATTTGGTCTAACTACTACATTTTATGTGAATAACATTTTAGTTTCCAATTTGATTTTAATTTTTTTTTTGTTATTATTGCATAGTGTATGGATTACGTTGCCATTTCAAGAACATAACTAAAATAATGGTTTTTGTCAGTTACTGCATTCTTTGTTACGACAGCAGAACAGGCTATTGCCATCCTCGTCTAACGAATGATGTAGAGCGATAAGTCTTTCTCACTCTAAACAAACTTTTAACGCCGGCAACTCCGACTGCGGGCACTTTTGCATAGGCAGAGGTAGTTTATCATGTACAGGAAATCAATAGCTTTAATTTGATATATAAATGATGACAATACGCCATGAACGTAATAACGTAACAAAATATTACCTGCTTACACCTGGCTGCGAGGGGCTGCGGGCAAGTGCGCAATGGCACCCATCGCTTTTCAAGTTCTCTACGTCTAGTTCTATAAAGTAGAGTGTATTTCATTGCAATAACAAGTGAGATTTTTTTTTCCCAGTAAGTCGATTCATATTAATTTAATTAAAAATACTAGCGGGCAAAATCTGATAGGCAGACTGGCCAAAACGTATTGCCCTTTTTATGATTGTATATAAAAACATGATTTTATTACAATACTCGATGAACGATGCGAATCTGCAGCCGTATCTCAGTCTACCACTAGACCAACAGGCCAGTCTAATAAAAAACAACTTATGCGGAGGAGGAAGGAGACTTGGGGATTTTGATTTAAGTGCTTATGCAAAAACGATTGAACGGATTTTGTTAAAACTTTTCAGTACTTAATGCACCTACCTACCTTTTACATGTGTCTACACATAGTCCACATTTTATCATGCACGCGGGTGGATCTTAAGACAAAATCTATACGAATATTATAAAGCTGAAGAGTTTGCTTGTTTGAACGCGATAATCTCAGGAACTATGGGTCCGAATTGAAAAATTGTTTTACTGTTGGATAGCCCATTAATCGAGGAAGGTTATAGGCTATATAACATAGCGCTGCGACCAAAAAAATTTTGCAAAAACGGGGAAATTTGACGCATACGAAGTTGCGCGGGTCAGCTATATAAAATACCAGCTGACCCGCGCAACTTTGTATGCGTTGATAAATGGTTATACAACAGTAAAATATTTGTTTAATTCGAACCCGTAGTTCCTGAGATTATCGCGTTCAAGCAAACAAACTTTATAATATTAGTATAGATTTATATAATAATATACATATATTTTGTCCAAAGATCAACCCATCCATCCACCATATTATACTCACCCAAACCAGCACTATAAATTTTATAGATGCAGGATTTAAGTGTAATAAAACCGTGTTAACTTCAGACAGCGATGTGGTAATTCGCTCCGTTATAATTACTTTACATCATACGACGCACGGGCCACTGATCGCTGATGTGATTGGTCGGTCAACATCACACGATGCTCGCAGTTGTCATGTCTTTGCGTCAGCGCAGAATGTCTGAGCGTTTTTCTTGTTTTTAATAAATATCGTCATTTTCCAGTTGAAATAGACTTATAAATATTATGCAGACTTGCATACTGAAAATATAAATTAGTCGATTTGCAATTATTGTTTTTAAACTTTCGCGATTTTTATACATATTAGATATATTTCGGGACTAAATCGCGTTAATTATTTAAAGGTACGAACCTTTTATTTACCCGACGTTTCGATCGAATTGCACCGATCGTGGTCACGGGTCGAAACGTCGGGTAAATAAAAGGTTCGTACCTTTAAATAATTCACGCGATTAAGTCCCGAAATATATCTAATATAAATTAGTCGAGTTCCTGGAGCGTCAAAAATATGAAAACGTCGAAATTTTGAAGAAGTCAAATAAAAAAACTGGGCAAGTGCATGTTGGGCCACGCACAATGTAGGGTTCCGTAGTCCTCCATCCGAATAATGCAGCTTAAGAAGTGGGGTTTCTGTTGTTTTTGTTTCATACATATCAACCCATATGATGGCCCACTGCTGGGCACGGGTCTCCCCAGTAGAACCTACTAGTATGTAGATCCTGGGGGTAATTGCCATAATCGCCACGCTTGGCGAGCGGGTTGGTGATCGCAGTAAGGCTTTAAGTACGCAGAGGACGCTGCTGCCCGTCCTCCGGAGTGAAATCCCTTAGTCGCCTTGACGACACCCACGGGTAGAGATGGGGTGGTACTATTCTTAAGCCGGCACAATAAAATACTTACACAACAATGTTGTGTAAGTATTTTTCAATAGAATCTGTACGAAAATTGTGTTTCTTCTCATTTGGTCTGCTGTTACTCGTTAAGTTGTAAAGCCTACTTAGCTGTGATAGTTTTCCTTTTAATTACCCTATAGTATATATACCACTCACTACCGTGATTTTTTTCACATACCCAACTTCAAATAAATTTAATTCTTGCACTTTGTCGGCATAAGTAATATAGTAAAGTTACAGTCTTCTAGCACTAACAGTTTCTGAGCTAAGCTCCGGACGGTCATGGCGAAATTATAAGGGTTCCGTTTTGCAATTTTGCCTACGGAACCCTAAAAAAGGTTTTTTTAATAAATATTTTTGATATTACCTGTCCTAAATATTTTTGAAAAAAGATTATTCCATGTAAGACATCTAGGTATTGGTTCTTCGGAAAGTTCGAACAAAATTCTACTTGCCATTGCTGAGATTAGCTGATGTAAATATACAGAAACAAAAACTGGTTTAGATCTCGTGCAAATTATAAGTAGGTATAAAAACCCGGAAAAAAAACCTATTAATTGCTATTTAGGAGCCCAACTAAAATAAAAGAAATATTCAATTCATCTAGCTATTTTCGAGTTTTTGTGATAGTATACTAACGAACAGCAATTGATAGATTTTGGCATTACAAAAGGTCACTTCTGTTTTATTCAAGTAAGTACCTACATATTACGTGTACAGTACGATCAACGTAACTTGACCGCATTGAAGTTAGGTCTATAACACTTTCGCGCATGTCATAGAGATGCGACCCTAAAATTACTCTCGAAAACGACTAAATATGTTTAATCGATTAAAAATACTAACAACATTTTAATTCAACACTATAAAAACACTATTTATATGAGTTCATAAAAGTTTAAATTTAGAACAGTTACAGTAAATACTAAAAAAAACTTTGAAAAACAATTTCTTTACGAAAATAATCACAAAAAAACATGACTTAGTAATACTAATTATGACAATGTAATGCGTAATCGCATCTCTAATTCTCTTGGTTAAGTTACCCGCCCCCCGCTTCCTGTCACCATTTACTTCCAAAAAATGCATCTGCGCAACCACTTGTCGCCTACTTCAGTCCGGCCTAGTTACGTTGTTCCAACTGTAATTGATTGGCACCTAATGCAGCTTTATTTTCATAAACAAAATCCCGACCGAACCTACAAAGCCCCAAAGAAGCTCATCCTAAATAAAGCTTTTATAAGTTTAGGGAAGGTTATGGTGTGCTAAAGTATTTCTGTCACGGCGTGTACGGGCCATTTCCAACCGTAAGGCATAACAAATAGGGTTTATTTTAAATTGCTATCTTGCCAGTCCCATTGGCGCGCCTTGCTAGGTTTGCACTGACCCTTGTCCATTAACTTCGCTGCTATAAAGGAATGGGCGCTATGAATGAAATCATTGTAAACGGATTTTACTGTAACTAATTAAATTAAGTAGAATTTCAAAATATTACATCATGTACGTATACCCTAAACTTGGTGCCTAAGCACAAACCAAAGTTGGCAATAATGGTGTGTATACGTGCTGAAATATATTACTAAGGTGTGACGCACGTGTTTTTTGCTATGGGAATGAATCGAGAATGTTGTTATTTACTGTTTTATTAGGAAGTTATGACGTTATAATCGAAATTATATACGACCATACTCGTCTGTGTTGTCCTTATACGATCATAGTAAGTGTTATATATTTATATTCCTAGGTAAGTAGATTTGTTGTTTACAAATCATACTAATATTGGCCATTTGGGCTTCCGATCTAGATCGTATATGTGCCGTTTGAATTCGAGGTTATTTTACAGCGTGCCGTTCTGATATCTTTTATAAACTCTGTGGAGACTTTTTAAGAATACATAAAGCTACGGATACACTAGGGAACATTTTGTCCCGCAACACGACGGACAACGACCAGAACAGACCTTACGATCCTTCATCGTCTCGTCCTCCTAAAACTTACTAAGGCCACAGAGACGATTTAGCTAAACTTGTAAAAATATTTTTTTTTTATTAGAATTCGTGATTTAAGTCACAATCTCAATGTCCATTTATTACTGGACTAGAAGCTTTAACCAAAAAACTTGGAAGTATTAGCTTTTCCCATCATTTTGCATGGCAAATGCCTGCTTGCCTACGCCATTATTACCAACCAAAAATAACTAGGTAGGACCTATAATTTGAACTCATAAATAATCCATCTCATACTCATCGCCCACATCTCATTAAAACAAAATTGGTTCTTTTTGCATGTTATTAATTTTGACGTTGTAAGTACAGGAACTCCTCGCCTTGGTATTGATAGCACTAAGATCTTTATAATACCTACAACTAGACTTCGCCCGTGGCTTTTAATAAAAATAGGTATCTTATATTTTAATCCAGGTTATAAACTACTTATCTGTAAAATAAAATACGCAGTAGGAGTGTTGCTGCTGCACAGGAAGCTGTTTTGGGTTTCCCACACTATACACCAATTTTATGGTTTCGTAGCCAAAATGGCAAAACATAATTCTTATACGAGTAGTTTCGTCATGCCCGGCTCTCTGTCTGTACAGTACCTAATCTTTAAAAAAAAAAGCGTTTAGCTAAAATATCTATCGATTCCTCTGGACGCTGGACTTGGAAACTAAGTCCAGACCGTTTAGTGTTCAAGGATCAGAAGAATCGGTCCGTTTTTTACGTGATTGAGTTAAATAAATATTCAATGTAGTATATAGGATATTTGCGTGGCGAATGAAATAACGAGGTAATTAAAAACTACCAATTAACAAATGCCTGTGAAATCTTATATTTATTTAACATTTGTGTAAGTATATTTATTGAAGTATTGTCCGGCATTTTAATTAGAAATAGCGTTCCCAGTATTTCGCTAATTATGTCTAGCATTAATCACAGCGTAAGCATTAGTTGAACGTACGTATATAATAAGTATGTATGTATTATTATTTCCGTACGTTATTAAATTAGCTTTAAAACTCCCTTAATATGCGTAGACTGCCTCGTGAGTGCGTACGACTGATGAGAAAGAGATTGTGGGTTCGATTTCCAAACGGGACAACGCTTTGTGCTCTTGTAAATTTACACGATGCCACTAAAAATCAATCCATACTTAATCTATACTAATATTATAAATCTGAAGAGTTTGTTTGTTTGAACGCAGTAATCTCAGGAACTAATGATCCGAATTGAAAAATTCTTTTGGATAGTTGTATGTCCCTCACTGTTGGATAGCCCATTTATCGAGGAAGGCTATAGGCTATATAACATCACGCTACGACCTATAGGAGCCGTGCAGTAATGAGTATGAAATGTTGCAAAAACGGGGAAAATTTACGCAGACAAAGTTGCGCGGGACAGCTAGTATTATATAAATGTGAAAATAATCCTGTCTGTCTGTTAACCTTCGCTTAAACTGCTGTATCGATTTATATAAATTTTGGTATAGCCTTGGGGAAGGACATAGGATAGTTTTATCCCAGTAACCGATATCCGAAACCTAGTGTAGGTACCCAGCTATAATGACAATTTCTTGTCAGCGTTAGTCATAAAATATCTTGATCACATTTCACCAAAGAATCATTGATATTATTGGAAGCTGGCGACTCATCTTAATGTTATCAAATGCGAGCGAGATACTCAATAGTGTCGGTTAACTAAATTTTTGTCAATATATCCTATCGGGACTTAATTATTTAAGTTGTACTATACGAATTATCGATAGTATTCAAAATGCAACAGTATCGATAACCCAAACGATGTTTTTACTACCATCGGTAGATAGGCACACCTTACATAATTTATTTGCTACAATTAGTGGTCGACTAGTAAAACTAGTCTAATTTTTTTTTAAAGTCCGGCAACGCATCTGCTATGCCTCTGGTGTCGTAGATTACTTTGGGCAGTCTAATGGTAATCATTTTCAATCAAGTAGGTAAAACGCTTGTAAGCTTGTCGCTAATTACATAAAAAAACCGGCAAGAGCATAAAATAATTGCATCAGCAGAAGAGCGTATGTTCATGGCACTTACGCCCTTTTCTTGAGAAAAGCAGTTTTTCGGCTATAACTCAATGACGGTATATCCGATCATGTCCAAAATAATTTTAGTTTAAAGTATTTATTAAGTTACCTTTGTGACTTTTTTCATATTTTTTTGGTCGCACGGTTCAAAAGTTAAGGGGGGCACAATTTATGCAACTTTCGGAGCGATTATTTCCAAAAATATAAACTCAATCAAAAAATATTATTAGAAACATTAAAATGTTTTTAAAAGACCTGTCGAATGAAGTGCCACACTTTGATGTTAGCCTAAAAAAAAATTTTTCAGCTGCTGTTACATATATGGAGAGCTATCAAACTAAGTAGCGACTACTATAAGACACCTTTCCACCAAATTTCATAAATATTTATTGAGAAGGCTCTAAGTAAAATGCCTGTGACATACGGACGGATAACTGAGGGTTCCGTTTTTTGCCATTTTGGCTTCGGAACCTTAAAATAACACTAATCAGTTTTTGAAACTCAAATTCTAAAAAAACTGGCGAATATGAAAACTCACGAGTTAAATAAACAGACCAATTCAAGAAAATGACGGGAGACCTACTCATTTTGAAACCGTAAATACCCATGTTTACCAATATACGTCATCTTAACTATGGAATATTTTTTTTATTAAACCGCATAATAAGTACCTACACTATTGTAACAAACAAGACGAAACCAAATTTATTTAACGATTCGACGAAGACGCTTCACGTGAACTCTGCCCTCAGTGAATTCTTTTAAACATTCATGATTAAGAATAGATACGGGTGTAACAATGTTTACGTAGTTTCCTTTATGATTTACTAGCTGATTCGCGTAACTTCGTCTGCGTAAATTTTCCCGTTTTTGCAACATTTTTCATTACTGCTCCGCTCCTATTGATCGTAGACTTATCATATAGCCTATAGCCTTCCTCGATAAATGGGCTATCTAACAAAACATATTTTTTCAATCCGAGCCAGTAGTTCCTAAGGAGGAACGAGGTTTATTCTGTGTCTGGGTGTTATTTATCTATAATATGAATGTATTTAGAAATATATAAGTATGTTTATCAGTTGTCTGGTTTCCATAGTACAAGCTCTGCTTAGTTTGGGATCAGATAGCGTTGTGTGAGTTGTCCCAAGATATTATAATCGAGACTAGAAATCGAACCCATGACCTCTTGCGCAGGTAGGATACAGGTGACTTAAAACTGAGTGGCTTTTGAGTATTCGGCTGTAAATCGCCAATAGTTGATCTTAAATGTTTTGACCACAAATATTATAAATGCGAAAGTCAGGATGTATGGATGGATGTTTGTTCAACGATCAACAATCACGCCACAACGGGTAATCGGATCTGGATAGAATTTGGCACAGTGATTGATTATGGCCTGCAATAGCTTATTTAATATAGGCTGCTTTTCGAAATTTTCACGCAATCAAAATCTAGCTACTAGATGTCGCTAGACTCGCTAGTAACTCATAAGCTTTTTATACTGTAAGTCCTTGTAGGTCACGTGATTGTATAGCACTATGATTAATATCAAATTGAGGACGTTTTAAAACTCTGTGCAACTGTCAAGGTTGGCTGGGTTAACAAGCCCATGAGCCCACTATTAGGCTGTACGTTCACACTGGCCCATTGTGATCCATTAAAGTCTCTTGCATTTTTTAAACAATAGGAATAATTATTTTGATTGGCCGCTTTGTTGCCAAGATTCTGTGAATTTGGTTGAAGATAATCATAAAGCAAATAATGTTTTTTTTGCATACCTATGTCATACTGAAGTACCTAAATAATCTTATTTATATTTTAAACAATGCAGTAGGGTGCAAGCTTTGTGTCTCGCGGCTGATTTAAACTAATAAAAGATAAAATCTAAATATTTGAACGAAAATATAAACAATATTCCATGAAATACAATATTTTTTATGCATCCATTTTCACTATATCGAGGATATTTTGTTACAACTAAGATTACATACTTATTATTGCTTTACGATCGATAATAAAGTTTGCGACATTTTACATAAGTGGGGGACGTCCGCCCCAAGAGCTAATAAAGTATTTCTGAGTATTTATAATTTTAAACACTTCCAAGAATCAGTGAGCATATTAGCTTCAGACTTAAGATTTTTTTCTGTTTTGTGCTATAGGTGGTACAACTAGTGTCATTTGAACACAATGGAATAAACCATTTTAACGGCCGAATACGACACTTAGCTTTAAGATACCGTGCCATTTCATGCTGTCATCAATGTGTATAGTAGTGACAGAAATACTTTTGAGCACGACTCAAAAGTTAAGTATCGTTTGAGTATTCAGGGGTAAGTGACGTAAATAACGATACTGTGGAGGCCAAATATTAATCACAACAATGTAACTACCTCGTTGCTTATCCAAAAAATAATAAACGAGTTTATATTTGTAGACATATTAAGATAATGGGGGTTAGAGGTAAGCTATGTTTTTAGGTATATCGTATGATATTACAGGAATCACGATAATTACGACACGTGATACTAAATGTTGTTTTATTCAATTTCGGCTGCACGGTTTTTCATTAAACAAGGCAACGATTATCACGACTCTTATGAGCTTTCTAATACTAAAACATCCAAATGCGTACATCTGTTTAGGCGCTATGGTGCCAAAGACAGATACATAGACAATCACTCGTGGAACTTTTAACACTACTTCTTTTGCGTCGGGGGTAAAAAAATGATTTCAAACTTAAAAATCAATATCTTATGTGAATCATAAAGTAAGTTAAGTTACAATTTACATAAGATACTTATTGATTAGGTGTATAAGATATCTATACAAATAATTGAAATTGAAGTGTGTATTTGTAATGTAAAAATAACAGTTTTTTACTAAATGCATATGAAACTAAGTATATAGGTATTGTACTTATAACAAAAGCACTTTTTTTTGTCTGTCTGTGTGTCACTTTGTTCCGGGTAAATTCCGATACCGCTAAACGGATTTTGACGGGACTTTCACTGTCAGACAGCTTAGGTTACTGTTATCATCAAGCTAACGTTAGTAGGGAGAGAGCAGCAACTTCACGCAGACAAAGTCACAGTCGCAGACAATATCGCTATTTATTTAACTGGCAGTGCCCGCAGTTGAATAAATAGCGATATTGTTGACATTATCGTATATCATATTGCTTAATCGGAAAACAGCATTTCGTCCACATTCGTGACTGAACTTTCGTAACCAGCTACGAAATCTATACGGCAACGTGTGATTATCGGTTTTTTAAATGAGTTTTATAACATTAACAGTTCCAAAACATATAACTATAACCGATATCCAGTCGTGTTGAGCCTCGGGCCAAAGTTAATTCAAAATAAATAAAACATAACCCATAAGTTGTGTGTTTTAAGATACGCCCGATAAAAATAGATTCATAGCCGTCCGTGGATTTAAAATGTTCTGAGAATTTGAGTGTTTATTGTTCTATTATGTCCGTTAAGCCAACAAGCGATTAGCAGCTTCACGACTTCTCTGTCTGGCATTCAAAAGCGGCAAAATATTCTTAACAAAAAAGTCATTTACGCGGCAATATTATAGACAGTACTTTACGGTATCGCTTTTTAGAGTCAACGTACATAATATTCGTAAGTACTTATAGCGGAAATGGGCTTAAACAAAATAACAGTACTGTTTTTAGAAGAGGCGCGTTAGAGTTACTTATTTCTTCCAATATTTAGGCTCTTGCCGTCATAGTGATGCCGTCAAATTTACTTTAGCCCTGTATGAGTAGAATGAAAGTAAAACGCGGCTACTTAAACATATATATGAATGCTGTAGCTGTAGCTGTAGCTCTAGAACACCTAAAACCTTAGCAAGCGCCTGGTTCTAGTTGCTTTACCTTTGGCCACACTCGGTCACTCTCTACGACATAAATATATGAAATAAACTGTCATAAGATCTATCGAATGCCGGTCTCGACGACACAGTACAATATTGTAGGAATACGACCTCAATCGGTTAAGTGGTTCCTAAATGAAACGATCATTGAATGACGGACACTTAATTTTTTTTTTAAACCACAGACTTACCAAAGAAGAATAAGGAAATATTAACAAAGGAGTCCCTGACTCGGTGGCGACCAAGCAGATAGAGGTATCTGCCAGGTCCATAGATAGGTTTTCGGAAATGTCATACCCCTCCGTGGTTCGGAGAGCACGTTAAGCTGTCGGTCCTGCGCCCAATCTCTCCAGTCGTTTTGGACTTCCGTCCCATCGGGCTATGAGAATGCACTTGTGGCTAAGCACATACTTGTCCACTATAATATTATTATCTCCGGCGTACTTAGTTGGTTAGCCTCTGGTAAGATTGCCCGCGGTAACTGGCATCGGTTAGGACACTATTATTGTAAGTTTAACGTTTGTATCAATGTCCTTTTGTGCTATTGTAAAAGCCAGACGAATAGACGGGTTTGAATGAGGTTTTTTAAATTCTGCCTACGTTGTTCTTAGCTTTGTTTTATGAATTCGTCCTATCGTTTTAAAGGTCTATAATCAACTTGTAGTCTTACTGTCGGAGGTTTTAGGGCTGCGTAATCAAAATGGCAAAACGGAACCCTTATAGTTTCGCCATGTCCGTTCGTTCGTCCGCAGCTATGCTCAGAGACAGAGGGGGAGGGGGCGTGACTACGGAACCCTACATTGTGCGTGGCCCGACATGCACTCGCACTGGAGGTCTTTAATGTTAGGGATAATAAGTATCTTGTTATAGGTGATCGTGTAGCATTCCTTTATTATTGTAGAGATCGATCGAAATAACCTTTCCAAAGGCTTTTACTTATGTAACATTTTGTAGCATAAATAAGTCCATAGTTTACAGAAGCTCTTTATGTAGCCTATAAAATAAACTTTTTCAATATTTCAAACATCATCGTCAGTCAGTTTCTCCTAAGTATAATATATTCATGCAACTAAAGGAACTATGTAGTACCGATTATAACAAACACATTTTAACTTTTTATGCATGTTTTTTTTTCTGTCGGCTATTCAGTCGATTGCGTCATAGATTCTAATATATCAAATGAATTTTAATGATGCCTTGGTGGCCTTTTTGGTCGCTGTGGTTCAATGCTCCACACTCCACATGCCTACTATGTACTCTACTCGCGGCTCTGTTTCATCTTTTGTTTTTATTTGGTCTAGAATAGATACGATCTATCCGACTGTCGATATTACCACAAATCTTTTCGGCGTCAGCGGTTCACTCGTGATTACCAAAAAATCTTCTTTTTTGCAAACCAAAGTTGCGATCAAAATAGGGTAGATGACTGTCAAGTCAAATCAGTATCTTTTTATCAAACCTCAAAACCATGCGCCTCGTACTAATTTATATGAAAACTAATCAATGTCGTCATTCTTTCATATGATCAAATCATTAAATTTTAATGTTTGTTTTAATGTTTATAAATTCAAATACACCTTAAATTGTGGAGAAACATTGTTTTTTAGAACAGTTTTGCAAAATGATATTTCCTGAACAGTGTAAAATAATTTATTGTTATTGTAGTCATCTACCCAATTTTTTATCACACTAGTGGTAGGTATAATATTTATTTTCTTGAACTTTGCCTAAATTTCCTGAGTTTTATTTACGAGTAGTATCTTATGGCTTTATGAATGCCTTTTTGGAGAAGCGTTTCCAACAAAATACTTTTAATAATAGGTACTTATAACTGACCAATAACGTTGAATATTGCTAATCGTTCACCATCCAATGGATTTGGATAATGATGCAAAACGATTTGTCGTTAGCTAACTGTCAGATCCAATCGAAACTGATCAGCTACTTATATTCATGTTTGCAATATATGCTTTTCTCCTCCATTGAAACGAACTTTGTGTTTTTTTATACAAGTATCTATCTATGTAACAGTTACCAATCACTCTTAATCAAGTTTTGCCATGTATAAGAACATTGCTGGGGAATAAGCGTGCAATTTGCCTGTAGACTGAATATTTTGTTTGAATAATTGTAGTTATATTTTAGTATTTTATACTTAGCTATTTTAGCATCACACGACTTGAGACGAGTTTAAGACCCTATTTTTTGATTGAATTTTAACCCAAGGGGGCTTTTTCAATTTAGTTTTAAGAACTTCAACTAACAACTTTAGGAGCCAGTTCAAAACCAGCGCCTGCTGCATACATGCGCCCCAAATTATGCGAAGTGGGATCCTACGTATTTTGATACAGCTAAGAGACGCCCTTTTTCTTCCGGTACCTAGTTTTTAGTTTTTCTCTCCTATAGTTTAGGTACGTCTGTCATAATAAATGTTTCTTCTGTTCGACTTGTGTGTTTGTACCGAAATAAATGTTTTCTTTCTACGTCTTTCTTTATATTTTGCCTATGTAGGTCGTAAGTAGATAAAAATGTTATCCTCCATCAACAGTTCTTTTTTTTTTTTTCAAATTTTAACCAAAATGCCGGATTTATATCTGAGCCTTAGGGACCTTTGAGCTTCCATAAATAAAGGTACTGTTATAAATAAGAAATAGCATCTAAAATATAGACACAAAATGTATAGTTAGCAAAGCAAAGATAATAATATCTTGGGACAACTCACACAATTAAGCAGAGCTTGTACTATAGAAACCAGACACAGAATAAACCATCGTGCTTATCACACAAAGTTTTATCCTGGGTGGGGATCGAACCCACGACCTTTGGCTTAGCAGTCAGGGTCACTCACCACTAGACCAGCTAGCCAGTCTACCCTAAAATGAATCCCTACGCGTAGTCAAGCATTTTTTATTTTGTTTTTTTACCTGTCTTTAGTAATTTATATAAACCTTTACGATGTATCGCAACCTTCTAACATCATTGAAACGAATGACAGACCACTTTAATAACTATCACCTTGAACTCAGTATAATAAATATGACTACAACACGTTGACGTCAAGTTTAATTTATTTAGTAGGTTTGCGACGAAGCCTGTTTGATTATAAAGTGGTCCTGTTTATGTAAACCGAATCTGTTTGATTATAAAGTGGGCCTGGACAAATTCTTAGGTAAATCATCTTTATTGTAAAGTGGTCCTGTTTTTGTAAAGTGGTTCGGTTTTACTGTAAACTAGTGCTTTGGAAAATGTAAATTATTGCTGAACTACTACATGATGAATGAACGAAAGATTCGAGGAAAACGTAAACTAAATAAAAACTGCATATCTACCTACTGTGGCAGTTACTCTTGGCCTTCGTAAGGAGTCCTCGACAACTTGATACAATTTCAGTTGGTACCTCGACCAGTGGCCAGATTTCGGAAATAGTGTCTTTACGAAATTAAAGAAACGTTTTAAAGTTTCGAGCTGTTAGTTTGATTGCGATGGTAGTAAAAGGTTACTCCTGCCTATTAAATTGCTTTACTTGACAAATGGAAGTGTAGTTCTTCTTTGAAGTATATATGCATCTTGTTTGGCCTGTTGGTCGAGTGCTTAGTGACCCTGACTGCCAAGCCAGAGGTCGTGGGTTCGATAAAACTTTGTGTGATGAGCACGATGGTTAATTCTGTGTCTGGGTGTTATTTATCTATAACATGTATGTATTTAAAAATATATAAGTATGTTTGTCAGCTGTCTAGTTTCCATAGTTGTCTTAGTTTGGGATCAGATAGCGTTGCATGAGTTGTCCCAAGATATTATTAATATTATCTAAAATCTAGCTTCTAGGAAATTCTTTCACAGTCCAGTTAAAAAATGAAAGTAAAATTGTCCGTTAACATACATTTTTATTACCTTCTTATTGTAACTTGTGTCAACGAAATGTAACTGTTGTTTAATTTTTAAAACAGTTGAATATCTAGATTATAGTTAGTTGGTAACTAGGCCAAAACTATTTTTAAGAATAATAACAACTGTATGGCGTGGCTAGTTCTAAGAACAAATGTTTAATTTAGCGATCGAGGCTAGTTATCCGATGGCGGTTCCAGGAAGTCTGAGACTGAAAGGGATAGAGTTAGGCATGTTGCTTGAGAAAGATAAAGGCAGAATTAATATCGGCAGAACAAAGCGAATTCCAGAAGTAGTAGAATAAAATAATTTACTTTTTGTTACGTTTTCAATTTCCGTATGTGAAGAGTTAAAAAAATACTCTTATTTATTGTTGCACTTGATTGCAAGTATATCAATTTATAATTTAGTAATATTATTTACTTTTCGTTACGTTTTCAATTTCTGTCTGTGAAGAGTTAAAAAAATACTCTTATTTATTGTTGCACTCGATGTATCAAACTGGCATTTTCCGGCTTTGCACGGACGTTTTTTCACTATCTATACACATGGCATGCATGTGATAGGTAAAAGGGTGTATTTATGGCTATTAACGTTGATATTTTTTATATATTTTTTTTTATTTAAAAATGATAACTAGCAATGTGGGATTGAGTCCAACATTACTAGCAATCTTGTTAACCCCTCTAGCTAAGCTCAAAGGATTGTGTTAGGAGGGGGTTCACGTCGGTAGTAGGATAGGAAAACAATGGATTGAGGTAGATATTATACCTGTGTACTACGGGACGAATATATGATGATAGGTAAGGGGTATTGGATTAAATGCATTAATGGCTACAACATGTATACTTTAAATCTATCAAAAGAAATTATCTGAAAGATAGTGAAAATCGCATCTAAATCCGTTGCATAGTTAAAAAGATCTAAGCAAATAAATTTAAGTACAGACTTTTTATATTATGTCAAGATATACGTAGGTACTAATATCAATACTAATATTATAAAGCTGAAGAGTTTGTTTGTTTGTTTGAACGTGAAAATTCCGGGATCTACTGGTCTCAACTAAAAAAATATTTCACTATTTGATAGCCCATTTATTGAGGAAGGCTACAGGCTATATAACATCACTCTCGGACCAATAGGAGCGGAGCAGCTATGAAAAATGTTACAAAAACGGGGAAAATTTACGCAAACGAAGTTGCGCGGATCAGCTAGTAATAAATAAATAAATACTAGTTTCTTAAACAACGTATCATGCATAATTGATTTAATTAGTTGTATTAAAGGAAGGGTAGGCCGAAAGGGATCTACCGTTACCGGCTCCACGACAGTAGAGAGTATATCAATTATGCAGTGATACTTTCGCGTCACTAACACGCTCAGAATATGACAGTGGCAGTAACCTTTCGAGTGCTTTTAGTTAACCAATGTCAATTGATAATGCCTAAGCCTAATGCCACATTCGTAAGGTCGCAAGTTTGAATCCTACCCATTACTTATACTACCGACGTGAACCCACTCCTTTTTTTTTTTTTGATGTGGCGGGAAAAAATCCTTACGAACACCTCCACCGTCCGGGGAAGACGGTGGAGGTAGTGTGGGGTTTGCGCCCACTAAAAAAACCCGCCGTGTATCGCCCGCCACCTTCACGAACGGGCCGCCGGAATTTGTTATACCGTCGGCGGCCCGCCCAGTGGCAATGCCCGGACGCGATGTTGTTGCGTTCCGGGCATTTCACACCTACGCGGCCCCTGGATACACACAGGGTGCCGCGCCTCCACGGAAGGCCGCGGGTGGGGCAGATTACGTGAACCCACTCCTAACACAAGCCATTGAGCTTAAGTGAAGGGGTTAACAGGATTGCTAGTAATGTGGGACCAAAATCTCACATTGCTTTAAAAATAAAAGAAATACCGAAAAGTACCGCAATCTATGCTATTAATCACAAAATTTTAAAAAATATAGTCGGCACATTAATCAAGTATACAACTCGACATATTATTTTCAAATTTTCACGATTTCTTATGCGTATTAGATATACATCGGAACTCAATAATGGTATTACGTTTTATTAACACTTCCGCGATTTAGCCCCGATATATTATATCTGATATAATTCGAACATAAAATACTAATTGGCTAAATATATTTCTCGTATCTACTTCTTGCGTGACCATAAAAAGGCTGATAAGAAATACGTAAGACCATTTCTAACTTTTGTTTGACGAAGCGTAAGTTAAGTTTTATTTCCTATATCGTAAATTTTCCGAATTTTAAATTTCCTGGATATACAATGACTTAATTCTCCAATAAGTATAAAAATCAGATTCACGGGCAATATTCGTAAAGAACTGGAATGAATTCAGACTTCTTTAAACTTAAAATATCTTTATTTCATAAAATTAAATTAATGATTATTTGAAAACTTCAGAATAATACCTACATAATAAAATAAGAATTAAATTATGATTACTTAAAAAAATCAAAATGAAGTTAGGCAGTTCAGGTAGAATAAGCTGCCAAGAAACACATGGGTCACTCTTTTAAAATCATCAACCTATATTACAAAATTATTTTATTGAGCGAACCATTATGTTTGATAAATGTTCATGTTTCAACTCTCTTCTTATTCTCTTCTTTAACTTTAGACATAACACTTTCCCAGTCGTTTCTTTCACACTTAAGATCATAGCACACATATTAATTCGGAAAGGGATCGGCACCTTATCAACTCGAGGCGTTCAGTATTCTTCGTATGAAACTACGCAAACTAATTGCATTTGTAACGTAATCGCCTCGCCTCGGGACAAGCTCACGAATAGTTGACGGCGAGGCGATACAATGACGATCCTTTTCCGAGTTGTAACGCCTGCTGCGAGCCTTAATAACCCCCGATGCGAGATGGTTCTAGATAAAAACCCGTTTGGTATTTTAAAGGTACCTAATCAACGTTGTCTTGCGTGTCGGAGGAATTCTCACTTTCTTTCCTTTTACTTTTGTACTAATCAAATATTTTTATCTTTTCCAGGTAAATACGAGACCCTGCTAGACGATTCACTACTAGCACTACACACAATCAACGCCTCTCATATCCAGTTCCCACACCTGGCACACACGGGAGGCACAGCCGAGAAACTCTTCAAATATTTCTCGCAACTCGACCTACCACTAATAAGGGAACTCTACAAGATATACAAGCATGATTTTCATATATTTAATTACGATTTAGATACCTTAGTCGGTTTTGATCTTGGGTAGATTAGTTCTTAAGTAGTGTTGTGTAGAATTGTTGATTTATTAGTTTGAAGGTATTGAGGTGACTGCAAGGGAATTGATACTACTACTATTTATTTGATAGTAAACGCCATGTAACTTGAGATGCAACGATCTCGATGTAGGTGAAATGGGGGAAAGCAGACCAATGTTCCATAAAGGGGATCCTTCAAAATCAGTTGATGTGCTGCGAAAATTAGCTAGATATTAATGTTTAAAAATATATAAATAATTACGGACTGTTGATTGCTTAAGTTTGAGTTTTTTCGGTGTAGCAAAAAGTTTGCGGCACTGGCTTACATAACAGCAAAGAGAACTTTTTAAGTGTGGCAACACACGTTTATAAATTCAAGGAAAAATCCATTAAGTATATCGCAAAAACATCGCTAGTACGAGTAAGTAATCTGGACTTACTTAATAATATTTTTTCTGACGTGGGGTGTTCTGTCAGATTAAACAAAATCTGTAGTAGTAATAAATTCCCTAAGCCTTGCTTCAATGGCCTGTACAGTTGTAGGTACATTGGTTATGTATGTACTTGGAGTAAATAAGATATAATGTGATGCAAGTGGATGAGGATTAATCGTCCTCATTATAGTTAACTAAAGGTAGCATTAATTCGTGTCTAAACAAAATATTTCAATTTTAAACTGATAACTAAATTAACTCGTCTGTTCCAAAAGTCATACAATTTTAATACAAGTTTAATATAAGTGCATGTTTTTTATAAAAAGGTTTTAGAAAAATAGAGCACGTTTAAATTTAAACATTGGTTTAAAGTATGTTGAACTTATAAAAAAAACGTTAAATTCTTAACAAGTTTAGTACCACAGTATAATACTAATAAGATTGTCGGCTTAATACTCAAACGCTACTTTATTCGCTATCACTGTCACTCTAAGGTGAATAGTAGTGGACAGAAATACTTTTGAGCGTGACTCAAAATTATGCATCGTTTGAGTATTAGGGGGTTTCTGACATAATATACCTAGTGATATTGAATGAGATGTTGATACTTATTAGTACAATAATTTGTGTTCCTGACTGTACACTTTGATGGTTGTAATTGTTATAAATGATACGCAGTAAGTTTTAAATAAAATCAATACCTAAGTACAATTAAAAAAATACCTAACTACCTATTGTTATTTTAATTGTTGGAATAATTTGGGGTACATATTAACTGGTTTTTAGAAATCAAATATGTTTCTGCCATAATTGTCTTAAGCCTGAAATGTATCCAAACTCTCTTGTTAGTTGTGAATGGTTTACAAATCAATATCTTAAAAGGCAACGTTTATCTTAAACAATTTCTTCTACAAACGGCGCATCACGTAGATATTTTAGATAAAATCATTTAGTATCATCGTGCGTTATCATGTTTAAAATAAAACTGCTCATATCTAGAGTCCAGATTATTGCTTAATGTACAATCACCAACAAAAGTAATAAGCAATAATTAACACCTCTCTTTTTTGTACAATTAAATACAGTCCAACAAAAAGTACTTTTGTTGAACTAGTACTAGTGTCTAATTGGCGTGATCGGCATGACGATCCTTTCTTTCAAATCAAATATTAGTTGCTTAAAAAAGCCTTGCTTCTAAACACAAAGGTTGCACTAACACACGACTGTAACGAACATAACAGCAAAGAGAACTTAAAATTGATATAAGTGCGGCAACACACGTTGATAAATTCAAGGAAAAATCTATTAAGTATATCGTTAAAACATCGCTAGTAAGTAATCTGGACTTAACAATTTTTTTTCTGACCTGACTAGTACTACTTCAACAAAAAGTAAAGTGTCCAATCGGCGCGATCGGTATGACGATCCTTTCTTTTAAAACAAATATTCTATTGGTTGCTTAAAAAAGCCTTGCTTCTAACACAAAGGTTGCACCAACACACGACTGTAAAAAACATTCAAATTTAGAAGTTTTTTAAAATATAATATAATAAAATATAATATACCTATTCATAATTATGTAGTTTAGTTATAACGGCCATATTTTTCGTGTCACTTTTTCACAAAATACATGAAAATGATTCACCTACTTTTAGTCGACGAGCTAATAATCTTGAGCAATAAATATGTAGTATTGATAAGTTAAGTCTTTTTAATCGAATATTGATAAAATAAAAAAGACACTATTGTGCAAAGTTATCACTACCTATTGACAATTTAATTGTAAGGCTTACTCATATAAATTGTTCTGAAAAATATAAATTGAATAATGTTACCAGTTAGTTGTACTTTTATAAAAATATAATTTGTTACAAATACCTACTTGAAAAAAATCAGTACTTTTGCTTTTATAAAAGTATTTATATTTATAAGTATTTACTTAATTTGGCATGTTTTAAACTAATGTTTTTTTTACCCGAAATACCTAAATACCCACACGAAATGCAAAAAAGGAAGCAAATAAATAAACCCATAACATGGGTGATACATGAATACTTTAGCTATAATAAATAGTACCTAAGTAGTTTATGCATTGTTAGTCTGTTTTTTTTATATCACACGCGTCAACCGGTAAGTTTTCGTTTTATTTTGCGCGTCGGCTAGTTGGACAATTTGGTCATAAAAAGCTATTTATATCATTTCCTCTATTTAAATATTATATATATTTTTTTCAAAACATATGTCTCTAGCCTTATCTTAAGTATGATATCTATAGCTGCTTTTGTTCCTAACGAAAGTTCTCATCATCTAATTTCTCAGATTATTCATATGTTTTTAGCTTTTAATTTCATTATGCTCTCTGATGCAGCCATTTTACATTTCCATTAGCGTAATTAATTACAACCCCTGAAATGCCTGCATTACTCATTCATTATACTGCGATAACATTTTATTTTTGTACATATTGTAATCAATTTAGTGATAAAATATCGTTATATTAATTATTTTACGCCGTTCATTATTATATCGATAGGGAGTGCAACAATAGTTAATTAGTTATAAATACTAGCTTTTTAACATTCCATAATTATACCCCAAAGCTCCCTGTGATAAATGAAACACTGATTAATTTTCGATATTGATATTTTTAATGACTTAGGTATTTTGATAAAAATATAGGTATCGCCTTTATCTTAATTACAAATGTCAATAATTAATTGTTTATAGTTTTCATGAGGATAACGACAATGGTGATTTAATGTAAATATCGTATCAGTAATAGTATTATCGTACTTTAAATATTGACAAATGCAATTATTATAATATCTATAAGTACAATTTATTCCATAACTATCTATTAACTTAATGTCAATGTCAATTATCTTAGTGCCTTTAATCTGTTTTTAAAATATATATTGTGTGATATTATGTGTGATATTTTTATTTTTCCTAAATTAAAAAATAAAACATTATTCATAGTACGTTAATAACTGCATGTTACGAAGCGAAGGTCTTGTCTTTATTTTAATTCTATTTTTAAACTAAAATAGGATAAAATTAAAACAATAGTTAACCTATTATTATTAACGGATAATGAATGAGGAGGAAATCTTTAAGTCTAATTGGATGTATCGAACTATAGTCATTTTGTATTTCCGTTGCTGAAAATAGTGGGATAGTTTGTCGCAATATTTCCATTGCGGTTTCGCGAGGCGTTAGACGCGCTCAAATTTGAAGTCGACGTGCATACAAGTACAAGTACTTAGTTTCTATTTAGATAAAATCATTTTATCAAAATGATTAAGCTCTCTATGAAAAATTAAAACTCATATTCCTTTATTGTTAAAACGCCCTTACCAATTGCGAATTGTCGTAATGGAAATAATGGAATGCAATTAGGAAAAAACACATGTCCCACTATTTCCAATTTCTATTTCCATGGAAATACTGAAATACACGTGACTACTTGACTAGACCTACCTGAAAGTTGCCAGATTTAGTAGGTTAAGACGTCAACTAAGACTGGGTATTTGTTAATTCCGGTCATTAGGAGAGCAAATTTTTTTCCAAAGTATTTACGGAAATTAATAATAGGGTAGTTGACTACAATTAAAGTCAATTATTTTATACTAATCAGCTAAAAGTAGATCTTTTAAATGCTCTGAAAATAAGTGTTCTTTTACAATTTAACATGTTTTTGAAATTAAAAGCATGAATACGAATACTAAAAGTAATGATTTGACGATAGGTACTTATGACGTCATAGGTTGCTATTCCATACACATTTCTATAGAGCTAGTTGTTTTGACATTTCTTAAAAAGAGACTGATTTGACTTGACAGTCAACTGATTACTCTTAGTGATTACTTTCTCTGTGCCCATTGCGTTAACATCTACGTAGGTGGAGACCCGCGGGGAAGTAGCCAGTAGTAATAGGACTTAAAAATAAAATGTCTTAATTAAAAATCCAATTTATTTCAAAATAATTAAGTAAAGTTAACAATAGATTACAAGCATCGGTTAGTTGTTGTTATTATTAGCTTTATTTTTATTGTAGTAAAGATTTTGGTTATTGTTAATAGGTACTCTGTAGTTCGAACGACTCAAACCTCAAGTGGGCATACTAAATTTGTAGCTAATCCCTGAATGCTCAAACAATATTTACTTTAGTCTTAAAACTGCGATTCATTTGTAAGTATTTTTTTTATTAAGAATGAGTCATTCTTACGGTTTATTTAATATAATAATAGGTAGGTTGATATATATAAAAGTAAATAAGTATAATATATGGGGTTTACGACCGAATATTCAAAAGTCAGATTTGACGAATAGAGAAAAGAAGAAGAGGACTTAGACGTAGAGTCGAACTCAAGATAATAAAGTCATTATTATCTTGAGAGTTCGACTATAGTAGTTAGAGACGTTGAGTCGAACTCTCAAGATAATAAAGTCTTTATTATCTTGATAGTTCGACTATAGTAGTTTGTATATTTAATATAAAGAACTTCGATTATTATTTGATGATGAGAAGTGGATGTTTCTAGAACGTAAGTATTATAGTCCTTATGCCTACAAATAACAGTCATGGTGAAATTGCAAACATCTTTCTTTCGCTGGTTCATAGTTCTACTAAATAGTAAATACTCAGGCAAACATCCACCAAACTCAAAATTATTTCTAAATGAGATTCAGAGATACTTCGATCTAGCCGAGCGCCTAACCTAGTCGACTTATAGAGAAGAAAGAGATAGCCTGACCTGTTATTTTTCATTGTAACTAATTATTGATTTGAATACATTTATTCCTGTAATAAATACCTAGGTAGGTACGCACACAAATAAGTTAGGTATAGGTTTTGAATTTATAGGTACCTACATTCGTATTTCGGCAGCAAAAAAACGGTGATTTTAATAAACTAATTGGTAATAACTAACCCATCTATTTGAGGCAAGTTATCATATTGTCCTGTTTCGCCAAACCATTCGCCGGCGGTTTTGCCCGCCTCAATGGTTTTACTCCCTTAACAGTTCATTTTCCTTAAACGCTGAAACACGTGTTTCTTTATTTACAACCCTAAAACCAAATACTAAATATTACAGATCTAAATTAAAAAACTGACAAAGTTTCTTGCAAACTTGCAACCCCTATTTTACCACCTCACCACAGGGTTGATTTCCTAAATACGCTTAAACATGTGTTTCTTAATTTAAACCAAAAACTCAAATACGAAATTTCATAGATCTAACTTCAAATGGGACAGAAATTCATACAAACGCAACCCCTATTTTACCCCTTTACGGGACAAATCTCCAGAAATCCTTTCTTAGTAGATGTCAACAACAAAAAAAAAAACAACGATTCACGTCCGACTTCAATTATTGTGGTCAAAAATAGGGAACATCTGATAGCAATAAGTGAGTGACACAGTATGGCGAGAGCGGGCCGCTGAGCGGCCAAATGCGTAGTGGGATCGATGTCACGAATTTGACACTTTTTTCTCTAAAGTGCAAATGCCCGCTTATTATTACATTAAACGTAAACTTATGTTTAAAGTTATTTACGTTTTATGTAAAATCAAGGTGATAAATGAATGAGCCAATTACACGAATGATTTTTCGGAAATACATATGAAGTCCCCATGGCACTAATGATATCAATGATGATGGTAACGACATTTAAAGAAAAGTGCACATTAACATTTATGTTGCATGTCGTTTTCAAAGGATAATTGAAGCCTTTATTCTCCTTTCGTTGTTTACCAATATCATCATCATCATCATCATCATCATCATCATCATCATCATCATCAGCCTATCGCAGTCCACTGCTGGACATAGGCCTCTCCAATTGCACGCCACTTTGTTCTATCTTCGGCTTCTCGCATCCAGCTCCTGCCAGCCGTTTTGCGTAAATCATCACTCCACCTGGCCTGAGGGCCTTACCAATATCAATCAGCCTGAATCAGTCCACTTCTGGGTGTATGCTGCCTCTTTCTTCTAATTTACGACACAACATCCAGTCCTTCACTAAAAGCATCCAATTCATTCCAGCTACCTTTATCGGGCTGGGAGTCGTTTTGTCTTAGTGTTGCCGCACACGGGCCACTGGCGACAGCCATAAACGCCGCTACAAGAGGCTAGAAACGGCCACTGAAGTAGCTGAAGCGCGCGACAGCCACTTGTGACCGATGGTCGACACTTGTGGTCGGTGGTCGCTACTTTTTTTAACCCAGGCATGCAGTATCATAATGGACTCCGACGAAGAAGGTTTAATTGCGCTACTTTTGATAAAAAGACGTCGTCGTAGAAGACGAAGCCGTAGTTATTGGATACATCCAATTTTAACGAATGTACAAAAATGCAACGAACATTTCGATAATCTTCTAAACCATCCAAAGAAGTTTTTTAAACATTTTCGTTTAAGTATAGGTACGTTTTGGGAACTACATGCTCTTTTATATGCTGGATTAAAGCACCACGACACCAACATGCGGAAAAGCATCGCACCTGCGGAAAGACTAGCTATCACATTAAGGTAAGTGGAAATAATCACTACTTATTTATTATAACTGCATATTGAAATCTATAATATTTTAGGCCTGTTTGTTTGTCTGTATGTTATGCTTACACACCTAGATCTCGCGCTGATCCGATTTTAATAAAGGATTTCTGATAATTCACCCATGGGGCACAATTGCATTGTTTATTCTACTAAATAAAACACGAAGGTATTTGTATTTATTTATTGTGTGTTTATTATAATTTGGTATCACTCGTCATCATCACGGAACATGTCTTCGATAACAGAACTGTTGTCCATAGACTGGTCAGAATAATATGAATGAGTTGGAGAAGGCTGAATTATAGGTGAAGATGGGATAGATGTAGAAGCGTTTTGTGTAGAGTATGACATGTCAAGCATAGACTTTTCGGAATAATGTGAATTATGTGGAGAAGGCTGGGCAGATGTAGAAGCTTTTTGTGTCGAATGTATGTTGGCATTTCCTGAAGAATAACCATAATATTGTGCCGAATAGGTTTCATAATTTTGATTATGCGTGTACTTTCTAATTAACTGTAATATTTCTGATTGAAAATCAAGTTTACAATTTTCGTCAATTTTTTTTACATGTGGAAGCAGTGACATCAGAAATTGCTTATCAGGGTCGTTTTGGTCGCTTATTTGATCATGTTTACGTTTTAAATTTTCCGAAAGTGTTCAGAGAATTTCATTTTCTGATTTTTCGGCCCTTTTTATATTAATGTTTCTGTTTATTTTCGGGCGAGGTGTTTCCGCATCATTAGTTGCACACTCGGAAGTAACATCGGTAGGCGGTCTCACTTCTTTTAAGGAATTCAAGAAAGATAGATGATTGAAATAAATGTACTGTTTACTGCTTGTTGCTGCCGAACCACTCGCAACGTTCTTGTTTTTTGCATTTTCTCTATTAAAACTGTCACGAAGACTCTTCCACTTCCTCTGTAATTTAGTTACTGTAACAACAAAATAATATAATGTACTTTCATTCTCATTGTTTCAGGTATCTAGGAACTGGATGCTCGTTTGAAGATTTTGAACTCTCTTACCACCGTGGGGCCTCTACAGCAAGGAAAATAGTACAAGAAACATGTCAACTAATTTGGAACTATTTAAAAGCCGTTTGTATTCCAGAACCGACCCAAGACATGTGGAATGAAATTGCCAGCGGATTTCTTCAAAATACTAATTTTCCTAATTGTTTAGGCGCCATAGATGGGAAACATATAAGAATTATTCATCCTTTCGATACCGGCTCCTTGTACTTTAACTATAAAAAATTTTTTTCAATAGTACTTCTAGCAACTTGCGACTCGAATTTACTTTTTACGTTCGTGGATGTTGGGGCATACGGTAAAGCATCCGATTCTACAATATTTAGAGAAAGTGAACTGTGTAATAAAATAAACAGAAATACATTAAATATCCCCTCACCACGGCAGGTCGGTAATCGACAACCATTGAACTATACATTTGTTGGTGATGAAGCATTTGGCCTCAGTGAAAATATGATGAGGCCATATGCTGGAAAATATTTGGACTTAGACAAAAAAGTTTTCAATTAGGTATAAGTTAAGCCGTGCCAGACGTTGCATCGAGTGTACTTTCGGCGTACTAGCAAACAAATGGAGAATATTACATCGCCCACTAAACACTTCTGTTCATTTCTCAAAAGACATTGTGAAAGCTTGTTGCATTTTGCACAACTTTATTCGCAAAAGGGACGGTTTCAATTTTCGTCACACTTTGAAAATAGTGGGACTCGAAAATGTACAAAATACAGGCTGGCCAGTAACACGAGCGTCTACTTCAAGAGATACGTTAAAAGATTATTTTATGAATGAAGGAGCAATACCGTGGCAAGAAAATAGAATATAAATGTATGGTTTTATATTATTTTAATAAACTTACCTTCAATGTTTTTTTCTTTGGCAGTTTTATTAGAAAAATTTCCTACAAACAATTCGCAGATTTCTTCCCAGGCCTTCACTTTTTCTCCTCTATTACTATAACTATCACTTTTTGAATCCCAAATAGCAGGACGGGATTGTATCTCGGATATAAATAATTCTATATCCATATTTATCTACCTATATGAACCACAGACTACGTGCGTGCGTTACCGTTGACTCCAACAGGTTTACTGAGGTAAGGGAGAGAGGGGCGCGGAATCGCGCGAGTCGCGGGTGCCGGCGTTTTGTGTCGGCGTTTAGTGGCCGCTTCGAGCTACGAGAAGCAAGCTGCGACGTTTTGTAGCGTGTGGCCGCCACCGGCGACAATCGTGTGCGGCGAGTCCATATAAAATGTATGAAAATTAAAGGAAATATGCCAGTGGCGGCGTTTTGTGGTTGTGGCCGGTGGCCCGTGTGCTCCCCCCTTACGTTTACCAAGTCGCGGTCCTTTCAACTTTGATTCTTTGTCGGTTGACATCGATCCTTCAAAGATACTCTATGCATAGGTCTCTTTTACTTTGAATTTGTGGACTAGCCCAACCGAAAGCGTGTATTTATTGGCACCATATGTTTTTTCCTATTACTTAACTCAATTATGTAACCAGTCTTTTATCATGTTTTAAAATCACATCATCTTCCGGTCTAGTGTTCTTTCTGGTTTCTCTTCTTGTCTCCATTTTATACAGGGTGTATTTTTGAAACGGGTCAGTAAGGGCAAGTACCTTAACCGTTGCAGTTACAGCAAAACGTTCTTAGAAGACCTTCCCTAACTTTTTGACATACTTTGAACTGCATTCACAGATTTTGTAAAAAACTTACAGTTGGCAAAAAAAATGCAAAAAGTCCAAAAAATTTTTTTTTATGCCAATCGATTCTATTTCATGTGGGGATCAAAAAACTCTATGAAACCATTTTAGCTTTCAGTACTAGAAAAGACAGAAATCGCCAAAAACGTTTCCCATACATTTCGGCAACAGAAACAAATTTCTACGATGGTCGAACTTTTTGTTATGGCCAGGAAGTGGGTAGAATTGACTGTAAAGTAAATAAAAATAATTTTTACCTTCAAATTTCGAATTTCATTCGAAAATCTGTGTGTCAGCTGAGAAACTTCGTATGAGTTATTATTAATTAAGGATTTTCGCTAAAATGTCTTCTAATCGTGAAAAAATTGACTTATTAGAAGCGTATTTTGTCAATAATCGAAATGCGGGAGCTGCATTAGTGTGGTACCGCAATAAGTATCCGTTGCGACATGTGCCAACAAGAAAGGTTATTAGAAATCTTTTGAAAAACCTGGAATTGCAGGGTTCTTTCAAAAGAAAGCGGCAGCCTCGTGTGGACATGGACACGGAGATTGCGGTTCTGACTTATGTCGAAGCATATCCAGAGGTATCGTCCAGGCATGTCGCCTTTGAAGTAGGTGTATCCCACTCCCTTGTGATAAAGATATGGAAGAAATACGGCTACAAGTGCTATCGATATGGGCGCATAGTTCAAGTGTTACATCCGGGTGATGATGTTCGAAGGCTTACTTTTTGCAGGTGGCTAAGAGGAAAAATAAGCAGAGATCATGAATTTTTAAATTACATACTGTGGTCAGACGAAACGAATTTTTCCAATAACGGTATGTACAACAGAAAAAATCACCACTATTGGTCCAAAGAAAATCCACTAAGAGTTACGGCAAGTCATAATCAGGTTCGCTTCTCATTCAACTGTTGGTGTGGTATAATGTCCAATCGAGTTATAATGGTGGAATTTTATGAAGGGAAACTGAATTCTGCCATGTATAATGAAGTCATTTTACACCATCTTGAAAACGAGATGGACGAATGGCCCCTGTCGGAATTGCGAAAAGTTCATTTTCAACAAGATGGTGCTCCGCCACATAACAGTCACCTTTCACGTTCCAATTTGAGCCGCCTATTCGGTACACAGTGGATAGGTACACATGGTCCAACACAGTGGCCACCTCGTAGCCCCGATCTAACACCACTTGATTTTTTTTTATGGGGCTTCGTGAAAAACGAGGTGTATAAGACGACGTACGCCAGTGTTCAAGAGCTCAAGGATGCATTAATGACCATTTTACGTAATATTCATCCCAGAACATTATTAGCCGCCATTCGTTCAGTGCAAAAAAGGATAGACTTATGTATTCGTGAAAATGGAAATCATTTTGAGCAATTTATTTCATAAACCAATTTCTAAAATGTTTAAATGATTTTTTTTATTTAAAAAAGTTTAAAATTTTACCTGTCCTATGAGTTTCGAGTTGATTTATCATATTTCCGTAGGAAATGTATGGGAAACGTTTTTGGAGATTTCTGTCTTTTCTAGTACTGAAAGCTAAAATGGTTTCATAGAGTTTTTTGATCCCCACATAAAATAGAATCGATTGGCATAAAAAAAAATTTTTTGGACTTTTTGCATTTTTTTTGCCAACTGTAAGTTTTTTACAAAATCTGTGAATGCAGTTCAAAGTATGTCAAAAAGTTAGGGAAGGTCTTCTAAGAACGTTTTGCTGTAACTGCAACGGTTAAGGTACTTGCCCTTACTGACCCGTTTCAAAAATACACCCTGTATATGTTCACTTATAAACAGGAAGAAAGGCTCTTTATGCTATATTTATTTCCTTAAAGAATTCTGTTTTTTCCCGATAGATAAATTCCTTCCATCTCTATTTTTTTCTGGTTTCACAATAAAGAATATGTAGCATGTCTTGTCAATGATTTTTCCCTACCTATATCTAAATAAATTGACTCAAAAATATTATTTTCTTTTTCTGTATGAATTTGAGTTTTAATTTTGTTTCGGAATGTTCTCTTATTCCTCCAATTCTACATTTTTGTACGCAAGGTATCCTTCAGCTTTCTTTCAGCTCCGATATCTTGAGAAATAAACACTTCTTTTATCTTCTGATGTTTTACTTACTGCTTTAGGAATCGCTTAGAATGTTTAATCTAACGTATTCTTTGGACTCTTTGTTCCCGGGGAGACACTTAGTTAATACTTTTCTAGATTTTCTTTGATATGACAGTAACATATTTTCGGGATCAGTTTTTATTTCCTTTTACTTTTCTACCTTCCTTCTTGCGATTCTTCGTCTTTCTAACTAGTCTTTATTTTTCTTATTTATTTCTTTCGCCATTTTGAGCCTTATATAACTATCGTAGTTTTACTTATTTTGAACCAGGTCAGCAATTTGAAGTTTGAAATATATGGATTTGGAGGCGAACTAGCAAATAATTGTCATCTAAGTCTTTTTCATAATTTTGTTTACCTTCTTAATAATAATATTATATTTAGATTAGTATCATAAAGTATTGATGCAAAAACTAACAGGTTCATTAGTGTAACAGTGTTTAGTGTTAGTGTTACTTAAAAAACGACAATAATGAGAGTGATACAAATGACATTTTTGACAAAAAATCCAATTTATTGTGAGATAGAATATTATAGAAGCCGTTTGAAACAACATAAAATATTCCAGTAATATGATGCTACTATATGTTCGTGACGACGAATCCCTAACTCATGTTACACTTATTAATACAATAATATAAACACGAAATATTAAATTTTTATTTTTTGCTCTGAAACTAAATAATAGAGCGGTTTCTTACAAGAAAAACGAAGCCCACGACTGGTTTCACCTTAGAGTGTATATATAATTTGCTTATGTATACTCTAAGGGTTTCACTAAACTTTCATACACATTTGACTCCTACTGGGTGGCGCAAAAGTAAAGACCCTATTTGGTTCAGCTATAACATTTTTTCTAAATTGGAAAACTAGATTTAGATTTTTTTAAATGTATATTTGTGCCATTAAATTTCGTACCATTAGGATTTAAAGATGATGTCTTTTAAATGGTGACCTCCAGAGTTGATACACATTTGAGCCCTATTTATGACATTTTGCATAACTTGCCGTAACACTTCCTGCGATATGTTCGTTATTTCTTGACGAATGTTTTCTTTTAGAGCTGCGAGAGTCTGTGGCTTGTTCACATACACCCGAGATTTCAAAAAACCCCAAAGAAAGAAGTCTGGACTGGTCACTCTGTCAACACAGATGCCACACCATACAGTAACTTTTAGTGGGTGTAGAGGTGTTTCTTGAATAATGCGCGGATTATCAGTGCCCCAGAACCGAGTATTCTGCTTATTGACATGCCCTGAGAGATGGAAATGCGCTTCGTCACTCATAACCAATTTTGAAGGAAAATCATCCTCTTCAAGGTTGAGGTTTATGACGCGCTGGCAGTAATCTAGACGAGCTCGGTGGTCAGCAAGCAGCAGCTGATGAGTCATTTGAGTTTTATACGGGAACATCTTTAAGTCTTTCACCAAAATACGCTGCAGGGTCCGTCTGGAAATGCCCAATTGCGTGGCACGTCGCCTCGTTGATGTTTCTGGACACTCTTCCACATCTTCGCGCACAGCATCGATATTTTCAGCTGAACGGCCTGTTCTTGGTCTCCCAGACTTAGGTCTATCCAATGTTGAGCCAGTTGCTTCAAGGCGTGTGGCAAAGCGTCGAATTGTGCGACCAATCGGTGCCGGACGGTGGGGAAATCGTCGACGAAATTCACGTTGTGTTCTTATCACTGATGAATTATTCCGTAAAAACATTGACACAATTATTCCACGTTCTTGGGGAGTAAAACGGTCCATGTTTATTTTCAGTGTATTTTACATTTGTTCACTACACAATTTTCAACAACAGAATGACAGAAAATGTCATATGAAAAAAAAAAGTATTTTCTTTAGTGCCACTACTTTTGCGCCATACAAGTAGGGAGCGTAGCAACGTTGAGATTTTTTTTATTACTAAGTAGTTTTTTTATACTTTACAATAATGATAGAAAAAAAAACGCGAATTAACACACTAAAAAATCGTTTATGTTAAATATTAAATTAGCATCATGAGCATAACTCGAAATTAGTACAAAAAACAATTTCTTAAGTTTTTTTTTTGTAATTATTGATTTGATTTTTTGATTGAGTAAAAAAATCGGGAAAATCATCAGTCATACGAATTAAAAACTGTTTTATTGGATTTTCTCGGTTAATAGGCTTGTTAGGATATTATTTAAACTGCAACTTTATATAAAGGCATGATATGCACGTCGCGCCAAATAAAAATTACGTTCGTTTCAATGTAAAAAACGAAGTTATTTCACGGTCACGGTTTTTGTGGGTGCTCTAAAATCGACCAATTGAAGTCACGCGGGCTAGATGTGCCCAACGAAATTTCTAAATAATGCGGAAACGATAATTAACTTCAAAACTACTCGCTCGATTTCGTAGAAACAAAAACTAGTGTGTTTGTAGATAAAAAAGCAATATGCTTATAATATTTCAAGTGATTTGACGGACCCACTGATATTCTTCATTATATGTATTGGTTGAGGTTTGCCCCGAATACTCAAATGGTTAACTTTAAGACGTTCACAAAAGTATTCTATTTTACTTTTCAATTTACCTAAAGGTTGTAGCAAAAATTTGTAACGTCGTATAATTTCCTAATCGGTATTTTTAGGTTTCCTAATTGGTTTGAGTATTCGTCTATATGAGTGTCGTCTTCTGAGAATTAAACACAAAGTATTCGCCTTTTTACGTTCCTATAGGCCTTAAGTAGTTCTGACCGATGACGTCGGCTGGCAGGTCGCAAGTTTTCCAGGGTTCTGAATGTATCATAAAAGGACCGGACCCGCGGAGAATCACTGTAAATAAAAATGTTGTATTTTATAGATACTTATGTATCTAAGTTATCGTGTCATAAGAGCGCTGGAATATCGAAGAGCTTAGACCAGACGTTCAGTAGTTACATCAAAAGAATAGCTGCAAAATCATAAACCTACAAGTTTATTATAAATTGAAATCTTAAAGATTTTATCTGTAAGCCTCTTGGTCAATAGGAAAGCAGATGTATTCCACTATTTCCATTTTGTATTTCCATTGATTGAAATAGTGGGATCTTTTGTCCCACTGTTTCCATTGCGCATGGATGTCTTAGTTCCTCTTTTGCACACAGGAACTAAGTATGTCTTAGTTCCTCTTAAGACAAAAGCAGTTTGTCCTAGTGGTTAATATCCTCTTAATAAAAATTAAATCTTCAATCCCATCCACTACTGCTATTTTGAAAACACCCTGGTTGGGCGATTTTGCGATTTGTCGTCATGAAAATAATGAGATGTAATTAGGAAAAGAACGCTTATCCCACAATATCCATTTTGTATTTCTATGGAAATAGTAGGATACACCCATGAGAGCTCACCTGTAATGCTTGGTGCCAACGTAATGTTATATTTTCCATCGTGCAGTATAAGGCGCCAGTTGTCATCCATAGTCGTCACTCTCATCTTCGTGCTGTTGGCTGTGATCTCAAATGTCAAGTTTGAACCTAGATATTTCACACCTGAAATTAAAAGAAAACACTTATTACTAAATATTGTCTATCACCCTACGGTTGATTTTATAATATAAATATATATATATATATATATATATATATATATATATATATATATATATATATATATATATATATTTATTTGCACGTCATAAACTACAAGGTGTATACTGACAGTTACCAATAACAAAAACCAAAAACCTTAACGCTATTTTAGTCACAAAAGAAGCTTTGGAAAACTGATAGACTACTTTCTTGGCTCACCGTACGTAATGGCTTTCCTAAAAGTCAGTGAAAGACAATTTGCTAGGAAAATCAGCATGATTTAGAAATTAGAACTAAAAAATGTAGTGTAGTTTAATTGAGACATTCACCGAGCATTTTTGGCCCTGTGTGTGTTTCTGCAATGGTATCACATTATGTATAATTATGCGAATCTAGGGGATGACTTTGAATAATAGCTGTGGTTAAATTATTTGTCTTACTACTGTGTTAAGTCATAGGCATGATTTTTCATTAAAATTTTGATAAAAATGATATTTTTGGAATTATTTAAATTTAATTTCAAATAATAATAATATCATGGGACAACTCACACAACGTCATCTGATCCCAAACTAAGCAGAGCTTGTACTATGGTAACCAGAAAACTTACAAACATACTTATATACCTATTTTTAAATATCATATATATTATAGATACATTACACCCAGACACAGAATAAACCATCGTGCTCATCACACAAAGTTTTATCCTGGGTGGGGCGCGAACCCACCCAGTGGGTTTCGATTCCCACATGAAAGTTCTCGAGGTATGCTTATTTGTACGAAAATATAAATACCTGTACACTCTAAATAAAGACCATTACTCTCAGCCCCGCAACCTACGTAATAAAAACAAACTAGCTCTACCCACCTCATCATTGGCAATAGTTCATTCTGGTCCATATATAATGTCTATAAAAATATATAATAGAATCCCTGAAATTATTAAAGATGCCATAAGCTACAACATTTTTAAAAATAAATTAAATAGATATCTCGTCCAAAAATGCTACTACAGTCTACAAGAGTTTTTCGAAGACAAGGCCACAAATATATATATTTATATTTAATATCACCTAAAACTTTTGTATATTTATAATTACGCTTGACGTTAATGTGCCATATATATTTTTTAAAGTATAAGCAACCAATGTAATAGTAAGTAGTAGTAGTTTAAGTAATATTTTTATTTATTTATACCTAAGATGTAATCTTAAAATGTTTGCTGTGCCCTGACAGGGTATCATGTTGATCTACCTCTGTAACGAACACCTCTGTACACATGATTGCAATAAATGTTTGAATTTTTTGAATTTTTTTTGAACAGAACTTCGTAGGATTCATAAATGTTAGTCGGGATGTACTTTGTGCCCGATAATTGTATGTGAAGATCCCCGCGACACATGTTTTGCGCCTTAATGTGGGAGTTGTGTTTATTAAAGTTAAAGATCTAACAGGAAATAATATAAGGTAATCCGTTTATATCAAATAATAAGATCGATTAAATCAAATTTGATTTGATCAAATCCATTTCGTAATAGATCTTAACTTGTACTTAGATATATTATAAAATAAGATCGATGAAATCAAATAAGATAGAATCAAATCCATTTTGTTACTTCATTTTAACATGATCGAATAATAAGATAGATTATATTAAATTAGATAAATCATAAATGCATTTAGTTAATTTACCAACCTCTTATCGTAAATTTGGTTGCGTTTGGCGGCAGGCCTGGATTTTTGATCTCCAATTTGTCCAAATGTATGCTAATGCCGGCGTATCCAAAGATCAGGGTTTGTAGGAAACCGCCCATTCCGGTAAAGAAGTTCGCTGCACCTACGTCTGGACGACGAAGTTCTGTCCACACCTGTAACGAGACAAGTAATCAGCCTATTATATAAATAGGAATCTATTAGATAAACCCACTATAGGGACAGGTAAGTCCACTTGTAGAGAAGGTATAAGTCGTAATGTTGTACGAGCCCAGCAGCGGATTGGTAAGTACCAATCACACATTAGATATATTTCGGGACTTAATCGCGTGAATTATTTAAAGGTACGAACCTTTTACTTACCTGACGTTTCGATCGAATTGCATCGATCGAATCGACCCGTGACCATAAAGCTGAAGAGTTTGATTTAACACGACAATCTCTGGAACTACCTAATAATTTATCGAGGAAGGCTATAGGCTATATAAAATCACGCTACGACCAATAGGAGTAGAGCAGCAATGAATAATGTTGGAAAAACGGGGAAAATTGACGCATACGAAGTAGCGCGGGTCAGCAAGTCTATGTATAAAATTCACGAAAGTTTACCCACCATCGATCCAGGATCGATCGATTGATCGACCCAGGGATCGACCTCTTGCGTAGCAGTCGGCCACACTCCCACCGCGCCACAGAGGCAGTCATCTGCTACGCTTCCACGCGAAAACTACTCAACCGATCATCATGAAACTTTGTACACATATTCTTGGAGGTATTAGAAGTAACATAGGATTATAAAAAAAAAGGGAAAATTTACGCAGACGAAGTTGCGCGGGACAGCTAGTAAATAATATAAACCTATCTGAGTTGTTACATATTTGACGTTTTCTACCGCCAGTTTGTATAAACTCCTCGAACTCGAAGAACCGATAACCAGTGGGGAAAAAGATTCTCGAGTGGCTCGGCAGACGCAGTGTGGACCGACCTCCCACTAGATGGACCAACGATCTGGTCAAAACTGCCGGGACCAGGATCGTCAGGAGTGGAAACTTTGCTCAACAATGGAGTCTGTAGGCTGAAGAAAAAAAACCAAAAAACTCCACGATTGGTCGCATTTTCATGATAGGTACTTTACAAATCTTTTAGTGTAATATTACTGACTTTATAACGAGTAACTTTTGTTTATACAAGGGGTGTAGAGTCCCTTCAGAGATTCTCTTCGAGTTCTCGCAACTCATTTTGAAAAGTCAGTCTCATTTACATAATATGATAAAATCTTTACTTCTTACGGCTGGGGGTCTCAATAACTTATCTACCGTTAACTGTCTGTTAAAAAAGAGTAGTACCGGCCGTAAGTCGTGTTCTTAGTTCAGTGAAGGTCGTATCTAGTCTGACTCTGACATGATAATCACGAAAAGTTATTAAGGCGGTACCCTGACCAAATAACCTTGAGCATTCGTTCCCTCTACTCCGCACTGTAGCGAATGCGCTCAGTTTTTGGAATAAAATCTTTATAAAATAAAATTTTGGTCGTTTGAATAAAAATTTTCTAGCATAATGTTGTTTATTAAATTGCCTATTAATTAATGTAAGTAGCAAATCAAAGAAAATAGTACTTTACGAGGAGATGCATTTTATCAATAATTATTTCTCATTTTTGTGGTCTCTTTGTGAGGAGATTATATAAACATTATACTCCTTTAACAAAAACAAAATTACCATTTTGGAATCGAAATTATGTAAAAATTTAATGCATTTTTATTAGTTGATATTTCTTTTTGGGTAAAGAGCAGATAGCTCAACAAAAGTGCACAAAAAACGACTAGCGCTGGGTTTTGCACGGGGAAGCGCCTTAAATAAAGTTTACCTTAAAAGGTTCTCTAACAAATCCTTGGTAGCTCTTATTGAAGACGCCATCAGCTTTGCCATCTCCTATCTGCAGATGTCCTATAGTGTGCATGCTCCATGTCATGGCTGGACCACTAGGTCGAGTTACCGACTCGTAGTATGTCAGATCATTTTGTCGAGTCGACCTGTGAACAGATGTGCAGTACGTTGCAATAATCATTATTTATTTAACGCTTAAACGCACCCATTTTGGAAAAAAAGTAAAATTTTCTACGTAATTAAAATCTACCAAATTATTTTTATTTAGTTATGATGAGTTAGTTTAGTGAAATTAGTGTAATATAGTCCAGTCAGTGTAATAACACTGACTGGACTATATTAAAAAACTCTCTGTTGTTGTGTTCTTATAAATATATAAGAACACAACAACAGAGAGTTTTTCCCTTTTATCAGAGACAATAAGAAAAGTCTTATTGGATCATTTCTTAATCCATACTATACACTATATACTATAGGCCGACCGCTTAACTCGTATATCGCCTGCGCGGTGAGAAGGGAGCGCGGGGTGATGTTAACGGGTGGGTGAGCGGGGTGCGCGGGAAGTTCTCTGTCCCGCGCACCCCGCTCACCCACCCGTTAACATCACCCCGCGCTCCCTTCTCACCGCGCAGGCGATATACGAGTTAAGCGGTCGGCCTATACCTATTATACTATAATATTATAAATGTGGAAGTAACTCTGTCTGTCTGTATGTCTGTCTGTTACGCTTTCACGCTCGAAATATATGGTATGGAGATAGTTTGAGTCCCAGGGAAGAACATAGGATAGTTTTTATCGTGAAAACCGACATCCACGGTTCCGTGGGCGAAAGCTAGTTCTAAATAAAACTTAGCAGATTAAGATAGAACTAAATTACTCATTAGTCTAACTCTACAATTAGGTTACTGCACCTACACATTCCATTTCTACATCACCCTAAGGTAGACTGGCAGAGAATGCTTTTAGCATTAAGTCCACCTTTGTACAACTTTGTGCATAAAGTTTTAAATAAATAAATAAATAAATCAATAAAGACTGGATCGTAATTTCAAAGAAGATCCATGTGAACCCAAAATATACATAAAAAAAAATAGTTAATTGTGTAGGTATTCACTAATAAAGTTATGTTTTCTACTTCAGATATTGCTGTGTTGTGGTGACATGGCAGATGCAAAGAAGCTCTTATTCTAAATCCACACATCATAAGTTCCTAACACAACAATATGAAGTCCTAATTGGTGCGCACCAATCAGGTTGGTCCCAGTAGTTCCTTAATAGGACTGCCTACTTACCTACCTACATTTTTTCTGCAGAAACTCCAAATTAGTTTCATTCGTTTCCAAGAATATACTCACGTGTTCATAGCATACTGCAAAGGAAAGCCAAGTAGTACAACATCGGCTTGCTTGATCTCCTCTCCTCGTTTATATCCGGTGTACTGAGGATGGTAGTCAAATTCAGAGTCGTATGGCAATGATAGACTCCACGCGATATCGGCCCAGTGATCCGGGTCTTGCGCCATGTAGTATGCCTTGCAGAGGCAGGATACGTATCTGGAATTTTGAAAAAATACATTTCACTAATATGTATTAAGAAAATCATGATAAACTTAAATGAAATAATTTAACTTTCGCCATCATCGCCTCAGTCGATGACTTGAGTCGTTTAAAAGTTTTTTTTTTTAACGAATACTTACTTAAGTTTACTATAAACTCGTGAATGTGCGAAATAACTTAATAGTAACTACTTACCTGTCCTATTGTTTATATTTCTAATTCGTTGGCTCTTTCCAAATATACCAATGAGACTTATGATTCAAACAATTTTATAAATAACATACTTACTGCGCTAAATACAGAGAGTATCCTGCCACTACATTGGTGAAGGCGGAATTGTTAACGTTTCTGTGGTCTTCATCTGGGCCCATCACATCTGCAAAACAAATGGAAATATGTGATACTTCTAGGATTTCGGCCTTGAATCCAAGGCCTGATAAACGAAATATAAGTTTTAAAAATGGTACCTATCTGAGCTGTCTGCAAAAAACATTAAAAGTTGTTAAAAATGTTTTTTTGTGTATTCAATCAAAGTGGCAAATCACTGCCATAAATTAGGCCTTATTCGCACGAGCGCTTTTTTTATGCGCGTTAAAAACAACGCCCAACGTTGAAAATATGAAACTGCGCGATAAAAATACGTCGCGTTGTAAAAGCGCTGCCGTGTGAATGTGTACTTAGGAATAGGTACATTTGTTCTATTTGAACGCTTACCCTCATCTTAAAGATAAGATAAAACAGAGTTATTCAGTAGAATAACACCATTTTTTCTTCAATGCAGTGGCTAGAGCAATTAGTAAATTGCATAATTTTAAACTATATCTATAATTTTGTTATAATTTGTAAAAAATGTAAGTGAGCTTACGGGATATATCATACAATCCAGTGCTGTAGTTGATGACAGCACGAGACGCCCAGAAGTCTGCAATGTTCGTTACTATATCACAACCACCGTGCTGGAAATATTAACAGAAACTTTTAAACATATTGACTGGCAATGAATGTGAGAAAGTGAACTTTTTGGAAGATAGTAGCTTTTGGCTTTCATAAAATTATATTAGACTTGATTTGGTTTATAAATGAAAGGTTCCAATCGCGACTTCCCGTCAAAATAAGATCATTCAAAAACGCTGAAGCTTTTTTATAGCAGTCATTAATTCGCCTCTATATAATGGCTAACTAGTAGGCCTTTTGGCAATAAATATTAGAAGTTTAGGTACCTCTAACCACTCTTCATCTCTAGTCATAGCGAGATACTGCCTGGCTGCGAACGATATGCACCCACTGATGTGCTGTTCGTAAATTGCTACATCAGGGCAGCACGGCTGAGTTACTTCTACTCCAGTGTATGCACTCTCCCAGGGAAATCTGGAAATTTTGGCAGAAGGTTATTGTCAGACGGTTCATTCTACAACTTCCTAAAGAAATTTGTCAAATTAAGCAGCTTTATTAATGTTGATAAACTTTAGCGACTTGTACACATCTATACTAATATTATAAAGCTGAAGAGATTGTTTGTTTGAACGCGATAATCTCGGGAACCACTGGTCCGAATTAAAAAAATATTTTACTGTTGGATAGCCCATTTATCGAGGAAGGCTATAGGCTATATATCTCCTCTGCTTTTCTCCTTGTTTATCAATCTTTTAACTCAGGAACTTCGATGTACGTATCATTTGTATGCCGACGATCTTCAGGTATACTTTCAGACAAAATTAGACAATTTGAATGAAGTTGTCGATAATGTGAATCGAGATTTAATCGCCATTAAATCTCGATTCACATTATCGACAACTTCATTCAAATTGTCTAATTTTGTCTGAAAGTATACCTGAAGATCGTCGGCATACAAATGATACGTACATCGAAGTACTGGTCGGACGAGTTTGGTCTTTCGGTAAATCCTGAAAAATGTCAAGCAATTATTGTTGGCAGTCCTCACATGGTTAGCAGAATAGATTTTGATTCATTACCACCTATTATCTTCCACGGCACTGCTATTCCTGTTAGCCATGATGTCGAGGACCTAGGTTTGCATATTGATTCCACCCTTAGCTGGCGGACTCAAATTGCTAACGTCAGTCAAAAGGTCACTGGCACTTTGCTGTGTCTTTATCGTCTCAAAAACTTCCTACCAGTTAATACAAAGGTAACGCTAGTGCAGACTTTAACATTTCCTATCATTGACTATGGTGATCTGTGCTATTTCGACCTGAATGCTGATCTGCTCCATAAACTTGACCGGCTTCTCAACAATTGCATTCGATTCGTCTTCAACCTTCGCAAGTATGATCATGTCTCGAACTATCGCTCTCAGCTTAATTGGCTTCCTATCCGGCAGCGTCTTAGTTTGCGTGCACTTACAACGCTATATTCAATTCTATTTTCTCCTCATGCCCCTACTTATCTAACGCCTCACTTTCAATTTCTCTGCTCTAGCCATGATCGGAATCTACGCTCCTCTAATAATCTGTTGCTTCTCTGTCCTGCTCACAGCTCCACTCTGGTGCATTCTTCCTTCTCTATTCAAGCTATTCTCCTTTGGAATGCACTCCCTCTCGAAATAAGAATGTCTACAACTCGTGTCACCTTTCAGTTCCAAGTACGTAATTTCTATACGAAGTTATTGGCGGAATCATCTCAATTATAGTAATCTATGGTTATATATGTATAATATGTATGTATTTGTATAGTTATGAGTATGTATCATGTATGTATGTATTGGTATGTTGTGTGTGTATGTATGTGTATTTATATATTTATATGTATGGTATTGTTTTTATAATTATTTATTTATTATTATTACTTATTTTTTAATCACTTTCTTGCTTATTTAGCATTAGAAATATAAGTCGAATAAGCACCCACCTTAAACAGTTCTCTGCATCACCCTAAGGTTGACTGGTAGATAATGCCTAAGGCATTAAGTCCGCCTTTGTACAAATTTTGTGTGCAAGAAGATAAATAAATAAATAAATAAAATAAAATATATATATATATATATATATATATATATATATAAAATCACGCTTAGACCAATAGGAGCGAAGCAGCAATGAAAAATATTGAAAAACGAGAAAAATTAACGCATACGAAGTTCCGCGGGTCAGCTATGGAAAATATATAGGTATATTACGGGTCTATATATCTACCGTATTGCAACGGCCGAGGTCAAGGGTAGACCTGTCTACCCGTGACCTCGGCCGTTGCAAAACGTCGGGCAATAAACAAGGTATTTTACCTTAAATTATTCACGCGATTTGGACCCGTAATAAATATATTTTCATTAAGCTCCATTAATATTCTTTACACAATACTGAAGCGACACCTCATTACCTTAGGACTAGGAGTGCTACATTTTTCCATAGGAATTACTACATTCTGAAAATAAGGGAAAAAGTGGTCCGTCCGTACAGCAGCTTTTCCTTAAAAACCCTAAAAAAGACACATTTCACTTATCTTCTTAAGACTCCTTTATAAAGATATGTTATGCGAACAAAAGAAGTTGGACCATGGGGAAGCAATTAGCCACTTTGCATCTTGCAACCATCAATAGATTATGTTTTGATATGTATTACAGTTGGATCAACGTAACTAGGCCGGCCTGAAGTAGGCGACAAGTGATTGCGCAGATGCATTTTTTGGAAGTAAATGGTGACAGGAAGCGGGGGGCGGGGGCGGTAACTAAACCAAGAGAATTAGAGATGCGATTACGCATTACATTGTCATAATTAGTATTACTAACTCATGTTTTTTTGTGATTATTTTCGTAAAGTAATTGTTTTTCAAAGTTTTTTTAGTAATAATAATAATAATATTTATTTGCTTTTTAAAACATGGTATAAAAGGTGGTACAATTTGGGTATGTGCAGACATGTTTCAGCTTAGATTACAAAGCATGCAAAAACTTCAGTGTTTCTTATCTAAAAACTCCCTTAAACTGTAGAAACTGTTTTCATTCAACCACTCGTATATTTTTATTTTAAATTCTCTTAGACTCAAAATCTTTAAATTATATGGCAAGTTATTAAATACTCGGACACACATAGCCAGACAATTGTTGCTATATTTTGCACTTCTAGGTACACTGCCAAACACAAGTCTATGTTGATCTCGTCTATTTCGAGGTACATTTTCGTTAACAGTTGTAAATAGATTTTGATGTTTCCTTACGAACATACTCACTTCAAATATATATAAAGAAGGAAGTGGTAACAAGCCAAGTCTTTCAAAAACGGGTCGACAGGATTCGTCATATCGAATGCCAGATATAGCTCTAATGCACTTTTTCTGTGCAATGAAGGCCCTATTTTGGTCGGTACTATTCCCCCATACAACAAGTCCATAACGCAACAACGATTCAATATATGCGTGATAGGATAGTATAGCCGTCTTTATATTGGTAACTTTTTTTATCTGATTAATAGCGTAAACAAACTTATTTACTTTTGACGCTACGTTATCTACGTGAATTTTCCAATTTAAGTGTTCATCTATCACTATTCCTAGAAATTTGGTATTAGTAACTTCTTTTAGTTTTGGAATGTCAAATATTAAATTATATTTATTATTGTAAGATTTATTAAATTGTATGTATGTAGATTTGTCAAGATTTATATTTAAATTATTCATGTCCAACCAATTAATTAATTTGTATATTGTATTATTTATTTCTGTTTCATGTTCCTTAACCGTTTGTGTCTTTTTGTTGGTTGTTACAACAATAGATATGTCATCAGCAAATAAAATTAATTTATGATGTGTGATATCAACTATGTCATTTATATATAATAAAAACAAGATAGGGCCTAGTACGCTGCCTTGTGGCACGCCACAGCTATTGTTTTTATATTCTGATGAGTACGGTGTCATGTTTTTATTCGCATCAATTTTTGAAATTACTACACGTTGCTGTCTGTTATTTAGGTACGATGACAGCCATTGCAATGTAGGTCCTCTTATTCCATTATTTTCCAACTTACGTAACAATATTTCATGTGATACTAGGTCAAAGGCTTTAGATAGGTCAAAAAAGAGACCTGTTGTAAGACTATTATTATTAATATTTGTCAAAACTTCGTAAAAAAGTATTTACTGTAACTGTTCTAAATAGAGTTTTTATATTGTTGAATTAAAATGTTGTTAGAAATTTTAATCGATTAAACATAATTAATCGTTTTCGTAAGTAATTTTAGGGTCGAATCTCTATGACATGCGCGAAAATGATAAGAACCTAACTTCAATCCGGTCAAGTTACGTTGATAATAAAACACAGGTGTTACCTTACCTGTAACCTTTATGTCCAGTGATTCGGGCGCGTTCGGCAGCGACGTACGCCATGTCGAGACGATACTGGAGTAACTTGTTGGCGTATTTCGGATACAGCAATAAGATGGAAGGAAACATCCACGTTTCTGTGTCCCAGAAGTTGTGACCTGAAATTCGTTTATATGAATGAGCCTACAGCGTTTTCCTTAAGAAGCAGGAAGATGATGTTAATGATTTGCCATAACTTCAAAAAACCCAAAAGCATTTTGATTTTGAATCGAAGAAGGCTTAGGGCATTTAGGTGTTCCTTTTTAACTATGATTTGAATTTTGCGAAAATTCGCCTATAAAATACGAATCACATTTTAGTTCAAAAATGTCTTTAAATGTTTTGCAATTGCCAGAATATCTGTAGTGGTAGGTACTCGTAATTAGTTATATAATAAATTGTTGGAAGCCATACCTTCATAGTCCTCGAATGTGCCACCTCTAGCGAGCCCAGTAGGACTGAGCCCATAGAATCGGTCGAGAGGCTGGAAAGATTCCTCAGATGGCAGAGAACTCAGGAAATAGTACCAGATGCCGTTTACTATCTTTCCCTAAAATAGAATAACAACCGTCTCAGTCTATATAAGTAATATTATAACCTAATGAATAGGTGCAGTCTATGGTTAAGATCAAGGATGAAACATTAAAATGATTGAGTGATATTCAAGACAAATTACGATATTACTAAGGAATATAACTTTATGACTAGTATGCATTTGGCGGTCTTTTTGGGAAACTTTCTAGTGATTTCAGACATTTTGACAATTTAGTTTGACATAATAATAATAAGCATTTATTTGTCTTTTATATACAACTAGCTGTGCCCCGCGGTTTATTAGCCTATGTGTAATCCAGGGTGTCAGCTAACTCCATACCAAATTTTATTAAAATCTTTCTAGCCTTTTACACGTGAAGAAGTAACAAACATACACACTCACATACTCACAAACTTTCGCCTTTATAATATTAGTGTGATTAGTGTGATTAAATTTACGTTTTGTACACAAACAATAAATAAAAATAAAAGACAAAAAGGTCCTGGACTCAGCTTATAGCCAGCAGTACAAAACATGCCGACCGCTGATATGTTCAGTTTATGTATCTGTTCAAGCCAGCAGGCTTCGACAGAATATCAGCGGTCGGCACACAACACAGCAGTAAATGGAGCACTATACCTATAAATGGGTACGTTTTAGGTTAATTTTTTAAATATTTAGCAGTAAAAAATTAAAACCTATAGAGCTAGTACCATTTCATACGAGTACATTTCCTCTCTATGAGACGTTAGCTGTAGTCCTTATAAACATTTCTTCTTTGTATTAATTTCCTAGGATGTAATATTCTAAGCAATTATAAATGGACATATTCTGATTCTTATTATTATGGATACAGAATTGTCAAAAGGGAATCCCTGACCACGACTGACTTTAGTTACAATGATTACATTTGAAAAGATTAATGACAATGATTACATAGTAATGATGATTACCCTGTAGGTTGTATTTATATCAGGTTTTCATTAAAAGAATTGTGGAATATTGAAAGACGATGACGTAATTGTATCTAAGATAAGATAAGAGGATTGTTACAATAACCTTTCATTTAAAAACACTTAATGAAAAATACAATATATACCACTTACTAATTGTAAATTGCCTTCAATTTCCACGCCACCCTGGTCATAGAGCTTGCGCCAGTGGTCCACGTGTTTCTGGAACAACTCCTCGCCATCCTCCTGCAATACTATGTAACCGTGTAACTTTACCATACGTGGACACAACACATACCACTAGATAGTTCAGAGATTAATCTGGTATGCTTAAAGGTACCAGTTAATTGACAAAAGATTTCGCTAGTGAGAAGGCGTACATTAAAAAAAAACTATTTTTGATTTATTTAAAATGATGTATTTACAATATTATAAGCACCGTTGGTTATAATATTAGGTAGATTGTCAAAAGTCATAAAGTCAAAATACTTTATTCATTTAGGTTACAAATGCAACGCATAAGAACGTCAGACAAAATTTAGAATAATATTGATTCCACATTGAATGCCAAGTTCGCAAGAGTAAAGCCGTGAGAAAATAACTTGGGGGCTATAACTATCGGGCGGTTAAATAATTGCTAAATTAACTATCTATGGGCTAACGTGTATATAATTGTTCTATTTTCAACAATGTTGAACTATATCATAGAACTCATAGACTGGCTAAAAGAAAAACTGCATAATTTGATTACCTACTTGTAAATTAAGATTGGTTATTCATTGAAATTTAGAAAAGCTATTCAGCTTAAGTTTGTTATTCTAACCAGAGAAATTATCATGATCAATTAAGAGTTAAATAATTAAAATACTTAATAATCACCTTTAACCAATTCCTGCTTTGCGATGGTTTTATTCTTATCCGCTGTCATGGCAAAAGTAAAAACCCTTGTCCCATGCTGAGGCACCACTAAATGGTCAGGCACTGAGGTCCAATAAGCACAAACTTCCACAGGTAGTGGTTGATAAGTCAAGTTTTCAGATTCCCTCGTCTGCCCACAAGAACTCCAAACCGTTCGACCGTCTATGATTTCTGGTATTGGATCCTGAAAGTAAATGTCCTTGCTGTTTTCACCAGGCATCAGCTTTACGGCTATCCAGATTTCTTGATTGACAAAGTTGGGATCTGAAATTGACAATAGTTACTTAGTGCTACTAGTTATCGCCACTGGTAGGGATAAGTGCCTTTATTTTGGGGCTATTGCACTCAACCCTATTAGTTGTCCCTACCGGTAGGGGGTATGTGTAACTTTTTTCGACTTTTGCGCTACTAGTCAGCAAGTCCAATTCAATTCTCCTGGTACACCATCAGCTATATTATTTGTGTCCAACCTCCTACAATGTCATGTTCTCCTGGTAAATCGTACATCATCAATTATTTTGTGTCATACCTTCAACAATTTATTATTGTACCTACTCCTAGTACATCGTTAGATATTTTATATGGCGTACCTCCCACAATGTTATGTATTCCTGGTACATCGTCTGCTATTTCATTTGTACTTTGTCCTACTTCCTACAGTATTCTGTGCTCCTGGTATTTTATATTTCGTAAAATATTAACTCATATTTTCTCTTTTAAATGCAATTATTGCATTATAAAGTAATTGGCAAAAAATGCATATACATATTTTTTTACTATAACGGTCTGGGTATATATGGAACAGTTAAAAAAATATTTTCTGGAGCCGACAGTCAGTTTTGTAACCCGATTGCAATGCTACCCAGCAAGACTATACCAACACCAGGCGCGGATACAAGAGGTCTACAGGGGCAGTTGCCCCCCGCCCCCCACCAGACTCGATTGAATATGAACTTTTTTTGGGGAAGTTGAAAATTTTGACACTGTATCGGAGTGTTTAGGCAGGCAATTGCCGGCCCCCTCGGCAGTGGTGGATATGGTGTACCGGTGTTGAATCAATGTTCCCCCCTCCCAGTCATGCGAGCGACTTACAGTTGACAGATTGAGTCGAATGTTGCCCCCTCCCAAAACGTAGTTCTGGATTCACGCCTGACCAACCTCTTTTTGCAGAGGACAACAACAATTATAAAGGCTTTAAAATATTATTTTAAAGCATTTATAATTCAACTCGTAATATTAAAGCGTTAATTTTGATATCTTAAAGTTACTAAAATTACACCTAAGTACACAATGGTGTTAAATTTGTATCATCAGTGCAGCTGTTTAGGTATAAATATTGTGTCAAGACAGAATCTACTTATTATTATTTATTACCTACACGTATTCATTCCTAGTTATGGGTAATACGTACCGTAGTGCGTCTTAGAATCCACTTGAATTTGATTCACAATAGCTCTCGTATAAAACCTGTGAGCGTAAATCCTTTGCGTCACTACAGATCTATCTCTGTCTACTCTTACTTTAAACACTCCTTCTTTAGTATCAAGGCTGTATACTGGACTGTACGGATGATTGGTCAAAGTCGAGTTCAACCTGATATTGGCCCAGGCAGGGATTCTCGCTCGGTGGCTATAGCCTGCTTGCCCGTTGTAGAGACCGTTCATGTATACAGTGTCACTGAAGATATTTGTGGCTAAATGACCATTGCCGATAGATGCCATAAATTTATCGTTTGATGGGAGCCTAAAATATTAAAAAAAGAATTACAACAGCGCCTGAACTAATTTAATAGCAATCTTAAAAATAATGGAACTTTATTTTTTTCGAGCTAAATACATAACGAATAAAAATACATAACGAATGCCTTGAGCCTGGGTTTAAAACTAATGTTTATGTTAATTTCACGTAATAATTGTGTGATTTAAATAGCGCCTGAAGATTTTGAATAGCTAACCTATTAAAAATAAATTTGAGTGATTTTTCAAACAGGCGCTTAGTAGAAGTAAATTCTGTAAATTACTATTAAATTTTGCTAAGGCGTTTTATAAATAATAAATAAAAAGAAAATAAAACAAAACGTTTATTTTATTGCGAACTTTTAAAACAATGGCGTTGTTTGATATAGAAAACATTTGTTGAACAATATTATACAATGTAGGTGTTCTAGGCAAGTAAGTAGGTATCCACTTACGGGCTTTGATGCATTTGATCAATTCTCTTTGTTACAGAGATTCTTTTTTCTTCGGATTTCACAATTCGATGATACAACAATAGGTTAACACAAGTAATGAAATACAGGATGTCCTACCTTAACGTAGAGAAGATATGAGCTGCAGGACTGATATCTTCAGTTTCCTCCATTCCCTCATCAGCCATCGCTTTGGAGACACCCTTCGTTGTGAGGATGATCGTTACCAGCGCCGCAGCGGCCAATAACCCCAGCATCGCGGCCGCCTGCTTATTTTGCGCCAAAAAGTGCCACATCCACGTAAAACACAAACTTCTTACAAAAAAACTTTTTCAAATTTGGAACGTAACTGTCAAATGACCCCCGTTAAAAAAAAAAACAATCTGAGTTTGACGGGCAAGAACAATAATAAAAAGTTGTATTTAGGTGACAGATTTTAGTTGGCTAAGAATATTAGTAACCGCTCGTGCGTCGCGTTCAACCGCAAAGTGTAGATTACACGACCTGCGACCTACGTGACACACATTATTGTTCTATTAAAGAAGATAATAATTATTAGGGTCGTCGCTTTGTTTTAATTTTATACACCGGTTATCTTTAATTGCAGATCTAATATTGTTTTATGAATTGAGGTTAGGTTAACAATAGCTTGTTATATTGTCATAATATTTTAATATAAACATATTGTACAACAAACTAGTTTTTAACTACATTACACAATTTTTAAACTCTTTTCAACTTTTCTCTAAAATATATACATATTCCAAATTGAAGGTACTACCTACCTATTTATTATTTTGTGATCTGCCAACCCTAAACATAGAACAAGCGGTCCCTAATTCAATTGTCGTTTCCTTATTACTAAACTAGATACTTTGCTTAGCATAAGTCATCTTAAGATTGGATTAATTGCCATAATTCGGATTGTACATATCTTTGTACTAACCAGCTACACTAACAATGTAGAAAAGAGATAATAAATAGCAGCTGTTTATATATATATATATAGGTACCTACTTGCTATAAGCACATTAATGTTATAGTAATGAGAATTATGTCTGGTCATTGTGGACTGGTGACTTATTTGATGTGCCAGTTGTTAAATATGCACTTCAAAAGTGCATTGCTGTCATTGTATTTGTCGGATTATTTGATAGATACCTACGAAAAGAATAGATTGAATGATTACTTTGATGTTTGGAGTTTGAACCGAGAGGCAAGTTTGGGAACTGTTGTGTAAATATTCAATAGTTAGGTAAGTATCTACTCCTGGAATAAGATTTAAACGAATAATAAATATATAGGTTCTGCATAATAGATAATTACCGGTCCGCAGACGAATAACCAGAGCGGAGGCCGCCTATTTCAGCAGCGAACATACAGATTATGACGTCTGACTGACAGGAATTAATGGAAGGATAAATTAATCATACAGCATCGACCCCAAATATGTTGGGATCCTTGGGGCTGTATGGTCGTTGGATCCTTCCAACATATTTCAACTTCCTCCCAACTCTCCTTGCACGAGGACAATGATGGTATTTTAAAGGTTGGCCACTGCTGACGAAATGTCAATTTGGAAGACTTCCAAATGGACGCAATCCGAATGGCGGTACTATAGGTAAATTATTAAAATAAGGTACTTCTATTTAGACGTATATTAATAGACGTATTCTATTTAGTACGCAAGAGGGTTAAATTCAAGACTGGTGTCAACACTATACATTTGTTACTGAAGAAGTGAAGTCTAAATGTCTAAATGTCAATTAAATTCAAATTTATTCAAAATTTGAATTTAATTGACATTTTGCGAGACCGTCTTTTTTCGTGACTCTTTAGTCCAAGAGGGGAACGCCAAAAAATGCAAGTAGGTTTTAGGCTGTTTTTTATATTATGTCACATTAATGGAGTAAGGAAATACCCTTTTGTCAGTCAGCTGGATTCTTTGAGAAGAAAAACGTGGAGAGAAGGTGGCTCTTTTTTTAAGCGAGACAATAGGATAAACCCTAGGCATAATTATTAAAAGCTTCTTAATTTGCTCACTCACTGTCAAAACAGATGTCATCCAAATGTCGTGGCGTGATATACGACGACATCGTCCGTTTCGAATACCACAACCGGACGAAGTCCATTCAATAGGGGGTCCAACCCAACAAATTTGAATCCGATTTTGATGAAAAAAATAAAGGATGATTGTAGGTATTGTAACAGGTGGATCGAGGTTGCGTTCCCCTCGTATGAAACCTCATTAATATTCGTGAAACTCGTTTGATTATAAAGAAATAAATGTCAGTCTAGAGGACTGCGAGTTTCATGGCCGATCTTTCAGGTCGTAATTCTAATTAAATAATAAAACAAATATTAATTGTGATGTAAACTGTAGTAATTATATAACTTGTGATGTACTTGTAGGATTTGTATTTCAGTAATAAACTGTGTATTAGCAGGGAAACCATATATTTTATTTAAATGCCCAATACAAATTTCTGAGGAACAGCCCCGGTACTTGCTCGACCAAGAGCTGCGTCAACGTGACAGTATGTAATACCTAAAACGGTCAAGATTATATTTTTCAACAGCTCCATTTTGTTTAGTCCTTCTGCCTTTTGTTTGTGCTACGGCTATAGACGACAATATACATGGTAAAAAAAGGCTTGCACTTAATCAACCTATGTGTCTATGTGTTGTATGTCTAAGTACTATTTTAGTACTAGGTAGGTACTACATTTACTTAATAATGCCTTTATGAATCGTTTCGTTGATCTGCTCGGTCGCATGGTTATACAACATACCACTGTTAGGTCCATAGATGGTGTTCGTATTCTGGCAAAGACACTCTCTCAGGCTCTTTATACATTAGAGAGCACGTCAAGTCGAACAACGGTCTATAAAGTACCTAAATACTTTACTTACAGTAGTGCCTACATAATATTTACTCGTAGAAGTTAAATGTGGTCCCATTTTCAATGTCTATCATCAAAAATAACTATCTTCACTGAGCTTTACTGTAGCCAGTTATTTTTTAATAAAATTATCGTTAAACATCATTCATAGATTGTTGTTAGCTGCTTGCGCGGGCGCATCAGAGCGTGTACCCTCTAGTTCCGCTCTGTTACTTTCAATGGACTGTTGTCTGTCACTTTTGGTAACGAACCAGTAACTACTGGCTTACTGGATGCAGGTGTCATAAATAGAAGATTAGATAAAGTATACTTTGGCAGGGCATGGATGGATCATTGTTGAATTTTGGCTGAGATCTATAAAGAATACTTAAAATTAGGTTACGAAAAATTTAACAAAAAAAATAAGACTATAGGTATTCATAGCTTGGCGTCAATATAGATAGATACTATTCAAGGAAATACGACACTTCTCCCTATAGAAGATATATTTTTACAAAGAGATAACAAACCAGTTATTTTTATAACAAAGTATTGTTAATATTGTATATAAAAAGGTAGGTAATTAACCGTTTATCAACTGGCTGTTTACTGACATGACTCTGACTATGAACGTATCAGATAAAGTGCCTACCTATATTATTTTACAAATAGTGAAAAGAAACTTCATAACACATATCATGTTTATAGCTACCTCCTTCATCTCGGGATCCGTGCCTACGCGTATACTTGGGATCACCAGTCCTTTGGGCAATGTAAGTATCTTGGATACAACTTGCAAAGACCTTTTGAAATTTATAATCTAAAATAGGCTTCGATACTTCGGGGACCAATTCATTTTCAGGCCCTTAAACGAGTCATTTTCCTATTCTGTTTGGTCTCATTCGGCCCGGGCGCGTCGTGCCATTTTCGTATACCTAGGCCAATCCATCTATCTGTGTACTCTTTATAGGGAAAATTGCGATATATCCCTGTCATGATTACGTATTTTAACATTGGGCCAGGCATTAGTCACGCGGAATTTTGCACAAAACAAACCCACTTTAAATACGTTATCGAAGGTCAAATAAAAAATGGAGCATTGTTTTATAAATATATATGAGTGTTTAAGGAAAATTGAGATTTTAAAAGTAAACTGTGTTTTGCCTATTAAAATAGGTACATTATCATCAATAGAAGTTGAGGTAGGTATACTGTAGGAGTCGTTTAATTGAAAGAATAAATAGATTATTTTATTTAGTAGGTACCTAGGTACCTACTTTTTAGTTGTTGTAATTACAAGGTGATTTAATTAGGAGCTATTTTTTTTATAGAATTATAAAAACTACGGGACTTTAACGTCGGGAAATAAAATAAAGGTATTTAGCCTTAAAATATTACGCGATTAAGACCTAAGTAGCTTATAAAATACTATAATTGTACAAATCGTGAAAGTTTACGAACTATTTTTTTCATTGGGGAATTCTACACAACAGAATTCCACATAAAAAGGCGCAGGTATTTGTCATACCCCTTTTTATGTAGAATTCTAGGGGGGGACCCATTCTCTCCAAAAATATTTTCAGCAGTTCTCGATCTGTTTTCAGAGAATTATAAAGTGAGAAACGAGGGGGATAAAATTGGACGGAGAAATACTGAACTGTGGTAGGCACTCGCGGATAATGGGGCAGAGATAGAGAGCATGGTCAAGCCAAAAGGAGTGATTGTCAATGAACACAACGAAAACCAAGTTCAAAAAAGAGATACAACGAAGGATAATAATAACTTGGAAAAAGTATTGGAGCTACAAGGAAATATTGAAAAACAGCACAGTTAATCCAATAAAAAAAAAATATATGAGGGATGGGATAGGATGAGGAAAAAATTGCTATATGCCAACATAAAATGGAAAGGAGTATGCTTGGATTAAAACTTTCTGATCAAATTTGCAACGACAGCATGAGGACCAAAACAAAATTAGATATACCTAAGAAAAACAATTGGACTACTAAAATAGCAAAGGGCAGGACACATTTGTTGGATGAATAGCAGAATAGATGTACAAAACGTTCTAGAGAGTCGGTTCAAAAGGACAATAAAAGAAGAAAAAGAAGACCATATGGAGAGACGTGTTTAATTGGATAGGTGGATCTCATTGGATGTGAAAGGCACGCAAAAGAGAAACATGGAAGGAGGTTTAGGAGAGTCCTACGCCGAAGAGGCGACTACCTACTACCAATAGTTGATACATTAGTACCTAGCTCACCCGTGCAACTTCGTCTGCGTAAATTTTCCCTATTTTTGCAATATTTTTCATTGCTACTCCGCTTCTATTGGTCTTAGCGTGGTGTTATATAACAACAATCTCTTCAGCTTTATAATATTAGTATAGATTATAGATAATAATAATATATTCTAGTAATGTACATAGGTTAAGTTTATTGTAAAGTTTTATTGTACTAGGGTAGTAGGAAATAAAGGCTATTTTTAGTTTTATTTAGGTTTTATTTTTAACGTTGTTTTTCTATGAATCGTCTCTTCAAACATTAATACAATAATTGCATTTTTGAAAGATAGAAAAAGTTGAAGAATCCCAGGAATCGAACCTCAGACATCCGTAAGCCAAACCGGGGCCGGAATCGAACCATCTATCGGGACTATGTTATTAAACCTCAAATTCTTCTATCCTTTCTGTTCCTGTACACAGTTTTAAACATAATCTTAGGGATAGATTACATCTAATATATTTTAATATTCGTTTTTAAAGCCCTTTGATTTAATACCACTATTGCCATTTAGATTTTTTCTTTCACGTCATCAAGATCTAATGACCTATCGTTTATTAAAATCGGTTGAGGTATTGAGAAGCTATGAGCAAACATAGGGACATTAGAAGGATACATACATACATATAGGGCTCGCATTAATGTGTAAATGTGTTCATTTTGAATAATTTTCGGTTTTTATTTTGTTTTCTTCATAAATTATGATATTTGGAATAATAAAAAGTAATTTCTATTTTCCATGTTGTTTCAAATTTCATAGGTAAGTCCATATTTTCCAAAAAAATTATATTACAATCATTCATATTTTCGTCCGAATTTACTAAAGAAAAAATATCTGAATCAGAAACTCTCGTTACTGAAGGTTGTTAAACAAAACTTAAGTCATGCTCTGAATTGAAAAACCGTTCAGCTAGTACAAAGCTTGAACGCTAAGGAGTCGTCTTTGAAAAAAAAAAGCATTATTTCGACCAAACAGAAAGGTTTTTAATTTCTGTTTTAGTAGATTTTGGTGTAGGCTCACGCCTAATGGGTAGAATACGAACTCCACAACCTCTTGCATGACTCGCACTTAGGGCTAATGTTGACCCCACATTTATACCGTGATTCGAAACAACGCCTTCAAAAAGGGTTCTTAACCGATTCATATTGTTAAGAGAAAAGCTCGTCATAAATCCCACAACCGATAGTAGATACGTTTTCTATTCAAACAATTGCCTCAGGTTGCTCAGGTAGTCCCATTACTTAAGTTGACTTCTTATTCCGGAATCCCTCTTTTCAACAAACCACAGAGACTATAATAAACATTTTTTTAATTACTTGGCTGTGAGATATGATTGGCTCAAGATTCAATGTCATTATCCTGAGGAGGCGAGAGGCGGCGGAGCGTGGAGCCCTCCGCTGCGGTCCGCTTGCTCGGTCACCCACCTCGGACGAAGATGCTACCGAGTGATTCTGGTCAGTTGAGGTACTTGTTGTGTGATTATCTATGAGAATTAGATAGTCATGTGGATAGATTAGTTGTTGCCATGAAAAGTGTAGCCATTTATTGTTAAGTCCAGACAAGATGCTAGTTAATTCAAATACTCGTTGTGTGATTATCTTTATGAATTAGACAGTAATCTGCTACAGTACAAAGCACTTAACATATCCCAGGCTTGACTTTAAAAAGAGGCGGCAAATTTATAAGTAAGTCATTTTGAAAAAAAGACGGCAAATGTACATTTTACCGGCATAAAAGTAAAACCACACCTTAACCTATCTCTGTGCCAAATTTCAACCAGATTCGTTCACCCGTCCATAATATGTATCTAAACTTTCGCATTTTTAATAGGTATGTATCAGTATTCGCGTGTCGCGGGTACTTTACAAACATACAAGTCACAGACACAAAGTACAACAATTTGTGGATCACACAAAGTGATGTCCCGTGTAGGAATCGAACCCAAGACATCTTGCGTAGCAGTCGGACACACCCCTATTGCATTTAGGCATAGATGAATCCTGTTAATAATATAATAATTTATATTTGTTTCAAAATACTGTCAGAATCAAAGCTAAGTGCGTGGCCAACACGATAGTGGTTCATTTAGGGGGTAGATATATTGGCACGTGCTAAAGAGCTTTGCATCTTCTACAGTGGCGGATCCAGGGGCAGAGCTACGGGGCTCAAGCCCCCCCAAAATCATTCACATTCCATTCGTGTGAGTGGAGCAACAACGGTCCTATCTGGTTCAAGCCCTCCCCCCAAACAACAACCCTGGGTCCGCCACTGATTTTCTACTCTCTATTATATGATAGAGTAGTGTTTTCTATTATATGCTTATCTTTTATGCAACGATTTTAGATAAGTAGGTAGGTATGCTTTTCAAAACTAAGCCACTGCTTTGGAGAAGTATTCACCAATTCGAAGACTTGAAATTAAAAAATACTAAAGAACTAGTCACACCACATATCATTTCAAAATCAAAACAGGGCAATTTGGTATTTTATAGTTAACATCGTCGCAGCTCGCTGACTGCCATGCTCGACGAAGCATGCTGGACTCAACAGGTGCAATACTTGCGTTAGCCACTTCATAATTGGTCGTTACTTCTTGACGTTTGAACTTAAAGTCCTCAATTCTGTGATGCACGAGTATGTAGGTACTTCATAATTGTTTTAACGACATTCTGACGGGACAGCAAGTGCTGTAATGTATGCCCTATTTATTGTTCCTATTTAGATAACTACTTTTGTATTTTTAGACATTGCGTACTGCTGTTTCTTCTTATGAGTTATGGTAGGTTACCTACTTATACTTTGGTTTACCAAAGGGAACATTCATAGTAGGTAGGTAACTCCCTGGCGGATTTCCTGACAAAATCTTTACATTTCGGATTTCCTGACAAATTACATAAAATCTGTGAATTTTCTATAGAGCTTGAAACAGAAGCCGTTAGAAAAAGGGAAACCGGTCCAAGGTTGTACCTTGGGCATTCGAGGATTAAATGAAGATAAACGCTAGCAGTTGCCGTCTGGAGTTTATTTTTTGACCTCTACGATAAATGGCTAATTAATTTTCACAGTAATTTACAATGATCAAGAAAGTAAATAGCAAAAAATAAATAAATCGTTATCCTAATTAACAGTCACATGTCCCTTATTTTTACAATCATGGCATACCATAATCACATTCTAAATCTTAAATTTATCGACTTCTTAATGATTGCAATAAAATTTAATAATGTAATAGAAACCGAATGATAAACAATATCTAATTAAAAATATAGAAAAACCTTTGTCTTTTGTACCCAATAATAGTGTCAAAGGTACATCATCATACATAGTAGTTATATAATAAATTCCATATTTGAACTTGTTTATATAATTTAAAATTGCCGTTAATTTCTTATACTTATCTATGCTATCTGTTACGTCTCTATATCCTGAGATTTAAAAAAGGTCATTTACAAATGTATATCGTGACAAATAAAAAGTCATTAAGTAAGGCCCAAGAAACGAACTTTTCGAGCAAGAAATCATATTATGTTTTTTCTACTGTCACTGATGCTACGCATGTGAATTATAACTAAGTAACGTCACGTGAGTGTTGTCAAAAAATGCTTAGACTACCAATGAGCTAATAGTATTTTAAAGTGAAGGAGTTTTTAAAAAAATACTACTGTTCTGTGTACAACTCTGTCCAAGGTACAACAGAGTACTTATTTACGTCGTTTTCTTCCGTTTTAGCGGCAAGCCCGTTCGAACCGGCAAAATCTTGTCATAATAGCGATGCATTAATTGTACGTCTGTACTTATCAGTTTATTTTAGCCTGCTTTAATGCTCCTACAAGTTCAGTAACCAGCAAAAATTGCTAAGCCTCCGGGAGGGACGATGGTAACTATCGATCCGCCACACTGCTGCACTCCATGTATACCTACGTAGCTTGGCGTTTCTGTCGCCTCCACATCGGAATTCCTTCCGAGTAAAGCAAACCGACTTGGTATGAGATTCTTCACCGTGAACTATGAATGCAGTATCTATGAAGGGTGCTTTCTGTATTCTCGTTTTCTTTGGAGCTTGTGAAGAGGATCCACACCAGGTTACATTATTCTCATAAAAATATTTCAAGATTGCAGAGAGACCCTGTGATCTTCAGTGCCATTGCAGTAACTCATTTTAATACTTGCGGTTAAATTCCACACCTACTTGCATTTACATAACAAGAGTATGACGGTGCACATCACACTATGGTGGGCGAATATTACACATTAGTCAGATGACCACCCACTCGCAGACATTAGTCCCATCTGATGCGTCACTGGACCAATTTAATCTTGGTGTTGCGTTACCTTTTTGATGAGCTAAAGATTTATTAGAATATGTGGTCACAGAGTGGTAGGTACTACTTACATGAAAATTGCATCATCATTTAATTATAATAACGGCGAAAGAAAATGTTGTCTGTCCTGCAGGACACGTGACGTCCAACAATTCGTACGGAGTCATGTTAAGTTGATTTAATCTCTAATTTTCTGAATCTTTTCATATCTCTTTTCTACATCACATATCAATATTATAGTCAAGATTGAGATAATGTTCGTTCATGAGGGAATGAGAAAAGACTTTACAGTCACATAATATAGATAGTGGAGAAAGAAAACGCTGTGGGGAAACTACAATGTCCTGGAAAGAAAAATACCCAAATGATATTTAGATGAGGTAAGTCGGACCTCTTTTTTCTTTTCTGAGTGTTGGACGGCTCGAACCTTCACAGTCTAGGACTCAAGGTTTTTTATGTGAAAAGAAGCAAACGAATATGATGTTCACCTGATGGTAAGGGATTACCGCTGCCCGTGGACATCTGTGACAGGTCCGAGGCGTTGCGGATGTGTTGCTGGCCTTTTAGAAAAGATCACTCTTTTTTTGGTCAGCCTTGAGTAGAACTATTAAATGGTTGACAGGTCAGTATAAAACATTATTGGTCGCTGTAGAACCTATTCCTTAATTCCTAATTATTCAATCCTTTTTAGTTAGGTTCCTATCTTAACTTAACCGGGATTGAAATTGTTACAGCTTAATAAAGACTTCATGCACTTTGGCCGGTTTGCCATAATTATTCACTCCTTAAACTTGCATTGAAGGCCAAATAAAGGGTTTGGTTACAAAATATCGAGAGTTTAAAATGGCTTACTGCACTCATGATGGCTTAATTAAACTATATAAGCAGTCGATGTAATTTATTCAGTGCGTTTATAGCGTAATAGTAATGAGCCTTGGAAAAAGACTACAGGTAAAATTGACTAATCAATTAGCTATCTCAAGCAATAAAACAAAACCGATTTAGTCAGTCAAATCCTTATAAGGGGGTGATCAGACTATGATACAGAACCAACATTTTTGGAAAAATAGGACATCATGTTCAAAAAAAAAGAACTTTAAAAGATGCATTTAGCAGGACCGAGAAAAGCCTTACATATTAGGTATTTTTCTCAAACCATGAACTGTGATGGAGCGATTAATCTGCGACTGCTGGTGGGAATGTGTACACGCTCCCACTGCGCTATCAAGGCAGTCAACATTTTTTTTTTAAATATAGTACTTACATTTCTTAAATTTCAGTTCGGTATCATGGTCTGCCCAACCTCACACAAATTCAATTCAAATTCACTCCGCTCCTATTGGTCGTAGCATGATGTTATATAGCCTATAGCCTTTCTCGATAAATGAGCTATTCAACAGTAAAAGAAGTTTTTAATTCGGACCTGTAGTTCCTGAGATTGTCGGGTTCAAACAATCAAACAAACTCTGCAGCTTTGTAATATTAGTATAGATTTATTTTATTTTACTTAGGAGTCAGGTTGACCTGCTTGATTGAATTGATCTGATTGGAGATGATTAAGTATGTTTGTAGTCCCGCATGTCAAGAAGTTGTTCTCTAATGTGGCAGTTGTCTTTAATAAGCAAAGAATATACTTGAGTTAGAGATGAACGCAGTGTTTGTAATTCCATCTTATTTTTGATCTAATGGTAGGTAGCGTTATTGAACGGGATCGCTTGTTAAGCATTAGGTACTTTTGAGCCCCCTGATAGTCGCAAGAAGCTGTTGTGTAGGGTATGGTAACAAGACTTGCTTGTTTTTCGCAGTAGTTGCGAAAGCGTTAGTATTTCTACTTACACCCCGTAGGTATAATGGTACCGATGTAAGTCTCTCTCTCTGTAACCTTTTTAGAAAAGGTTGATAAATTTTCGCGATTTGTACACATTATGAAATTAAATATACTACGAGTTTTAATCGCGTGAATATTTTAAGGTAAAATACCTTGTTTATTGCCCGACGTTTCGACCGCATTGCAACGGCCGTTGTCACGGGTAGTCTAACCGTGACCACGGCCGATTATAATCTGTACAAATCGCGAAAGTTTGTCAAAATTTATAGCAAACCGATACGGACCGGAGTTTGTAAACAAAATTAAAGATCTTTTTAGAAAACTCCGTATTTAGTAAAGTACCTAACTAGATATAACCTCGGAATAAGTAATAGTACTACCTAATATAACCTGAAATATCAATATGGTGGTACTTCAATTTCCTTACGCGCCAACGTATGTACCTATAGGTACGTAGGTATGCATAAAACATCGCGACAAGAAAACATACATCATAAAATACCAGTATTTCAATAGTAAAACCAATAAGATCCCGATTTAAATAGCTAATCTAACATTTCCCCCATTACTATTAGAATGTTTCCCAGAAGAAAATCAATAATTACCGCACTGTTGACCACAATTGCATGTGTATCTACTCGATACAGGGTTCGCTTAAATAGGACTGCTGCTTACACCAACGCGTAACACGAGCAGTAAGAAGAACTAAACTACTTCTACTAAAACAACTAATTATTTAACTTCTGTATTTTTTACTTTATTGGAACGAAGTTCCATAACGCGTGTTGCGAAAGGGGGCTAGACGGAAAAAATTAAGACCAAAAGTTGTAACGACACTTTTAAAGTCCCAAGCTTTTCAACCTGTATGTAAATGAGCTGATACTTGAGCTCAGCGGTGCTCAGGTCGGATGCTCAGTTGATAATATTTGTGTGAATAACATTAGTTACGCTGACGACATGGCACTGCTCGCTCCAAGTGTTAGTGCATTGAGGAGACTGTTAGACATTTGTGAAAAATATGCAGACAATCATGGCCTCAAATATAACAGTGTGAAAAGTGAATACTTGGTTTTCAAGGCCTCCGGTAAGTGTCCATCTTGTGTGCCAACAATAACTTTAAATGGGGTTGAGTTGAGGCGAGTTCCGCAATTTAAATATCTTGGGCACTACCTTACTGAGGACCTTGACGACCAAGTGGACATTGAAAGAGAGCGCAGGGCAATGGCGATCAGGAGTAATATGCTGGCCCGTAGGTTTGCTCGCTGTAGTAACGATGTCAAAGTTACCTTGTTCAAAGCGTATTGTCAATCGTTCTACACGAGCAGCCTGTGGGTCAAGTATACCCAGAGTACGCTCAATAAGCTGCGCGTACAATATAACAATGGCTTTAGGATGCTATTAGGGCTGCCCCGCTTTTGTAGCGCATCTAGCATGTTTGCGCAAGCTAGAGTAGATGGCTTTCATGCCATTATTCGCAAACGGGTTGCCTCTCTCCTTAGCAGACTGCGGAGCAGCACTAATGGCATCCTGAGAGTCATTGCTGACAAGTACGACTCCTGTATTATGAAGGAGTTCGTAAAAGTAATTGTTAAGTAAGATGTTACTAACGTAGGTTAAGAATAATTGTTACTAGCACTATGGATTTTCTTATCTGATAATAAATGATTATTATTATTATTATTATTATTAAAACCAAAAGTTGTAACGACACTTTTTGACACACACAAGCCGTGCGGCGTGCGCGTAAGATATGATCATCTAATTTGAAGAAGAAGTCATCTGTCGATTTGGTCTAGAGGCATAAATTCGGTACACAGTATTGGTGACAATTGTGTAGCTGTGGGTTCGAGCCTTCGGTATACAATCGTCTTTTTGTAAGTTATTTCAAAAGACCAAAAGTTGTAACGACACTTTTTGCTATAGTTGTAAGCCGTGCGGCGAGCGCGTGTTTCTCTGTCTGTCTTTCTCTCTCTCTCTCTCTCATAGAAGGCAAACCAGTTATTTTCGTTTCGTCTTTCTATTTCGCATTGAACAGTGTGGTGTCGCGACGATTACGTAAAAAAAAAAATAAGATAAGAACTTCGTTCTATCCGAGTGTCCCTTGACACCTCTCAAGTTTTTTTAATCACCGATTGTCTGATAATAACTTATTATATTACCTATTTACGTTATTCTACTTATATATTCATCTAGGACTAACTGTCCCGCGCAACTGCGTATGCGTACATTTTCCCCATTTTTTGCAACATTTTTCATTACTGCTCCGCTCCTATTGGTCGTAGCGTGATGTTATATAGGTATGCATATAGCCTTCTCGATAAATGGGCTACCCAACAGAAAAAAAAATCAATTCGGAACAGTAGTTCCTGAGATTGCCGCGTTCAAACAAACAAACAAACTCTTCAGCTTTATAATATTAGTGTAGATAACTTTTAACTAGCCTCTTATTCTTTTTCATATATTAATGTATTGTACGAGCACAGATTAAGTAATAGTACTAGGGTAGTACGAGTAAGTTTTCCTCATATTAAAAATAAAATAGATATGTGAACTTATTACAAAAATATTACAGAATTCGGGCCTTAGGTGCAGGACCCAGATTTGGTGCTTGACGTTTCGATCCATAGTTACAAGTTAATAAAATACTATTTGTATAGTGTGTTTCTAATTCCATTTAGGATGATTTCAACTTACAAACTCAACTTAAACGTATTATTTCAAACATTGATCTCGCAAATATTAGTAAATCGACATATTGATATTATAAGTGTGATAATTTGCATATTTGCAACACACCCTTTGAGCATTTGTTAAGTTAAATTCGTATTAGTTGCAGTTCGGTGGAATTATTTAAACTTAAATGTTACATCGTACTCGCAATCGTGAGGTCGTGAGTTCGCATCCTACCCATTATACTACCTACTTGAACCCACTCCTAACACAAGTCTTGCTGCTGGAGGGGTTAACAAGATTACTAGTAATGTGGGACCTAATCCCACATTGGCAGTTATCTGTTTAAGAAAAAAATGATGTATTCTGTTGTTTTTGTTTCATATTATTAACAATGTTATATAAGTTTTTTTTCATGATCATATCTTACCAATTTGTCGGCATAAGTAATACATCCATGCAAAATTACAACTTTCTAGTACATACTAACAGTCTCTGAGCTAAGCTGCGGACGGACATGGTGAAACTATAAAGGTTCCGTTTTGTCATTTTGGCTACGGAACACTAAAAATGAGAAAGAAGTAAACATTCTTCGGTAATTGTCTAAATAAACATTAAGTACCCAGCCAACATTACCCTTCGGTGTGATCCACAGTCAATTTAATATATCGCAGCGCACGTGGTGCGCGCTCGCTCGTTAGGGCCGAGTAATGAGACCCTCGTATTTACGAGCTCGCCTAATACCACGCGTCTTATCCCCCATAATTTACGCGGCTACTATCGATTACTTTGCATAATCGATGTATCGATTTGAAGAGGTGTGCGGGATAATAATAGTCGGAGGTTCGATATAGTAGTTTTTGCCTCTGGCTTTTATTTGAACTAAGATTTTTGATGATATGAATATTATGACTTAAGTCTTCAATGTGCTAGTTTCCAACTAGTCAAAAACGACTCTTTAAAGAAATGTCAAAACGCAGATTTTATATAGAGATCTCATAGAAATAGCGGTCTATGACGTCAATACTCTTTTTCTCCTTAAATCACTTCTTTTTACAATCAATTAAAAAAAACAATTTAACACAAAATTTAATCTGGACTAAATTTAAATGTCAGGTTTATTTAATAATTAGTCTTTTGATTTTTTTTTCCCCTAGGACACATGTCTCTTGCGAAAATAGGTAGTAGGTAGGTATATACTGTTATTTAAGTATAACATATAACAGAAATGTGTATTTAAATACATCATACACCTCATTGCAGTATTATTACCTAGGCACACCTACCTAATTGTTGATTTGCATTTTTGACAAATTTCAGTAGCGGAATATAGAAATACCTACCTAGGTATGGCATGAGTAGGTATTTCACCTCTTGTAGTTGATGTAATGATTCAAGGCTTCTTTGATTTCTTAAGAATCAAGATATAAGCGTGCTTAAGTGTTTTCGATAGAAAATACATACTTCTTTCGGTTTTTTAATCAATATATGGCCTCGATAAGTATATTGTAGAGCTTATGCCCGAGGGTTCGCCTACGTAGATCAGTAATTGTAACCGTTTTACTTGAACTCTTTAATGTATGCCGCGGTTGGTTAAACGGAGACCATACAGTAGATGTATAGTTATACTTAACAAATGTTAATGAAAGTAGTTTCAGTATACAACATTATTCTTGGTATAGTACAAACTTGAAAGTAGTTTGCTCAGAATAAGTAACGCAATCCAATGGGGTAGTTTTTATACCATGTTATATTTTTCAATTAATTAATTAATCAAAAATTAATTATCAATTATCATTAATAATTCTAACAGTCCAATTTCTGTTTACAATAAGATGTAAAATGTAATCATCACTTATTTTGTAATGATAACAATGGATAAGGATGGATATTTGGGACGCAATGAGCACGATAGCGGCAAAGAACATAAGACAACTAAAATGGTTTATAACTCTTCTAGTTTTCAAACGGCTATTACAGTACCCTGAATCAAGGCCCAAAATCGAGGTGAGTTTGAAAATTTGTTAGAGAATTAGGACCCTAACTCTTAGTACACCTCTCTTTTTAAGGGTTTAGGGTCTCTGATTTAGTTTAGTGTAATGAGCGCGTCAATATTTTTATTTTCTTTTTTTATATGATTTCCAGAAGTAAAAATCTTGTTGGGGTGTCTGAGCTTTGTACTATACTAAAAATAATCTTGTATAAGATAGAATATTAGGCACCAACCTGTTAAAGTGCAAGTAAATACATCAAAATCCGGAAGAAATTAACAACCATGATTAGGTATAACCAGGTACAGGCGCGGATCCAAAGGGTGGGGGCGGCAACAGCAGCAGTTGCCCCCCCCCCCATACTCGACTGAATTTCCTTTTTTTGGGGAATTTTGACTACACTATACCGATGTGTTTTGTTTGACAGACTATTATCCCCCCCTCCCGCTCAGCTGTGGTGGCTGGTACACCGGTGTTGAATCAAAGGTAAGGTACAATACCATTAATTTACCCGACACATGTTTCGTTCGAATTACACTGGTCGTGGACTGTGGTCACTGGTCGACTGATAGCAGATACCTATTATTATTAAAAACCAGTTGACCCGCGCAACTACGTCTATTTAGTTTATTCCCGTTTTTGCAACCTTTTTCATTGATGCTCTGCTCCTATTGGTTGTAGCGTGATGTTTTGTAGCTTATAGCCTTCCTCGATTAATGTGATATCCAACACTAAAAGAATGTTCCAATTCGATTATGTAGTTCCTGAGATTATCGCGTTTAACAAAACAAATAAATAAACAAAGTCTTTAGCTTTATAATATTACTATAGATTAGTTCTGTTCTTCGACAAGTTCCAGCCCATGGAAATAGCCGGGTTTTGAAAAGGCTTCAGCACTGTAGACCACATTCACTGTTCCACAGATTGTTAAGAAAACCGAAGAGTACAATCAGCCGCTGTGTATGGCTTCTGTAGACTACGAGAAAGTCTTCGACTCCATCGAAACTTTGGAGGCTCTGGATGCTCTGCAATGATGTCATATAAACTGGCGATATAGCGAGGTGCTGAGATGCCTGTATGACATCGCCATCATGATCGTCCAGATTCAGGACCACAAGACGCTACGCGGCACTATTAGAGCTGCGTCGAGGTGGGGGATCTCATATCCCCGAAACTCTTCACCAACGCTCTCGAATACGCCTTCATGACACTGGACTAGACAGGGCATAAATGTAAACGGTGAGTACATCTCGCACCTTCGATTTGCCGAAGACATCGTCATACTTAGTAGCGGAGTCGTTGGAGCAGCTTAGGGAGATGCTGCACAGCTTAAATGGAGCCTCTAGACGCGCTCGCATGAATTTGGAAAAAATCATGTTTAATGAACATGTCATGCCGAGACCAATTTATGTCGTATGATCGATGCTCGAAGTTGTTCAAGAATACCTAGGGCAGGTTATTCAGCTTGGTAGAAAATACTTCGAGAAAGAAGTCGACAGGAGGATCTGATTGGGGTGGGCAGTGTTTAGCAATTATCGTCGAGTCATCTCTTCGCTTCAAGGTCAAAAAGGTATCTATATATATCTCTATCCTAGAGTATATGTTTAGTATAATGGCCGGGTTTACCTTACTAAGCGATATTAGAGTAGGAATACTAAGTGTAGGTATAGTTGGCGCTGCACCTGCACGTCTTCCAATTACCTACTTTTAAGTTTCTGTGGTAAATCTTTGTTCATAGAAGGCGAATGAACCAATGTAAAGAAAATTGTAAAGAGAAGAATGAACAGTCAATAGAATGTCCAAAAATGCTCTAAAAACCAAAATGGCAAAACGGAACCCTTATAGTTTCGCAATGTCCGTCCGTGCGTCCGCAGCTTAGCTCAGAGAGTGTTAGCGCTAGAAGCCTGTAATTTTGCATGAATTACCTACGCCGACAAAGTGAAAGAATAAAATGTGAAAAAACATTTTTTTGAGGGTATTATAGGTTTACGAAGAACTCCTAGTAACATTCAATCTACTAAAAACAAAGACGTAAAAAACTGATACTTATCTACTTAACTAGTGATCTTAGAGCAATTGTTTTCTCTCGATTGAACTGTTCGAATCAAGAATTAATCATTTTATAAGACCAACACTAATACGATCTCAATACAAATGAATGAAACAGGTAATTTCAAAACAGCATTGTTAAAAAAAAAGTATTATGCACTAGCTGACCCACGCAACTTCGTCTGCGTTTAATTTTCCCCGTTTTTGCAACATATTTCATTGCTGCTCCGCTCCTATTGGGTGTAGTGTGTTTTTATATAGCCTATAACCTTCTTCGATAAATGGGCTATCTAACAGTAAAATATTTTTTTAATTCGGACCAGTAGTTCCTGAAATAATATCGTTCAAACAAACAAACAAACTCTTCAGCTTTATAATATTTGTAGATGGTTAAGGACTCTGTGTTTAACATGTTGTTTTTTTTTTAATGGCCAAGGTATCACATCATACTGCCTCATAATCTAATAGATACTGTATTTAACTCATGGGCACCAGTATTGCTCAAGTTCATTAAATATTAATGAAAGCCTAACAAGATCTATTTCGTCTTAACAATAGTTAGTTTAAGGACAACACCCACTTTAGAACATTATCTATTAAAATGGCTTGTTTTTCCTCAAGTCCACGTTAGGACCACCGAGGTTTAACCACGGTCTATAAGTACTTACTATCTACAGATTGGTAGTTAATTACAATGTGTACTCTATAAAATGTAATCTGATCGGAGCAAGCGTTCTGTGTTCCTTTTGGGTCTAAGTGATCCGGTCAATGTTATGACCCGAAAGATGATTTTATTAGGTACCACAAAAAGTAGGACAGGTTCCCAGACTTTTAACATAACGGAACACCCATCAAATACCTTTTATTTTGTAGAATCCAAAGTTCATGGTGGGAGGTAAGGAGGGGGGGGGCTATAATAAATCTAAAGGAAGAAAACTACAAAGAAAATAAACTTGAAACTGGCATCGAGACTTTGTGATTCAAAGACAAAAACTAGAAAAAATATAAACTTGGAACTGGAGCTATAAAAAAAAAATGACCCATAACGCTAAAATCAAATGAAACGAACTCTATTGCCGCGAGCGAAGTAGCTCCAATCCTCTCGAAAAAAAACAAGATTTCTTTTTAATAAAAAAAATGTCAAATTAAACAGCATTAATTAACATTCACGATGGTATATAACTTGTTAGTTACTTGGTATATAATTTGTTCCAATCTAAAGGACGAGATGTATCCAGAAACGTTTGCCATGACCCTCGAATATTGTGTACACATTACAAACATTTTAATTTTAATTCCTCATTAAAATTAAATTTAATCGCACCATTTTGTAATACAATAGATTTATAACAAGATATACAAAATCAGAGAGCGTTAATAACGTTGCAATTAAATTTATAAATACTTAAATGACAGACGGACTAACTTGGTTGAATACCGAACTTACCAAGACGTGCGATATTTTATAATTGGCGGTTTAATAAAGCAAATTTTTTAAAATCCGAGAATTTTCACACAAATACTGGCCTTTAGACTTCGAATGACCGCTTCAGATCAATTATTTGATCAAAAGTATTTTAATTTTAGTATTCATACAACTGGTTCTGGTGAATGTTGGTGCTTATTTTTCGCGTTTGTCGTATGGTTAATCAAATGTTGTTATTAATTGAACTCATAATTGAATGGATTTGATTCCACATTTTATTGTAGGTATTTTATTTACTGTAAAACTCAATGTTTCTCTGTTTGTCCGTTTATGTTCATTTTTCTGAAACCCACTTCTCCGGTTAACAATATGACTAATTAAAATTTTGCAGCAATGCAATTAAATTCACAAATATGTACTTAGTGGTAGCCTAGTGGACAAGGCATCGGATTCGTAATCGAGTGGTCGCAGGTTCGAATCCTACCTATTATACCTACTACAGACATGAACCCATTCCAGTAATTTAGCTTATCTGAAGGGGTTAACAAGATACTTCTTCGCTTGTTTCGCCCACCGTGGGGCTTATAACTCCTATAAGTTTCGTATTTTATGTTGTTTAGCACATGTAAATGTAGTAACTGCAGAATGTAAAGCATTCCGGACTAACCATAGTAGTTTTTGCCCAGGGCTCGGAAACCGGTTAAATTTCCAAACCGGTTTTGGTCATTGACCCCGAACCGAAATGAATTCAGGTTAAGGTTATCTTTACCGGTTATTTACCGGTTAAAGTGGGAAACCGGTTTTTCACAAATTCCGATACTGTTCAGCGAAATAAACCGGTTAATTTGAGTTTCAAGGACATAAGTGAGTACGCGTATCTGTATTAATTTTTTGAACCGAGTGTTTCGTCTGTTTAGTCAACGTTCAGATTCGCAGAGTATTTTGTATATGTTTACATTTGTATAGTTAAACATTTACGTTTGCGCATTGAATCATAATAATAATTGAGTGAAATTGTGAATATCAGTAGTTACATTTCTTAACATACGAAAATGCTATAAATTCTTATCAACGAATGAAGTCTTACCGGATAGTCAACCGCTTTTTCTTGGTGTTGCCGAAAATATACTTTCTGATACAGATGATACTAAGTAAACATACAGTGAAATAAAGTAAAACAATTGAATTAAATCTAAAAAGTAACATATCTATACTAATATTAAAAAGCTGAAGAGTTTGTTTGTTTTAACGCGGCAATCTCAGGAACTACTAGTTCGTTTTTTTTTTATAATTAAGTATCTATTACAATACTTTATATAGATTACAATCTGGCCCTAAAGACTAATGAGTAATTTAATTATGACCTAAATTGCTATAAGGACTTAAATCTAAGAATGTGTCCAATAACACTTATCTTATTGTCTCTATTACATATGTGAAGTCATTTTGTTCATGTGTTCTTTTACGTTGCACTTACACTACATTTAATATGTCACTGTTACACTCCACTAATTCAAACGGCTTCAGCCGTTTCAATCTTCTTTTTAACTCAGTGGTATCAAGGAGCTGGATTACCTCGACGTTCACGTGTTGTTGAAGCCTGCTTTGATGTGCTTCAGCAATTTTTTGTATAACTGTCTCTATGTCATCCATTTTAAGGTCCCGGTGGAGATCACAGTTTCTTAAGTACCAAGGGGCGTTGACAATATTGAGCACTTTGTTCTGGAATCTTTGTATTATTTGTCGATTGCACTGAGCGGTACAGCCCCAAAGCTGTATACCATAAGTCCATACTGGCATTCACACCTGTTTATATAGCAGGACTTTGTAGTATACTGAGAGGGAAGAGTGTCTTCCCAGTAGCCAGTACTTCTTCTGGTAGCGTAGGGATAGCTCTTCTCTTTTTTTCTTGACATGTGCTTTCCAGCGTAACTTTGCGTCAAGCGTCATACCGAGGTACTTAGCTGTATTCGAGTAGGGTATTGGTTGGTATAAGCACCGGGCAGTATTGACCTTTTTTATTTGTGAAGTCAACGTGGACTTACTCTCATTAGGTTTTATTCTCCATTTTGTCGTCCACTCTAAGACTTGGTTGATGGCTACTTGAACCTTTTCTACTGATTCGTTGTGGGTATTTCCTACTTCTATGATGGCTGTATCGTCAGCAAAGGTTGCAATAGCATTATTTTCGAGCTCTGGAATATCACGGGTGTATAAAAGGTACAGGACCGGACCTAGAACACTGCCTTGTGGAATTCCAGCTTTTATTTCTTTATTTTTAGAACAAACATCCTCTTGGCGTATTCGAAATGCTCTACTAGAAATGTAAGATTCTAGGACAGTAGCAAATTGATCTGGTAACATTGTTTTCAGTTTATATAGCAAGCCTTCATGCCAGACTTTATCAAAAGCTTGTGCCACATCGAGTACTATAACGTAAGGTAGGATGGCCCCTAGCCAGGTCCGACGACCTAAATAAGGTGGCTGGGATGGACTGGATGCGGAAGGCAGAGGACCGGCTGTTGTGGCAAAAATTAGGAGATGCCTATGTCCAGTACTTGCGAGCTATACCGGTAACTTTAGTTCTTTGTCGGATGACCTTATTGCGAGTTTTATCCTCCCAAGCATACGTCGCTCCATAGCCCGCTGCACAATTTTGTTTTTTTTTTGGATTAACTCAACCGTAATAAATGACTTGGCACCGTAGGTCATAACAGGTAGGACGCACTGGTTACGTTGATCCTTCAGGCATTGCGGTTAAGGCGGAGTGAAAACTCGACGAAGTTTGCTAAACGCTACCCAACCCAATTGAATCCTTCTATCGACTTCTTGTTCGAAGTTGCTTTTACCAAACTGGAAACAATTCAAAGTCACGTTAAAGTAACCTACGGCCGAGACCCACACATCTAGAGGCTCCATTTAGGCTGTGCAGCATTTCGCTGAGCTGCTCCAGCGACTGCGCTACTACGACAATATGGTCGGTAAACCGAAGGTGTGAGATTTACTCACGGTTTATGTTTATGAAATATCCAGTCCAATCAAGTGTCTTGAAGATGTCTTCGAGAGCGTAGGTGAACAGTTTCGGGGATATGACGCTCTATTGAATTCGTCTTGCAGTCATGTATGGATGTGGTCCACGGTATTGAAGCCTTTTCGAAACCCGGCTTGTTCCGGGGGCTGGAACTCGTCGAGTTTTCTAGAGAGGCGATTGGTGATCACTCTCGAGAACAACTTGTAGACGTGGCTCAGGTATGAGATAGGTCTGTAGTTCTTCAGCAAGGGGTTATAATTTTTTTAATAACAGAGCCACGCACTCCCGCTACACGTTTGTGTTAAGCCTTGGTGGATGACGGAGTTAAAGAGATTTGCTAGCTCTTTCAGGACTGGGGTCCCACCTGCTCTCAAAAGCTCTGTAGTGATTCTGTCATCACAGGGCACTTTGTCATTCTTAAGTTGCTCGAAAACTGCCCCGACCTCGCCCTGATCGACATCCGATATGCCCTCGGTATAGTGGCACGTGAGTGGGGTTCTGTGATCAACGACGCTAAGTCCCATAGGTTTAGCCATCCGTGATGCATACATGTCCATAAAAACTCTCGATTTCCCCAATTATCTCCAGCCTTGAGGTTTTACCACTCACTGTATTTAGTATTGTCAGACAGGGTCTGCCTAGCTGCTGTGAGAAAACTTAAGTGCCTCTATTTCGATCGATCGCCGTCTCAATGTTGCGAGTGCTGTAGCGTAGGTGGTCAGGTCATGTCAGCTTCCTGATCTTCAGGTTTATGGCTCTCATATCTGACAAAGACATCTGCGTGTCTCGTCTTACCCTCATTAGTTCAAGGATCTCGAGTGAGAGTTCGGACTCCCTTTTTTCGCGTTTTCCGGGAAACAACTTCCGAGATACATCCTGTAGCGTTTTGACCAGTGTCGGTTTTCTCGTTTGTGTTTCCAGCGATGCGAAACGGTTTTGAACTTTTCAGGACATGAGGCTATCTGGGGGGCAGTAGGTCGGAGAATATAGGCCTCATTATTTGGAGTCTTTTGACCTTGAAGCTAATAATTAGAGACCCTCGAACCAATATGTGATCGCTGCCAGTATTGAGCCTGTTGATCACCGAGACGTCTCTAATTATTTGCAGCTTGTCCGTAATGATGAAATCTATCTAGTTTCTTATTACACCATCTGGGCTTTGCCATGTCTACTTTCTGTGAGGCTTCTTTTTAAAGAAAGAATTCATTAAGAAAAGCTCCGACGACTGTAGAAAATTAACGAGCATTTGGGTCCTGTGATTTCTGCGCCCTACGCAGTTAGGTCCAATTTTCGTTTCGCCGCGTTTTTGTACTCCCACATTAGCATTGAAATCTCCCATAACAACGTTGTAGTGAGCTTTTGTATCCTTTCATCATCGTCCACTTTAACGGATTCGTCTGTAGACGCAACAGTAGATATATTAAATGATTCATGTCTCACAAAATTTTGTATTTAGTGATACGTATGTAAGTTCCGCTGGCCAAGTGTAATGTAGTGACCATGTAATAATTCAAAACTTTATTTCGTAATTGGTTAGCATTTCTAAAGAAGTTCTAAGCTTATTAATTCGTAAACTTTCACGATTTGTACACATTATGGAGTTTTATAAGCTGCGGGTCTTAATCGCGTATATATTCAATAATGAACTGATTGAACTACACGAACCACAGATCCTCTCCACTGACCGTCACTACTACTCCCGCATGGCGCGGGCAGAGGTTAAAATAAAAAAAACACGTCAATTTCAACCTAGAAGATGGATATCGTTTCTTAATATCGTAAAATCCCGCGATGATTAAGTGTACACACCGTCGAAACAAATATTACACGCCAGTGTGCCGATGTCGTTAGTGTTGTGTGTCGAAGTACCGACAGTTTCGTAATAGTGAGTGATAAAAATCAAGCGAGGGTAGTTTCCAGAACCCGCGCTTTACGGAGGCGTGCGTGGTGATTACAACCTTTCATCAAAAATTTCGATTTATTGGTCTCTTAATTTTAAGCGAACATAGATTAAATCTTATTTTATTTTCTTTTTCCCATGATGAATATACACACAATTAATATAACTAACCTACACTAAATAACGGCCGCACGCTTGTAGTTTTGCAGGGAACATGATTTAAGAGCGTTTACGCCTAGCACGCGATGTTAAGTTTAGGTAATTCAAACCCACACAGAAGACGCCCAACAGGAGTGTGACTGTGTGAGTAGCGCTGGCGCGTTCCCTTGCGCTATAATCAAACTAACCCATTTTGATCCGTTGAAGTGAAAGTGTTTTTTGGCGATCGAGGGTAAGCAACTTCCTTTCATTGAGAGGAATGGAAGTGTCTTTGCTCAGATTGAGGATCTTTCCACAGTAGTTCCGGAGTAGATGATTCGTGCATTCGATTTTATTAACTTGATAATTGTGATATGGTCTACTTTCTAATATTTTTTTAAATGTGCTCGCATCACCGTCTGCAATCAGCGTACCGTATATAAGGTTTTGTCTTACAACAGATGTCTTAAAACCTTCGACTATGACAGATTGTTCCATACTGGTAGAAGATCCAATATGATTTTTATGGCACTCATGGTTTGCAGGAGGCTCACCTTTGACTGCTGCCCGGGCGCAAACTATACAGTATTTATTTTTCACGTCCATGTATAGAACTTTTCCAGTTTTTAAACCAATAATAGCTGCGACACCCGACGAAGCAGAATAGTTGGTTTTGTAAGATCTTTTTGACCAACAGCAGTCCGCTATAACAGTGACAATGGGTATATCGTCTTTTACCTCACCACACGTAATAGCTTCAGCAGCTTCTTCCTTAGCAGCCTCTTGCATACTCTCTTCAGCTGCTGCTTTCCACCATTTTGCTCCTTCGTCATGACATTTAGCATATAAATTTTGTGCAAGTATTGGCAAATCTATGGAAGCCAACAATTCATTTAAATTTGATCTGCCAAACCCAGTCATCAAAGCTCCAGTAACAGCGCCATGGTTTACATCCATACTAGAATTTGAACTGTTAGAACTGAAGAGTTGAAGCTCTAAATTACACATGTTGCATTTCATAGTAAACGTTGATTGCAAGCCTTTCTTATGCTCCTTCAACATTTGTAAATTATCAATAGTACAACCCATTTCTCTATTATGGTTATTGATTATTTTCATTTGGTCCCAAAAATATTGAAATTCAATTATTCTACGGCCCTCAATAACCGTATTTATTTCGAGTGGAATTTCCGCCTCGATAGCCTGCAAATTAAAACAAGAATTTAAACTACATTCTTATTGTTTTTTATGTTCAGGTAAACATTAGCATAAAATAGTAAAAGGAGTATGACAGAAAATAGTATAGTATCTAGTAGTCTGATTTTAACTTACCATATTCGGTATTTCCATGTTTTCAGATGAGGAGACTGGTATAGGATTCTGAAAACATAATTTATTTGAAATAGTCTGTGATAGCGTAGAACATGACAGAAAAAAATACTGCTTTTAAAATAACGTTCATAGTACCTCTTCTTTATTTTGATCATACTCAACTATTTCCATTATTCCTTCATCACTTGAGTTTTTTTTACATTGCCTGAATTGAAACCATAAACCAATAAGCACACAATCTTGTTATTTGCAAGCGTTAGTATCATGCAGTAATTAAATAAAAGAAAATAAAGAAAATGAAACATGCATAACATAGGATGAAATAACATCAACATTTTTAAATAAAATTGCGTAGTATGTTTATCTCATGAAGGTTCATCGTGTGAAATGTATGACATCTGAATACAGTTCAAATTGCCATGTTTAACGGGCCTTTCTGAAATAACACCTGGCATATGTGGACTAATAGTAAAAAGTCCCACTAAACACTTGATGAACAAATTTGATATACCCAGTGTCACTCTCACAGTAAATAACAATCTAACGACACTCAAGCTAAAATCCATCGAGCCGTTCAGGCCGCATAGCATGCCTAATAATTATATGTACATACATACAAATTTACATACATTTTCTCAAAAACATAACCCTTATTCTGGCGCAGTTGAGTAATTATGGTATAAGAATGCGAGAATGCGAAAAGTGTATATTTTAATTTAGCGAAGCTAGAGCATATATACCAACCTTTTAGCTCTTGCCTTTTCCAAGTTTGCTAAATTTTTTCGTTTTCTTTTCTTCGCTAAAAATAACTTTGTTTTATTTCCCATTACGTCTGAAATATAATTTGTTGTCACTAAAAATATTGTCTGCCATAAAAAATAATCATACAATATTTTACTTACCAAGTACCAAAATTGTGGATTATGCTATAAATGTCCACTATCCTTATACGCACGGCAAAGGTCAACACAGGTCAATCAGAGCGCCGAGCGATACGTCCTCACTCTAGAAAGCCACGCGGCGGACTGATTTGAATTTATTTGCGCGCAACGTTTTATAATAGTTTTCAAATATTTGTAGATAAATAATTATAATAAATTAATTAAAAATTTTAATTAGGTATTTTAAAACAGATGTTCTTCTTAGATGTAAAACTATTTTTATATAGAATTAAATGAGGTATATCGGTGAAAAAACCTTTTAAATTTCTTAATATTTCACATTGTTTGAATTTTAATTTCTTGTTGTAAGATACCTAAATCGTAAAATCTTTTTAGCAACTATTTTCCTAAGGATCTTATCGATTGGTTATTATTTTTTTGTAATTAATTTTGTCAGTAGTTTCATATATTTTCAGCTTCGAAAATGATGCTGAAAGGGAATTATGAAAACCTCTGTTAAGATATCATCATAGAATGCACAAATACGGTATTTATTGAAATATTTTCTCTACTAACTATTGAGACAACGAAATTTCCTAAAGTTATTAGTAATTAACATATTTGTAAGATATGTGGTTCACGATATTAACAGGTTTGAAAAGTTTTGTTTCTGAGTCAAACTGCGCATGAACGGCGTACACGCTCTTAACACGACGCACGACGACGGTCTAACCCATACATGTGGGAAAGAAAAAGTACTAAGTTTCAATGACGTGAGGTCGAGACCGAACGACCGTGCCTTGCGTCACGCGAATTTAACCGGTTAATTCAGCTCACATTATCGGTTAGCATTACGCTCTCTGTTTTAACCGGTAATCAAAATTATTTCGTTATGATTACCGGTATCTTGATTAACCGGTTAATCGATGAGCACACCTTAAACCGGTTTTATTAACAATAATAACCGCTATTTATAAACCGGTTCCGAGCCCTGAGTTTTTGCATTGCTATTTTATACTTACGTAGACGTAAAATTTACGCAAACGAAGTTGCACGGGTCAGCTAGTTTAGCTGACTCGCACAACTTCGTCTACGTAAATTTTACCCGTTTTTACAACATTTTTCATTGCTACTTCGCTCATATTAGTCGCAGCATAGTATTGTATAGCCTATAGCCTTCCACGATAAATGGGCTATCCAACTGAAAAAAAAATCAATTCGGACCATTAGTTAGTGAGATTATCGCGTTCAAACAAAGAAACAAACTCTTCAGCTTTATATTTTATATTAGGTTTATAATATGTGAAGAAGTAGTTACTTATTAGGTAATGAAAATAAAACAACAATAAATTGCACACGTCTGGCACTGGTGGCCATATTTAAACCTACAGATCTTTATGATCTATCTTCCTACTTTGAAAGTACGATTACAAGAGTATTATTCTAAACAGTAGATACAGTGCAATCAATGTTTCCTACCGCCTAAGGCAATACAAAATGTCAGTAGTAACTGGCACAGATCGGCTCCGACGCCTGTTACTTATCACTTATCTTTAAATCCATTTGTAATGATCGAACAAGTGTTGATACCACTACACTGTTTCTTACAATCTAGTTAGTTTGTTTACATATTGGTATAGACAGCTAAAGGAGTTCAACATGTCTAAATTTTTATAAGAAAATCCAGCACAAATATCTACATTATAGGTACTGTGTGGCGATTTAGTCAGTAAAATCTCCTCGGGAGGGATTTACACGTTGACGTAGAGAACAGGGCAATATATTATATATTTATTATTATTTTTTTTTTTTTGGGACAACTCACACAACGCTATCTGATCCCAAACTAAGCAGAGCTTGTTCTATGGAAACTAGACAACTGATTAACATACTTATATATTTTTAAATACATACATATTATAGATAAATAACACCCAGACACAGAATAAACCATTGTGCTCATCACACAAAGTTTTATCATGGGTGGGGATCGAACCCACGACCTCTTGCGTAGCAGTCGGATACACTCCCACCGTGCCACAGAGGCAGTCAAACTGCGCCATAACCTCACAAAATTGACCACCTCTAGAAAGAGACAACGTTAATTTGTGGATAATACCTGTGGCCGCACGAGTTTTTCTCTCTTTCACGCTTTTTAATTGAAAGGAATGGCGCAGTCCTAGTCTATTCGTCAATGGGTACACATCACGATACTATACCGAAGTCAATAAAAAATATAAGCCTATTTTTTTTAACCTGTTGTTAGGACATTGACTCCGCGCGTAGTCTTGGATTAGAATCATAATTAAAAATAAGTATTATTAATTGTTTTCTAGATTTCAGGGTCCTTATTCACTATCTTTTTTTTCGTTTCCGCGGCAAGCCCTCGCGACGTTTCAAAATCTTGTCAATAGAGACCTGCGCTTAGAAATGCATCAACGCGCATGAGTTGTGGACATCTTTGAGCGCACTGCGCATGAGCCAGTACGCGCGGGCTTGCCTAGAAAACGAAAAAAATTTATTGTGAATAAGGTACCCAGTACAGTATATTGGTCTGATTAGGAATAAATAATAGTAATGTCAGGAAGAACTCTGACAGAAACTGTAGAAATAACAAAATTATGTTACCTAAAAAATCACCCCAATTTTATGACAAAAGTATATTTTTGACAAAATGGCTGAATGGATTTTAAATAAATTAAGAAAAAAAATGTCTCAATTAAACTAATTAGCTAATATAAAACCAGATCCAAACCCGGCCATTTGTTTCTGCGCTACGATCGCACAGACATATACACATGCAAACTTATAACACCCCTCCTTTTGTGTCGGGGGTTTGCAAAACGGTAAACGCCATAGTTTGTGGTATTCGGTTTGTAGTTTCGGTGGTTTGAACTTAAACATATAGCTGACTCTATACAGAATGATTTTTAATATAACTTTGGAATATCATTGTTTTTAAACTTTCGCGATTTTTATACATATTAGATATATTTCGGGACTTAATCGCGTGAATTATATAAAGGTACGAACCTTTTATTTACCCGACGTTTCGATCGAATTGCACCGATCGTGGTCACGGGTCGACTGATGACAGCTTAGCTATGTCTACGTGAGACGCGGGGTTTTTCAACTACCCTCGCCTGGTCTTGATAATTTTGATAATTTGTACTATCGGTACTTCTACACACTACACTTACAACGTCTTTACACTAAGGCGCGGTGTCGTAACGACACCGCGCCTTAGTGCATTACGATTGCATTTGCTGATAACAGGGTTCCAAGATGGTGAGAGATGGTATTCATCTTCTCTAAATAATTCACGCGATTAAATCCCAAAATATATCTAATTTGGAATATCAGTTTTGAAAAATATAACCTTATGTGTACCCTCAGGTTTAGGGCCTAAACTTTATATTAAACAACAATTTTGCTCCAGTAACATCATTGACAATACAAAAAATAAAAAGTGAAAGTATAAGGAAAAGAACCAAGATAACAGATGCCTTGGAACATGCTTTAAAGTAAAAGTGGCAGGGGGCAGGGCACGTCTGCCGATTGAAGGATGAAAGATGGACACTGAAATTGACAACATGGAAGGGGCCTCGTAAACTTGTAATACCTTTTAATTTCACTATAATATATACTACTACCGTGAATTTTTTCACATACCCAACATCAACCATTTAGCAGGCAGGGGGGGGGGGGGACTTTCTCAGAGGGAAGGTCGATGTCCCAGTAGTGGGTGTGTGCGACTAATATAATACTGTTAAAAATAAAGCATTGCATGACTTTCATATTTTAACTTTATGTTACAGTTGACATATAGGTACTTAAAAGATGTGAGGTAAGTAATTTCATCACCAAGCAAATAAATCAACAAAATTTTTCATGGCTTAGTCATATCTTGGTTTTCATGCCTAGTCAAACATTTTTAACACAATTTTATGATAATGTGTATCAGGTTACAGTTAAGGGCGCCCGCAAACAGGCTGTTCGATACCGCCACTAGTGGCTAACGAGTGGCGACAGACGCTCGTCTGGAGGCTTTCTTACATGAAGAATACAATGTAGCATTTCATATGTATTTTTTACTTTAATTAGTGTCTGTCACATACTAGCATCATTCTAAAAAAGGCTTAAGGACACTTTGTTAAAATTGTTATGAATTTTAAGCAGTAGTGCAAAGTGCTATTTAAAAAATAATTACGACAGATAAAATCATATTAAACAATGAGTTTTAAAGATATGCGTTATTTTCTTTACTATCAAATTGGCCATGGCCTGCGTGGTCACACATCGGTTAGCGAGCACTATTACAGGGAGCCGGCATATTTATCTATCTATCAAATTTTTGACAAGAACCACGATACGGTGCAGATGTGGGGTCTATAAGACTTCTTATAGGCGAAGCCTTATAGAAGAGTCCAGGTCTATAAGACTTCTTATAGACCTGGACTCTGCGTCGTCTATTTCAAGTATGAAGTAAATATTGACTACAAAGCGTGAAAGAGAAAAAAAACTCATGCGGCCTTATCTCTTTCTAGTTTTTTTTTGTTGGTCCGTGTCACAAGCTATGCAGGACTGGATGAATTTTATTATACACCGCGTGCAAATTTATAGGTTATGGTCATGATAGGCCGCGGTTTTTATTGTTAAATTTTATGACACAAGGAAACTAATACAAGCGGCCTAATGTGCGTTTTTTTCCGCTACTAATTTTTACTCTTAATGTTAATTAAGAGGTTTTGTGGTTACTGCGCGCGTTTATACCTAATATTATTTTGTTTATTGAAAAGTCATTAAAGTACAGTTCAGTTGATAAATTATAGTGTTTCATCAATAAATGGCACCCTCGAAGATCTAATCACTAGTAAGTTTTTAAATAATTGAGGTTATAAAAAGATGGATAAACAATTAATTTTTTTTTTAATCGCTTATGATTTGTGGTATGTCATGCATGTTTTTTAGTTTTTAACCTCTATTTTTTTTAAATTTGAATTTTTAGTTTAACTCATAGAAGTTTCACTTTGGTCATTAAGAAATATAAAAATATTAGGTTTGTCCGCAAAGTAGCGTTGTCGCTTTCTAGAGAGTGGTCAATTTTGTGAGGTTATGGCGCAGTCCAGGTTTATAAGTCAATGGCAAAGCCTCATAACAATATTATTGCAATATTGTTTTATTTACGTTGAAAAAAATATTTTTTTGTAAAAGGTAAGGTTGGCTGCCGCAACATACAGTATCGTATCTGCGGAAAGCATACTTTACAGGAGTGCAATTTAAATTTCATTTTGACCTACAACGGTGACTAATAATTATATAATAACAGTTACGCATATGAAGTGAATTCCTTTTTCTCCTTTGTTTTCTACCTATTGATATGTACATTATTTAATGTAGGTTTCGAGATATTTCACATGTGGTAGTTTCGGTAGTATTCAAGGTTTAGAAGAGATAAAAAAGTATCGAATGTGGTAGTTTCCATATTGTTCAAGGTTTAAAAAAGATCACAAAGTACCGAATGTGGTAGTTACGGTCCTATTTTCTATAATTTCCTTTTTATACGTTTATCTGCTGGGTAACAATATCGAACGTAACATATTCGATCATGTTTGCCATTTAAACTGAGCAGTGTCGATTTTATTAGATTGAAAACTCGATCAAATAATTATATATTTAATCGATCCTGACAGACCTGGCTGGTGAGTAGCAGGGCTAAATAAACTCCTATATTTCTAAAAGCATTATTTTTTTTCCACAAAATATGTGTGAAGCAATAAGCAATTTTTATATATTGTAGATTAATGTTTAAATAATAAAAATAAGCCAGACGATTTAGTCGGGGTTTTAACATTGTGCGGGGGGCAATTGCGCCTGTGCCTCCTAATCGCCCCCCCCCCTTGTATTTGCGTCTGGATCAGTGAGTACGGACCCAAGCTGTCGACCCTGCATCGCGGCATGGCGGTTGCAAGCGGCTTGTATGCAGGAGCCCTTAATGCAAAGCATTGAGTCGCCATAAATCTGTCGCAACATGGCGCCCGGCGGTCTTGTGCGTCGGCGCCTGCGCACGTCGTGTAATGTCACGTGGCTGGCGAAATATCGAGAAACTACTTACTTGTTTACGTGAATACGAAGCTTTGTAATTTTAAACACTGAATATTTGGGTCATGATTGATTATTTTATTGTCAAATGAATTTGTTTGTTGCAAGTTATTTTAGTGAATTTTTAATTATAACTATAAATAGGTATTAAGTCAAAAAGCATATTTATTAAACTGAGCTCACGAAGATGCGAAATTAGATGCACAGTCCGCAAATTTTAATGAAACTACACAATTATCCCTGTTTGTTTCGCTAATTCCATGATGATTGACCGGACTTGTCATTTCCTAACAAAAAAATTGTTTGTAGAACGAACAAATTTTTTTTAGGAAATAGCTATTTTTTTTAATAATATTTACAAATAATAAGCCAAAATACATATTATTTAACTAGGTCTACGAAACTACGAAATTAGATGGTCATAAACTTAGTCATGCACAATTCGCAGTAACAATTTAAATACAACTAAACAAATATCCCAATTTTATTGCCTAATTTCATGACGGGACTTGTCTTTTTTCAATGGATAATCCTTCGAATACTAAGTAACGTGTCACACAGACAAGAAACAAGCGGGTATCGAAATCGAACAACAATCGAATTTTAAAAATAGCCATCTTTCAAAAGTAACTGTTAGATGAACAAAGAACTACACTGATCATAATTCATATTTCTAATAAACTCGGCGGCCTATTTCTCTTCTATGAGCCAGTAACTCCTCGCAGACAACATCAGTGTGTGTTGGTTCGTGAAAGCCGGCCGGCCGCAGGACACAAATCATGGCCAGGTACGCCCCACTGTTACACAACTACGGAGCTAGGAAACTGGTCTGCGGACTGCGGTATAAAAAGTTTTATTTTATATAGGTACTCTTGAAGAACGAGTTCTCATGGTACTGATTGGTTTATTATCTCTGGAGCAGTCGTAACTTGGTGTAGATCAGCTGAACTTGAAGTAGTAAGTAATTTTTTCTATCATTAACATAAGGTATAGGTATTTATATTATAGTCTATTTCAGGCAAATAAATATAGGTAAACACGGAACTTATATGTCAACAATTGCCGAGGATATAATTTGTCATCTCAGCTATTTTATTCACTGCTGTAGTTTTTTTATGACCATAAAAATCCCTGTTGAAAGGAGTCTTCTTCTTTTCTAATACTACAATAGCACAATGATAATAGGTATTGGCCTTTAAAAAGAGCTGCCGCGCGCCCGTCCCCCTGTTAATATTTTTTAAAAGAGCCAGATTAGAGTATTAAGCCGGATTTCGGATTATGGACCTACCTTTTAGAAGAATGATAGACATGACTCTATTAAAAAAAAAAAAAAAAAATTGATCAGTCCTCTGCTAGACATACCTAGGCCTAAATGTTGATAAACTTTCGCGATTTGTACACATTATAAAATTATATAATACTTAATCGCGTTAATAATTTAAGATAAAATACCTTATTTATTGCCCGACGTTTCGACCGTATTGCAACGGCCGTGGTCACGGGTAGAGTCTACCCATGACCACGGCCCCATTTGCGCAACGACACCCGGTCCTCCGTCTTCTTCTCTCATCGTCTCGGTCGGTTCGGTCTCGTCATCTTTCCTTCTGACTAAGTGTCGTAGGACGACACTTATTACTACATAAGTAAACTCGATTGTGTTTTCTATTATATTTAGTTTCACTATTTTCGTACATCTTTACTTCGCCCACAATCCTAAAATGGAGGTCGAGGGATGCTCATAGAACAATTTGCATGGTGTAACACCGCTAGTGGCGAAAGTGAATGGCTTCTATGCCTCGTTGTTGATAGTTTATTGTTAGAATTTCAGTTTGTTATGGTATTAAATGTATCTACTATATTTGCTATATCATCCTCTGATGAGCTTTAGCGGCCTTACTTTACTGTATTGAGTACATGTTATGACCGATTTCGGTTAAATAGTTAATCTCATCAGATTGTATAGTGCACAAGTGTATGCGCTGACACAAATCACTTTCCCTTATTCTCATAGTCAAACACGTCAGGAGAAAGATTAGGTGCAGGACCAACGGTTTTAAGTGCTCTTCTAGGCATAGAAGAGTGTGATGTTTATCAATAACGATCACCGATCCATGGTCGATGCGACAGTGGAAACATGTTGTTGATTTCTCAATCTGTTTGGCCACTACTGAGTCACGGATCACTATAAGTCATGTCGTCATTAACGCTTAATCTGTGAACTCTGTTGGTCGATTTCAATCAGGTCAGGTCTGAAAACGCGCAGTTCACTCTTTTCTTAGAACTTTAATACCTATACAAGGTTATTTATGATATAGTGCAAACCTTAAATTGTACTAAGCAAAAACCAAAAATTGTACAAAGACACATTCATTAAATACAAAGAAACAAATCAGCTGCATGATCTAACAATAAACATTTGATTTCCCAAAATAATAAGTATACCTAGATATAATTAAGTTGTTATGTTTGATACGAATATTAATACATAGAGTCCATTTCAAATGTGAAATTACCACTCAAATAAGATATAATATTCGTGACTAATCTTGTCATTATATCGACATGTCTTTGATTTGAATTTCCTAAGGAAGTATTTCTGAATGGATAAATTATATTATCAGATGTTAATTGAGTTGGGAATACGATCCTACAATCTCGCTTCGTTGATGGTGATTTAAAGCAATTCTATGATGCTATCTGTATATGTATGAGGTGAAACCTGGACAAGGTTGATTTAAAAGGGTAGAAAGGAAGAAAATCAGCCAATCAAGTCCAGTAAAAAGTGTAGCTAAGATAAGTGAAGGACAGATACATTTATTTGAATTAACTTGGATGATTCCCGCGGCTTTAATTTGGATTTTGACTGAATTTTAAAATTCCCGTTTGATGTGAATTTTGAAAATCTGTTCTTAACGGACGCCAAGTATTTAACCCATAGTCTCTTGTAAACCTCTTAAAGCATCATTTATCTCCCCTATCATCATCATCATCATCATCATCAGCCTATCGCAGTCCACTGCTGGACATAGGCCTCTCCAATTGCACGCCACTTTGTTCTATCCTCGGCTTCTCGCATCCAGCTCCTGCCAGCCGTTTTACGTAGATCTCCCCTATACAATAAGGTAAAAAAATCCAGAAAAAGGCAAGTAAATATTTATTCATAATACCTATAACTTTAGAAAAAATATTCCTATCTTAAATATTACCATTCCCATGCCATTTTTAGTCTGCACTAGTCTCCATCAGACACATAATTTTGAACTCGTTTAGGATTTTGCCTACACTTATGAACTAAAAAATAATCCACGAATAGCGTATCTATAGAACAAATTGGTCAATTTTATTGGTAATTTTAGAATATCTACCAGGTAGAATGGACTGTTACTGCCAGTATAGATACAGTTAGATCCACTGATTGACCTGCGTCACCACTTCGTCACGGGCAAAGGACCCATAAATGTACTCAATACCGTCTTAACTCACCTCGATCTAGATCTAATATATAAATCTAGCCAATTATTCGGCCTGTTAGATTCGGGAGATAGCATTTTAAAGCGTGGGAGCGATATTTTGATGTAAATTCTGCGTGAAAACAATAAGAGGCCAAGTTTAGAACGAGGTAATCAAAGCTTGAAAGAGAGCGCTAGGAACCGGAACACGACAGTTATATAGCTCTTCTCTATGTAACGGTCCCACCATTTGCTGTACTTTTTCTTTGTGCTCGACTACCAAACGGTTCAACTATGGTTTCTCATTGTAACTCGATTTTATCTCGATGGGTAAATTGTTATGTGAATTCATTCGGGAAGACGATGATGAATCGATTACTGTCAATAAACCCAGTTGATAAATTTTAAGTAACTAGAGAGTAAAATAATTAGAGCTGTCCTAGACAAGTTTATAAGTGAAGGTAACCTACCTACACTTAGTAACTTGTACGTAGATATAGGGCTCTTTGTGTGTAATATTACATTGGCGGCATACCAAATTAAATATTGTTTCAGTAAAAATGGATTTGTTTTTTCGAATATACTTAATAATAAATTAGCGAAATGTTGAAATTTTGTCAAGTTAAGATAAAAATGGTTTGACACATAAAACCAGCATTGTCCAACCAGTCGGTTCTGTTTTTTTTATCATACCTACTTGGAAAACGTTTAAAATAATATTTCTAAGTAAAATTATTGTATATGCCTGACACTTGAAGAACTTATTGTAAATTTCGTTTCAAAAATTTCTCATCTTTTTACCGCGTATGTGACTTCTAGTCGTAAAGTAATAGATAGGATGGACAGTGGTAAAACTGTGAGTGCATTCACCACAGTGCTGCGTGCTTCTGTAGCATTTTACTTATTTTGGATTATGTTCTACTTAAATTGTGTTGAACTCTGATGACATTTGTTTTTTTTCCTTCCTTTTAAACTCAGAACGTTTTTGCTATACACGGAAGATACTTATTAACAATATTCACACAATAGAATAGGTAGATACTCTTTTTCCGCCTCTGATTGCGTCTCTTGGTGTTTTAACCATTCTTGAAACTTTTGTTCTAAATAATAATGATTAATTCTCTGATTGATTGGTCAAATAATACAAATATCTCAATGTTGTAACTCCTTTTATACTATCGAGTATTTTTAGGAGGGGTATTTTAAAATATAGCTACTGTCTGTAAAATATTTTAGAGCCTCCATTGTTGGAGTACTTTAGTTTACAACATTGTTGTATTGTTTCGATATCACTTCCAGATTTATTTTATATACATAAAGGTGCTAAATGAAATGCAGTATAGAATAAAATACGAAGCATTTGATATCAAGTTATACCCATTATATGACATTGTCAGTTATGATCTGATTAATGAACTAAAACGAAGAGAAGCCAATTCTCTTCGACAAAACCAAGTATTAAGTTATTATAAGTATGCTTACATCAAATAAGGTACTGTAGGGCTCGGGGCAGCTGATACCGGGCTTATAAATCTGTGGTGTATCATGTAATCTGCAATAACCACCGGCACTACGGACGACCGACCGTTACCTGCATAAATGTTGGATAGCACTAAAAATAATTGATGATGCTTTTACTTGAGTGACTTTGTGGTGGCGTGGACATGGCGGAAAATATTATAAAAAAGACGCTAAGTGCTCAAGAACAGATAGCTTTAGCACCGTTAATATTTTGCTAGTTATTGATTGTTTATCAGACTAAAAACACCAGTTGGTCTAAATGTTTGAATAAAAGTGTCTATATGGCAATGACCTGCCTATTACTTACTTTAAGATAAGAAGTTATTTATACTTTGCTTGAAGGATGATGTTTGCATATTTATAGTGTACCGTGATTTAATAAGAAATAAAAATTGTGTCATTTGCCTATTTTAAAAGTAAATCTAACCTAATGTTGTTATGGAGATAAGTAACTGACGAGGTCAGGGAGTTAAGTTGACGATTTATTAGAATAGTGTTGAAGTTGAGAGGAATAATGTTAGTACATAGTATCTATATTTTAATGGACAAATTTCTGTGCTGTAATGGGCTTTGAAGTTATTTGCCATATGCTTAATGAGACAAAGGTAGCATATTATTTTTAAGAGTCGAATGTTGAATATCAAAACCTTTATGCGCCCATTAAGCAATTACGACTCAATTATTGATAAATCGATACTAGAAGTATAAAAACCTAAAATCAGTTTGTGCATACAATGGTAAAAATTCAAGTAACTACATTCATTTTATCGATACACTTCATACTTGGAGAATGTGGACTGCAGCCATTCGTCATCGATGGGGGTAACGCTGATATAATGGACTTCCCATATGTAGCACATCTAGGCATTCATTGCGTAGAATTTGATAAAACCGTAGAAGTATATTGTTGTGGTTCTTCTATTATTAATCAGCATTTAACACTAACAGCTGCTCATTGTCTATTCTACTGTTTAGAACAAAGTCTAATTGTGGTGTCTGTTGGACACGTGGAGACACATAAAGCTGTTATTTCGACCGGCCATAGTTTTGCTATGCATGAAAAGTATTGTCAGAAAACAGCAGATAATGATATTGCACTGGTGAGGGTGAAGACTCCAATAAAATTCAATGAGAAGGTTAACCGTATAGCGCTGATGCCTGACCCACCATATGATCAAGAGGCACGTTTAGCTGGCTGGGGTTTGGTCGATGTGAGTTTTTTCTCTTATTGTTCACGTTAAAGTGGTGGTGGTCCATCAGTCCCAATGGACCTGTGTGGAGGATTGCAGCTCGTATCTTCTTTAAAAAAAGTAGCTGAAATTCTGTAATAGGAAAGGATTTTAGGTTGATTATGTAAAACGGTGTCCTATGGACTACCTGATAGTAAACTGTTACCATATCTTATTGAAAGGTTAAGAACTCTTTTAAACCTGAATACTTTTTTTCTGCGACGATGATACAGTGACCAAACTTACGTGTGCAACATGAATAATAGGGGTGATCCCTTAAGGACACCTCTTTGTAGGATCCTCAAACTGTTATTCCGCACTTCAAAAATGTTATTGTAATGTTTTCAGGAGCAAAGTGAAAAAGAACCAGTAGGACTAATATATACGGAACAACGAGTCTGGAGTCGAAAGGATTGCCTCAAGAAGATTAAGTCTATGCCAAGGGCCACATTCTGTGCCGGAAGCAAGACTCTACGCGGATATCCTGCTGTGTAAACCATTTGATATTTTTGAACATGCAGTGGTGACATCTCAGTCACCTCTGTGTCACCCTACAAGGTATACAATATTCACGGGGTCCGTGAGTCAGTGGCGACCGGTCAGATCGAGAAATTTACTACTTCAAAAAAAACGTAACCACTAAACTAAACGAAAACAGTCATTGTTTTCGAAAATTGTGACACCGCTTCGTGGCTTGAAGTGTACTTTGAGCCGCCGTCGGTTCTGCGCCTAATGTCTGTCTGTTCTTGTCGGATTTCCATCGCCTTGGACTTTGCCATCGTCAGTCGGTATTCAATACTGCAGATGTGCCTTTCTATTAAATATCATACAGAAAACTAGGTATACCTATTTAGGATAGATACTTTACTAATAGTTTAAAATAATGGGTTTTAAACTACATTGCTTTATTTAACCATATCCGTTTATATGTCCCAGGGCAAAATGGCCGTTTTGATAGGTCACGGGAACATCTGTCATTTGTCGTCTGACGTCGGGCCGGGAAGGAAAATGACGCTATATCTTTACAATTACTGTTTGTTTGGTAGTAACATTCAACAAATGGCACATTCCTGGTATTTTTTATGTCTACTAATCACAACTTTAAAACACCACGGCTTAGTTTCACAAATATGACTATTTGGATTATTATTTTTACTTACAGCGGTGATTCAGGCAGCGCATTGGTTGTACGAAACTTTATTCAAATAGGCATTGTTTCATACAAAGAACCAGATATTAGCAAGAGTATGGCGATCTACACTGACACTGGATACTTCTACAAATGGATAGTAAAAAACGCACTGAAAATGATATGTGCTATTTAATAAACTTTTATTTACGTATTTTTGTAGTCTTACAATCCTTTCCAACATTCCAGCTCAAATTGTCATCTTTCATCATTATCGTCAACATCATCATCATCAATTTCATGACCATCGTCATTGACGAGATCGTCGTCATCATTATCGATCTGGATAGAGATTGTTTTTCTAGTTTTGGTAACACTATCTAGCCAGAGGTAGCTTTTGAACAAATGACTAGCTATGGTAGAAACACAAATCTTTTTTGATCATCCACCGTATCAAAATGGTCTTTACGAAAAGATAGTATATTAAATAAACAGAACTCTTTTTACAATGGCCGCCCTTTACTACTGTAGTCACGTAATTTACTTGTAGTTGATAAGAGCCAGTCTTATTACCAAGATATTATTTACATGCATTATTTTTTTTTTTTCTTATTCGTACGAACACTTTAAATTCTTTCATAAATATTTACCACAAACCTAGTTGAAGAACCAAAAGAACCGTTTTCGATAAAATATGACTGAAATCACCATCATCATATCGACGTCATGATCATCGATCACCATCATCATCAACGTCGCCGTCGGCGTGAAATACATAATCATCGTTGGTGTCAGTATCGAGTTACAGTCATCAATATATGATATGATAATTGATAATATATATATTATAAATGTGAAAGTAACTCTGTCTGTCTGTAACGCTTTCACGGTCAAACAGCTAAACTGATTTAGATGAAATTTCGTATGGAGATAGTTTGAGTCCCAGGACAGTTTTTATCGCGATAACCGACAACCACGCGGGCAGATCGCGGGCGAAAGCTAGTATTTGATAAATCCGATCAACTACATCAACAATTTCATTTCATTTTATCATCATCAATGTCGTGGTCATCTTCAACGTCATTATTAATAACACATTTTTCTTTTACGTTATTCAGTCCATTATATATACTAGAACTCTCTAATGTATGACGTGACAAGTAAAACAGGGATGTATCTTCATACATAACCAATTGTGGCGCGGTGGGAGTGTATCTGACTGCTACGCAAGAGGTCGTGGGTTCGATCCCCCACCCGGGATAAAACTTTGTATGATGAGCACAATGGTTTATTCTGTGTCTGGGTGTTATTTATTTTTATTATGTATGTATTTAGAAATATATAAGTATAAATATCCAAAGTACAAGCTCTGTTTAGTTTGGGATCAGATAGCCTTGTGTGAGTTGTCCCAAGATATTATTATTAATTTTGATAAAACTGCTTCATACAAATATGACGCATACAAACCTATATTAGCCATAAAATATTTAATGTCTCTATAAAACAGTTAAAACCAAATTTAACTGCGACGACCACCTCGTCATCAATATTTCTCAAACACATCTAATAATATGAAAGTAGTAAACATTATTTTACTTCTGTCATATTTATACACCACAGAGTGTAAAATGCAACAGTTTTTAGTCGAAGGTATAAAAGCCAGAATAGAAGAATTTCCTCATGCCGCATACTTGAGCATTCGATGTAAAGAGTTCGAAGACATACAAAACTATATGTGCGGCTCATCTATTTTGAACCAGAATGTGACTCTGACGGCAGCTCATTGTTGCGGCTGCTTCGGAGAACTCTCTTTGACGGTATCTGTTGGCCATTCGGATAGACGCAAGGGTACCATTTCTACTGTCCTCAGTTTCATCATGCATGAATGGTTTAACTCATTTACATTATCCTTTGATATTTGCCTTCTGAAGCTCAAAACTCCATTGATGTTAAATTCGAATGTAAAACGCGTGGCACTCATGAAAAATCCACCTTATAATGAGGAGGCAGAAATAGCTGGTTGGGGATATACTAATGAAGTAAGAAAATAATCCTTTCCCTTTTTCTGTTTTATTATCACTTGATGATATAACTTACTGCCTGCCCGGCTTCGCACGGGTGTCATATCGTAGTTTTTTATACCTTGAGTTACATTATTGTAATTTTCGTAGCGATCTCTCATTTCTTTGACAGTAAAACACAGTGTATGTTACTCGTAATGTAACTTTATGATCTAGTTTAAAAACTAGATCATAAAGTAAACTTAAAACTTTATTCGTTACATACAAAATTATAAATCTTTCCTCTTTATAATATTAGTGTACTTACCTAGATATGAACTCAATGATAGTTCTAATTTATTGATTTGGGTAAAGCAAATGGAGCGGTCAGTCTAGGCGCCAGGTGGCAAGGGGTGCTTATAGCGACCGCTCAAAAACAATCTACCTAGTAGAAAATAAAATTAGGATAACACTTTTTAAGAGTCATTGTCTAAATTCTAAATCTAAATCTAAACGTATTTGTCTACAATTTCGAGTTTAGAATCTCGGACTTTTACGAGAGGGTTAACATGGATGTTTACGATGATATCATGGGAGCATCCGGGACCATTTTTCTGGAGGAGTTTTTGTAATTTCGGCGGGGATTTTTGTGTTACAATTCATACACATACAGGCCAAATGTATACTGTGTACCTACCTTTTTTATTTGTTAATATTTGGGAGGGAGTTTCAACCCCCAAATCCCTCCCGGGGTACGCCCATGGATGATCTTCACGTGTCGTACGAGCAATTCAGTATTTAGTAATTGCACTACCCTCTCCCGTCCGGTCGCCTCCCCCTTCACCACCGATATTGGGGAGCCTAAATTTTAGCTCACTCTAACTTAGGTCATTATTCACTATGTTTTTTTTCCGTTGTCGCGGCAAGCCCGCGCATACTTGCGCATGCGCGATGCGCTCAAAGATGGCCACGCGCAGGGCTCAATGCATTTCTAAGCGCAGCTCTCTATTAATAATTATGACAAGATTTTGACAGTTAAAAGCGCGGGCTTGCCGCTAAAATGAAAAAAAAGATAGTGAATACGGACCCTACTCGTAAATTCTACCTCCAGCCGCTACTGAGTCAAATTCTAAATATCCAAATTCAATTAATACACTGTAATACTTTTAAATTTACAGACGATGAATACGAAAACGGACGTACTTTTGAGCATTAAACAATATGTGATGGATAGAGATGAGTGTCACGCTCTTTTGAACAAACGTGGTCTACGACAAAATAGCACTTTTTGTGCCAAGAGTAAAGATTCTAGCCGCACGGCAAAGTAAGAGTTTCCTGACGAACTTTTCGTAAATAACCATAAAAAATAATGAGCATACCCAAGCTCACTGTACTTACTTCACCTATTTTGAAACGAGTTTGGCCACAAGTAAAGGTAATTCCTCGTAGCCAAATCAGTTTGGCCACAAGGAAATGGAATTACTCGTAGCCAAATGAGTTTGGCGAAATAGTTTGGCCACAAGGAAACGTTCGTTATTTTTCGGGGGTACGTGGTACAAATGTCTAAACAGCGGCCAAAAGTGTACTAGTACCTACTTTTCACAATTTTGGGAGACAGGGGGGGGGACTTGATCTTGTCTGTTTCTTGACTCTGACTGCTAAGCCGGAGGTTGTGGGCTCCATCACCATCCAGGATAAATCTTTGTGGGACGAACTCCATGGTTTAGTCTTTGTCTGGGTGTTATCAAGTAGAGTTGTCCTATGATATTATTATATTGGCATAGACCCGGATAGCCTGTTGTATGAAAACTTTCAGAACTTGATGTACCTACTCAATACAGATTTTTTTCAGAGGTGACTCCGGCAGCGCTCTTGTTGTACGTGGGTACATACAAATTGGCATCGTTTCATACAAACCTAAAAAAACGACTGAGAAAAATGCGAATACGGGAGTGTACACCGATACGGGATATTTCTATGAATGGATAGAAAAAAAAGCTGGCGACCTTATGTGTGTTTCAGACTAGTTCTAGTACTAGACTTAGTTTTTATTTATTCAAATTATAATAAATCTAAAACATTCACAACCAACCTAAACAACCTAAGACCTCATGTTTGTTTCTTATTTATTTATTTATTGAAACTATAATAAACCTAGAACGTAAAAAACCGGCCAATTGCAAGTCGGACTCGCGTCCGGAGGACCACGCCGTCGTACCATTATCTATACAACATTAGATGCTATATTATAATATCAAGCAAAAAACGGCAAAAGAACTCTTTTTTTTTTGTATGGGTGCCCCACTTAAATATTTATTTTATTCTAATTTTACCCGACTGTACGGAAGGGTTACGTTTATCGCGCGTATCTTGTATATATGCCTGTATGTAAGCAATAAAGAATATCTTTATTGCTTCATATTATGTCACAAACCACTAAACGGATCTATACAATAAATACGTTGTTAGATTCGTCTTGACGTCAAGTGTTCTTAGATAAGTGACGTTTAAATGGCGGCTGTGAGATGTCATATTACATAAGAGTTAAAAAAAGTTGTTTCGACTACTGCAATATGGGTGTCAAATTAAAGGGCTTATTGTAAGCATTTCAAAAAGGTATAACATGATAACTGTAATACTAAAAAAGTTAGTTATCAATCATTCTTTTTTCAATTTTCAATACTTGACAATAGCTGTGATAAAAGTTAGTTATTACATCCTACAACTGCACAAAAAAGATTGAAACAAGATCCCCTACATATATAATTGCATTCAGTCGAAGGCACTTTACTAAATTCATCGAGATTCATTATTGCCTCCGACATCAGTCCCCTAATGTGGTGTATAATATAATGGTAGCAGTTCCTTACCTACATAATAATATGCAGTTAGTTTATAAAACAAGGAAACTTTGCAAACATTGGCAATTCCAAAAGAGTGGCCGCGAGTTTTTATTGCCTTGTTCTTTTCGCCGGCTTTACCTATTGTTTGCAAACAGGCACAACATGTACATGTAGTGCCTGTTCGCAAACAATAGTATTTATTGTTCATACAAAATACTACACTTGTGAAAAGTCCATTCTACATGAATACATGTAGAATCGACTGTTCACAAGTGTAGTATTTTGCTTCCTAAGTGAATAAATATTTTTTATTAAGATACAGATCGATATAGCAGAAAAATAAGTAAGACTGCATACAAAACTCATTTCCGGCATTTACGCCTTTTGAGTCACCATTTATCGATTTACAATAATTGATAAATACACCTACAAGTACAGTTGCAATTAATAGTTGGTATTTACGAGTACATTAACCAATAACAATCAAATGAAGGCATGTTTAATTATTAGTTTGAGAGCTACAATTAAAAAGCAATATTTTTTGTTTTAATTTTGCACGTGTAACGTCAAGTATGGTCGTATTTATATGCGTTTGTATTATATCATACGTTTTAACATGCGTTGAATCTGCGTTAGAGGGCAAAATCGTCGGTGGTCGATATCCTACTATAACAGAATTTCCACATGTCGCATTTCTTGCTATTAAATGTGAGTTGAAGCGTGAGGCCGTGTTAAGCCACTGGATCTGCGGATCGACTATTTTAAATCAGAGGTTGCTATTGACGGCCGCACATTGCGTTGAAGAGTGCTCATCCAATAGCTGGATCTCGGTTTTTGTAGGACATGTAAATGTGAAAAAAGGATTGCGATCCTCCGCCTCAAGCTATGCTGTCCATGAAGATTATTATGGGGAGGACAATGTCATGGCCAATGATATTGGTTTAGTGATGGTTACCACTCCACTGGCATTCAATTCGAACGTTAAACGAGTGGCCCTCTTAGAAAAACCACCGTACGATGAGCCTGCACAGGTAGCTGGTTGGGGCATTGTTGATGTAAGATTTTTAATTTATGGTACAACGTTTAACATAAAGGTGTCATCAAATTTCAGCAACGGATACTACGACGGACTTTTTGGTCTTAATATATAATGAAAATGATATATTATTTCAGCGGTGGTAACCTAATTGCTAAGGTATCTGACTCGCAATCATGAGGTTGCGGGATCGAATCCTACCCATTATACGACCGACGTGAATTCACTCCTAAGACAAGCAATTGAGCTTAGCTGGAGGGGTTAATAGGATTGCTAGTAATGTGGGACACACAATCCTCAAATTGCTAGTTATCTTTAAAAAAAAAAAGATACGAAATTCTTCCCCTAGTGCAAAAGTCGATTAATCGTGTTTATTGGTTATACATTTTTTTTACTGACTACTTTTTAATTGTTGGTTAAACGAAAAAAATATGATACGATATTTTTGGGTTATCCGTTTTGATATAACGTAGACACACCTTTCTGTTATACATTGTATAATATCCAAAAAACATGTGAGTTTTTGTTTGCATGTTGCATTGCTGCAAGATTAAGGTCTTTCAATTTAAGTCAATGAAAGACGTTAGGCCTAGTATCTAAAATTTTATAAATGAGTTAGTAAACATCGATTCAATCTATTCGTTTATGAAAACTGATGGATCTGTATGTACTTCTGTTATGTTTTGTATATGAATTTAACTATTTAATGAGTCTTCTTAGTAGCTAAACGTGACCTATTTAAAATCCATTTGATTTCCAACCCGTACTTTGGGATATCAGAAATGATTTTTTCATTTGCGTATAATGTTGGTAGGTACATTACAAGTTGAGCAGATTCCATTGCTTTCAAATACATTTTATCGCTTGAGATGTGCAAATCTTACATGCTAAATGCTTATAATTAAAAAAAAAACATTTCATTTCGTGACATATTTAGAATAAATCCGATTTCCAGCCCGTATGTCTGTTTTATGGTAGCCCTGCTTTAACTATATCGTGACGTAAAACTATATCACCTATAGGCACCTGTCCGACTAATGGCGAGAAAAAGTGTAGCGAGTAGCGATTTTATCGCTCAAGAAACGTAGTGTCAAACTGCTGGCGAGAACTCGCGCTCTCGCAGCGATGAAAGCTCTTAAAGATAGATCGCTTAGCAACATTCGCTCAGCGACACGGTCGGAACACTCGCCGAGAGAATAGAGATGGGTCGTTGACATGTTTTACATTAACGAAACGAATTGCTTACTAGAAAACCGCTTTTGTAATTAGCTGACTAAAAAGTAGAAAATAATTTTCTATAAGTTCAAAAATCAAATGTAAGTAAGTAATATAAATGTAAAAATATGTAAATGAGTTAAATGAATAAAATGATGAATAATATGTAGAGCGTAAATGCGTGGGGTGCTAGATGTCAATAATTGTAAATATTTACAATTTATTTTTTTATCTTATTTACAGATATTGGTAAAAGTAAAGTCATTACATAGACAAATATGTACTAACGTGGTTATTCTAAGTCTATGAGTCACTTATACAAATGAATAAAATTCAAGTGTCTGTTTGTAATGTCAATATAACAATTGTTTACATACATAGGAAACAGGAAATACATAGGAAACTATATAAATGAGTTACTTGTAACAAAAACAATATTTTTTGTCTCTCTGTCTGTTTGTTTCGGGTAAACTCTAAAACGGATTCATGGATTTTGACGCAACTTTCACTGTCAGCTGTCTGACAGTGAAAGTTGAGCTGAAAGCTGAGCATGAAAGGAGTAACTTAGGCAACATTTTATCATCACGCTAACGTCTATAGAGAGAAAACAGCACTGCAACTTCACGTGGACGAAGTCGCGGGTACAGCTAGTTATATATAATAAGTATCTTAGCAAGCACACCACGCTGTTTTACAATTTTAACTTAGTTCGTTTAACTACAAAAGCGTGTTTCTTATAGTAGATAAAAATCACGTTCAAAGATTCCGTTACATAAACGTTTTAACACGCTTTTGTTAGCTTGGCTCTACCAAGCCAACAAAAGCGTGTTAGAAACGGTCACTTTCGTTGCTGTTTTTAACAGACTAGACGAAAAAACTAAATCATGAGGAAACGTGAATTGCAAAAACAAGAAGTAAGCGTTTCGTATTGTTTTGTTTAAGTTTTGCACAATGTTTACACGGTGGGTCTGCGCCGTTCAACAAATAACCATTAACTTTTTAACAAATAACGATGTTGTTTTTCGAACAAACGCTTAAAAACGGTACGTTTATGTTTCAATGCGTTAAAGAAAGTAACTAGTTAACGTTACTAGTTAACGTTAATCACGAGTTCATTTTTGCGCGGTAACGATTACTTTAAAAATCATTGAATGCAGTTTGAATAGTTTTTCAAATCAAAATGAAGTTTTCTTTAGGTGAAAGAAATACTTTTCCTCTGTGTGGTATAGTTTTGGGACAACATATGCCAACACCACGACTTTTTTTTTTTTGCATCTTCATCAGAGTTGACAGTTCCAACACGAACGCCTAGTGTAGGCATAAAAGTCGTGGTACATGCATGAGCTTACCTTCTATACTCTCTTTATTTTGTGCTAAAGCGTTGATACAAGGTATAAACGAAAATTGGTTATAATTTTCAATACAACCAAAAGTGCCTTTCGTTTATACGCTCCTCTCTGTAGTTTAACTCGCTTCTCGCTCATCGCTGTTGGTGGGACAGGTGCCATAATGTTGTCTACAATATGGTAGGTATATAACAGTTTAGGTTTGGATGAAACTAAACTGGACGCGGCAAAAATAATGAGATTTTATCAATTTAGTGTTCCTAAGTCGAATTTTATGATATGCTAAAGCACAGAAGAAATTTATACATATAGGTATTGTTAATTTCTCCTTAACTTTCGACGTGAAAAGAGAAGATAACAATTAATAAAGATTTCTGCATTAATTCGTTATTATTTTTTCTTTAACTTTAGTAGAACGTATAGAAGTTTTGTCACTTAGAAACTTGATTTTACGAAAATAAAGGGTCATTTAGATGGAGAGTTCCTCTACTATCACCAAGCAATAATTACTATAAGGTTATCGTATCAAATGTTTACATAGTAGCAAGAACTAAATTTTAGCCTGAAATTATGTCATACGAGATTTGCAAGTAACTTATCGCCCCTACTACGACTGTTTTCACAGCGAAATATTCAAAAAAATTAAATATTCTACAGATTTTGTATTAAAAAAAAAAGTTCATACGAGTATCGTACAAATCGGTTTAAAACGTTTTTCAGTGCGAAATTTGGGCTTAGTCTAGGAATGACTGACACACTGTACGTGCGAGTGTATAGCATTTCAGTGAGTTTGCGGATACACCAAAGATATCAATTTCATTACACACATTATTATAGGCAGAACACATACGATATAACGGCGAGTGCTGACTGTAGTTTGTACGACAATGGGGTAAACTGAAAACTTTTATATTCTGATCTGGCCATCTGTACCTGTCTAAATTGTGACGATAGTCACGAACATACATACATATTACAATATTATGCAATGTAGCTTTTATTACATAAAAAATAAAAAGAAATCGCTCAATTTTTTTCGTAATGGTTTAGTTTTTTGGTATACTAATCAAGCACAAAATTGTTTAGTTAGTTTTGTGATATTTCTAATCAAATTACTTACTATTCCTAAATTTAAATAAAACAGTCTTAATTATGTTGATCAGTCAATTAAAGAATCGGTCATTCACAGTACCAGCCCATTTTAGAATCCGTCATTTGTAGAATTGTACATTTCAAGAATTGGCCATTTATAAAATTATATATACCTACTACGGGTCTTAATCGCGACGTTTCGACCGTATTGCACGGCTGTTGCAATACGGTCTGGCAATAAACAAGGTATTTTACCTTAAATTATTCACGCGATTAAGACCCGTAGTTTAAATAATTTTATAATGTGTACAAATCGCGAAAGTTGGTCCATGCATAGACTATGTAGTCATTTCGTAACTAAACGGAACTTTGCCATTCTAGTTCAGAGATTGAGTTCTACTTACACGGAGACATCAATATTCAATTGCAATGCAATTGTCGCCCACGTAGAGGGACGATAATAATGAATGTTTACACGGATAAACTTTTTTATATTTTTTCGATAATCCTATCTTCGAGACGAGAAACTCTTCATCTAAATAGCCCTTAGCTCTTGTTATTTTGGCCAGCTTATGAAGCTTAGTTTGACTGTGATTTAGGACCATGATAACAGAATAGATTCCAAACTGAAATCTATCGACCAACATGTTTGGAAGACAAAGGACTGTGTAAAATATTTAAAAAGTATACCACCAGGTACTTTTTGTGCGTCGAGCAAAAACGAAGGCGATTACGCTTCGGGGTAAGATTCATCTAGTTTTATTTATTAATATTCATCTAGTTAAGATTCATCTACCACTGAGTCAGTATAGCACTGACTCAGTGGCTTTGGTGGCATGTGCTATTCTGGAGTATAAGTTTCATCAAAATTCGTCAATCCGATTGTCTCACGGTTATCCAACATTCGATTCGTCGGTCACGGTTTGCTGACAGAACGATTCACCTACGGGTGTTTCGTCGACAGTACATTTTATTGACGAACGATTCGCCGACAGAACGATTCAGTTTCGGGTGTTTCGTCGACAGAACATTTTATCGACGAACGTTTCGCCAATATGGTTGTTCGTCTAACATTTTAATAAAGGTTTTAAAAAAAGAGGTAGTAGATAACAATAAGCTTTAATACTAGGTATAAGTAGTAGATACCAAAATGATAAATACAAAAAAATGCACAACGCACTGATCAACCATGATTTCATCACCTATCATTATCGGCATAACCATCAGTACCAGCCTTAGCATTAATATAAATAATTAATCATTATCATTAATGCCGCCATCATCAACAACATAACATCATCAACAATTTGTGACCAAGCTTAGGTACATAATACACAAATAAATATAACTGTGGTATGGAAAGAATTAGGTATAACTATAACCAACTTCATAACGAGCTCCCCTGGTCAGACCTCGAGCTTTGCGTAGAGAGCTGAAGTCGCGACTCGAGCTCTCTAGCGAAGCTCGAGCTCCGACTCGGGAAGCTCGAGTCTTTGAACAACACTAGCCTCACCACCGTTATATGGTTTGAGGTGAGCGTTGATAGAACAATTAGACGCGGCTTTCTTTTTGTAATTGTACATACGATATTTTTTACAGAGGCGATTCTGGCAACGGTTTAATAGTTCGTGGCTATATTCAGATTGGGCTCGTGTCATACCGCAGACTAGGCAAAAATAAAAATGTGATCGTCTACACTGATGTAGGATTTTTTAACAAATGGATCAAAAAAACTGCGAAGCTACTCTGGTGTTGAAATGGTTTCTTTGTAAATAAAATGCATCTATGAATGTAAATTGTGTTTATTTCTAAGGAGTTTGTAAATTACTATCCGATTTGATATAAAATGGAAGTCACTTCATATTATCCAAATCTATATATACGTCGAAGTGTCATGGTGGCCGTATGGAATATTAGCCGCTAAAGGTAAAGTCCGATTATATTTATTATAATTATTTCGATTACCCAAATACGACTGCATCACTCACACTATAACAACGCACACACGACAAAAAAAATAGCTATAAGTCTATCGGGAGACGTATTGTCGCTCTCGGCATTTCAAAACATAAACGTCAAACGAAAGTCAGGCCACCTACTGGTGGCCATGTTTAAATGAGTCAATACACCTGTTATTTATACAAAACAGATGCTAGGCCAACGGAAATCAATTAGCGATTTAATGATTCTCCAACACGGCCATCGCCGACCTTCACCCGTCTTCTACAATTAGAACAAAAAATCTTTTTTAATTAGATCATAACTTTAATTGAACCATTGTTATTAAAATTATAGCCTGTTTAGAGCATCGCTGATTACTTGATTGAAATCATCAAATCGCAAACTATATGGAAGTAGGCTGAAGTGGCCGTATGGAAATTAGCTACCGTTTAATCTGTTCAGCATGTGCTTCAATTGTAAACCAGTAAACTTCAGTTACTCAACCATTAATTTGCCCTTCCCAACTAAATCGCCCATTTCTTCCCGTGGGTGTCGTAAAGGCGACTAAGGGATTCCACACCGGAGGACGGGCAGCAGCGTCCTCTGCGTACTTAAAGCCTTACTGCGATCACCAACCCGCTCGCCAAGCGTGGTGATTATGGCAATTACCCCCAGGATCTACATACTAGTAGGTTCTACTGGGGAGACCCGTGCCCAGCAGTGGGCCATCATATGGGTTGATATGTATGTATATGTAACTAAATCGCCGACTCTCTCCCGACTCCATGGTTTCCCACAAACCTCAGACATCTACCAGAATCAATTGCACTACCGCGTACTCACGTACTACTGTTACTAGCAAACCGATTTCTACTCAGCCACGGCTAAAAATCAACCTATGGCACTGTCCCATCACAATTTGAACTTGAACTCACTCATCTATATTTAGATTCTTCAGTTTGAAAATAATCAAAATAAATTTGAAATTATGCTAAATTGGATTGTTGTTAATGTGAGGTTAAATCAGCATGTGATGGTGTGATCTGGAGTAAGAGCGAGTTAAACAGACACACTTGTATCACGACCTGTATCACGAGGATTTAAAAAAAAATGTTTTTCCAACGGATTTCATGCACTGATACTTCTTGCTCCGACCCAGAACATAGATCCTTGTTGGATTATTAATGTATGAGAAGTAGAAAATGTCATGTAACCGACAATAGATAACAAACAACAAATTTAGTTTTCATTTATTGTACATGATTTTTATTTATTCTAATTTTAATTTGATTTTGTTTGATTTTATTTGATTTTATTTGATTTTATTTGATTTTATTTGATTTTATTTGATTTTATTTGATTTTATTTGATTTTATTTGATTTTATTTGATTTTATTTGATTTTATTTGATTTTATTTGATTTTATTTGATTTTATTTGATTTTATTTGATTTTTTTTTATTTTATTTGATTTTATTTGATTTTATTTATTTTATTTGTTTTACTTTGATTAAAATTGTTTTAATTAAATTTAATTTGATTTATATTGTTTTAATTTTATATAATTTATATAATTTGTTTTCATTTTATTTAATTTCTTTTAATTTTATATCATTTGATTTCCTTTGTTTTAATTTAATTTTATTTGATTATGATAATGTTCATCTGTAATGCATGTTGTGAAATTCTGTAATTAGCTTAGAGATTGTAAATGTAATCAGTTCAAGCTGGTTGCATAATATATATATATTTTTTTTAATTACCTAATGTTTCCGATTTATAAAAAAGCTGTAGAATTTCCGAATAAATAAATAAATAAATAAATAAAAATGTTTTAAAAAACTAATAGTAGTACTTTGATTAGGAATATAGTAAATAAAATGCAGTGTAAGCTTTTATTAGTTTATAGAATTTTATAAACGTTGGGCAATAAAACAAAAGTATTTAGCCTTAAAATATTATATTAACGCGATTAAGATCCGTAGCTTACAAAATTCTATAACGTGTACGTTTCGCGAAAGTTTACGAACATATATTGCAAACCAACAGTGAGATCCAGTGCTGAGTGCCAGTTGAGATGGAATGAGATGATCCATGAATAAATAATATTGTTACGTATACTGTACGTATTATTTTAAATATGAGTATTATGTACATTGTACGTGCGAGTGATTGTGTATGTATACCTGGCCATCTGTACCTATCTAATGTGACGTAAGAAAAAATCGCTATAGAATCAGTCAATTATAGAGTCGGTACTCTAAAGAATCAGTCATTTGTAGAATTGTACATTCTAAGAATTGGTCAATTATTGTCGACTATGTAGTTAGTACATTTCGCGAATCAGTCATTAATCCTAGACTAAACGATTAAATCTATTACAAAAGCGGATAAAAATAATCTTATCTTAATTGACATAAACATTAGTACTATTACAACTACATCATCTAACCAGTATTAAAGCACTTAACCAGTGTACTTAAATATTTATTTTATTCTGTTTTTATATCTGTGAAAATTTCAACAGTCTAGCTATCACGGTTTAGGAGATACAGCCTGGGGACAGACAGACGGACAGTGGAGTCTTAGTAATAGGATCCCATTATTACCCTTTGGGTACGGAACCCTAAAAAACACATAAAAAAATTATAACAATAGATATTTTTTTTATTTATTTGTTTTTTTTTTAACTATATAATTATTGTACGTTTGTCTTCTATGCGTGCCGATACCAACTGATCAAATTGTAATGAAACTTTGGTAGAGTGTTCTGGGAATACTTTGCAAGGGTTTCTGGCCCAAAATGCCACAGCGAACTGCGGCCGGGTTCCGCTAGTAAATACTCTACTCTACTCAACCCATATGATGTCCCACTGCTGGGCACGGGTCTCCCCACTAGAACCTACTTATTATATGTAATGGGGGTAATTCCCTTATGGCCACGCTTGGCGAGCAGGTTGACGTTTGCATTAAGGCTTTAACTTTAAAATACGCAAAGGACAAGATTAAATAAATTTTATGTTGTGTATGTATGAAGTACCAAATAACAACCATTTAAGTTAATTCACAAGTAGCTACTCGTACCCACGTCTCGCCTTTGTTTAACTCCAGTTCAATTTACATTTTTTGGGATAAAAATAACTTAAAAGTCTACGTATAAAATTACGCTAATTTGTTGTCCGTTGCTATGAGATCAAAAGGTAAACCGACAAATACTTTTCAACAAAATTGAAAAGTATTTGTTAGTAAAACAGACGGAAACAGCCAAACAACAAAACCTAACTACAATAACAATAAACCATTTTTATCTTAAATCGATTAATGAATCATAATTATGTTTGGACTTAAAAAACTTATTAATTCATAAAATAGTTATATCCTTTTAATTGATCGATAAGAACACAAATTCACTTGAAAATAAACTGGTTAAACTCACAACGGTGATATGCAAGTAACTGGAATAGTTTTTACAGTAGCTTACGTATTAGTTGCTGTTGAAAGTAAGATAGATGAGAATTCAATAAGTGGTGACGATGAAGAAAATCCAAGTCCTTATTTTGCATACCTTGGTACTGAATGTAAGGATAATGACGGAGGTGAACTGGGGGCCACAATTTGTGGATCGTCTATCGTGAATCAGTATATAACGCTAACAGCGGGGCACTGTCTCGCCGGTTGTGCTGATCATACATCAATAATAGTATCAGTTGGTCACGAGAACATACTTCAGGGTACAATAACTACCGCTATGGGTTTTGTAGTACATGAAAACTTTAGTAACAATTGGTTTGCTAATGATATAGCATTAGTTAGAGTTAAGACTCGCTTTAAATTTGATGAGGATGTTAAACGTATTGCGCTAATGGCAAATCCGCCGTATGGTGGTAAGGCAACAGTGGTTGGTTGGAAACTTAACAGTGTGAGTATTTACAGCGCTTTTTAATTAAATAATGAGTTTAATAAGAAACATAAGTAAGACAGAATGATGTCAATTACGCTTTATATGCTACCTCTTTTTTTTTAACTCCTGTAGTAGGATACAAGCCCTGTATCGCGGGGGACTTTACAAACATACAAGTCATGACAAAATACACCCAGACTTGAAACAACAATTTGTGGATCACACAACGTGGTGCCCTGTGTAAGAAGCGAACCCACGACCTCTTGCATAGCTCAATAAAAACATGATTATTCTTTATTATTCAAATTGAATTCATTATAAATTTAGTAAGTATACTAAAATTCTTTAACTGTACTAATATTAAAAAGTTGAAGAGTTTGTTTGTTTGAACGCGGTAATCTCAGGAACTACAGATCCGAATAAAAAAATATTTCACTGTTGGATAGCCCATCTATTGAGGTATGCTATAGGCTATATGACATCATGCTACGATCAATAGGAGCGAAGCAGCAATGAGAAATGTTGCATAAACGGGGAAAATTTACGCAGACGAAGTTGCGCGGGACAGCTAGTAATCTATAACACGTGCTTACCTATATTTTGGACAAAGGATCACAAGGGATCATTATCCGAAGTAGTCATAAGTTGCATGAATGAATTCGCAATTGTTTTTAGGAAAAAAGGTACATGGTATCAACACATGAACTTAAAATCACGGAGCAGTATATATGGAATAAACAAAATTGTCTGGAGGTACTGCAGAATTTGCCAGATGGTACATTTTGCGCTCGCAGCAATTATCCATCTGAATATGTATCTGAGTAAGAAAATAGTATATATGTATATTACTTGGTACGATTTCGGGGCCGATGTTCATAAATGCTTTCTTTTAGGGTTCCGTAGCCAAAACGGCAAAACGAAATCCTTCTAGTTTCACCATGTCCGTCCGTCCGCACCTTTGCTCAGAGACTGTTAGCGCAGGGACGGTGTAATTTTGCATGGAATATGGATAGAATAAAATCTCAAAAAATAAAGAAATTTTTAGGGTACCTCCCCTATATGTGATTTTTTTTCTCACGTACTCCATCGTGTGGGGTATCATTAGATAGGTATTTTAAAATCGTTATGGGGTTGGAAAGATGATTTTTAGATTTAGGGATCCGTTTGTAAAATATTTAAAAAAAAAATCCTCGCAAAGCTTCTGTGTGTGTTGGTCAGGACATTATAGGTCTTATCAATGGTCGTACAATTGATTAAATAAGCAATAGAAACAAGAGACAAGCTGCTTTATGGAAAACGATGGTGTTGTGTGTCATTTTGGAATCTGGATTAGCGTGGAAAATTTGATACTTGGGGCTGTGAATTGAGAAGCTTGCGGTCGTGGGTTGAAAACTTTTAACCAGCGGTTTTTCCTGCTAATTCATATTGTTCATCTGAAGAATAAAATTCTCAGTAATCCCATCGCTGACAAAAAAGCGCATCTGAATAGGTCGAATCGTTTTCGAGATAGATGGTAATGAACATTTTTTTGCAATGCAGCGCATTGTAGCGAGTAACCATCGTAACATCTACAGAAGACCGATAAGTTAAAAATCGTTTTTAAAAAACCGTATCGGAATCGGACGAACTATTTTCGAGATAAATTATTATTAGTTATTTTGAATGCAGCGCCCTCTATTGAGTTGTCACAGTAACATCTATCACAAAACCATCGTTGATAAATTACAAATCCTTTGCAAAAAATCGCTTCTGAATCGAAAAAAACGCGAAAGTTTAAAAACAATTACCATTGATTTCCAGAACTGTGAGTTCTGGAAATAAATGGTAATTGTTTTTAAACTTTCGCGTTTTTACACATATTAATCGAAACGTCGGGTAAATAATAGGTTCGTACCTTTAAATATTGCACGCGATTAAGTCCTGTTATTATTTTAACAGATGGTAATATTAATTATTTAGAATGCTGCGCCCCCTAGCACGGTAACATCTACCTAAAAAAACATTTTTGATAAATATTAAAACTTTAGCAGAAAATCGCATCTGAGTCGAGAGTCTTTAAATATGCACAGCAGCGCCCTCTGGCGAGTTAACATTATATTTTTTTTCTCAAAACCATCGCTGATAAATTACATACCCTTTACATAAAACCACATCTAAATCGGTCACACCATTCTCGATATAAATGGCAACATACATTTTTCTATAAACGTGCATAGCAGCGCCCATAAAATATATCTAAGAAGCAAACAAATTGCACAAACTTTACGAAAAATCGCATCTGAATCGGACGAGCCATTGAAATAAATGGCAACATTTGAGTACACACAAAGAATATCTTACCCTAAACGCATATACCTTCTCTGTTCCGTCGTAGGTAATGAGGAAAACGGGGAGAAAATGAACTAATATTAGTAATATTTCTTTACAGTGGAAGTGCGCTTCTAATTGAAAATTACATCCAAATAGGTATCGTCTCTTCCATAGCCGAGAAATTTGGTAAGAACATATCTGTCTACACCGACGTTCCATATTTCTTTTCGTGGATAGAAGACAACGTCAATAAACTTATTTGTGACTAAATCATTCCGTTGTTTTCATTTTTTATACATAACTAGCTTTTGCCCGCGGTCTCGCCCGCGTCGTTGCCGGTTATCGCGATAGAAACTCTGTCGGTAACAAGTGGATCTCCATAGTAGCATACATTTTCAAACAAATAACAAAATGGCAGCACACGTGAAATAATGACTACTATAGGCATTTTTTTTATACCTTGGGTTACATTATTGTAATTTTCGTAGGGATCTCTAATGAAAAAAAATACAATATTTACCTGTTACTCGCTGATAAAGAATAAATATTGGCGAGGCAATTTTTAAAATTGGTTTAGTAGTTTAGAAGTGAAAGCATAATGAAAAAACACACTCACTTTCGCATTTATAATATTAGTAAGAATTCGGATAGCTGTCTCGTGGATAACTTTAGCCTGTAAGGGTTTATTTTCGCTTTCAAACGCTGAAAGACACGTTTTTTTTCTACAAAGAAAAATTAGATGAACTCTAAAATTGACGAAGTTACAACCCTTATTTTACCCCTTAGAGGTTGACTTTTCAAAAATGCTGATACCCTATGTATATATGTCTAACTTTAACACTGAAGAAGTTTCATACAATTTACAACCCCCTGTTTTACCCCCTTAAGGAGTGATTTTCCAGAAACGTTGCAATAAGTGTTTTTTGTCATATAAAACCAACAAGCTAAATAAGAAATTTCACAATCTAACCTTAAGGTTAGATTGTGAAACTGACGAAGTTTCATATCAACTTAGCACCCTTATTTTTACCCTCTTTGGGGTCGAATTTTCAAAAAACGCTGAAATAAGTATTGCTTTATTTTAAACCATAAAGCGAAATAGCGAAAAGTGACGAATTTTACCCCCTTAGGGGTTGAATTTCCACAAACTCTGAAACCTGTATTTTTATTATTTTAAACCAAAAAACCAAACACGAAATTTCACAAAACTAGCTTTAAAACTGACGGAGTTTCATATAAACTTATAATCACTATTTTACCCCCTAAGCGGATGAATTTCTAAAAATCCTTTCATAATGGATGCCTAGATTATATATTCTTTATATAATTTAGGCACAACTTACTTACAGTCAGGACAAAGAATTTTATCTATATCTATAGGTAGATAAAAACAAAGAAGGAGCACGGGACGTCCTGCTGGCGACTTGGATTGGACTAGCTATCTCATTTAACTTAGCTACCGCTACTAACACTCCTAGCACTTCTATATCTTCAGTTTGTGTTTGAATCCCTCAAATAGTTTTAAATATGTACTGTAACAGCGAGGATGAAGAAAAAACAAAGGTTATTGGTGCGTCTGCGTCGCCGCGTCATCGGTCGTCGCCGTCGTGTTTGCCTGTGAATGTAACGCGGCGCAGAGTCCGAAGTACTACAGTACTGACATGATTAAGGTTATCAAAAAATAAGGCTTTTTGGTATCTATCGTAAAGCTGGATTGAATCAAAGATATATTTGGTATTTCCCATTGCGTTTTTGTTAGTAAATAAATTCAGAATCGAGACCTTTGAAATAAATTAAAGTCTTAAGATTTCTGAATATTTTTTGCGATAACCTTAAATGTTGAAAAAGTTAGTGTTTATGCTTAAAAATGCTGTAAAAAAATATATTTTTTAAGAAAACATAAAGTCAGAAAATAGTTACTCGTAATTCAACTTCAAAGACTATGCTCAATTACTTTTCTTTGAAGGAACTGTAGTTAAATAGGTAGGTAGTAGATACTTATTAAAAATGCTAACCACAAATGTTGAAGTTGTGAACAGTGGGTGGGTACCTACATGTTTTGATAAGAATTAGTGGGGCACTTCCATTATGCTGATCCTTCCGATAACTGAAGTAAAGCGTCGCGGGAGGTACACTTTAATATCGACAAGAGTGTTCTACATACGAAGAAGCATAATGTGAGTTGTTTAATGTAAAGTAAAAGACGTGTCCCATATATCGTACGTGTTTTGCGTATGAATGCACTGCCATAATATCTACTAACAACCCCTAAGGTGATAAATGGAATGAGCCTTGCGCATACATGTTTCATTATCTATGTTTCTTTTTCGGAATACCAACAGCATTAAATGTGCATCCACTGAACAGATCCTATTTATGGATCTGTTTCTACTTTTTGTTCCACTTAGATCTATTTATGGATTTGATTCTACTTTCACCTTAACCCAATAAACTATTTATCAAAAAGCTTAATGACCTCTATTTTCAAAAAGTTAAAGTAAAAACAAATGAACATCGACTATAGAAAAAAGTAAATTCTACAAAATATTTGAATTAAGCATACCATACTGAACCATAAAAACTTCACTAAGTGGAAACTAATCCATTACACAAGTGAATCAGAGTAGAATAAAAAATAACTAGCACTTGCTAGTGGGACTCGCGCACTGAGGCCTTCGTACAAACTTATAGGTGTACCTATAAATAGTTCGATCATCTCAGGAATCTATATACCTAGTCACACACTCCACTGTTCTAGTACCTAATTTTAAAATAAATAAATAAAATAAATAGTTGTCAAGTTACATTATAGAGTAACAAATCGTTAAAAAAAATTGAAATACGTCATGTATGATTTGTATTTGATTGTAGGAGCCATGTTCAAAAGAATTTGATTTCTAGTTAGATTTCACTTTTGTTATCTTATTAGCGAAACCTTGGCATAATTTCACATTTTTATTTTGAACGGAATCTCTGTAACGAATCAACTCAGACAAGACTATGTGATTTCAAACTGAGAAGAGCTTCTACTATGGCAACCTGACAACTGATACTCGTAAACATACTTATATAACATATATTATATTTATAACATATCAATCAAAAAAATCTTCACTCACATAGGAAGCAAAATACTACACTTGTGAAAAGTCATGATTCTACATGTAGGTACATGAAATGCCTGTTTGTAAGCAGTAGGTAAAGCTAGCGAAAGGAACAAGGCAATAAAAACTCGCGGTCACTATTTTCAAATTGCCGACGGTTACAATGTTTGTTTGTTTATAAACTGTATATATTTGGGTAACGTGCTACCACCATTACATTATAGGTACACCAGTGGCGAAGGGGTAAACTTTTTCTAAGTTGTACACGGTTACCCGATACTAGTTATGTCGGTTAACTTCAAACTCGGATAAATCCCATTCTGAGAATTTTCAAGTTTTTGGTATCAAAATAAAGGGTAAAAAAAATATATTTAAACTATTTTATCAGTCTAAAATAAATCCATATGGTTCTAGAGAAAAAAACCGTTAAACTCATAATATTCTATCAAAGTCAGATAGATCCAAGAGACAGGTTTTTTCAAATGTAGTTATGTCCATCCGAGCCAATCAGCGAATTGCGTTTGTTCAACATGGCCGTCAGTTGACGTAAACTCTGCGACACAAACACTGTACTCTCCCGCTTTACATTGTTTTTTTTTATTATTTAGTCATTTACGAGCCATTTGTCATGGAAAAATCAATTCAAATTATGTCGCCATTAAAGCCCGGAAGCGGCCTAATATAAACCTACGCCGTAGGAAAGAGGAAAGAGCAAAAATTCGGTAAGTTTGAAATTAGTTCGTTTGAAAATCTTGACTTGACACTAGCGTTGTGCTAACCATTAACGATACTCTTTAATAACCATTTTTTTGTTTGTTCTATTGTTTCAAAAAAAGTCAGCAAAATTAATTGATGTTCGCAAATTACTGGAAACGCACTTTGGCCAAGATTGGGCATCGTTGGTGCAATTAAATTATTACAAACAAGTGCTTATCAGTGAGAATGTGATAGGGCGACCAATCCACGAAGAAGAAAATAAAGAAGATGACTCAGAAGAAATATTAAATTTTGTTTAAAATAATTAAAGATTTTAATTACTCTTTCTGTAAAATATAACTAACTTGATTTCCTTATTTAGTTTGTATTATTTTTTATAAAATATGTGGTAGGTAACTGAATAAAACCATATTTAGTCAGCTACCACAAATTTTAACTGTCGATAGTATTACGTGACTTTGCCGCTACCGCATCCCTAGTTAAAATTGATTTTTTTTCAAATCTAGACTAATCCAGATCTATTAAATCAGAATTCTATAAATCCACACTGAGTTCTTTCAAAGGTAGATAAATTGCATTCCATTATATCAAATGAAGGTAAATCCAATCTAAATATTATTTTTTTGTAACTATGGATGATTCATATGCTAAATTTGTTGAACAGAATGGTTTTGCTCAATAGTATTGTCTTAATAAATAAAATACTGCATATTTGAACCATCAAAGTAAGATGATTATCATTTTTCTTTTATAACTCTAAAAAGGGTAGAGTGGATTTATGATTTATTAGCATTTTCTATACTTTCGCAATGTTTATTCTACTGTAACATTCCATACATTTTGTAGCGCATAATATAAAAATTTAAACACCTCGCCTTTAGTAGCAAATCATACACTTTATCAAAATATCAACTTTTTTTTATTATAAGTTCATTTGTTAGCGTTTTGACAAAAACTTTAAGTACTATGGTAGAATGTATCACTTATTACACTAAAAGTACAGTAACACGCAAAAAATATTACTTATAATACTTATTACTAACCAAACATTACTTTTTTAACTTTTTTTTAATAGTACCTAAGTGAGTATATTAGGTATGTCCTTAAAATAGGTTCGGGCATACAAAGTCACTACGTGAATTTCACTTTACTGAGCCGTTCCAAGGATTCTTTTAGTGTGATGGACTTCTCTAAATAATCATTCGTTTAAGTTATTTTGCCGGATACGGAAATCAAAATCAATGCTTTCTTTGCTTTTTCTTTGCATCATGCGTAGACATGATATTAAAAAATATAAACTAGGAAAATCTATCATAGAGAGCACTTGAGACAGCGTGTAAGAAGGTTGACAAGATATAAATTATAGAGTATGGAAATTGAAGTAAGTGACTGTACAATAGTATTTAATATCATACTGATACCAAAATGAGCTAGAATAGTAAATAAATTGTTAATGATTCGTAATACCAAATAAAAAGTGTATGATTTGCTACTAAATACCAGGTGTTTAAATTTTTATATTATGCGCTACAAAATGTATGGAATGTTACAGTAATATAAATTTTGCGAAAGTATAGAAAATGCTAATAAATCGGATTTATCCAAGTTTGAAGTTAATCGACACATTTATGTAAGTAGGATTTAAAACCGCAAGTAATGGTGTTGTAAGTGTAGTGTGTAGAAGTACCTACCGAAAATAAAAATTATCAAGTCCAGGCGTGGGTAGATGAAAAACCCCGCGCTTCTCGTAGATCTCGATAAGCTGCCATCAGTCGACCCGTGACCACGATCGGTGCAATACGATCGAAACATCGGGTAAATAAAAAATTCGTACCTTTAATTATTTCAATTTCGATAAATCCCGATAATATTAAAATATGTGTAAAAATCGCGAAAGTTTAAAAACAATTAACATTAGGTAGGTTTTTAAATTAAACACTGAAAAACGATTAGTGGAACTGTGCAGAAACTATGTTCAGACAGAGCGCATGACCTCTTGTCAAAGTGGCGCCAACTAGTGGCGTAAATTTGTAAACACCCTTATTGGTACCAACGTTATTGATTGGTTGATATGCAACGCGAATTGCGAAAAGTCATCAATGTTTTCAAATTACGTTATCATGTAAAATTAACGTCTTTAAACCGACTTTACATACAACCATTTTTTATCTAATAAATGGACTTGCTCTTGGAACACTTCACAATGAACCACCATTTTACTCCGGTAACTCCGTTCCTCAAAATAGTCGGTAGGTGGTTATGGTCATAACTTCATTAAGAGGCGGTTAAAGGGTAAAATATAAAGTATTTTTCAAAAACTAATATTACAAAGTTGTTTATGTACCTAATGTAAAGAAGCCACGAGTGCGAGGTTATGCGTATATCACATATCAGCGTATAACTTACTATCAAATACTCAAACGATATTTAGACTAAGTAGGTATGAGTCGTGTTCAAAAATATTTCTGTGGATATATACTCGATAGAAGAATTTGAGGTTTAGTAACATAATCTCGGTTAGATGGTTCGATTCCGGCCCCGTTTTGGCATACGGAAGTCTCGGGTTCGATTCCTGGGTCTGGACTTCAAATTTTTCTATCTTTCAAAAATGCAATTATTGTATAAATAAGGTTAACATGGTCTTAAAATGGAGCAGTGTTCGAGTATTAGGTTACAAGCATGAAGCATGCTGCCTTATGAAGGAGGGCACGGGTCGGTAAACGGGTGATGCGCGATATACCAGCCAACAGAACGTCCCTCGGAGCGTTGTTCAGGAGAGACGGTTGCAACGTGTGTCAGAAGTCGAGGACTCTCTGGGGCGGGTCTCCGAATGGGGTGAGAGTAACCTGGTTCGATTCAACTCTACAAAGACACAAATATGCGCGTTCACTGCAAAGAAAGACCCATTTGTCCTAGTGCCACAGTTCCAAGGAGTTACACTCCGAGTCTCCGAGAGTATTGGGATCCTCGGTGTCGAAATCTCCAGCAAAATCCAGTTTGGGAGTCATTTGGAAAGTAAAGCCAAATTGGCGAGCAAAAAGGTGGGTGTCCTCAACAGAACGAAGCGTTATGTCTCGCCGGCACAGCGACTTGTGCTTTATAAAGCGCAGGTTCGACCGCACGTGGAGTACTGCTCTCATCTCTGGGCGGGTGCCCCCAAATACTTGCTCGATCCATTTGACTCCCTCCAAAAGCTAGCTGTTCGGATCGTTGATGACCCCAATCTCACGGACAGACTAGAGTCTTTACAGCAGAGGCGTGACTTTGGTGCACTTTGCGTACTCCACCGTCTGTTCAACGAGGAGTGCTCTGAGGAACTGTTTGACATGGTGCCGCCGTCACATTTCTACCACCGCACCACTCGACATCGTAGTAGGGTTCATCCATTCCACCTGGAAACAATGCGGTCCTGTACGGATCGATTCCGGCGTTCTTTTCTTCCACGTACGTGTAGACTCTGGAATGAACTACCTGCTGTGGTGGTGTTTCCCGAGCGCTACGACATGTCTTTCTTCAAACGAGGTTTAAAGAGAGTTTTCACTTCACGGTAGGCAGTGGCTTGGGTGTGTCCCTGACATTCCTGTAGTCCATGAGCGGCGGTTACCGCTTACCATCAGGTGGGCCGTTGGCTCGTCTGCTAACCATAGGCAATAAAAAAAAAAAAAAAAGATTATCCTATATCCCTCATACATGCGTTATAATAAGTAAACAGGTGATAGGTAAGTAGCGACAGTTCCGGTAACTTTGGCCCTTACATCCTATAAAGGCGACGTGTTCATTGTATGCTATATTTGTCAGTCCCTCGAGATGGCAGGCCATGGGGATAGAAAGGAAGCTGGTCTTATTTTGGAGAGAAAACTGCGCTCCATAACATATGGTAACTATACCTTACAGGTTAGTACCCAACGGATGGTGTGCAATCATATTGGGAGCAAGGAATGTATGAATGAAGTGGCGAGTGGGATGTGTAAGTAAAGATGTTATACAATTTTATAGACTACGATTACAGTACTGAATATTTTAAGCTTGAATACCTTTTAGGGTTCCGTAGCCAAAATGGCAAAAATGGAATCCTTATAGTTTAGTCATGTCCGTCTGTCTGCCTGCCTGTCTGTCCGTCCGTATGTCACATGCATTTTACTCAAAGACTATTTAATGAATCTTGAGAAAATTTAGCGAAAAGGTGTCTTGTAGTAGCCGCTACTTAGTTTGATAACTAAATAATAAAAATAAAAATATTTAGGTGGGGCACTCCATACATGTAACAGAAGGAGATTTTTTTTAACAGCGAATATCAACGTGTGATTGCATCATTCGACAGGTCTTTCGAAAACAATTTGAGGTTTGTAATAAACTTTTTGATTGAGTGAATATTTTTGGAAATAATCGCTCCGAAAGTTGCATAAATCGTGTCCATCATTCCCCTTAACTTTTGAAACGTGTGACCAAAAATATGAAAAAAAAACAAATATAGCGCTTAAACTACGTTTCTCAACAAAAGGGCATAAGTGCCATGAACATACGCTCTTCTGCTGATGCAATTGTTCAAGGCTGTGGAACCCTACACTGACTGAGCATGATCCGACATGCTCTTGCCCGGTTTTTGATTGGCTAACGTTCCGACCGCTTTGCAACCATCGTGGTCACGAGTAGTTTGATGAAGCTCGTTTCTGCAACTACCCTCGCTTGATTAAAGTAGCTCATTAAGGAAATGTCGGTACTACAACGCACAACCATATTGGAGATGTGCGAAGGACATCCAGCCTGTCTTACGTGTAGTCTATAAAATTGAATTTCAAATCACACAAGTTGCAAATGTAGTTTTTCTGGCTTGGAAAAAGAACTGGACACCATTTTAAATTAAGTGGTCGCTTGTACGATACACAAGCATCCTCAGAAAAAATATTCAACATTTAGCGTGCCCTTAACATCACCATAATACCAATGAAAGATTTCTTGTAAATTTGCTGGGATTTAGTTACTATTTATTAGGATCGTCGATATTTCAAATTGCTTTAAAACAATCGTTACATCATTCAGCTCAAAAAAATCCCACAGCGACCAACCTTTTCATTAAACACTAACAGTTGAACACACATGGACTTAAAGCACTACACGTTATCTATTAGTTTCAAACAATAAATATCCACCCAACCATTTCTTACAAATCGATAAACAATCACATACAAAAGCTATTAGTTAACCCTTATTAAGTACAATCAGTGACAGCAGCTAAGGAGTGACGTGTCGACACGGGAATAGAAAGTCCCACCGGGACTTCGACTGTCTTCGGCTATCGACTTTCGCGTGCGTTCCTATCGATCAGCGTTTTATCGATCAGCTGGACACGTGTTAACAAGTAGGCCTGCACTTGCGACGTTTGATAAGATGACGATTTATAGTGTGTTTGTGGCAACTTCGGGCTTAGATGGAGATCTTTGAACCATTGTTTTATTAATAACTATACTTGTACTTTATACCCAATGATTTGTATGTACGGAATGTACCAAATCATCTCTTTCAGGCAACCACCATACATTCAGGGCTAAAAAAATAAAGTTTAATGGTTAGGTTAAGTTGTGAAGGACAAAAAGGGAGTTAGTCACATATATCAGACAAGAACTAAGGTCACCAAAGTTTTGGTTATAATATCTTAAACTAAATGTGAAAACAAGCTATAGATCAGACTCCAATCTTTGAACATAACGGAATACCCACCAAATATCTCATGTGATTCCCGTATAATAATTTAATTAGTTATAATCATGCAACGCGAAAGTTCAAATGTTAGTACAGATTTATTTTTCAAATATAAATATTTCGCAGAACCCTGGTAATTTTTCGACTGAACTATTAGGTTCCGTGGAACCCACTTTGCAAAAACCCTGCTGTTGATAACAAATTCGATATTCATCAAAGCTACGTTGTCAATATGTACTAGTGTACCGTCAAAATCGAAGAATCGAAATCGACTATAATATACGTAGTCGACAATTGGTTGTCTTCAACCAATAGTGAGTATTATGAGCATGTCCAATCTAACCCTGTAGCACAATTACATAGATACAGATGCTCGACTCCCTTAACAAGCGAAAATAGGCTCATGCATCTCGGTCGAACTCGGTCGAAAAGTCAATCGACACGGCGCACGTTGAAAACGCCGTACATGCGTGTTTTTTTATAATTTAACGAAATCAAAAGACGAGCAGGTCGTGCCCCTGATGGTAATCGTCACGCTAGCCCATAACAGCACCAGTGCCATCTAAATCTTTGTTTGGCAAAGATGTTAATGTCACCGTACCGCGCGCCTCATTTTAAGGCATTACCTAGGTTGTAAATCTTATTTGCCTAGTAATTACACTTGCTACAGTGCCCTTCAATCGAAACAGTGATGCGTTAACATTCCCACCTATGGCTATGACTAAGACCGCCTATGGTTTAGACTTTTAGACCACTACACCACCTACTACACTAAGTATGCGTAGATTTTTCATTGACCTGTGAGTTGGAAACCTATGTATTTTGTGGCTGTAGTCCCACCAGGCACTGTATTAATGTCTGACAGTGTTATCTCCATACCTTATAAGAACATGGCTATGTAAGCGTCAGTACGACACACAACGCGATTTATTTCCACTGTACCATGTGAAGACATGTTGTTTATTTGGCTTTACACATGCGGTTACAGGAAACTTAGAGGAGATAGCATTGCGAAATACTTCCACGTCTTTGATTTGTTGCAGAAGGTAATATGGCTTAATTGAGGAATAATTGTCAGTCAAATATTGCGTAACTAGCAAAATTTTAGAAAAGAAATAGTAATAGTGGTCTTTTTAAGTTGTCTATACATACAAATAAATACAATTGAAGTGTCCGTTTGTAAAGGCAAAATTTAAACAGTTTTTTAACAAATGCTTAAGAAAGTATACATATATCGTCAATTAAATACCAATACCTCCGAAGTATTGAAAACCTAATTTTACAACAGAAGAAAAAACTCTTTGAAAAATACCCTTTTTTAATTTCATTAACCATTGATAGTAAAATCCAATGGATAACCATTTTATTAGCTATGAAGGTTTGTGATCATGTTTTCGTTTCATTAGGATTTAGCTAGTTAGGAGATATTGTATCTAGAAACTGGTAATCCACTTAAATGTTAGGAGCTATTTAACCCGTCTGTAAGGAAGGGTTATGTTTTTAGCGAGTATTTTGTATGTATGTATGCATGTATGTGTGTATGTATACATATCTCACAAACCACTAGACGAACTTATACAACTAAGATGTCGTTAAATTCATCATGACCGCCCATGTATATATATATAGGTATATAGAAAATCTTTAGAATAGCTAAAAGTAAAAGTTCACCAAAAGCAAGGACAATTTTCGTTGTCACTATTTTAAAGTCCGATTGAGGAGGTTACATAGACTGAAGTAAAGCTAGCCGTCAAGAAAATGAAAAACCATAAAGCGCTAGACTCCAATGAGACTCCGGCTGATTTTTGGAAAGCTTTGGAGACTTGTGTGGCAGGCGTTGAGGGAGCAGCTAACACCTGAAGAGTGTATACGCTTGATTCAGGACATACATCGCAACATTCGCTCTTAAGTCAGAAGTCCTGTTCGTTTCAGCAAGGAGTTTGTGGTTCAAGTGGCAGTTCACCAAGGGTTCGCACTCAGCGTCGGTGCAGTTAGGAGATATTTGTGTCAAATACATACGAACGAATGAATTCCTTCAAGAAATAGGTATTTCCAGGTAGCTCTAAGTTTTTTTGGATAAAGAAGTATCAATGCGAATGTGTTTGATGCCTATAATAACAAAGTAATTTTGAGCAAAAATGTCAGTTAGATAGGTTGGTTATCAATGACCAATACCTGGTACTTCATCAACGATATGGTGCTTAACAAAACCACAACTTCGTTTTTTTCTTTTTCTGTCTGGCGGTCTATCTTTCTGTTTGTTCCGGCTAAGCTCCGAAACGGCTGAACGGATTTTTACAGGACTTTCACTGTTAGACAGCTGAGGATGTAAGGAGTAACTTAGGCTACTTTTTATAATCACGCTAACGTTTATAGGGAGAGAGCAGCACTACAGCTTCACGCGGATGAAGTCGCGGGCACAGCTAGTCGTCAATAAATCAAATCTAGGATTCTCATTGGACGTAAGAACCCCTGATCTAAATAAAAAAACATTTGCCCATTGCGGCTCCATTGTTTCGGTATACCTACATAACCAAGAATCAGTTTGAATATTATAATTAAACCTATGAGTGTTTAATCAACTTCTTTATCCAACATTTCAATTACATAAACAAATATTTCTGTAAAGTATTATTAAAATAAAATGAATTGAATGATATAGTATTAATAGAATTGCATAAGGAAATTAGGTATACAGCGGAGGCGAAAGGTTAAAAAAAATTCAGAGGTAAACCGATACAAAGTTATGTCTTGCTGGACATAGTTCTTTGCACCCTTATTACTAAGTAACTACAATCCAAAGGGAAGCCGAAAGTAATGGTGTTCTAAAGACCCTCCGCCACTGGTATACAGTTTTTCTAAAAGCGGTAAATAGTTTTCAGTGTTTTGTGCTACGAATCAGAACACAACTAACTAGGTATTACAAACCGAAAAACATAATCGTCTATTGTATCATTACAATTATCTCGTGCAAGAATAAATGACGCGTAAACATCTATTTGCGATCTGATTTAGTATTAACTATTGCTACCAGCAAACTTGGCAACAAAAGAAATCGACTACTCAATAGAATTGAGAATAAAACGAAAACCGAATCTTGTTAACCAACTCATAGCAAAGCAAGTAACGGTTGTCTAAAAAAACTAAAAATCAACCGCATCATTGGATCGTGTTGATCTTAAGAAAGATCTTTTTCATATCGATTTCTCTGACACACAAAAAATAATCGAGTCGGTAAAATTGCCTCACTTTTGTCGAGTGTCGCGTCGTTAAGCTCAGTTAAAATGTCAAAAAAGTATGAAGTGAAATCGTTACGGTATTTGCAGCCACAGAGCCAAAACAGAAATTAAGGTTTTTTTTTATCATCTAATAACTCAAACGGTCTTCCTGACCCTAACAGATCCACGAAAACACCGGTTGATTTATTTATGAAACGCCGCCATTTAACAAGAGTTTGTTGAACTATAAAAGCGACTTTTTTCAGTAAATAAAAACGTTGTAATAGCTTTTAAAAACGTCATAACTTTCTATAGAGAGACATGAGCAGTGATAGCTCTTGTAATCGTGGATGTAATTGAAGAAATCTGAGCAACCGCAACAATCACGGCTGAGGTTAGCGTGAGAGCGCGCGTGAGAGCTCAGCTGGCTCGAATTGGTAGTAGAATCTATACTAATATTATAAAGCTGAAGAGTTTGTTTGTTTGAAAGCGATAATATCAAGAACTACGGGTCCGAATTAAAAAGTTCTTTTACTGATGGATAGCCCATCTATCGAGGAAGGCTATAGGCTTTATACCATCACGCTATGTCCAATAAGAGCGAAGCAGCAATGAAAAATGTAAAAAAATGGGAAAATTAACGCATATGAAGTTGCGCGGGTCAGCTAGTTTAAGATAAATTTAGCTTCAATGTTGAGATTTAGAACAGATGTTGGTTAACTTACAAATCTTGTAATAAGGACTGTATTTTCAGAAATAATATACTTAAAAACTAACTAAACTAAAAGCAGTGCTAGTCACACGAAAGTCCTAAGTTGGCCTTTTTTTTTCAAAAAATTGCCGTTTCCATAATTTCTAATTAACAATTTGTAGAACCTTTGACAAAATAAGGCTTATAATGACCCGAACAAAACGTTTGTTTATATTTTAACAATTATATCCTATTACTATGCTAGATTATAACTGGAATACAAGAGAATAGGTATTTGACTGAAGTAAATTAATTAGCTTATTTTTAATAAACGTTAAAAACGACCCGTTCCTTACAAGTTTGTATGAAATGATAGCGAATGAAGTCACACATTTTTTGTGAACACTTTCGACATATTACTTTTATTTTTAAAGATGACTCCCGCAGTAGGTAGGGTACACGCCCTGTGTTGGGGGGGACTTTACAAACATACAAGTCACGGACACAAAGTACACCCCCTGACTCGGAACAACAATTTGTAGAACACACAAAGTGGTGTCCCGTGTGGGAATCGAATCCACCTCTTGCGTAGCAGTCGGACACACTCCCATCGCGCCACAGAGGCAGTCGTTATTGCATGGTTAATATATTTTATTTTGATAGTAGTTAAATAACCAATTCTATTAAAACAACAGCACTATTCTGAAATACACCACGACCAACACGTTAAATAGATATTCAACAGGTAATAAAAGTGTGTTAAAATTTCAGCACCGGACATAATACCTATATGGCATAAGGCACCTGTCCCACCAACGGCGATGAGCGAGAAGCAATAGCGATTTTATCGCTCAAGAAACGTACATTACATTTAAATTGCAGATCTCCTCCATCTAATCAAAAGAGACACAGTGTAGAGAGAGCGAGTACTCCTCGGCAGTGTGAACGGTCAGCGATTAACTATTCATATCTGCATCTCTTTTGTTTACACGGGATCTACATAAGTATGTACGTTTCCTGAGCGATAATCGCTACTCGCTTTCTCACCATTGGTGAGACAGGTGCCTTAGTATTGTACCTTTGGTGACCACGGATCAAAGAGAAACAAGACAATCATAAAATTATAAAAAAAAAATAATCTTCTTCATGATTCTGTTCCAATTCTTCTGACTTCTTCTTTCTCATTTTGTTTCAAGAGTGATACAGTCGTATCGCCCAGCACTAGTGATGCCACTAAGAGACCACGGGAATAACGTAAAGTAACCCGTGAATTCTTCCAGTGCCATTGCCTGTGCATGGTGCGAGTTCTTATCTTCTCTTCTTTATTGAATATAATCTTCTGCCTTCTTGTCTGCTTTTCTTCACCACTTAATTTTATAATGGCTAACTAGTTACTAAAAAATGACATATATACATATAAATAATCATTAAAGGAACGCTTCAAACCTTATTTCTTTATTTGTACTGCAATACTAATATTGGGAAGGAGGAAAATATTTTTTCTTTTCTTTTTTTATGTAACAAAAATCTTTTTTTATGTTTCAAAAATTTTTTCACTGTTGGGAAGCTACACTATCCCCGGGTGACATAGGAAACGGGAACTACGCGGTTGAAATCGTGTGGCATAGGCTAGTACATAATAATCTTGATGTCATTGCCCATTTTTTTTTATAATAAGTTAACTAGCTGTGGGATTAAGTCCCACATCACTAGCAATCTTGTTAACCCCTCTAGCTAAGCTCAAAGGCTTCTGTTAGGAGTGGGTTCACGTCGGTAGGATAATGGGTCGGTTTCGATCCCACAACCTCACGATTGCGAGACTGATGCCGTAGCTATTAGACTACCGCCGCTTTAGTTATGCCTATTAGGCAGAAAATCATACACATTCATGTAAAAAGTTTAAAAATTTTATGCATATTATTTAGCGAACAAATAATAATTTGTTACTAGTGGGACTAAACAATAAATTCATGTTAATAGTTTTATTTACGAGCTCCGCCATTGTGTGTGGTAGCGTGTGCGCACTGCGGTTAAAGAAACGTGCAGACAAACGGACGGTACATTCATTAAACATTTTTGTAGATGTATTTGTTTGATAGATCTTGCAGAATACTATCCTTGTTAAATTTATAAAACATTTTCAGTAAAAACAGTGACTTAGAACAAAAATAATACCTGTTTCTGTAACTACGTAATAACGAAAACCATTGTCTACCAAATAATTTATTACTATCTCTGCCTCGCGGTTTCACCCGCGTAGTTCCCGTTCTAGTGGGAATACAGCGACAAAAAATAGCCTATGTCACCCGGGGTTAGTGTAGCTTCACAATGATGAAAGAATTTTTCAAATCCGTCCAGTAGTTTCGAAGACTATTCAATACAAACAAACAATCAAATCTTTCCTCTTTACAATATTAGTATAGATTTTTAAGTCATCATAACACAATTATAGTTTAAGAGATACACCTGACCATACTGACTTACTGACTACCATTTGCCGTGTGGTACCGGCTTAAGAATAGTACCACCCCATCTCTTCCCGTGGGTGTCGTCAAGGCGACTAAGGGATGTCACACTGGAGGACGGGCAGCAGCGTCCTCTGCGTACTTAAAACCTTACTGCGATCGCCAACCCGCTCGCCAAGCGTGGCGATTATGGCAATTACCCCCAGGATCTACATACTAGTAAGTTCTACTGGGGAGACCCGTGCCCAGCAGTGGGACATCATATGGGTTGATATGTATGTATGTATGTATACTGACTTATGTCTATTCTCCGTGTACAATGCTTAGAGATGGCTATCCGACGGCGCGCGCGCAGCCGCAATTAAAATTAATGAATGGTACAAGTGTCGCTACAAGTTATGTAGTCAGTACCAGACAAGTATACTGGTACAAGTTTACTGTACACCTGTTTTATGTGATTCAGTAAAGTAATAAGATACCAAAATGTGATGAATTAATTGATCCATAAGCAAATGTTGAGGTTGGTTGTGAATTGTGATGTGTTTACTCTAGCTTTGTTATTTGATCAAATGTTTAGCCATAATTACAAACTACAAAATAGAACTTTGGGACCAACACCATTTTGTTCAAAGGTATGCCGATTTTGATAGTACGCAAGACAGAACTGCGGGTCAATTCACGTATTTAAAGCAGTGCAGTTGCAGTTAAGTTTCGATTAAAACGGCCATTTTCGTATTCATGTAACTTTGGGATCGATCTTAAAAATGCTTGCGCACCGTACTAGAATGTCGATAATGCGCTCTTGAGACGCATACTTGACGCAAGCGTATTTGAGACCGATCCCAAAGTTACAAGAATACAAAATGGCCGTTTTAATCGAAACTTAACTGCAACTGCACTGCTTTAAATACGTGAATTGACCCGCTGTTGTGTATCATCCCTAAGATCATAATCGTTTTGTGAATAGTTTTTTCATTCTACTAAGTGGCAAAAAGTATTGGACCGCATAATGATACCCAAGTTATTACGACAGCGTAAGAACTGTAGTAGTACTAGGGGTACTTTATATCATGTTATTGCCAGCATACTTAAACACTAAAGACAAAGAGCTCATTTACCTACAGTAATTCCACTAAAAACAGTAAAATTTTATTGGACAGTTCTTTGTCGAGTTGCTGAGTTGACTTGAACTCTTCATGAAGAAATTTGATGGCCTTACTTACGCACTTACACGAGCACAGCAAGATTATATTATTTTTTCGTAAATGGGAATTCGTTATTAAACCTGTCATAATCACACTAATAATAAAAAAGCGAAAGTTTGTGAGTATGTGAGTGTGTATGTTTGTTACTTCTTCACGTCTAAACGACTGGAGCGATTTTAATAAAATTTGGTATGGAGTTAGCTGACACCTTGGATTAACATATAGGCTAATAAACCGCGGGTAAAACCGCGGAGCACAGCTAGTAATATTATAAAGCTGAAAAGTTTGTTTGTTTGAACGCGGTAAACTCAGGAACTAGGTACTTATCCGAATTAAAAACTTCTTTCACTGTTGGATAGCTCGTTTATATAACATCACGCTACGACCAATAGTTAGTTAGTTGCAAAGACGGGGAAAATTTATGCAGACGAAGTTGCGCGGGACAGCTAGTCTTTAAAATTATATTAAATGCACATACACATCACATGTAGTAGGTACATACTACATAATAACTTAAAACGACCAGGTGCTTTCCAAGAAATCGATGTAAAACCGATAAATGGAATCAACGATACTTAAAATGCCAACACGCGAGCAAGAAAGTTTCATATCTGTGGATTCATGTTGGATCTAAATTGAATCTAGATATCTAACAGCTGTCTATTACTTATTTAGATTTATGTCTTTAGCTCTTCGAAGATTTTATGAAATGATTTTGTATTTTGCTTTACTTGTTTACTTGGATTTTTCATTTTTAACGTTTCTAAAAGGCTTGTCTAATTAAAATCAACGAATTGTTGTAAAATATAAGTGCATTGTATTGCCAATGTAATTTTAACTTAGCAATTAATTTGATATAGAAGTCTATAAAAGAGTTTGTAAACTGACATGTCGCTATTTTTACAGCTCTGCGTTTAATGTGTAAAACAGTGTAAAATATACTTGAAATACGTGATAACTGGACAAGAACGAGACTTTGTGATTGAAAGAAGAAAACTAGAAAGAAATTATACTTGAAACTGGCGTATGCATATAATGTGCGAGCCTTATTCTCTACCGATTCATATTGGAGGGAAGAGGGAAAAAAAACTAATCTCATCTAATCTTTCATAAACCAGATGTTAGTCTATAGGTAAGAACGTGAATTCTTTCGACAGTGATGTAGTAAACTTTATAAATTTTCTAAGAAAAATATATCAGTTTTTCACCAAATTCAGAAAGACGTTTTTGAACTATGAGCATTAATCGCAAAACTACTATCTATTATTATTTTAATAACAAAGTAAAGTAAAAGTTACGTTTAAGCTTAACTAGGTACAAACAAGCAATCAAGGTTATATATACCGATAAATTCTATTCAACAATAATGCCTTTAGACAATCTATAAATTAAAACCATTCTTATCAACATTAGACTACAAATCTCTATTATAAATGTATCGCGATACTCCGATTAATTAACTCAATGATAACGAAGTATAAGATAATCTATTATTCAACCAATATCTATTACTGAGGACAGATTGGAGCTTGTATTGAGAAGTACTTTGCCCTTGCATCAATGAAAATGATTAGCTACATATACCTGAAAATCTAATTTGTACTTTATGCCGTTTAGAGTAAAATATAAATATGATTTTCGGCATATTTTCATATTTACGGGCTTGCACGTGAAACGACGGCTCGTTTATTTGTTATATCTGTGATGAATCAGTGTTGAGTAGATCTGGTATCACAGGATAGATCTCAAAGTACTGTAATTGGACCTCGACACTACATGTAGTACAAGTTGGTATATTTATTTAATAATACGCTTCCATTTCCGTTGACTACATCAGATCTCTCGTAGAAATGCAAATAAACATGGTACAGTCATATATATATGTGATTTAATAAATGCCTTCGAATGTTGGCAGTATTAAGGTACGGTTAACCTTTCTAATTGGCTTAAATAAATTTACCATAGAACTAAATCATTTTATCAATTAATTAATAATTATATAGGAAATCATAGCTATTTTTGTAAATGACAAAACAACTTCTATAGGTTTAATCACAGTCAATTATTTTGTCATTATTTATTTAAGATTAAAAAAAATAATAAAAAAACTGTCACTGACTTAATTAAGCTTTTAATAGATCAGCAGCGTAACTGTCATTCTCTACTCTTCACTGTCATCTAACAACTTATTTAAAAGTAAATTGACCGATCAGCCGATATTGACAACAAACTCATCAAACAAATCCACACTATTAAATTAATATACGTAATTCAAATATTTATAACAAATACAAATCGATCATCAACAATTATATCAATATCATTCCAATTAAAACAAACAATATCGATTAAAGCAATTTAAATCGATTCCATGGGAATCGTGGATGCATTTCCCAGCGGATTAGTTCCTCGGTAGGTCGACACTCGGTATACTGCACGGGTAACAGTCATGCTGAGATTTAATGCTCTGCTTACGATGAGAGACTCACGAACCGCAGACCTTAGTCTCTACCACACATAGATACGTTTACGTTACGTTACAGCAGACTCCGACACGACTATCGAACGCAAACGTGAACAGTGAAACAACACAAAGGTTTAAGGACTAACAAGCGCTGGGAAAAGAAAATTGGCAGAGAATTGAATAGCAATAACTAAGTGCGAATTTGCATTGTCCGTAGCGGGTTGTCTCCGATCGTTATAAATAGATCTATGGCAATAAATAAACGTTTTATCTTATCGTTAAGCGGACGGCGATAAATCTCGGTGTATCTGATATAGCGGTTTATTTATCTACGCATTAATCATAGCTATCATTCATTGTGTGAATCATTCACGAGAGTGGCGGCAGGCGGGAGTTACGCCTGTTTATGTTAGATCTGGTTTTTGGTTTGTCATTTATAAAAAGCCTATATTTCAGGGTTAAAACTACGCAACAGTCGTTTTATCCGTGAAAACGAACTGACAACTGATTCACAATCTATTTTTAGAAAAGCAAAAATCACTAAACAGTTTAATAAGCACCTAGAAGTCATTAATGAAGAACCGATTTTTGACGGTAATTCAACCCCTTAAGAGACAAAAAAGGAGATAAAATTTATGAGTAAATATGCGCTTTTTAAATATCACACCTATTATACTCTATCAGAATATACTAAGTCAACCTGCAACTTTCAACGTAATATTCAGAAATTTGCAGCCTCTAATTCCTTTAAACACACAGCAAGAACTCGAAACTAACCCAACAATAGATATTAAACCTCATTACGAATTTAACCGTACCCAACAGCTGTTGTCACGAAGCTAAAATACCTCCATTGTAACCCTTCCACTTCCTGATATGTCTAAGTTATATCTAAACACAGAATACAGAGACAACAGAAGGCAACAAACGCACTTCACTCGAGCAACCCACACACACACACACTGACATCTATAGTACTAGTACGCTGCACGCCAACAACATCGAGACATCCATTTGATTTTGACATTTGGAGACGGTAATTTGGCAAAATCTCATGGAAGTCTACTCTTCTGTAACAAGGATAACAACAACGACCATAGGTCTAAACTGGAAGTCAATTTGGAAGTCTTTAGATAGATTTTGGACTCCGATCAGCCGGAGCAAAGGAACATGCTGAGGTGGGAATTTACAGTAGGTGCTAACCTGAACTGTTTATGCGGTGCAATACAAACAATGGCCCACCTTACATAGTGTCCTGTGTGCCCGACCACCTGTACACAGGCGGACTTGATGACTGCCGCAGACAATGCAGTTGACGTAGCCACATTCTGAAGCCTGTGGTTATTTTATTTCATTTTATTTATAATGTTTGCTGTCGAAACACGTCAAGAGCGTTATCTTGGTAGGTTGTCTTCTGTATTCTCGATATCCTATGCTGATATGTCTAACTTATACGCACTGTTAGGTTATAAAGTCTAAGTGGAATTGCGCCCGCGCAACAGGGGGTTTACCTTAAGAATCTACATGCGATCTCTACGGCCCGTAGCACTTGGATTTCGTGTTAGTAGGTATACGAAATAGTTATAAAGTTCGCAGGAGATTTGCATGCAAAGTAATATTTTGAAACGGTACTGTACCCTACCTACTGGCTAATCTTGAATTTGTGAAATTATTTGTGAGTTGTATTTCTTTCTTACATGTTACCGTTTGATCATCAGACTTGCTATTTTGAGATTTATCCTATTATTTTTTTTCATTTAAATTATTTCATTCTCTTTATGTAAATTTTGTGTAGCTTTTGAATGTTCAGCCCTATTATTTTCTATTTTAACGAGCTATGAAAGATAATAATAATATATTGGGACAACTCACGCTATCTTATCCCAAACTAAGCAGAGCTTGTACTATGAAAACCAGACAACTGATAAACATACTTATATGTTTCTAAATAGATACATATTATAGATAAATAACTCGTGCTTATCACACAAAGTTTTATCCTGGGTGGGGATCGAACACACGACCTCTTGGGTAGCAGTCGGATACACTCCCCACCGCGCCACTGAGGCAGTCAAATATATGAAATATGCGAGGCATTAATTAAGTACCTATATAATTATCATAGAGATACTACACAAATAGAAACACAGATAGCCCTAAAGTTTATTTACGATTTTATTAAATTAATATATACTAAATTATCTCAAAGAAACAAATCTTTTTCATAAAAGGTAAATAATATAAAGATAATATCTCGAATTTATGACGAAGATGTGATCCTCCGTCATTTCTCATATCCCTTTGTTTATTTCTTTACCTTAGTTCGTGACCTCTCGTTACACGATTGCGGAAAAAGGAGTGTAGGTAATGTATTCTTCGAAATATACATTAATAATCTTGGAATGTCACAGTCTCATTTATACCATTATTTAATTTAGTTAATCGACATTACGTGATCAAATAAACCCACAAAAACGTAATTATAAAATCGTAATGAAGAATTATTCTGTTTTATACAGAATAATTCTTCATTACGATTTTATATTTATTAATATTTTCCAATTATGTTTTTGTATATTAAGTAAATCCGTAAGTAAAAAATTACGTGGGATCATTAGCGCAAGTAGTTTTTAAGCCGCCTTTTATACGAGTTAGGTCGAGGTCGTTTCTGTAATTTTCTTTAATTGTCTGTTACCCAGATTACTCGTTTGTATCACTCCTAACTTCAGACCAATTTAATCCGGTGCGCGCGTTGAGGGGATCTTGAAGAGACGACAAATTTATTTGTCAAATGAAAAATATAGTACCTCTATCTTTTTAATTTGACATATAAATTTGTCGTCTCCCACACTAAAGGTATCGGGTAAAATGAATTGCACCAATGCTGCACCATCGCGCCATCATACAGTTTATGCCTGCCTTGAATTGATCCCAGACTCCATACAGCTTAATAAATTTAATTTACCGACACAGGTATCTACTAAACTCTCATTTTAGAATCAGGAGTCACTTATTTAACATTGAATGTAGTTCCTCCCTCCCACAATCTGATTTTCCCTATTAAATCACTTCAAATGAGGCAATGTTGTGTAGCAATATTTTTCAATCAGAGCTCATAACTATTACCCTGAGGACGCAGAAGCGATAAAATTGAATTATTGAATAACCAGCTTCTAGTACATTTAATGATTTGCTTGTACGTCCCCTTAAGGTAAGGAACCAACCGAGCTCCTCATTAGTGTACCGTCATGATTTATTTCGATAATACATATTTGCCTAGTTAAAAACCTACTTGTAGTAGGTTTATGGAGATGTCATTAGCGTAAGAATAATAGGAGATCGTTATACCAAGAAAAATCGACAGTATAACACGATTTTGACACTTTTGAAATAATAAAAAAGATCCTTAAAATGGTAGAATAGGGTACCTTGATGACACAAAAAAACTATCCTAGATCAAATATAATTAAAGGTTACCAAATACGAAACTATGCACTGTTTCTTTGTTCGAGCTTAACGCAAAAATGACTGAACGGAATTAGATGACTTTTGGCATGTAGTTAGTTTATAATATAGAGTAGCACATGGGTTACTTTTCATTGCGATAATTAATACTCCAATGGCCACAAAGCTGCGGGTGAAAATACAATATAAAAAAGAGATGTTGATGGGAGACGGCGTCATTTGAACGTAATAACTGAACAACGTTCATTTTCATATATTACAAAGGGAACATAAACTGTCCTCCACAACCACTTATCCTATAAAAAGGACAAAGCAATCTATCTAAAAATAAAAACAAAAATATCGTAAACGCTCGCAGGCATTGCGTAGGTCGGGAGCTGACCGCTCGGCGGGGCCCACGAATTAATTTATTATCTACAATGGTGCCTGGTGGTATTTTTTTTTCTTTACATTGCTCGTTACCCAAAAATAAATATAAATTATTGATCTTGTCTAGCTGTTATACCCTACCCTACATGTATAGAGATGGAATTGGAATTTGGAAATCGAATTTTAATATTTATAATAGGTATCAGCATTGTAATATACGAAACATTAGATGGTGAATTTGATGTCTTCAGCCATGAACTTTGTAAATAGGCATACCTATGGATAAAGGAGGAACTGAGTAATCAACAAGCCACAGTCGAAATATTGGGCGTAAAAGCTCGAATTGTTGAAGCATTTAACGCGAAGTCTTGAGAAAAAACTGTTACATTCATAGGTAGGTACTAATAAATGATAATTGAAATTAGTATCCCAAATAATAGCAAAAGAAACAAACAACTATTCATACTTAAACCATAGACAAGAAGCAAGACTAAGTTCAATGAAATAGGCTTGATCGTAAACTGTCCATATCTCGTTAAAATAAATCGAGCCTTTCCATTAGAAGCCGCCTTATTCGTCCTCTATGATCCAACGTAAATGAATGAAAACAGCATTAATCGTATCAGATTAGATTTTGAATTAACCTGATAGGAATAATTAAATAAATATTAAGAACAGGTTGTTTCCTGCGGCTCTGCCCGCATTTAAAGCCGACTATATACATAAGACCATAGTAATAGCTCTTCTAATAAATCACGTATCACGGTGTTTGGGGGCGAATCCTCCGAAATCCTCGACCGATTTTTACCCACGACGGAACGGCGAACGTATAGGCGTTTTGGGTGAGAGATTGTTTGTGTGTGCACTCGAACGTTGTATATATTTTTTTTTTGTATATTTGGTAGGTAAGAGAATATGTCTATTTTTTCTTCTTTGATATGATTCTTAATTTATATGGCAAAACAATGTTTGGGGGGTCAGCTAGTACCTACATAAAAGCCTGTAATATTAAAATGTGTCAAATTTATAAAGAAAATTTCATTCCCTATTTCACCCTCTTTGGGATGAATATATGGATCACAAGGTGCTTGCAACACAAAGGGAATTGTTGTAACACTTCATAGTTATGTAAACCGTTAATGAACCAAATTATATAAGTATATATTGTTATATCACTAAAGTGGCGAATAAAATAAATAAAATCCTGTTTTGAAGTGACAAACTTTAAATTTGTTATCATAATCACGATTATGATAATTTTATAGGTAATAATTATAACGCAATATATTGTAAGATGCAAATTTTATAACAATCGTGATTTATATACACACTCAATTCGGATTATTGAGATAGCAATAGGTTAGTATTAATTTACTACTTTGTACTTCTAATGATAAAAGAACTTACATACTCGTTTTGGTGTTTAAAACATTAGGTGTTAAGCCTGTTTGGACTACAGCTATCCCGTAACATGGACCACTTAACATGCTACGCATATGACAGTACCTGGAAAGCCTCTTAAACGGCACACATTTGTTGACTGGTTTGAAGATCGACCTATAACAAAAAATATTTATTTGAGTTTCACAGAGAGAGCAGAAAAAAATGAAACTGTTTTAGTGCAATGAATACTCTAATATAATTTTAATATGATTTTGTTATATCAACGAAACTACAAAGAGCTTGAAATAGAAAACTATTTCATTAAAAAAAAACATCTTCTTCAGCGAACTTAGGAATAATCCCTATACGGGAATCAGTAGGCCTATTCTCTTTGTTTAAATCGAAATTAATAAATATTCATTAACTTTAATTTCTTAAGTTTACGGGGACTTAGCCGCGCGCCGGATTAAGAATAGTACCACCTCATCTATTACTAAGGGCAAAAAGGCGGTAAAAAATCCCTTAGCCAAGGCGACTAAGGGTTTTTACAACTAGAGTGTCGGACAGCAGCGTCCTCTGCGTACTAAAAAGCCTTACGGGGACAATTCTGATTGATTTATAGATAAGCACAAGCCAGAATCCATCCATGCTCTTCAGTATCGAGTGGAATAAATTGATGTTGCTGGCTCTGTGTATTACCATCTCATTTTTGATCAAAACTTCGTTTCATTGAATCAGAGTAGGCCTCCAGAATTAAATATTTTGAAATTCGAATACAAACTAAAACGCATTTAAATTTTCTTTTTTTTTTTATTGTATTTAAATTAAGAAAGTTCCTATTTCCGACTCATAGCATTTCTTCAGTCGCATTATCGCTTCGGAACTTCTTTCTAACGTCGACGCGCGCGCAGATCGAGACGAGTTCCACAGGTTGTATGAAACAGGTTTGAATATTCATAGAGTACGAGAGCCAATGGCCGCACCACTATGCCGATGACATAATGGTCCCGAATAGATTTATTGAGCCCACTCGACACCGACTTTGTTGTGAATGTGGCGATCAACACTCGAATTGACTTTAGAACATCATAATATTTTATTTTATGGATATTCATTTAATCGTAATCGGGTGCAGAAGTAATAATTCATTTTGGGATCAAATGTTGTGATTTATTTTGTTTTTTTTTTGTTAGTTTTTTTTTTGTATTTAGAAACATCATTGTGTTTGGATACATAGTACGGTGTCGACTAGGAATCCGAGATAGTAGTAGGTGAGGTATTGACAAGTATGTAGTAATAATTTAGTTCAGTCGTTTATGTCAAAACACATACATATAGATAACTTTTTGCACGACTGTCATAAAAAGAAGTGTTTGTTTGCTTTTTATTCCGCTATAACTAATAAACACATCTAAACGAATTTAGAAGAGTTGTACAGTATTAGACTGGTGAAATAATTCGGGGTACTTAGGTTAGTTTTATAGACTATTTTTTTTTAAAGCGATCATAGTAAAGCAGTCGTTTTTTTTTTATCTAATCGATATAATTTAAGTGTATCAAAATGAAGGAGGAATATTTCATTGACACTGTAAGAATATATGTTTAACACTTAGCTGGTTTTGGGTTATTTACAAGATTTTTTATAAATTATCTTAGTAATTATAGGTTTTGGGTTATTTACAAGATTTTTTATAAATTATCTTAGTAATTATAGGTTTTGGGTTATTTACAAGATTTTTATAAATTACCTAATTATAAGTACAATGTTACTTAAAATTATAAATCAACCATATTACGTCTCACATTATTTAAGTGACTGTTATATATTAAACCTCATGATTTATAACAGTCATATTATAACTTAAACAACGACTTCCGTTTTTTTTTCGCAAATTAGTAGCCGATGTAAAAGATGAAGTTAAAATACTGATCCGGTTACTTTTATACTGTCGTAGCTACTTTATTAACCAATTAACCTAAAAAATAATAAAGCATCATTAACTCAATAAATTATACGACCATCCTGACGAACAAGTTTTACCACATTAAGTGTTTTAATGAGGAACGTTTTAAAAATAAGAGCAATAATGGTACTAACCGAGTTGTTATCGGCGCTTCAAATTAACATCGTAAGGAATAACAATAAAATTAAATATCTTGGGACAACACACACAGCGCCACCTGATCCCAAACCACGCAAAACCTGTACTATGGCAACCAGGCAACTGATATACATACTTAAATATTTCTATTACATTCAGACACAGAATAAACCTCGATGTGGAAGACAAAAATTTGATTATATAAAAACGGCTGAACCGATTTTCATTATACAAAGTTATAGATCATCCAAATTAAAGTAGCTTTCTAATGCAATAAACAGCATTTAAATCAGTTTACCCATTAGGGCACTACGCTGCTAGAAATAGATAAACAAAAATACACAGAAATCAAATAAATACGTTAAACTTATCTACTCCACGTTTTGAATGGGAGATTTAAGATCAAAGCACATTGCACAAAGGGATGGGCACTGATATCAACTAGAGCCGTTCAGTATTCTTTATATGAAACTTCCTACTTGCAGTACTCCCTACTTGCTCGGAATATCAAGAATCGGATTCGTAACGTCACCGCCTCGCCTCGGTACAACCTGACCAACAGTTGACGGCCAGGCGATAGGTTGCCGATCCCTTTCCGAGTCGATCAGTGTGCTTTGACCTTCAAAACAAGACACAACGAAAGAGTTCGGTTATTTCGGTTTACTTTTTGCATCAATACATCAAATTAATTGTAAAAGAATTAATTGCCGCATCGGGTGGATTCGTATTTCGTCGGTTCGCGTCGCGCACGACCGGTTTAGCGAAAATACACGAGCGACGAAGCGAGGGTGCATGACTCAAGCGCACATGGCCAGTACACCGAATACATACGTACAAAAGGTCGGCTCACAGCTCTACAAGACATCCACGCATACAGAAGCACAAGTACGACGATATCCACGTGCGCAATCTTAGTTAATAACACGACCGAGATCTGTTTACGTGCGCATCTATGTGTATGTGAGCCTGTTTGCGCTCGTTGTCAGGAAGCCGGCCATTTTCGTGCCAGTACTACGAACAAACGAATCCGGACAGATAAATTATGCTTTTAATCAAGATCAAGGCTTGCACTCGTCAACTTAGTCAACATGTGAAGTTTTAATCGCACACCATTTGGAGTATGCGGTGTATTTTTAATAAAATTTATCTTAGTGACAAGTACTTAATTTATTTTTAATGGTGATTTAGGTAAGTGACTCGGTTCACGGTCAACAGAATACAAAATTTGGGAGTATCTGCCTACGTATTTTCGTAAATTATGTTAATCGGAAACATCTTATGTGTTTGTGGTCATATGACTTTATTCATAAGTAACAGATAGTAAAAGATTATGACTTTCAAGGGAAATGAAGACAAAACTGTGCCCAAAGTAATTATTTTACCCCTGAAATCAAAAGCTTTTGCGTCCTTTGTCTGTGGCATCGTAGAAGTCAAACGGATGGACAGATTTAGATGTAATTTTATTCATTGAGAAGCATGTTTAATCAGGATACTTCTTGTCTTTGTTTGATGAAAATCCATCAAGGCGTTTTGAATATAGTCTAGTTTTTGTCTTAGTTGTAGGACATGTCGAGGTATGTTATGTAGTATCATTTTTGTCATTTTAAAAATTAGAAGCATATGACTCATACCTAATGCTGCTTCTTCATAACCCTCATTTAACTTTACTGTAGGTTATAAATAAGAAAATTCACACAAATAATATTGTCAGTATGGCCTCTGTTGAGTTATTACTCAGTGAGCTGTCACGACAGGTTATGCGAGTTCGTTTCCCTCCCGGACGCGAAACGAGTCGGTTTAGGGTTCATTTAACTAGTATATAAAACAGACGGAAATATTGGCACCTCATCAGGAAATCTACACCGGTCTAGGTACCTACAAAGGTAACAAATTATTGATTGTTATTTTGTTAAAATGTTGCTTCATTATTCTAAGTTACAGCGTGAAGTTATGCAGCTTACTGTTTTGATTGAGAATAGGGCTATTAAACGCAATAAGGGATTTCTCAAATCGGGCAAGTAAATCCTGACATAAATACCTTCAAATGAGACGAATTCATAAGCCTATTGTTATTTATATTCTCCTGTTAGATGCTTAAATCCCGATCAAGGATATCAGCTACTGTATTCCACGCAACCGAAGTCGTAAGCAAAAAAAAACTAGTAAGAATAAATAGTCAAAGATGATCAATACATAAAAAAGTTTCGAAAGTCAATAAGTCGACCGCATTCCTTCGTTTATAGTAAACAAGCCGTGAAATATATATTTTTACTCTACAATATTAGCATAATTCTTTAAATTACCTATTGATCATAAAATCATAACAATAGCAGAAATCTGATCAAAAAACGTTTCATCTATTACGATTCTATAAAATATTACTGCCGAGTGAATTATCGATTTTAAATAAGTATATTTATATTCATCATCATTACGCCGATGCTATTTTTATAGGTGAAAGTGTTTTACAGTTATAATAATGTTTCTTTTGTACTTATTTGCGAAAGGCTGCTACTGGAGGCAGCCATCTTGTAACGGCTCTTGTAGGTATAATTATTCTAGTCATAGTGTGAAAAACATTGTCTGGGCTACGATAAAAATGCCAACATATACGGGCACTTGATAACACCAAACGTGTCATACAAGGCTAGTTAAATGGAGTTTACTACAATATGATATAATAATAATAATATAATATCTTGGGACAACTAAGCTGAGCTTGTACTATGGTAATCAGACAACTCATATACATGCTTATATATTTCTAAATACATACATATTGTAGATATTACACCCAGACACAGAATAAACCATCGTGCTCATCACACAGTTTTATCCTGGGTGGGGATCAAACCCACGGCCTCAGGATCAGCCCATCGAATGGATTTCTTCAAATATCATAAGCATCGATCCTAAAACTATAAAGAGGAAAAAAATGATTCATATGGTTAATATCTGAAAAGTAAACAGTCGATTTTGTTGAAATTTGACATAGGCTTGAAGTTCCTGAAGTTTTATCGCAACTAACATTAGGTACATACGGGGGCGGAGCCGCAAGGAATGTCTAGTTAGTAAATATAAATTGGTATAAATCTGCAAGAAGAAATTCTCTAATTTGAAGAGAAAACCATATGAAAATTCATTGCGTAGTGCAAATGCACTAATTAATTACTCAAACAAATCAAATAGATTTACTTATCCATTTCAATATTATAAATGTGAAAGTAACTTTGTCAGTCTGTCTGCCTGTTACGCTTTCACGCTCAAACAGTTGAACCGATTTAGATGAAATTTGGTATGGAGATAGTTTGAGTCCGGAAGATGTGGGGAAGGCCCCGGGACACAAACTATCTCCATACCAAATTTCATCTAAATCGGTAGAATGGAATGAACACAGAAAATATGCTGTTAGTTATAAAATAATAAATATTGTAATTTTTTAGTTTAGTGGATTTTGTATAAGCATAGTTTATAAAATTTTATTTTCATCAATTTACTTGCGATGATGAAAATAGATGGGTAAAAACTATCCTATGTCCTTACATACCTAGGATAGTTTTTAGCGCAAGCCCCGAGCGAAAGCTAGTTGATAATAATAGGATACATATATACTACGAGTATTGCTTACATTCATTGCAATATTTGTGGGCTAATGTATCCAGGGTACATTTTGTATTTGTGCTCCTTATAGCAAGCCTTTCTACAGTTTAGGCGTAAAAAATACTTCTTTTCTATTGTCGTTCTACTTCTTAGCAATGTTTATTATACCGCTATACTCATATAAATAGATCGTTATTCTCTCTTTTACTCCTAAATCAGAAAAGCTAACAATAAAAATCTAAAATTAGCTTCAATCAAATTGGCCTGCATGCATTAATAATGCCATTATGGAAACGAGTAACATATTTTATGACACATCAACATAATTGAGATCATTATTAATTGCCTATAAAAATGAACCGTATATTTTGCAACAGAATATCGCCAATATCCGCAAACATAATTTAAATTTTATCAAAATGTCGGGAAGTCGTTGATAATAAAAATTGATAGTAGACATTGCAGAATTCTTAATGAATTTCTACAATATTTAGGATAATTTATTGATATGTAAAAACTAATAGATTGGACAGCCACAGACCACAGCAGCTTTATAGATGACTAGCTGTCCCGCGCAACTTCGTCTGCGTAAATTTTCCCCTTTGTTTTATATATAATCCTATGTTACTTGTAATACCTCTAAGAATATGTATACAAAGTTTCATGATGATCGGTTGAGTAGTTTTCGCGTGAAAGCGTAACAAACAAATTTACATTCACATTTATATATTAGTAGGGATTGTTGCAGTGGTTAAGTTTGTTTGTTGCACTTTATTTAATCTATACTAATATTATTAAGCGGAAGAGTTTGTTTGTTTGAACATGATAATCTCAAGAACTACTGGTGCGAATTGAAAAAATATTTTACTGTTAGATAGCCCATTTATCGACGAAGGCTATAGGCTGTATACCATCACGCTACGACTAATAGCAGTGGAGCAGCAAAGAAAAATGTTGCAAAAACGGGGGAAATTTACGCAGACAAGTTGCGCGGGTCAGCTAGTCGCTAAGTAAGCTGATTGCATCTCGGCATCGATTGCTACATTTGACATAAATATTTATACAATTTAACAGAACATCCTTGCATAATATAAACGGAAATTGACGAAGACGGGGGGGCCGTAGATGTCACAAGTCTGTTGTTTTGAAGAAGTTTTTCTTAACAAATTTTAGCTGTGAGGCCCACTGATTGCGCGCTCGCATACCTTTTGCGTGTTAAACCAACGTATGCGGCCGGTAGTTGTGACACCTCATTAAGAATTGTACTTGTAATTGAGTCCAATTCAATCCGAAATCAATTAATTAGTAACTAAATTATTGGCTTGTAAATGATTAAAATTATTGAACGAAACCCATTGACTTAATGGCATCAGTTTAAACAACCTGCCCTCATAAACTAGTCGATCGATTTTTATAAATCGTACAAGAGAGCGACAATCTGTAATTAATATTAGTAATTAAATGTAATTGAATAAATGAATAGATAACATTTACCAAAGGATCAATCTTTTGACAAGAGGTGATAAATTTTCCAAAGATTCTGTATTGTTTTAATTCGGTGTGTGGTTTTCTTTATTTCTGCTTCTGTAGTTATTGGCACAAGTTTTGTGAGTATTACTAAAATACTTAGTTCTAGTTCTACATAGTTTGATTAGCGAGGAAAAATTTAGATGACACATTAAAAACATAACGTCATAAATTTCGTAGCCATCGAGATTCATAGACATTGATCTTGCACTCTTACCTCTGTAGTTACTATAGACTGTGTTGGTGCTGGGCTACACTGACCTCTGTGGTAAGTGGCTAGGCCATTGAGGCACACGCTACTGTTGTTTTTGTTCCACCAATCCAGCAGCAGTCACGTGATGTATTGTCAACTCTATGTCAAATGCATACATTTTCCCGTGTTAGCGTGTGCGGAAAAAGTATCGTGTGGTATTTGTCTAAGCCTCCTGGACCGTGTCATCCCTTTAAATTAAAGAGTAGATACTGACTGCAAAGCGTGAAAGAGAGGAAAACTCTGTCAAACGAGTTTTCCTCTCTTTCACGCTTTGCAGTCACGCTACGCTACTTTGTGGACAATAGTCCACAAAGTAGCATTGTTTCTAAAGAGTGGTCAATTTTGTGAGGTTATGGCGCAGTCCTGGTCTCTACGTCAATGGGGCCAGGCTAGTATTGAAATACTCGTATTTACCTACTATGGAGGTCAGTGACCGTGCCCATAGATAAATTATGACATTATTTCGAAATGAGCATTTAATATATATATTTTTATATTTAATTATTGACGTGAAAACGTTTTATAAATTGATGATCGGCAGCTCTCGCGAAAAAGTGTCACGTTATTGACTGGTTGCTAAGCAACAGCAAATGGCGATTGCAGCGACTTGCGATACAATTCGATTGGAACTAAAGCTGTCACAGACATGATTGTCTATTACAATGTCATTAATGTTTTCATGTGACGTTATCACGTAAAATTATCGTCCTTATACCGACTTTACCGACAACCATTTTTTTATTTATTCCCGTAAACTCTAAAGGACAGAAACTATATAGGACATAGAGCATACAATCACTATTTTTACTTTTCTCTTTAACAAGAAGGTACCTACCTACTCTCTTGAGCGCGGAAGTCGACACTTATGTCCGATTTCACAATCCGGTACTATCCGGTACCATCAGCACTTAATATGCCATCAATCATTCGCGTACATAAATTTCTATTTATTAACTGTACATAATTTCCATTAGTTACATTAACAAATGTTATATTATCTATTATTTAATAAGATGGACAAACATGACATTCGCATAAAGGAGTGGTTAATAACTAAAAAAATGCAATCACTAAATTAAAGTCGCGGGTTCGAATAATTAGATTTGAATATAAGGCTTTTAAGAAGGTGGCAATACCTACGATTAATGCCTCTGGTATTTGCACTTTGTTTTATTAACAATCATTATGAACTAATAACCGATATCAAACATGGCGGCCTATCTAAGCAGAGACTAACCAACTACACAATATGAGCTAACAGCATCTACTCAAAAGAAATTAAGCACAGGTGTGACTTTTCTGAAAATGGTAACCTATCTTTGAACTCGGCCGCTATTGAAGTATGGTCTCTTCTACATGACATTCAGGAATACTTTACTTTTAGTTAGGTACCTACATACTGCCACTCCCATTATTGTTTGTAAGAGAAAATACGTATACTTGGCTGATAAAAGTAATACCACTATTATTCATCTGTTTTTACGTAAGACACCTAAAGAAGTCCATGACGAAGCACGTCTATAAATTGACAAACAACAGCTATGAGTAATGTCTGTATTTAGACCTTTTACATTATCTACAACAATGCGAGCACGTTGCTACTTTTCATGCCTACACAAAGAACTCTTCGCTAGCAATGCAACGTCACACTACACTTCGAAAGAGGTTAGAGGTCAGAGCTACGTCAATATTTTTCTGACACAACCAGTTAATGTTCCTAGACAGTTTGACAGTCACGCTCTACGTAGGATGCGCGTGTGTGCTGTCTTTACCATATCCATTAAGAAAAAAAAATCCTTAATATTCTTCTTATTTTTGTGCTGATGGCAATCTAGTTGATTTTGCGGCTTATTTCTGCCAGTGCTAAGTGTTTATTGTAGACAAATACTCGTGTTTCACGGATTTATATGTATTTTCGCTTGTTAAATGCAGGTTTGTGGAAATTATAACAATTCAGATTGCCGCCATTTACCCAACTCTCAACGGCTTAAAAATAAAAAGAGGTTTGCTCTAGAGTTTAGAGGCTGGACGTGTCATGATTCATGATACCTTTGCCTTTCCCAAAAAATACCAATTTATAATTGGAACCCGATTTTTTAAAATATGTTCCTGTAATATGCAAAAACATTGAGCTAACCGCAACCCGGTAGGTATACGTGAGCAATAAAACTAACGCCCTTTACGCGTAATGTGGTCTCTAATGAACTGAAACATTAGCGTTTTTGGGGAACACATTGGCCGAATGCACGTAATGGTAATGGCCGAAGCTTGAGGCGTGAGAATAACCGCTAACAGACACATTACTGATTATCTACAGAGCATTAATGTGCCCCGTTCACAGTTTATTTTTACCCACAATTAATTTAAAATAAACTTTAAGTGATATAGCTTGCTTTCATGTTTTATTATATCGTTGTTGATAGGTGCAGAATAAGAGGTTAGTATAAATCTTGTGTACTGTTATATCTTAACTAAAATTAACATGAAGCAAATTGGTAGGTAACTAGTAAAAAGAGGACTAAATGTAATTTTGTCTTTGTTTTTTTTTTTAATGATTGTTACATTCTACCATGCTTATAATCGTGCGCAACAGGTTACACAGTATCTCATAGGGAAGTTGCAGAACAATAATAATATAAAACAGTTTTTATAAGTAAGTAATAAAAATACCTACTCTATGGTCACCACAACCTACTTGGTTTAACAAATAAATAAATAAAACAATGTTCACAAATCGAAGCAGTTTTGCAATTGGAATTTCAAATATCGATTCTAGAAGGATACATCAATCTGTTGTACTGTAGCACACGGTAACTAGCATTTCCCTGCATAAAATCGACGCAAGAGGCGTGACTCGAAAGCCAGCTCCGGAAACCATGAACTTGAAGACAAGTATGACCGGTGTAGCAGGACGACTCACCCGTTTCCAAACGGAACAACCAATTTCGAATGCCCGGTATCGATATCGACTGGATTTACTAGTTGGATAACAACATCTTATAAATAAAACTGGGCACGAAGGAGATGATAATATAACCAAAATATGAATATTGAAAAAGTAAGTAAGTAAGTTTTTATAAATCTAATAAGTGAATAATGCAACTATTGATTTAGTATTTTACGTACGAGACTGCATTATACTAGGCATTGAACGTTTGTGACAAAAATATTACTGTATTCTTTTCTTTTTCACACTTCATGTCAAATAACCAATTTGTTGGAATAACAAACAAACGGTTCACACATCTTAAAACAGTTTCAAACTGTTATTATAAGCCAGTTATGGAGACTAGAATATTTCTAAAATTTAAAAAATTGGAAAACTTCTATTTATGTTATAAATTGGCATTTATTTGTAAGTACATTGACTCTTCTACATACTTTTAGTTATGTGATACTAACTAGTTTTTATTAACATATTTTAAAGTGAGTAAGTGATATTTGAGCTTCACTTTTTAACAAAAGTATTTTCTTAAGAGTTCTCTTTTACAAATAAACAATTACGTAGGTTATTATTATTACATTTGATTTATGCAAACTAATCTCTTGTTTCAGTATTATTTTAATGACTAAGGTCTAATAAATACCTAGTTTTTAGAATCTTAAAAATAACTTGTACTAACATGAAGGTTGAACTTCTAATAAACCCGCTTTGAGCAGTTTAAATAAAAGTGTTAATACACAATTATATATGGCAATCTATTTAATACATAATACAATATTTAAGTTGTTTTATGCTGTCTTTAAAGGCCATACATAAAGTTCACCAATTTTATTACAAATCATTTTTAAACTATCTTAAGTATATCTACTTCCTATTTTAATGTCATTCTCATCATTATGTCCGACCTCATCATATTTTCACACGGCCACATGATTATGAGGACAGCGTGGGCTGACTGATTGGTGTGCCTGTGCCCACGACTTTTTTTATTTGTATTATACGATTACACGACATTTCTTGCCAACATTCAAAATTGAATACGGTTTGATTATTATGTATGGCAACCTTGTGATGATTGTCATTTTCAAATGGTTAACGGAATTTATGGAATTAAATGTTTGAATAATATTAGTAAGTCATTTTAAATACTTATGCTTGAAAGTTAGTCCCATGGGAATCCAATTATTATGACTCGGTTTGCGTCAGCTTTGCTCTAGATTTATTTGGTTCGTGACTGAAGTGTTTATGCCTTCAAAAGATCATTCAAAAGATAATTATAATCACCGTTACAGTTTAAGAAGAGAATTTGTACCTAAATAATTCCTCAACAGTGAGTTTCAAGAAAATATAATGTGAATTTTCGGAATACGTCAGGTAGAAACAAAGATCATTAGATAGCAATTTGGTATGCGGAGGCTACAACAATGCATATGTTATCTTTTATAATTACAGGTCTGGTATCCTTTCTCACAAAATAAAATTAAAAAGTAGAAATGAAATGTTCTAAATAAATTGCCTCGTGTGAAACAATGCTCTTCGACAATAAACCTGATTACAATTATAATAGTTTCCTGGAACACTGTAACATTAGTGTGTTGGTATATTCCCACGTGTGCGCGCATGTGCACTTGCGCGGGCGCATACATAAAAATGCGCGGGTCGTGAACTCGCGCCACTGGCGACACACTTGCCGTTGTGACTGTTAGCGGTATTCCACTTACATATTATGTATATTTGTATAGCTAATGAAAAAATGTGTGTGTTTATGAATATGCATTTCTTCAAGAAACATTGTAGCAGGATGAGTTTTTACCCGACTACGGAGGGAATTTAGAATTTTTAAGCGAGCATTATGAAACAGGTTAGCGAAAGGTGTTACCTACTTATAAAAACTAATTATTTACTAAACGCAAACAAATAATATTTAGATCTTTAACAGATTGAATCTTTATTGTACTTACATCATAACATGCTGGTCGTTAAAATTCGCTTTTTCATTCAAGTCCGTCATCTGAAACGAAAAGAAATAAAAATTAGATGGTTAATATAGATGTAGAACAGTTACTTTAATATTAATAATAATAATAAAAAATTCTAAATATATTGAATGATAATGACACATTACGTTCATTCAATTTTTGATTTCTTCAAATAAAACAGTTTGCTTCAAATCAAGCATACAATTGAAAATTTCCAGATTTACGAATCAATTGCATTCCATTAAACTTTCTCTAACCGAATGAAACGAATCATAATTTTCTATTGACTATCATGAATCATTGCGATGCAATTTAGGAAAAAAGCGTCTAAATAAAAAAAAAAAGTACCTATAGTTTTTTTATTTCCTAAAAATGTCTGTTACATGGTTATAGCTACTAACGTTTATGAATTTTGTAATGGATTCTGTCGTGTTTTAAAGTTACTTTTATAAATTTTAATGTCGATTATTTTTTTATCTGCAAATGTAATAAGAATGAATTCGAAAATTGCCATGTCAACTTAGCGATATACTTATCTATTCAGAAATAAAACACTCTTCAAAAACTTCCGTACAAGCTTACGGTTGTCATCACCACGTCACAGACCTCTCAAAATATTTCTGTATATTTATGACCACAATCAACTTTATCGTAATACTTTATCTATTACATTAAACTATCATCGAAACACGTGTTCTTTCGCTTCACCGAACGTATTAGCAACTTCCTATAAAAAATAATTGGACTTACATCGTATTAAGTTATCAAATTAATTCCGATACTTGTTTTACTCGCCTCTCTACTTAATCGGATATGATCAAAACACCTGTCAGAATATAGTCACGGATTTTTGCTCACTACTAAGACCCCCATATATGTAGGTACAGGCTGTTGTTAAGTCGACCCGGTTCTAAGTTCTGCCGTGTTGTCAGTGAGATAGATTAATTCTTGCATTGTAGGGTTTAGGTAAGATATTTGATGTGGACTGTGTTGCTCAGTGTATTGACACTGAGCAACACAGTCCACATCAAATATCTTACCTACCTATGAGTCTTCGCTTTTTATGACCAACTCATCTGGTAAAATACTGTCATCCTACATGAACACAGCCATGAAACTTAATGTATTTCTGCGAGTTATAATGATCGCCCGACAAACTATCCGAAGTTACAAAGTGTAGAACCGGATAACGACCACACAATTTCTCCAAAGGCCGTTTTCCAACAGGGATGATACATGCGTAGCCCAAAAATTACGTATGTCGACTTCGCTGCAAAAGCGTTATAAGGCAGTGCTAAGCAATCTGATCTAACGAAAACTGTCTAGATAGTTAATTGCTTGCCCCTTTATTGGAGATACAAAACTGACAGCCGGATTAAGAGTTGTAAGGAAGTATACCACAATGTAAAAGGATCCTAATGCAAAACAAATTCGTGATCTGTTCCGATAGTAGTTTGTGTTGAGTGAGTAATGATGCTTGTTTTGTGTTAATTACAGGTAAGAATTTGTGATAAATTCATTTTCTCTTGTTAGAAATTTTGTACAAAATATCGTTTTGTTTTTCGATATGTGAATGTGATACAGCCCAACCTGTAAATTAGGCTATGTTAGGCTATGTAACTTTTAACGTACTTGATTTTATACAATCGGAATTCTTGTTCTTATGGTAAATGTAATTTTAAATGTCAACGACTTATCACAACGGTAGACTTTGCTTCCGATAATTTGAATTAATTAATTTAAATAAAGTTAGGAATTTATGCGCCTAAAAACAGCCATATTAATTAACAGTAAAATATAACTGTTTTGAAATAACCAATTTATCATCTTTTAACAAAATCAATACAACCATAAAGCAAACATCAAACAGAGATTGACACGCTTATCGCTTGTATAATCTTCGATCGGCACTCTCTGTCAGTAAAATATCTTACGGTACATGCAAACGGCAATTAATTTTATTAATTATACATCTGTCGACACGGGAACACGACGGCTTGGCCTTTAACACGAGAAGAAGTCACTGTACGCAGACCCGATGATTCTGTCACATATACATTTCCGTCGGCTACGTGCGTATGTTGGTTAGTGTAATGATTTTTGCCTACAAATTCCTGCCCCTTAAAATCTTCCTACAAAATTATTGGCTTTGCCTACCTCTTTATAATTTTTCACAATTCTATAGTATAGCGCTAAAAAATCGGCCAATTTCCCTTAGCCAAACTTGGACCCTTTTTATCGTATAATTTCTATAACATTTGTCCAGAACTGACGAGGCTTACAAAAAAACAGTGTCATTTTTCAAGTAATTTTCAAGGTTTCATGTTTAGTTTATGAATGAATGAGTGACATTTCAAAATATAATCTAGTGAATCTTTGAAACTTTATAGAATAAAACAAATTGAATAGCAGAAACTAAACTATTCCAAACTACTTGCCTTTTTGTAGAATTGCCAAGCAATGCAGTACTCATCATTTGTTTCAGTCAAGTAGGTACTATGACACACTAAATCTTCAAAAAGCGTGCGCTAGTAACATTTGCATATGCTAATGTTGATAAATTCATCAGATGCATCTTTATAATCTGTGCTAAGATTAATGCGGCTGTCAGTTCAAATGTGTATGTTGCCAGGTGTGAAAAGATGACTCAATTACGACTGTTAGAGGTTGAGGCACTGGATAAAATTAATATTCAAGAAGGTGCAGATTTGAATCTAATCTAAATCTAATCTTTGCTAATACTTTATTTTATTTAGTTTCCTGTGCGTTTTTTACGTTACAAACCTTATCATTGTATAGTTGCGATAGCTCTCTCTCTCTCTCTGTTTGAATGGGACGAAATATATGAAATTTGGAGTGTAGTTCATTTGAGGATGAGAACGATCATAGACTACTTTCTATCGCAATAGTCAATATTCATGCAGACAGAACTGGGAACAAAAGGATCTTATTGAGAAACCACACTGTTCTTTATATATGAATGATGAAGCTATGGTATAATTTTTAGTGTTTCAAAGACTGTTTTGTCTTTAAGTAAGAAAGACAAAAGTATAATCCGTTCATTTCAAGTTCCGTGCACATTCTGACGATCAATCACGCGGCTTGAAACCACTTGGCGGTAATCTTCCCCGCACCGTGTGAATGCGGTCACGATGCTGCTTGGAGCCACTCTATATTTTATGGACGGTGTTGCAACCAACTCTATGGGAAACGTACCAAAACGATGAATGATTAGAACGTTCGCCGTTTCTAATTTCAAATTTGAATTTAACCGTCCCCTTAGGCACAACTGTCACATATTGGATTACAGTTCAATAAGATTCGCAGATTAATGCGCTCATTAAATTGAAATAGCTCTTGGAAATACAGAGGCGAATTGAGACGTTATTATTGGTAGTAAAAAGACTAATTATTATTTTAAGACCTCAATTTACGTATACAGGAACAAACATTTAAAGTTATAAGTAATTTACCATTTTCCGAAGACTAAAAAAAATTATAAAAAACACGAGTCTACATTCTCATATTATACACAACCACATAAGCAAAAAAAACCCCAAATAAGCATTCATTTAAAATGTTATAGTTATAAACGCATACATGTTTATAAGAGGTGCTAAATAGCTGTTGAATTTTAAAGCTGACAGCAGATGACAGCGGCGGCCGCGGCGGTGCTGTCAATTCATACAAAATTAATCAGCGCTTACAAATTCAAAAGCTCATAGTATACAGGCGTGTGTATACAGGTTGATAAATGAAGGGGTCATTTGTCAAATGAGTGTGGCCCTTAATGGTTTATTAGCCGTTTGTGACCGGTGGAGTTCCTTTTAGTTGCGTACTGAGAGTACAGCACAGAAGTTAACCTCCATAGAATGCCCGCCAGAGGCCTATAACTCATACATAGGCTGGGATCTATAGACCGAACTTAGGCTTAACTCAAGCTTAACTTAAGTAAAACTTTACAAAATATTTAAATATTTAACAAAGTACACACTTACTGTTGTTTTCATAAAAATAATATTGTCAAAGATTATATTTATTGTCATAAAAAGTCTTATGTTAATTGATGGCTCACAGAAACGGTCCCGAACACAGAAAATTCATATGTTCTGAGGTCTCGAAAGCCTTTTGAACAAAGTGGTCCGAAGCAGTCTGACGTTCTTTTCCGTGAACGGTGTCTATGGATGCGTTGCTAGAACAAAGTACGTAGGTTCAGAAATCTTGGCATTTTGTGGTATGCCTGCCGACTGTCGTCCGAGATGGTCGCCGACTGGCTGATATAATAGACAGTCTGACACGGATATACGATGAGAGGCGAGAAAGTACTAGGAGTGACACGCGAGGACTGCATGCGCAGGGATGGATTTGAATGTATGATTTTAAGATATGGTGACAGGTATCGATAAATAAACAGAGCGGTGCAAAAGCTATAAGAAACATAGGGACTGGTTAATTCTAAGCGGATACTGCAATTTATGGATTATTTTGACTAGCAATACAGGGGGTGACTACAAATTTGGATACACGAATGAAGACATTCGAATTTTCACTTGGGATTAATGACTGCATGGGTGATGCACGAACAACTATAAAACATAGATACAATGAGTCAATTCTTGCATGCGCCATCAAGTTGTGTGATCCAAAAATTGTTGTTCCAAGTGTGCGTCTGTCATTAGTATAATTCGTATGTTTTTAAGTCCCCTGTGAGAGTGACAATATTATAGCCGAAGTATATTTATCTAAAAGTTCAAATACTAAACAGTCAGTTTTGACTTTTTTAGAATTCTTAAGAGATCAATACTGATCGCCAAAATATAAGTAGCATACGTAGACCGTACTTCTAATTGACCCGAAAAGCGTAGGCTTAACTACTTAGCATTGTAACTTCAACACACCCTAAGAAATCATAAGTATTTCTACATTCACACCATTCTAAATGTGTCTGTCCATTCTCCCGTCGAAGGACATTAAATAGCGTTGCAACGTCATCATTCAGGCTGCATCCGGCATACACCATTCCACTCGCACCTCTTGCACGTCCTAGTACGGACCTGGCAGTCACGTCTACAGACGAACGAGCGCGCAAACGCGATTGAGAGAGCATTTTGACTCCTAAATGAGGTCGTTCACACGGCATAAGTTCACGGTCGACTGTCTTCGAGCTTTAGATTTAAATGGTGGATGTGTTTGAGCCTTTATAATAGTCGTTAGTGTATTATTCTTGGTGGTAATTAGTTTCTTTAAATGTTTCAAACGTCAAGCCTTGCCCAAAAACTAGTTTTTGGATATATTACAGGCGACAGTCTTGGATAATTCAAAATATATTTTGTTCATTTGCAAACAAATTAAATACATTATAATATTTAAGCTTATTTATATCTATACTAATATTATAAAGAGGAAAAATTTGATTGTTTTTTTTGTATTGAATAGGCTCCAAAACTACTGGACCGACTTCAAAAAATCTTAAATCGTTGTGAAGCTACATTAACCCCAGGTGACATAGGCTATTTTTTATCCCCGTATTCCCACGGGAACGGGAACTACGCGGGTGAAACCGCAAGGCGTTCGCTAGTAAACAATAAAAGAGATGCCATTACAGCAACTATAGGTAAGGTTCAATATGATTTTATCATTTTACAGAATTGTATAAATAGATAGACCAGCCACGTAACATAGACACCATAGTTCTACAGTAGGCCTTATCCGGACCATAAATTCACTACACCATTTTTTATCACCCAAGTACAAGGCCGACAATCAACCAATTACGCGTATCATGTCACCTACAAATGCAAATGAGGGTAGAACCAGTAGCTGGCCCGTATAATTTACATAACGACACATCATTACCGAATATCGTCACGAATCTAACCAATCGAGTATTTAAACGATCGATCGATACCGTATGGGAATGAGAATGAGTCCCAAGGTTCCAACTGTGATTTTATCGATTTTTGATTTTCCATGAAGATGGTAATGATAACGTATACTTTTATTTTCTGACGTAAAAAGACGGGGTTTCAATTTGATACCCACATCCAATTTTCTATGTTATATTTCAAAATGTATGGACAGATTTAAATACCAGTGGTGGTCTAAGCAATAGGCCGTCTTGGTGGTGTCAGTTATTCTCATCATCACTGTTTCTGTTAAAGGGCACAGTAACAAGGAAGTACTGGGCAAATGAGACTTATGGAAGGGGGTCCGACTGCTACGTAAGAGGTCGTGGGTTCGATTCCCACACGGGACATCACTTTCCAATATTTATCCACAAATTGTTGTTTCGAGTCTGGGTATGCTTTGTGTCAGTGACTTGTATGTTTGTAAAGTCCCCCGCAATATAGGGCTTGTACCCTACTGCGGAAGTCGTCTTTTTTTTTTTATAAGGCGCACGGTGCGGTGACACTCAGATCTTTGCCAAGCAAGGATTTTGGGTGGCACTGATACTAATATGGGCTAGCGTGACGCTTATTATTAGCCGCACGACCTGCTCGTCTCCTCATTTCGTAGTATATAAAAAAAATAAACAAACAGGCTGATATGACTAGTGTTTTTAGCTCAGCCTGAAGAAAATCTTTTTTTTTATAAAAGACGACTCACGCATTAGGGTACAAGCCCTGTGTCGCGGGGGACTTTACAAAAATACAAATCACGGACACGAAGTACACCCACAACAATTTGTGGATCACACAAAGTGGTGTCCCGAATGGAAATCGAACCCACGACCTCTTGTCTATATAGATACCTTCTCTTTAGTCCTCTATACGATCCCCATAAAGTTTTCTCTAAATCCCTACCGCAAGAAATATTATTCAGGATTGAATTGAAATACGCAAGTAGTTAACGGTACAGATAAATAATGATTACAGATAAGATCTCGCCGGAAAACATGTATAAACACCAATAAACTTGTGTCATAAATTTACTATGAATATTGATAATGGCCGATGAGAAATTTTATTACTGCCCTTAGTTCTGTAGGTCAATATCTAAGGTCAAATGATATTAGTTTTAATTCACAAAAATGATTTGGAAATGTACCACAAAACATCAAAAATATAGAAGGGAAACTTCATACAAACCCGTTCGATTAAAGTACACATAGACATCGCTCACCTGGCACCAGCAGGCCTTAAGGGTAGGCCAATTACAAAAAAATAAATATAAAGGCTCATTACATCACCAAAAGACACGACAGGTAGGTTTCTTGATGTCATAGTCTCTTTAATAAAAAAAAGGTAAATCGAGTGAAATACGAAAATATATAAGATATTTCTTAATTCTGTACTTCTTAGTTCTAGTTGAAATCTGATGAAGAAAATATTAAAATCAAATGATAAAATAATATAATAATAATATCTTGGGACAACTCACACAACGCTATCTGATCCCAAACTAAGCCGAGCTTGTACTATGGAAACCAGACAACTGATAAACATACTTATATATTTCTAAACATAACATACATAATAACACCCAGACACAGAATAAACCATCGTGCTCATCACACAAAGTTTTATCCTGGATGGGGATCGTCCCACAACCTCATGCATAGCAGTCGGATACACTCCCACCGCACCGTGCCACAGAGGCCGTCAAAATCAAAAGACAAAATAGAAGAATATGACAAAATAGCGTTGTCATAAGTCTATTAAAGAACTCAAGAGTATCAAAAGATTCTATAGCTGATAGTCTACCTATTGTGCACCAACTTGTAACTGAACCCTAGCAGATTAAATGAGACTTCTATTTATATAACTTGTAAATAGTTAGCCAGTCTGGGTGATTCTATTCACTATATTTATTAGTTATTTACTCGACGATAGCTCGTTAATATAAGCACTGTAGAAACAGGCAAGAAAGCGCATAATATAAATTAGTCACGGCTGGTTAAACTAAACTTATTGGCACTGAAGACCTTAGTTTAATTAATTAAATGGCTTTAGAATAGGTTGTCTGTAATGTTTACTCATCTAAGGTAAGTGGTACTGCTCTAAACCATTACAGATAAGCACAAAAAACAACATTCTTATGCGAATTAATTAATTTGCTATGGCGCAGGCCTTTTGGGACGAGGGTTCTCTTTGGACCGCAATTATTACTTTTGAGTGGTATCTTGGGACCACAAACAAAGTAAGCTAGCTATCTCTGGATTTTACAATCCCATTAATTATATTTTCCATCGTCATTTTCCATTTGATTACTTTTGACCTCCAGTTCTCTTAAGCTATTTTTTTGGAGCAATCTTGTTAACGCCTCCAGCTAAGCTCAAAGGCTTGTGTTACGAATGGGTCTCGTCTGTAGTATAATGGGTAGGATTCGAACCCGCGACCTCACGATTGCGAGACCGATGCCATTAGGCTACCGCCGCTTCATATAAAGGGTCTTTCAAATAGAGCGGGTCGATATTAATAATCTGTGGCGGCCATTTTGATTTGGCGGCATCTGGCAAATCTGTTTTTTCTTATTCAGTCACTGATGCCAAATCACCATGGCAAGTTACACGGTTGAGCAGCATGTGCAAATGATAAAACTTTATTATCAAAATGAGTGTTCGTTAGTGAAAACGTTGCGCGCATTGCGCCCATTTTACGGCAGACGCGGTGGCCCTTCAAAGTCTACTCTCCAACGATTGGTGACTAAATTCGAGACGACCGGTTCGGTAAACAACCAACCAACACCTTTACGTCAAAGGAACGCCAGATCGGCCGAGAACATCGCCGCTGTACGTGAGAGTGTTCAGGAGACTCCGAAGCAGTCGATTTCTCGCCGTGCACAAGAACTCGGCCTTTCGCAGACTTCAACTTGGAGAATTTTGCGTCGGGACTTGGGTCTGCATCCATACAAGATCCAACTGACCCAGGAGCTCAAAGTTAATGACCATAGACAACGCCGTGTGTTCGCTGAATGGGCGTCGGAACGCTTGGAAGAGGACCCCGATTTTGGCCAAAAAATAATCTTTAGCGACGAGGCACATTTTTGGATGAATGGTTTTGTTAATAAGCAAAATTGCCGTATATGGGATGACCACAACCCACATGACATTCGACCGTTGCCCTGAAAGCCAACATAACGCAGGCCATCGCTCAGATTCAGCCGGATCTATGCAGCAGAGTCATTAAAAATTGGACCTCTCGGATTTGTGCCACCATGCGAAGCCGCGGCGGACATTTGAACGATGTCATATTTCATGCATAATGGCATAAACGGGCCTTTCAAATAAAAAATAAATTTCGTTAATATCTCACACACATCTAGTTTTATTCAATTTTAACATCGACCCGTCTTTGTTGAAAGACCCTTTATATCAAATATAACATGACTATGAATATGAAAGACGCGTGATTGTACTGTAAATAATCCTCCTTTTAAAAAGATGATTATTCATGAGTTTCACTTGTTCATTTTTTCAGAACAAGAGCAATAATTCAAAATATGTTAGTACCGTGTATATGCCGTAAGTCTCACGGTTTCTCGCTGTAGTTGGTATAGCTAGGAACGCTCTCCCCATTGTGAAATTTTCCCATAGCCTCGCTACACGTGAAAATTAATAACCGCTTGAAATAATTAATTTAATATAATCATTTTCTCGTAACTAACAGTGATTATAATAATATGTTTATAGGACAGCTTGAAGATTAATTACATTTTTTAAATATATTCAGATTAATCTAAATATATTTTATATGAATTGTAGTAAAACAAACAGTTTTTTTTTTAGACTTGTCTAGGCGTTTTCAACAATTTAGTGACAATTTAAAACTCTTTTAGCCTATCATTGGCTAATTGAAATCTTAGGTTTTAAATGCTGTTCGATTCGTATGTGTAATTCAGTCCAAAAATAACATTTTATTATCTCAATAAACACATAATTACATCAAAAACTTTCTATATAATTCAAAAAAAGTGGTAAAATGTTATCTAATAGATTCCCCATATCGATAAGTAGCTACAAAATAACCTACAAAAAATATCGTAAAACCTAAGCATATAGGTAGGTACCTGATATTGATAAAAACTGATTCCTAGTAACAGGTATCTAAATACTTATATTCTATAAAGAAATACTATTATACTATAAATAAACTTGTTAGTACCACATAACGCTGAAAGTACAAAAGGAAAATTTCAAACAAATCGCTCGAGCAACGCACCCATGGATATTGTTTACAGAAACGGAATCTTGGACCAATTCAGGCGCATAATAGTAATAACAATTTGGGACAACTAACACAACGCCATCTGATTCCAAACTAGGCCGAGCCTATATTATGGCAACTAGACAACTGATAAACAGGGTAATTTTTAACATACTTAGAACGGGAGGTTCTAAGTATGTTATGCTCTTGGCTTTTTGAAAAAAAAAATACAAATTAACCCTTCACTACCAACATCTGACAGACCCCGGAGTAAAATGGATGCTTCTTTGTCAGGTTTCGGGCTTAACCTCACAATAAACAACGATTTTACTCCAGTAAAATAGTCAGTATGTAGTTAAAGGTCATAACTCCAAAAACAAGTGGTTGGTGATTAAAGTGATATTTTTCAAAACTGATATTACAAAAGTGTTATGTAAAGAAGCCAATAGTGAGAGGTTGTTAGTATTTTAAAAATCACATTGTATTCTTCTTAATAGGTACATATATAATAAATTAATTACACCCAGACACATAATAAACAATTGTGCTCATCACACAAAATTTTACCCTAAGTGGAGATCGAACTCCCGACCCCTGGCTTAGCAGTTAGTGTCACTAGCCACCAGACCAACAGGCCAGTCTCCATGACTGAAACACTTTTATTTTGTTCAATTTGAAAATGTTCCAATCTTCGTTAAACATCACACTTGGCCGGTGTGTCGGTGTTAAGTCAAATCTACCAAAGTCGTGCGAGCAACTCACACTTCACCGGTATTGAGGCAAATGCACCCTCACTGGACAACATTTTGGATCTGCACCTGGACCACCTTTGGACCAAAAGCGGCCCCGAGATTGTGTAGGTAACCTATTGCTCAAAGACGCATTCTAAACTTTACTTCTGTTCTTTCGGTGTTTTGTGGTGGTAAGTACTTTAATCATTACTTACTCGCTTATCGAGATCAAATATCATTTTGTCTACTGCATTGATAATGTAATTGAGACAATTTTCTTCGTAATTTGATCTAGCGATTACGTTAATAATGAAATCTTTGTGCATTTTTTTCTTGATATTCAATCACTAGCGTATCAGTGACTTCGATTAGTATCTTTAAATATTGATAAATACGTCTTGTTTATTTTTTATTTTATTTTCGATATTCCATTCTCAGTATAGTCAGTCAGCAACAGCATACGCCTGAAGAACATTTTAATTAACAACATAGTTTATTGTTTATTGATCGTAAGTATAGTTACAACATAGTTATTTAAGTAGGTATTTATAGTTTTATGGTCTGTAATCTCTAAGAGACATAAAAGGTAGACTGGCAGAGAATGCTTTTAGCATTAAGTCCACCTTTGTACAACTTTGTGCATAAAGTTTTAAATAAATAAATAAATAAAAGTTTTCTGATTTGCCTCAGTTTTTTCTTTTAATTTTTCACATAAGCCTTTTACTAGCTTTTCACTGCGCTAAATTGCTTATGTGTCATGTGACAAACAACGAGTCCCACACGACAACTCTAAAATCAACAGCAACTTGGTAATAAAAAGCAACATCTTCGTTCAAAAATCGTCCTCAGATTGATACATCAATCATAACCGAAACGCAAACATCGGCCATTAAAAAGACCAACGAATGAAAGTGCTAACTATTGGTCAAACTCAAAAAGAAATAGCAGTAATAAAATCACTTACTCACCAATTTGAGTCCTATTACAAAGAATTAAATGATTATTTGGAATGAAAACATAAGTTTACATTCCATAGACTATAAACAGTCGAAAGGCAAATACGGCATTGTATGGACTCAGTGTTCAAATATTTCCATCTACGGATAGTATGTTTGGTATTTAACCGAAATATCCTACCGCTACATAATTGTATAACAATAAAACTATTGTCTCCATCTTTATGTGGGAGATTCCCGGGCGCATTCCCTACATTTCTAAATCTGTTCCCACATTATCAAATTTTTGTTTCAATAACCCTGGTTAATGCGCAGTATTTTTAACTTTGCATTGTTCGTTTTTGATGTTAATTCCTTTTTCATATTCTTGCTTATCTTTTAGATCAATTTTTTGTTACCTTAGTGTTATTAATAAATATGTTCTAGTACCTTTACAGGATATTCAGTAAGTAAATACCTATAACAAAGCTTATGAGTGCACATTGAAAAACTGCTCGACCTTTGATATAAGAGCTGTTTATCTTTAAGCAAACTGAACAGATTTTCATAAAAATAGCCAGGAATCCGATTAAACAAGTTTTTTGATAAATAACACTAGATTCAAATGATGCCACCAACGATGTACACGCTAAAATTCAACATTCTAAGTTTAACAGCTAATCCATCTATTCCATAAAGGAAATACACGCTATGGGCAAAGTGCCCTTTTGGCATACACCATGGTCGTATGCAGATTCTAATCTACAATCCCACAATTTCTCCTGGCTCTTTGACAATTTTTCTCTCAAAACTAGGAAGCGAAGGAAGCAAAATCTACGCACGAATCTTTCACGAAGTCGTCCTTATTATGTGGAGTGCAGTTCTAACTGGTTTACGATGCTAATTGTCAATCACACTTCGTAAAGGTGGTCTGAAGAATTGCAAATCTTGTCACGTAGCTGTCCATTGAATTACTGGAGCGTATGTTGTATATTAGACAGTTATTTCTTGTCGTACTTCATTTCAAACGATTTTATTTCAACCGGATGCCTAGACTTCCTCTGGGCAATTCATGATTCAACATCACGTCGACTAATTTGTTTATGTGTTGCTAGACTTTTTGCTTTCAAGAAATTTGAGTTGAAGCTGAACAGAGGCATCCATACCAAAATTTAATTAAAACCCACCCTGAAGGTTTAGATATTTTTTCGTATTTTCCAATTAATAACCGTCACATACCTACTACTTTTATATCACTTTAAGTAACTTCAGCTTCAACCATGGCAAAAAAAAACAACGCTAGTATACTTTAACTGTTTTTTTTTCGGTCAATAACCCTTCTTGTCTATAAGAAGCTCTCAAAGTCATCAATTACTTCAAAACGATGTTAGTAGGTATGACACAAACTCTCTAGGCCAATATTGACTGTCAAAACACGAGCTGTTGGCTTCTCAATTAGTTTATTATCCAAGTAAACGTTTGGGACCTTAGTCCCAGGCATATCAATTACCTCAATACGTTATGGTGTAGTTTCAACGAGTCTTTATACCCTGGTTTACATTATAAGCTCTCTCAATGGCTACCGATACGGTTAGGTAGGTACTTTTCATTACTATTCGTTTTATTTGAACTGTTTTTGAATCCAAAGCGTTATTTAATTTTTGGATGTTTTGCACGGAGAACGTAGAAGTTCTATTGTCTCTAAACGTTAGAGGAAAAGGTAAATATGAATTCATTCATCTCTCAACTTATTCCATAAAATTTACCCTCTCTGCAAGCGTTAACTTTTAAAGATAATAAAACTTGTCTGGGCTTCTTGAAATTAGACTCCTGTCCTTTTCAATCTACGAACCAACATGTCTTCCTTGATTAGGTAGTTTCCATTAAATATATAGACAAAACCCACTTCACTAACCATATCGACTTAGAAATACAGGAGCCGTTTTTAAAATAAATTGACGTCGGAAATTGATGACATTATTAAAGTTATAATATCGTCAATATCCAAGGTAATTCGTCTTTAATCATCTATCTATAATCTTTAATAACCAGAGAGTAATCCTTGATCTTATGTGTTTTAGACCTTATGATGTACACTAGATGTTCCCATCATCAAGACCGCATCGGTTCGAATCAAACGATTTTATAGTCGCATTTAATGTTTATACACTTATTTAGCTTTCTCTAATAAAATGGACACTGAGTTCAGTACTAAATTAGATATTTCAAGAAATATGCTTCATAGGTACATTAAAACTGGATGTACACTTAGGTACCTATGTATAGACAAATGCGAAAACGTGTTCACTCGGATTGCTTTACGTGAAAATAGCGCTGTATGTTTCTTACAGTAACATTAATTTTAATGACAAAATTCCACAACTTATTCATTCAAAAGCAACACTCATTTACTTGAATAGTTTCTTGAAACATGTCTCATACTATCTCTGTTTATCTTGGTAAGGAAAAACGAGATAACATGAAACTTGTTGCAAGAAAGTGCAAATGAGCTTTAAGTCTGTTAAGTAATAAACCTGCCCAATACATCGTCATATATTATTATATCCTTTATTTGAAAGGAACGGGTCTTAGGTCTCATAATATATTTTATGCTAAAAAGCTCGGTTCTAATAAAGAGTATATTTATTATGTAATAACCTCTGTCATATACTCGTTCGTTAGTAATAGCGACCTTTACTATAAAGGGCGTGAGGCAGTTGGCTGACGGGTGCGCGCGCAGGTGCGCGGGCACATGTCGTACCCCGCCATTTGCGCACGCGCTCACCACAGACAATGAATTCTTTTTTACTTTTTTATTCATAACGGATCTGACGCATCCTGTAGCTAAAGAAGATCTGCAGCTGAACTTTTTAGCAATTCTCTTTTTGAATTATATTTTTTTATTATTGAAACCTTGTCAATTTTGCGCCTTCCTTCTCTTTAATATAATAGGAATCTTGAGCACGTGTGAATATCCAATGTTGCCAACTAAATTATTAAAAGGGTCTTTCAAGGCTGCCCATTGAATATGAATATCATGACTAAATAGTTGGCATTGACTGTACATAAGGGATTCTTTCTAAAATATTGTGACAACGAATTGAATTTTAAACAAAGTGAGTATTAAGAATCTTGGTAAATTAGAAATCCTATTAATTGTGAAATATAGATATGAAATAGAAAATGCGATTTTATATCGAACTATTATTTCTAAAATCAAAAATATCGAATTACAATCACTACCAGTAGCTCCGACTATTAGCTGAATAACTAATGGTCGCTACTCGTAGTGCTAATACTGATTGATGCAAACAGCGCTTTATGCCTGCAGCTAGTAATAACGGTACTTGATGATCACGTGATTGATTTGCTTGCGAGAATAATATATGCTTACATCTAATGCTTTTGGAGGAAGTTCGCACGTACATTAGTCACAATCATAAGTACTTAGGAACTTACCTATGTTTTTGGAATGTAAAAAAAATTATGGAATGCAACAGGCGCTCGAGCAACGCACAGAGACATTGCTCTTAAATACGGAATCTCGGACCACTTTTTTCCTAGATTATATTTGTTTTGTCCTTGTAAACCTTATCTTCTATATTAGTAATATTCTAAACAATTACAAATTATCACAATTTTGAATCGATTTATCGGGAAATTCGGTTCTTTTAGTTATTTATTGTTTTAGTCACATTCTTAGCAACATTGATGATGAATTGTCAAAAATGTAAACTTTTAGCGAGACTACTATACCAAGTAGTATAAAGGTAAATGCGTTTTATGTCTTGTTGGCGAGCGAAGAATGAAAAATGTATCTGTCCTTCAGCGCTTGGTGTTTTGTGGTAGAACTATTGCTTCTATGCAAAAATTAAACTTGACAATGTGATCTACTTATAATAATATTTTTTTCAAATTTAAGGTCAATAAAATATTACGAGTAATTTCAGATAAACGGATATCAATAAATAAATTAAACAGGCGACAATTATTTGAAGATTACGGAAATGAATATGTCCGTTTTGGAATAATTTCGGTAGGTAAATGAGGTCCTTACCTTACCAGCAAAATTTAAAGAAATGTAAATATCTTTTAAATTTTAATAATAACTTCCGTAAAGAAAGCTTTAACACGTCAATAAAATTATTAATAAACGGTACGTCGTTACACCTTCAGTGCGTTGTAAAATTAGCGAAATTATACATTCGAAACATCGTAATCGATGCTTCTTTTATTTTTTAATGTGGTATTTCAACACCATCTCGGAGTTCGAACGCAGTTGGACATCGTACAAAACAAATAAAATTATGTAATGAATTTTAAATGTCGATTATCAGTGAAAGAATCAACAAAAAAAACGTAAAATCGGCAGTAACTACAAAAGGTTGCTGTTAAAAATTAACAATTTATTTATTTAATAATTATCTACGGGAAACCATAAACAACAAAATTTTACATTCATTTTATTGCATGGGGCAGTATTGTAATTTAATACAACATAGACATATAGGTATAGGGTTGCCTTTCTAAAATAATATACCTAGTTAAAGGCATTTATAGATGAGCCATCGACCTCACGCGAGCCAATCCGAGAACGGGATTCAAATATCGAATGTCGGCCGAGTTCGATCGCCGCCGATGATATTAATTTACTTTTAAGCTTTCCTTATTAACTTTACTTTACTTTATTACATAACTTTTTTATTGCGATAAAAATGGACACTGAATGCTTAAGACGTTAAATGTGTTTGTAATTTTGGCAACACTGTGAATAAAAATACGTAGGTATTAAATAAGAAATAAAATATGAAGTACACATTTGAAAATGATTTTTATCATATCTGTAATGATGCCATGAGGTTAAATAAAAAAACATGGCATAAGAAATGAATTGAGTTCTCTAGGTAGTCCGTAGGTATTAAATATTACATGTTAAATAAAGTAGGCATTATAATATTTTATTTTCAAACATAAACCTTTTTGCTGACCTAACCAAAATATTCTAAGTAGGCAACACATGCCTGCAAAAATGATTACCAAATCACTAAAGTTAAAAATGAGCAACCTTTGGACATGATTTCACATGATTGAAAACTGTTTGCAGCGTTTGCATTTAAATTGCTTTAATTATAATTATACTTACATTTTACAAATTAGGTATATTTATTCAACGTCAGCATTCGAAATGCAGCAATTAATCATATTTGGCAACAAACCTTTTTAGTCTCGATAATTTATAAGAAGGTAAAGGCTACACTAATTTACCTTATTAGTTTAAAAAAAGAACAAGGTATCTTGTCTATGTAAATTAGTTTTATTATCATCGTATGAAGGCTAAATGAACACATTTATAAATATTTTTATACTGTTCACATGAATGAAGTCGCAGGATATCACCACAGTACCTATATTAAAACAATAGAACCACGAGTAATTAAAAACTGGCTATTGACTAAACGGTGACTGAAAAAATACATTAAAAGTCATTGTTTCATTTCATGGTTGGCAATTAATAAAGTCATTTTATAGGTCTACGCATCTCGTAGCTATCGCTACGAACTGTAGAGTCCAATTCATCCTGTTTTAACTGTTATAAAAAAAAAACAATTATTTCCCATAATCGATTTTCGGGTTCTCGATTTTTACTTGCGGAATTTTCAGGACAAGAATATTTCAAAATGATTTTCAATGTTAAAAGGACTTTAGATTTATTTCTATAGCATAAAAAAATAATAATACAATAATAAAATAACTTGCAAAGGGAATAGCAAAAATTTATAAAATTATTCTATAGTCTACGAAAATTACTTACATAAACCGAAATAAACAGCACCGCGACCTTGGACTTCGATTAGACCGCCATAACCCGCACTGTGTCCACAAAACTTTATTCAAACTACATTGCAATCCATTACGGCACGAGTTAACACTATGCACTGGTAAGAACGACTGACCTCGTCGATGTACGGTGTAGAAGGAAACGAAATCGCTTCGGAATGTAACTTGAAAGTGTCGTGGTAGGGGCAAGCATCGTTGCGTGACGGCGAGGTACGTTCGGATACACGTCACGGCAATTACCATGTTCCTCGATTATCATTCTTGGCAAAGTGTTATTCGTCTATTGAACGTTTTTGGTTAAAAATTGAATTGATGCTTTATTGTCTATGGTCGTTCGAAAAATCTTCAACATATTGTTTTTGGGAACTGTGGAAAATGGCGGCAAACTGAGTAGGTAGTCGTAACCATTAAATACATGACACAATGTATTTAATTTTTGATACTTTTACTAAAATAATACATGCGTTGTGTCACATAATTCTGATGACATATCAACATTTTAAAGAACATTGCCAATGTATTTTTTTTTAATCTAAATGGCCAGCAATTTCGTGTTCTCATTTTAAATTGTATGACAACATTATTTTATTGTTAGTGGCCAGTGTGACAAAAAATAAAATGTTTTGGGGCCCGCATAAATGTAATGAGTTTTGATGACGTGTTTCTATTCTGTGCACTAGGATATGATATACCTATCTATCTAGCTAACAATTAGGCGCCATTTTCAACACCGTTTTTTCACACTAGGTTCGTATTGTACGCACTGTTAACCGGCGTGTTACTAGGGCCTGTATCACATTATTGTGATAGCTCGATAGAAAAATAACGATTACAGTCAGTTCATTATTGAACTTAGGCATAGCAGTTACTAGCGTATGAAATGAATTAAAGAAAACTTATTGATAAACTTACTTTTAAAGAATGGTATAGACAACTTTGTTTTTTATCTTCTGGGCATATCCACAATTCTGAAACAAATAAAAATAATTATTAGTTAAGAGCACATTAAAAAAAAAATCTACATTATAAAACAGACTGAGGTTGTCTTTGATGTTTTTTTTAATATTCAATTTAAATATTTTTTTCTACTTTTTTATAAAAAAGTACTCATCATATAAGGTTGAATCGAGTCTTAGAGTTTGAACGATACGGCGCCACGCGTCTTTATGTAAATATTTAACTTAAACGCTCATTGTTTTATAAATCCATTCAAATAGTTATGTAAATTTTACCAGCCGAGCCATAGAGAAACTCTAACATTGTACAAGACCATCGACATTTTTATCTATAAAAGTAGCTATTAGACATTCACTGAACCGTGGGTCAAGCCATATACTAAATGTACATACTCCATAGAGGTCCAAAGACTTATATGTGAACTTATTAACTTAAAGGTAATATTGAATGTCATGAACAAACTACAAGCGCATGAAAACGTATCACATTAGTTCATATACTTAAACTTCAACATTTTTAGACTAGCTTTTCCCCACGGCTTCGCTCGCCTTATGTTTAATTTTTATAGCATATGTGCAATACTGATATATAAACTATTTTACTATAAAGTTTCATCAAAATTCGTTTAGTTGTTTTTGCGAGATGGAACAAACATACATCCATTCATACATTCTCAATTTTACAATTTTACATTCAAATTTTGGGTTTTTTATTATCAAGTCAGATTAACTTATAAGTAAGAGCGGCAGAAATAAAATTCATTCAAAAGATAATATTTGAAATAGACGTAAAACTGTAACTAAACGTTCAGAAATTTAGACATACACAATAAACAACACAAGCAAAATTTATGAACCATCTAATAATTTCAAATTTCGAACAAAGGCGCGAAACTGCTTGTTAAACGTCATTAATTCAAAATTGGAATTTATAGCTCCATTATCGGCGCTTGTATGACGGTAGGCGCTATTGTGATGCAGTCGCCACCTCATACAGCCTATTGTGCACATCTGATATCTGTCCGTGAAAGCTTTATTAACAACCGTTTGAAGAGAAGTATTGTCTACCAGGCTAGCAGGTCTAGACCGATAACGTCGTGTGTTTTTTTTTATTTCTGTCAAAAAATCGTTAACCCCTATTTCATTATTCAGTAGGTTCAAGAAGTATAGTTTGTTTAGAAAGCTCGTTAAGTAAAACATAACCTCTAAATCCCAACATTTGTAAATAAAATAACAATAGATCGAATATTTATTAACATACACAAAGGAGGTTATACATTCTGCCTAACAAATGCTTCATTCATGGTTGCCAATTTAGGGGTTTCCTCTTAAATTTAGTAATGAGTGGGATCAGGCTTTTTAGGAGTTTAAAATGTTTAGGGCTTTTTAATGACTTTTTTGGCATAAACGAACCAGCTAAAGCGGCCGTAGAATCACTTTGCACCCTCTTCGTTGTCTGAGCGACTGACGCTAGACTGCTTTTGTTTTCGGGGCATTTCAAATTACTTGTAAACATTTTAGGGGTTTAATTTTAATTTAGGGGGAAATCAGATTGAGTTGGCAGCCCTGGGTTCATTATGATCACATCCATTGCGAAGCCGTTCGCGGTGCTGCTTTCAAAGCTTTGTCCCGAGGCATACACAATGATTCTTATAACTGATAACGCATTGTATTATGGACTAACTGTTTTCGAGTCAGTGCGGATCGTAAATTTAGTCGTTGTACGTAGGTATATAATACAAATTGTATGTTCCGTGGACGTGGTGTTGTATGATATGGAATTTATTGAGATCTTAATTAAATTTTAGACAAAGACTTGTTTGAAGATGAAGTTGAAACTTCTTTGAAAGGAATAGACAAAACGTCAAAGAGTCTGGGTTCAAGCATTGACGTAGAGAACCGGACTGTGCCATAACCTCACAAAATTGACCACTGTCTAGAAAGAGACAACGCAACTTTGTGGCTAATACTTGTCAAAGGCCACACGAGTTGTTTCTCTCTTTCACGCTTTGCAGTCAATATTTACTTTTTAATTGAAAGGGATGGTGCAGTCCTGGGTTTCAAGCTAATGGGCAAATTTTTATATTCCCTTTGCCAAAGGGTGCTAAAACATCAGCCATGTGAGATAAAAGGCGGATATTCTTTAAAACACACCATCGGAATTTATTAACCAGCTCCTTAAACTGTCTAATGAAAAAATAGTCGGAGGTTGATGACAGTACGTGAACTCCTTGAAAAAAAATATCCTTAAGTGATTCGTGGCATTTCTTTTTTTTTCTTTATTTAAAAAGGCACAAGTTCTCGTGTGACCTTTCCAAGCCTGCTTCCGAACGACAGCGTTTTTGCACAAAAATGAATGGCGAAGGAGGATAGAAATCTTTCTCACGCCAGATGCCATGGGAAGTGAATCGAAATGACGCACATTATTATATTTTAAATACTAACGCGTTTTACCTTATAGGTATGGCGCCTCCAAAATAAAAGTGTTAAAAACATCTATCTGATTTAGAAACGTAATATTTTAATGAACTAATTTACGTGAAACACAAATAAAATTATGACCATTTATTTTATTGAGGCCGGTTTTTCACGGACCTGCCCTTTTTTTGTTAATTCTCAATTTGTAATTTGTTAGGCTATCTTGGCTACCATAATTGTTGTTATGTATCGATTTTTATTACGTTTATTGCAAACATTTACTGAGTAATGTTAGCATCTATCAACATAAAAAGCTTAGAAGCAACTTATACATAAATTATACAATAATCTCGCTATAAGTAGGTAAGTTTTTTCATGAAAATGAACTAAAACCGCAGTCTGGTAGCAAGTGGGGTTAGCATAATTAGGGAGGTGGTGGGGCGAGTTCAATGACCGCGGAGCCTTCGCTTATCCGTCAACAGATGGCGTCACCGACCGAGCAGTTCAGTTTTTTAACTTTTTTTTTATAATACCTCACATTGTCTCCCACGTTCAGTTCCTAGGTATAATTATGATGAATTTAAGTTGTATTGACGTTACTATTAATACATTAGTATAAAGCAGTGTATGAAGTATTAATTTAAATTCAGACTTAGGCCATCAAACAGGTTTATAATTTTTCCATTATTGAAATGTCTATAGATATAAAAATGTATTATCCGAATTGATCAAATAGGCTGATTAATAGAAACATAATAAAATTATTCTAGCAATACAAGGATTTGTAAAAAACCTGAACGATTCTAACAGAAGTCAAAGTTCAACGCCACAGATTCCATAAACAGAAACATAGGTATATTTTTTTTTTTTAAATCATAATTGGAATTCCAAAGCAAAAGCAGCACAGCGAGTTGTGAAAATGGCGGCAAACTCAGCTGTCATCTTTTTGGCAGCTCCAAAATTACCGATGAAGTTGTAAATATGGCGGCAAACTGACATGTCGCTAATTTTACAGCTCTGTTTATCGTGTAAAATATACTTGAAATACTAGAATGAGACTTTGTGATTCAAAGAAGAAACCTAAAAAGAAAATAAACTTGAAACTGGCGGATACACAGAATGTGTAAGCCATCTATCTACCGATTAAATCGGAGGAAAGATAAAAAAACGATTCTTAGCTATAAATACCAAACACTGACAGAAGTTACTTTTATTAATAAAAAATCAAAATAAGAAGCATAACAGTAATGACGAATTACCGCGAAAATGATCGCATTAAACATCAATATTTTTGGCAAAGACTGATTGTTACAACCACAATACCGAACTTTCACACGGCATTTCAAAAACAATTACAAATCTATTGTACTATTCTCAATAACATTACCGTCATCCAATAAACAAATGTTGATTGGCGATCGGCAATCGTAGTCTCTCTACATTCTACACAATGCAGCTATAAAAACACCAGTTTTCAAAGCGCTTGTAATTCTGGTTGATTATGAGTGTACAGCGCTTATTACGGCAATTATTAGAAGATAGGCATATCATGTATTGTATCGTCAATTAGCATGTGGTTATATAACACGTGGGAAAGTTGTTAATAAAGATTTGACAGAAAGATTGGTACTGATTTTGATTGTACGATTGATGAAAGAGCGTGGCTGTCAAAAACCATGATTAGGTTATGTTTTTACTAGCTACCGGTCTATACAGTGTATCTATGTATCAAAGCACCTAACTACAAGTTCTTTATAAACTTTATTATAGTTTTTGTAAAGGTCTTGATCAAGTATTGTACAACTAAGGCAATTGAAGTTGCTGCTTTCAACGCTGAATCAAGTATTCCTGCAGTGTTTATTTTTTCCATGATCTTAATGTTCAAAGCTGAAGAGTTTGTTTGTTTGTTTGAACGCGATAATCTCAAGAACTACTGGTTTGAATTGAAAAAATATTTTAATGTTGGATAGCCCATTTATCGAAGAAGAAGAAGACTATAACATCACGCTACGGCCAATAGGAGCGGAACAGCAATGAATAATGTTGCAAAAACGGGAAAAATTGACGCAAACAAAGTTGCGAGGGTCTGCTAGTCTCTAGACAGGTTGTCTAGAGACTAGCAGACCCTCGCAACTTCGTTTGCGTCAATTTTTCCCGTTTGTGATAACGAAAAACCTGTTTTATAAAACGTCAAAATGACTCATTTATTTAAAAATATTGACCTAGTTTATCCTAGCTGTGCAATAGATAGTAACATTTGCAGGAACGGGGATAAGGCCTTTGCTTTCAGTAGGATAGGTACACCGAGCTTATAATAATATCTAATATTCTGTAGCCTGGAGGTTTTTGTCTCATCTACGACGTCTTTATAAAGTCCAAATATAGTTGTGTCCTTAATGACTAACGATGTGGGCACCGCAGGCAGTTCGTGTAATGATCATTTAATTGCATGGAAATATTTTGTGACCATACTACTAGCAACTTGCTTTGTTAGCCAAATTGCGATGATTATTGAAGTAATGGGTACTGTATACAACGTTATTCTTGGTATAGTGCAACCCTGAAAGTAGGTTACTCAGAATTAGTAACAGAATCGGCGAATCGGCTAAGGCATCGGTCTCGCAATCGTGAGGTCGCGGGTTCGAATCCTACTCATTACACTACCGACGTGAACCCACTCCTTACACAAGCCTTTGAGCTTAGCTGGAGGGGTTAACAAGATTGCCAGTAATGTGGGACTCAATCCTACATTGCTAGTTATCTTTTTAAAAACAAATAGGGTAGTTTTTGGATCATGTTATATTTTTCAATTAATTAATGAATCAATCATTAATTATTTTATTAATCATTCTAACAGTCCAAATCCTGTTCGCAATGTGATGTGAAATGTGATCATCACTTATTTTTCAATAATAACCAAGGTGTTTCCCTGTTTGACCCGTATATATGTATAAATGTTCGCGATTTTTCATAAATTAGTGATGCGATTAAGATGGGGTTTTCGCTATCCGACTGCATATTTTTCTGGCAAGGTTTTAATATATAAAACGTTGTTGTAGCTTATAAAACACCAGAGCTATAGTCTAAAACATTACAGTTAGTCAGCAAAATTTGCATTCGGTAATGTGCTTGATATTTTTTTTTTTATACATTTGAAGCCGCATCATTTTTCTTAAAAAAAATATTGATGGGTGTGATATTTCACTGATGTTGTGTTTTTGAACGGTGTTTAAAATGGCGTATGTCGGATCCGACACACGACAAGTGGGAACGGGCTCTTACGGGCACGGAATCTCGGACCAAATGGGACCAATAGAAAAGTGAAAAGATTGACCGCGCCAATCTCAGAGACTGATTGAATGTCTTGTTTTCGTCTTAATTTCATAAACAGAATAAAAAACCAAACACAATTCATTTGCTAATTAAAAATTAAGTATGTTACTAACGTTTTATGGGAGTTTCGACATAATTTAGCTGGTTTTGCCTAGGAGTTGTAGATGTTTATTTTATTCTTGGAGTGAGGCTTGATCTGAAATATATTGTACACTAGCTGTCCCGCGCAACTTCGTATGCGTAAATTTTCCCCGTTTTTGCAACATTTCTCGTCATCATTTATGTAGAATTATAAAATAGTTTATGTTCAAGTATAATCGGCTAAGCAGTGTAGGCGTGCAAACATAACAAATGGGCAGACAGCGGCGCCAGAGTTACTTTCGCCTACATATTATTAAGTACTAAGGATTTCGGAAATAAGGAAGCAACTGAAAATTGCTACAAGATGACTAATCGGTGTTAAAACCGATAAGGATAGGCTCATAATACAAAGTTACGTTTATTAATGTCTATAAGCGCCATTCGGGAACATTTATAAGATTTTTTCTTAAAAACACGATACTATACTGGAAACGTTCAACTAAATAAATTAACACACATATTCTGTTGTTCCGAGTTTGGGTGTAGTTTGTGTCCGTGACTTATATGTTTGTAAAGTCGCCCGCGACACAGGGTTTGTACCCTATTACGGAGTCGTCTTTGAAAAAGAATGTGTTGCCGTCTTACCAATTTTAGTTAACCTGTTAATATTAAGGAGTTCAGTGTGCTGACGGACACCACAAAATACTTGGACTACAGAAGGAAAGATTCCATTCATGGCGCGTTCCACCGACACACTTAGACATCACTAACATACACGGAGTCTATGACCACTTTGTTCCAAAGGTGTACCATTGATGATTGATTTCGTGTCTATGTGTCTCTGTCTGTCAAGCGAAGTATGTATAAAGCTATCCTTTTTTACTGCTTTGAGCAGACACGATTAGACTACGAGAAAATCTGCTCTCAGCTTCAGTAATATTGTAATAAATAACCATTAACTGGCTGACTGTGTCGTGACAATCGTATACTGCTAATGAAATGTCAAATTATTTGTGTAATGTTTAAAGGTAATAGATATTTACAGACTTGACTATACTAATATTATAAAGCTGAATAGTTTGTTTGTTTGAACGCGTTAATCTCAGGAACTACTGGGTCGAATTGAAAAATTATTTTACTATTGGATAGCTCATTTATCGAGGAAGGCTATAGGCTACATAACATCACGCTACGACCATTAGGAGCAGCATTGAAAAATGTTGCAAAAATGGGGAAAATTTACGCAATTTTACAATTTCAAAGTAAGCAAAACCTATTTATCAAAAAATATGATAAATTTATAAAATACTAGCTGAACTCGGCCACGCTTCGCTGTGGCTTTTAAAGCCAGGAACACTCGCCGGCCTTCCCAGAACATTCTGCTAAAGTTTCATCACAATCTGATCAATGGTTTCGGAACGCATAGATAACATACAGACAAACATTGATTTTTTTAAATATATATAGATTGCCACAAGACAACGAAACACTGACATTTCACATAAAAAGTTTAAAAAAAATACCTATTCCTTTTTCAAAATTTGGTCAGGCAATCCCGCTACCTACTTTAGAAAAAGGAACTGGTTTTTTTCTTTTAACTCTATACAAGGTGTTATTGATAAACTATAGAGCTTGTCTATGAGTACCACAGGCGCTCTGTCATTGGTCTAACGGTACATCGAATGGATACTATGACTGTGCATGATTCTTTTATAATTGAGATCCACTCTACCAACATTTCAACGCGTAGTCGTGTACAATTTACTTTGGAACATCACGAGAGGCATTATCGTAAATTATATTTCGGTAAGTAACTATAGATGTAAACATTGTTGACTGCTGTGATTTCCAACTGAATAAAATGTGTTAGTCCAATATCGTTTTTGAGTAACATACAGAAGAAATATAAGTATAAGAAGTTTGAATGAGACGCCGTGTGAGCAAATAAAAAGAGAGACATACGTTTAATAAATAATCATTAACCTAATTTTACGAAATAAAGATATTTGAGTTTGAGGTATCGTCTTTTGCTTTTCTTAGTAAAATAATAATAATATTTATTTCAAAAAAGCACATGGTAACATAGATAATATAGATATAAGTAGATTTTAAAAACGCTTGTTAGTTTTTAGTAGAACTTGAAGATCAAAAGAAAATTTTGACGTTTTCAATCATTAACCTGATTTTACGAAATAAAGTTTTTTTTTTTAAAGTACCGCGTTTAAACAAACAAACTCTTCAGCTTTATAATATTAGTATAGATTAGACTTGTTTTATTGGCTTAATGCCTCCTTTGAACATGATCACCGGAAATCTCAGACAGCAATTCACGTTGAGACGCCATCCTTAAAGTAAGCACTGCTAGTAAAACACGGGATAACCTGTACTACACTAATAAAAGGCACAGGACATGGTCCAGTACAGCCCATAAAAGCCCACGGTAATGTTGTACAACCGAGCTGGCCAGAAGAATCTATAAAACAGATTGACTTTAAACAATGACTTTTATGTTTATTAATCCATAAGATTTTTTATCCGACTGCGCCAGAAGATGGATTATGTTTTTCGAGTGTACGTGTGTATTTTTGGCACACCCTAGAGCCTTAACGGCTTGATGGATTTTAGCTTGAGAGTTGTCGTTAGGTTAGTCTTAGTTGTGAGAGTGACACTGGGTACTTAGTGAAATTAACAAATGCAAATGGTGTAATTTTGGCGCCAATATACTTATTTAAAAAAAAGTTTAAGACCTATGGAGTGGGGTATCAAAATAAAAGATTTAAAAAAAATATAATATTTAAATATATATTTGACTTATAGATTTAAATTTGGAATAAGAAATGTTAAAAAGCAACGTAATTTCTACTTTCTAATTTCTTTCAACGTAAGTTCTTAAAATATAAAATCTTTAAAAAAAGAACAACAAAAGACGATAGACATAGGTATTCGTTTTTTAAAATATTTTAAATAATTTCGTAGCAATATTTTAGATGTTCATTTCAACCTTTTTGCATCCGGATGGTAAAAAATAAGTAACGCAGACGGTTGGATGAGGAAGCTTGTTAACCAGTTCTTTAACACTATAATATTTTTTAAATTCGTCTTAAAAAATGTCGTAGTTAAAAATTAAATTAAGTCCAAATGTGTGGTATCGCAAATAAATTGCATTTATAGAGGCAGTATTTCGTTTCTTATCTTTTTAATCTCATATTGATCCGTTAATCACCACCTCATTAATGTTTATAATAAATAAACTACCAATATTTTATAACCGTCAGTTACAAAACGGGTTTAAATATTTGCCAATTCGTTTACTTAAAAGATGACTATTGAAACTAGTTAATTTTACGAGTTTAAGTTTGCGTTTAATCACAGGACATAAAATTTATAATCCTGTAGGACAATTTTGTTGGACAACTCTTGGAATTTAACGGCAAATTTCACACTTTGTACTCAAATTTACTGTATTTGATATAAAATTTATTGCTTCAATTGAAGATTAATATGATATTAAATATATTGACAGGTAAGATTAAGAAAAATATTTGCAATATAGAATTCCAAACAGCCTGTTATGCGCACCTCATTTAAACGGCTCTCTTTTTATAGTAGTTTTATATACCATTGACGTATAGACCTGGACCGCGCCATCCCTTTTAATTTAAAAGTAAATATTGACTGCAAAGCGTTAAAGAGAGAAAAAACTCGTGCGGCCCTGTCTCTTTGACACGTATTGTCCAAAAAGTAGCGTTGTCTCTGAAGTTGTCTCTTTCTAGAGAGAAATCAATTTTGTCAGGTTATGGCGCAGACCTGTTCTATACGTCAATATTGTAGAGGTAGATATTTTTTAAATTTCGAATTTTATGAACTATACAAACCATAGACATCAGGATATTTGAACTTTTTGAAATTCGAACATCATACAATTTTCATATGAAAACGATTAGCTTCCACCAACCGTGTTTAATGTAACCGGCGGCTAAAAAGAACCTGTTTAGAATCAACTGAAGTATTGTATAACACCGTGAGAGCTGTTCGTTTCCGTCCGGTCACAGTCAAGGTTGGTTAACCCGGCCGTGTGGAACGACCACTGTTATTTAAATTTATGTTCGTAGACAACGACCACCTCGATCTAGCCGAGTAATATGCTGAATCACGATGTAGAAAACTGAATTTAAACTCATTATTGAACTTGGAACAAAGCCTTTTGCGGTTGCTTTATTTTAAAGAAGTCGACACTTTTAGCTCTATTGCAAATGTGAATGTTCGTCTGTTTTATAGTTATAGTAGTCTGTTTTATAGTTATCATAGAAAACACTACAATTTCTAAACAGCAGATCTCTAATGGAAAGATATTTTAAGTCTCAGTCTTCAAAATGATAAAGACACAAACAAGAACAGAGTGACTTCTAGAGACAATAAGAAAAGTGACAATGGACACATGCCTAACATTAAAAAATATTTACCCTAGCAGTTAAAGTTAAAACTAAGTTACAGATTGTAATTATAATGAGGAACCAGAACAGGTTTGATAATTTAAAAAAAAAACAAAATTTGCCTATTTGGTAAGACTACTATGACACAGACAGACACACACACACACATATATAGGTACAGCGCTCCCTTTGCGCCGAGAGTTATTAAAACTTATATTAGCAAATCGTTTAACATCGTAGTAAAATTACAATATTTACCCTAGCAGTTTAAGTTAAGACTAAGTTACAGATAGTAATTATAATAAGGAACCCAAACAGGTTTGATCATTACAAAAAAAAAGTCTTCAAAATTCGTCTATTTGTTAAAACTACAATGACACAGGCACACACACATATACAGGTACAGCCCTCCCTTTGCGCCGGGAGTTAATAAAACTTATATTAGCAAATCGTTTAACATCGTAGTAAAATTACAAAAGAAATGTTCAAAACGTAATGTTTAATACGCGTCTGCAGTAAATGCAGTAAAATTTCATATCGAATTGAGATAATTGTATCCGTTTACGATAACCACTTTATCGCAAACGTTTCTAAATAAGTACGTTATTTTAGTTTCCGTTTTTTTTTATACACTTCTTATGTTGAATTGATGGCAGCTAGTCGATATGCCAGGATTTTTTTACTAGTGTCAAGTAACTATTTATTGCACGCTTTAATTGCAGAAAGAGTTGGTTTTAAGAATTTTATACGTATTTTATGTATTTTCACGTGTGCTGAGCTGTCATAATTTTGACAGCTACGCACTGTCAAAATTATGACAGCTCAGTTTGCCGCCATTTTGTAACTTTTTTTCTTATTTTCGTATTTATAAACATCATATGAATGTCATAAAACTGTCGAAATTTCAAATAATATAACTGCCAAATAAATTAGTGTATAATGACAAATTAAAGATTTGAAAAATCAAAATCGATTTTGATTTCGACAGATCATTTTGGTAATCTAACAATTTTTCAGTTATTTTCTAACAAAGTTTATTTTATCTACACTCTGGCAACTCAAACAGTGTTTTTGAAACATGTCTCAAAATGAACCCAAAGCTGTGAAAATTATGACAACTCAATTGCTCGCTATTTTCACAGTTCTATCTGGTAGACGTATTCTGTGTTGTAAACACTCAGTTTTACAATTGTAAAACCGTGCTTTACAACACAGAACGAGTTTTACAATTTTGATAAACAATGACCGTATTTATTCAAACATATTTCATATGCTCAGTACCTACTTAAGTGAAAAGTCAATAATGCCCAACGGGTATGCCTTCATTTTTTTAAAGAACATGTTAAGACAGGGTACATACAAATGGCACGTGTAATTACAATTAGGCCGCGCGCATACAACCGGCGCACACGCAGTTACCGGCGCCGTTAAAACGGCAACGATAACCGTTTCGATGCACGGTATAACGATACGCATGATAGTTCCACGGTCGTCTTACTGGAAGATTCACTGTTTTAGTGTCATGGAAAACGGCCTAGTTTGGCATAATTATAGACACACTGTGCCATAAGTAGAGGTAAGCCTACATTTTTGGCTCTTCCCCGGGGTCAAACACCTCTTAAACTGAAATCTTAAGGCCCTATTTCGGGTATATTTTTATTCTGCATAAGGGTTTCGAAACGGTTTTAAGCCCCTGCTATATAAAAAAGGGAGTCTTATTTGAGAACAAGTCTGCAAATCTGTATCTGTTTAAAATCTATTTGTGTATCAAATTGTATCCAAATTCTTTCATACAAATGAATGGATGTGTATTTAAAAACATCCAGACATTCAGTTAACTTTTATGTAACATTCCAAGTAAGTCCAAGAAAGCTTCACCAATAAATTTAAGGCAGTCACAGCACTAAAAGTCGATTAGCAATCGCCTACTCGACTCAAGTCGCATCGATAAAATCGAATAACGAGCGCGTGCGATCATAAATCACTTGTGAGATCGGATCGGTCGCTTAAACTTTTAATATGTTGTCATCGGCGAATGTCAAACGACATACGTCTATATTAACGTAAGGTACGATGTGTCTATGATCTGTATCGATGCGTGAGGTGACAGCTAAGTGGAGTTTGTTGGGTACTTGTGTGGTCTTGTTAGAATGTCAACTGTCGATTTGTGTTCATATACGTTCGGTGGTTGAGAATGTAAAGAAATGACACGTTATTTTTTTGTATATTTTTAGTCTTTTGTCTAAATATCTTTAACTATTGCTTCTATTTAATTACTAGATTTTAAATAATCGCGCGGATTTCATACACAATATTGCAAAATATGGCACCACTTTTCAACCATAAACACATTAAGACGTTTTCGATTTATACGGCTTAAAACTTCTGGTGTATTATAGCGTACAGATAAGAAAGACAAATTGATTTTTTATTTTCTTTTTTGTTCTTTGCGATCAACATCGTTAATCGATGATATAGCGATAAATATGTAATTTTGCTTACCAAGTCCATATTAACTACTTGCTAACTAAGAATATATAGGTAGGTACTGTTCGGTCGACTAACCACGCTATAAAATACCAGCCTTCATTAGTACCCGCCTGGTTCCGTCCTACGCTTTCATTGCTTTGCAGGTCATACATATACGCGCATAGCAACTATATCAGCAATTAACTGGTGTAACACTTTGTTAGCCTGAAGCCCACTTGCGAATACGTGTAAAACTCGATTTAATAAACATTAAAACAGTTTTATGAAGAAAGTGTATTCGTGCAAGTTGGCCTCGTGATAATAATGGCTTAAAAATAATTGCTTCGAATTTTAAAAATCAAGATTAGAAAACTTAAGTTCCATTTTCAAAGTTATTTCTTATGCCTGGTCTCGAACGGTATAAGTTATTAGAACGGCCATAAGCGAAGATGTATACGACCTATGTATATGACGTTATGGACCTAGCGTAGACTATGGAGGCTCGTAACAAAAAAGGTAGGTAAAGGTTACTAAATATATTACAAACAACACAATATAGAAATAAGACTGGTCAATGTTGCCAGCAGTGTAACTCTCGGATGTCTTAAATCCTAAATATAGATGGAAATACGAGTATTTCCCTAGTTAGGCCTTATCAAAGTGCCACATGTACATGTACGTATATTTTCATAATGTGTATAAATCGCGAAAGTTTATCAACATTTATTACAGAATAGTCCATGAAACCCAACTCATTTCACAAATGTGTGAAAGTGCAACAGTGCCTGGTAATTAAGTACTAATTGCTGTACGGTTTTATAGTCTGAACGAACACAAAACTGAATTTCACGACAACTTATTTAAGATGGTAGGGATTTATTTAAAAATAATAGTGTAAAGGAGATTGTCTATTAAAGGTCTCAACAAATACTATACTATTCTAAGTTCTTAAGCAGAAAATGTGGCAATGTTTGCCTAAAACTTATAGGCTGAATAGTCTAATGGGGAAAAGGCGGGAAATGAGCGATGTCATAATTTCCATGGCCACGCGATTAATGTATGAAAAGACATGTTAAGTTGGTAAGAAATGGTTTTTGCAGTTACAGTGTACAATAGTACACATGATACTGGCAAACATTGTCTAAAAATGGAATAAATTGCCATCAAATTAAAAAGGAAAAAAAAAGCGGCAACACAGCAGTTCTTTTTTTAAATTTTTAAACAGGTGTTGACGGTCGTTCTACTTTGGTTCGATACATACAAACTAAGCGATAATGGAACGAGTTGGCTCGGTACCATGGCAAATTTTACGACTCCATTAGGCTGCAAGGCTTTGCAACGCCGCACAAACTTCGAAGAAACAAACCGAGTACATGGAAATAGTATTAACTACCAAGTTAGGAATACTGGCGCATAGTTTATTTGGCCTGAGATTCCCGAACAAGGTTGAGTGTAGGCATGTTGAAAGCGCGATATAGTCTGCCGCGGTTTATTAAGGCATTCTCTAGTAACTATCTCGTGTCGTAAACGAGTACGAATATGGTAGGTAAGTGATACTGGTAATAATATTGGTTATGGACTTTCATATATCTATTTTTTTTTTTGGCCGTGACGTTTCTCACAAAGTTTTTGTTTTTAAGTGAGCACTAGGTATAAAAGCATTTTAATTAAAAAAAAATAGGTTTTTATTGTTGTAACCGTACAAGCACGCAGCTAATCTGAGAAGTATTGTAATTTGATGTTAAAATCAACAACCGCAAAGTAATTCTGGGATTTTATTAAAAAATCCGATCGTAGACACACACCCAGACAAACAAAATACGGCGAATCGAGTAATCTTTTAAATCATACTCGTATTAGATTAGATTGTTTAAATAAAGATTAAATTGTTGTTTTTTTTTTGTTTTTTAGATTAGATTAGAATATTTTGTTGCGAGACATTACGGTGACACCGATATTTTTTTTTTATTTGAAAAACGGCTCCCAGAAATATTGTCAATCTGGATAAAATAACGCAATTCTATTTTAACCGTTAAATAAAACTTTTATTTTTTATATTAATTTTGACAATTTTTTTTCTCTCGTTCTTTGTCTTTAAAAAATGGATCCGAATTTACGATAAATACCTACACCTTTAACATTTTTGTTATTTTTTTAACTTTCATTATATAAGTTTGAAACGCATTATGTGGATAAGGTCTTGTAATGCCTAATCTTTATAGGTGTTTAAAGTGAACGTACAAAAATCATATTATAATAATATCTTGGGATAACTCATACAACGCCATCTGATTCCAAACAAGGCAGAGTCTGTATTATGGTAATAAGACTACTGGGCCTCAAGACAAGTAGTATATACTCTAATAGAATAGAATGACGTTGCGCGTGCACAACTGCTAATCTCATATTAATAATTGTTATATTTACAGTATTGCGCGCGCAATGGCGTCATTGTATTCAAACTCAAACTGATTTTAACTGATTTTATTTCGTAAAATCAGGTTAATGATTATTTGAAAATGTACAAATTATAAATGTTAAATGGATAAATATTATAGATAAATTACACCCAGACATAGAATAATCCACGATATCTGGCTTCGCAGTCAGGGTCACTAACTGTGCGACTGCCTCTGTGGCGCGGTGGGAGTGTATCCGACTGCTACGCAAGAGGTCGTGGGTTCGATCCCCACCCAGGATAAAACTTTGTGTGATGAGCACGAAGGTTTATTCTGTGTCTGGGTGTTATTTATCTATAATATGTATGTATTTAGAAATATATAAGTATGTTTATCAGTTGTCTGGTATCCATAGTACAAGCTCTGCTTAGTTTGGGACCAGATAGCGTTGTGTGAGTTGTCCCAAGATATTATTATTATTATTATTATTATTACTAACACTAGACCAACAGGCATTGGCAGAAATCTGCTAGATTTCCAATAAGAACTTTCATTAATATTACAAAGTGATGTAGGGGTAATGGTTTATCCTTTGCTGCACGATTAATAAGATAAACTTCACAATAATACCTATTATATAATAATAATTAAACGTAATCATATACGACCATAATAAATATATAATCACAATATTTATTAAATGAAGAAGGTAAGTACTTTGCAAAGGAGTGCGAATATGCGCCATTTTTTTTTTTTGGAATGTTTCCTACAAAAATACTTAGTAATTTTGGCAAGTAACTAAAATGTTACTTATTATTTATGTTATTGTTCAAATAACTAAAGTTTGCACAACATATCGAGCAAATATCATATTATATGTACATTATGTGGGCAATTAATACGGTAAATGATGGTTCGCTAAAAAAGCAATGATTTGACATGTTCTACGATGTTTTCTTATTATTTTATCGTAAGTACAGTGACTGTGGATCATCCGATATCACCGTTGGAACAACATGGCCAAGCACTTTTTAAGAACTGTTTTATATAGTAATAATAATACCGTATTATGTAGAATTGAAGGACCCGCAATTTGTATTTTCAAATTGATGCCGGTGGACGCCAAGTGTATGATATTTCATATGATCCACCAGCACCTTGATAAATACCGTAGCATCTGAACATCGGCATTAACAAATTTTATAAAGAAATAACAGTAAATTTAAAGATTTCTAATTAATTTCATTGCGAACGTTAACGGTTGCAAGCGTTCCAGTTTGTTGCATTCGAGTCTGCTGTAAAACTGTAAAATAAAATATAGCGATCACAACGGCCATTTTATTGTTACCTACAGTTATTAGAAAGCTGGCAGACAAGAACGATTGTTGGGTATATAGTGCCTTTGGTTATAATGGCTTCTTTCATTTTGAAGCAGTGAAGGATCCAAGGGTGTCAAGGATCTCCGACTTCAGGGTAGAAGGTTCAAGAGGTTCAATCTCGTGCCCTCTCCCGTAAGTATCTGAGTTCTCGTGAAATCGTTGCTTAAGTTTTAACATCACTTAAGACAAAAATAAAAACTTTACATGGGAGTGAAAAAACTGCATAATTGTATATAGACCAGTACAATACTATTTCATATTTGTATTTAATTTGTATTTAATATTCATGTGTGTATTTAAATTTTTGATTGGATCTTGCTTATTTCTGATTAGCAAATAGCATAAAAATGTAAAAACCTACAAAAAATGATTTACGTGATGATAGAACTTATACGACAATATATATTTTTAGCGTTTATTTTCATAAAAACAAATTCAACGGGTTTAGGTACGTGAAGGAGTAGTTCTTGTACCTACATTTCGTCTCCTTTTTTGTTAATATAAGCAATTTATTTCAACTTATAAAAAAATGTTAAACTCTATAATCTATACCTCAATATTTTAGCAAAATACTTATACAAAATACTTGTCCCATAATTCGAAATAGCCCGACAAAGGCCATGGTTCTTCACGGTCACATTCTAGCCATATAAACGCATCTTAAATCATCTGTCAATACATACGATTCCTTTACGACTATGGCCACAGTCTCCAGTATAAACTAACTCCCAATTTTACTATCCCATTCATAGGATTATGTGTGTTTATTCCTACGCAAAACGTAATGTCTGTACGATAGCATAATGGACCTAATCTACACTGGGCAATAAAATTAGACAGATAAACCTTCATAGCCGATAGTAAACATTAGCGGTCGTGGCTTAGCACTGAGGAGATTTCAAACTCATCATAAATAGACAATGATACCATCAGCAATATCGTAACAAACAAGAAACTCACGAAGGAATTAAAACTTTTTCTAAACCTACCATCACACCACTTTACTTTTCACAAGATGCACTTATTATAAGTGCAACCAGCTACTCCATACCACAAAATAAAAATATCTAATAGTACCTAATGACCATTTCACAAAGCACTTTCATAACCGATAGCCATAAATTGCCATCATTATAGATGATGAGATATGGCATATTGACCGAATTTAGAACTCATATGCACTATACAACAATACTCAATGTTGAATAGACTTCTATCAAAAATATAATTGCTACCCGCGAAAGTGGTGTACGCAATATACATCAAGGAAATATCGGCCATCGCTCAAACAATCATTGGCCAGACAAAAGGGCCGAAACAGTTACACTATGTGTTGCAACAGATCGAACAACGAGCATGTCATTATAGAGCAACAATTTATATTTGACCTTCCCTGCCCCTCGAAGACGTTCGGATTAAATCCCCGAAGACGCAGATAGATGATATTACAAAGGTCTCCGACGGCTGGTCGAGAACGAATCTCAAGCATTTGTGGTGGCCGAGTAGTTTCTCCCAATTACACCGTCTCTAGCCGGCGATTGGCCGCTTCACGAGGAATCCGGCCTGTCGTGACTGTGATAAAAAAAAACTGACGCAAATTGCCGATACGCCTCGTGCACACAATTTCATGCTCCGACTTCTCAACGAACAGTCTAGATTCGTCATATTTCCACCAACAATACGAGCACACGAAACTCGATTTTAGTGCGAATCTTCCACAGCTTCAATTAATTAATAGTTCAAAATCTGATGTTAATGACTGTATAATGCGTGTCGGTAAAAAAGAACGGATCATACTCTACTCAAGCGAAGTTTTATTCAATTGTATTGTTCTAATTGGTGTTTTTTGTCTACATTTATCATTGACGTGGATGGAGGCATTATGGAACTGACAATGATCTTGAGGGAGCATTAGTCTCGTCGTGAGGTTATGAGAACGAGTCGCGTCGGCTGCGCGAGCATCGAGGATAGCCACGTCTCTTATTAGTTCATTTCCTGTCCCCTAATGACTGTCTATACTTTGTAAGTTTAGTGCACTTTGGTTTTGCTGAGCTAACATGTATCCGTGTTTACATTAATGTGCAAATAAGTAGGCTCACTTATAGTACATTATTGCTTATATAGACCGTTTGTATGTTGCTACCCAATAAATAAGTATAAGAGACAAACACGTAGAGCCTCAATCAAGCGAACAATGAACGAGATTGTCAAGTCATCGTTCTACGACCTGCGTCATCACTCGACTCGATTTGTCGCAAACCAACATTTTTTACATCAACTGGGTTGTCATATTATAGCCACTTGAAGATTCTTTTTATAAAACTAATAATAAAAAGATATTATGAACTGATGTAGTTGGCTTTATATGTACCGGTTTAAATTACGACAACAAAAGACTGCTCCTCTTCCAGAAAGTATTTATGAATATCTAGTAATAAAGTATCCAGATATAACCCTTTTAGAGGTTGTTGAAAATGCTGATAAACGTGATCAAACATTTGGATTTATAGCAAGTAGTTATTGATTATTTAACTGAATATCTCTGACGCCACACCTTGTATCAGAATTTTATCAAGAATGATATCAAACACTTTGTTGACTATTACTCGAATATCTAAGAAATTGTTTTTGTCCTTACTAATGTGGTCTTTTGTACCGTTTTTATTACCCTTAAGTGTTAAGGTGTGTCTGTGGGCCGGATTGTAAGTTGATGTCATTTCTATACTCGATTTCAACAGTTTTTCATAGCTACTATCAGCCCTAACAAAGTATTATATCGAGAATCGGTGTCGCAAGATTTCTGGGTTTTAGGACACGTTAGTATTAAATTCATTGAACCTGCATAGGTATTGTATTACATGTAAATCGATTGTTCTAATTCTCTTGATCCAACACTAAAAGTTAACGAGTACTTCTTTGGAAAATGTCATTGAATTTCCTTCAGACTGACTATCCCTGAAAAGCTTCAGCTTGTTTCCAAGCGGACCGATCTGAGGAAGTCAACGAGATTGTTGAATATGAAGTTAAAGTTACTTGTTGATCTGATTTCGGTTATTTTCTTCCAATTAGTTGTGGCAACAGCTCGACGATGCTTATCTGTACAATTCGTTCCGGCCGGGGAGTCACGCGTGACGCCGACGATTAGAAATCTGGTCTCGGATACCGACGTGCTGCTGATCGGTCTCCATTAACTGTTCGTGTTGCCATTGGGTGGCTTGATTCAGTTTTTTTGGTAAATCTGGGTACGCTTCGCCTTTGTGCTCAAGTTGGGCAAATTGAAGAAGTCATTGTTAAGATTTTAGATCTCAACTTGAAATAATATATTTCGTCATTTAAGAGGAACGTTTATACTTTTAAATCATACAACTTATTTAATGTTAAACATCGGATTTCCACACAGATGCTATCTTTCTTTATTACAGACACAAAGCAACGGGTTTATAACAATAATGTAGGTAAGTACTAAATTAAATTAAAAGAGAAACGTTATGAAAGACTGATTCAAATCTATCTAATTCTGAATCATTCATAACTAATTATAATGAATTTAATTAAAGTTTATATCGAATATAAAGTTTATATAGAATTTGTAAAGTTTTAAATGTAAAACAGAGGCAGCCTTGGCATTGAAAATTCACGAGTTCAAAGTTTTAATACACTTGCAAGGTCGTAACGTTTTGAGAATAGTAAATAGTTGAACAAAAATACAAACGTACGGGTATGTAACCGTGTGTTTTTATATAATTGAGTTACTAATGTGTTCTTAACTATTTAAGGCGATACTTCAAAACCTTAAGATGAAGATATACCGATAAACTGCTATACTGGTTTATGACTCGACTATTATAAATTTACTACACGATGTAGGAGCACTGTGGTGCATCTAACTCTGCAATGAAACATTATATTGAGATTATCTATGTACTACTCGTGGTGATCACGTATCACTAATTAATTATTAATCGCATGATCTTGACAAAACTTTTTTTTTTGTTTTAATTTTAACTTAACCAAACCCAAAGCAGCAAACAAAAACTTAAATTTAAAGTGATTTCACAAAAAGCATGACTGTAACAACCATTCAATTATGTTCACAAGGATAACGAGTGTTTAGGCTTCATTTTACCGAATTTCATTGTCACTGAATCCGTGGGCGACAGACCGAGGCGAGAGGAAAAATCTATTCGTTTCAAAAAATAGTCACGCTATGAGTAATGAGTTAATGGACATACCAGTATGCTCGTTGATACGGCATCGTGAATTTTATAGGTAACGTGATATTTGACACGTGGTTTTGGGCTTAATTGTATGAGTTGCTAATATCTAAAGGCAGATGCGTCTACTTTTGAAGGGGTTGCTTCAAAATTTACAATAACTGTTATATAACTAATTGTTAAATAGAAGGTACTAAACACTTATTTATTTTATTGTGTTTCGTTTTTTTGGCCGTTTGACCTCACCAATAATTTGTTTAATCGATTTAGAATCTTCATTAAAATGTTCGTGGCTTACGAACATTTCAATGATTCAAATAGTCATGAGAGATGAATGCCGCCTACTCTCTCGTTGCTATGGTTACCTCCCATTCACCTCGGGTTATTTTGGAGATTCGTTCCCGTACAACACGTTGTAATCGATTTGCTACGATTCAAAACTGATTTTTAACACCTGTATCGATTCTTATAAATATTTCTTGATTCCCAAATATTACTGTCCATATTTTATGGGTGTCGACTAGAATAAGAGTTCAATATACCTACTTATAAGAATTGTATGTATAAATAAATATTTTTACTTAATTATGTTTGTTACCAGGTGTTTCAGGTACGACTTGACAAATACGTTTTTGCTCGTACATTCAAGTATCCGTTTTTTGTCATTTTTTTGCTACACGACAATGACAAAACAATTCAGAACTTTGAATAAATAATGACAAAGATTAGTTTTTTTTTATTTTGCATGGCAACCAGTTACAACTAGTAATGTGTCTTATTTCTTTTGAAATTCTAGAATGTTACAGATGAAGAAAATGCATTTAGAGCAACATTATGAAACAACAGTGCACGAAATACAAAAGAACAATGACCCAGATCCGCCAAAGATAACCATCGAAGTGACGCATGTGTGGAATCGATAACAGTAGTGTACACGCACGCACTCGCGGACGTTATCGAACCAATATTTACTCAGGTAACAGAAACACGCGAAATGCTACGACCGTGTGAACGCACCCGAGTTTACACTCCACTAATTGTGTTAGAGAGCCCTTAGACGGCGCTGAAAGGGCGAGCTCATTCAAATAAACGTTACGACACGATCGAATAAAAAATATCATACCTACCTATTCACCGGCCAACAGCTGCACCGAAACGGAACGGCAGATGCGCGTGAGCAACCGATGCTGTTATTATAGAAACGACAAAAAGCGGCAGCCAGTTTCAAAGTACGTGAGGATTTTTCACCAAGATATTGTGGAAAACTTACCGTCGTCGTCAGAGAGGCGGTGCGGTGGCAGCGCCGGCGCACTCACAAACAGCACACGTGCACGAACGCCGCGGGCGCGCACCTGTCGCGGAATGACTGGCCATTTCCATATTAGATAGTATTTATGAACGGGTGAGGCGCTCGCGCAGCGCGACGCGCCGAGGTGAACTGACGACTACCGCCGCGCGCGCTACCTGCGCCCACCTGTCCCCCGCCGCCCCACCACCAGGAACCGGATGGTACTCCAAAACAAAACGGCCAACAAAGGACGTGCCGCGAATGTTCGCGCCACTGGTCCGCTCCATATATCGACGAGGGACTAAGGCTCACCGGACGACAGCAAGCCCTGCGTCTGTTTACTCGCGACACCTGACTCACGCGCCGAAAACCCAGCTCCCGTCGATCAAACGTATAATTTATGGCCGGTCGATGCTCCTAACCAATACTCACACGTTGTTATCGTAGCTGAACTTACTATATGTAAAGATGACGATAAAAATAAAGCTAAAGTAAATTTTGCAGTGGAACACAAAAGAACTGTTGAAACATGAGGCGATGTTCATTCAGCTGCTGAATTTGCACAATCAGAAACAATTATTGCTCAACAGATTAAAGTACTGTACTAGTAAACATAAACTACTGTGCACCGGATGGATGTCCGAATACAGTTTCACCGTCTTGTTTATTCATAACAGTGATTTGGTTATTTTAAATTTATTTACAATTTCGTTCCTGTGTTAGTAAGCGATTGCCGCCTGGCCACAATTCTTATCTATTTTATCTTCTACTGATATGACTAAAGTATCCAATCAAATCCTGTGTCTGTTATTCCAATAATCAAATATTTACCGTATCCACTTGCACTCATGATTAACGAATTGAAGGATTCAACCTTTTTATTTTTCTTTATTTACATATTTATTTAGATTATCATTTTCAACATTAGTTACTCTGTCAATATACAAACTTATACCAATGTACTCTGGGTGCTCGTCTATCTGTACTTTCTTTTTACTTCATATATGCCCTGAGGTTTGTGTTATTTCCCTGTGATCCAAATTTTAGTAGGTACGCAACCATTAAATTCTCATCTTTCTTTTATTTCGTTGTCACGCAGAGTGTGCAGGTATGTGACCTCAACGTTTTGTCCCATAATTACGACGCATGTCCCACTTTCATGCTAATCGACTCAAGTAAGATAAGTCTTTCTATATTTTGTCTACCTATTTGTAGATTTATAAGTAGGTACTTAAAATAATAAACTCATTATACGAATACAACAAAGAAACTAGTAATCACGCTGAAAGTTTACACTATTGACTATTCATCATCGATGTTGCTAAAGATTTGACTAAACCATTCGATAACCAAAAAACCGAATTTTAAAGCTGTTTCATTTTTTTTTTTTCTAAACATAAAATCTTCTGAGCTCCATTTTTATCTGTAACTTCAATCAGTTCTTTCGAGAAAATATAATCTATCCCCGTATTAAAGTCATACCCAAATACCCAAACGATACCCAACATTAAAGACGCTCTTAAAAATATTTCCATCTTACCTAATCACCATAAAGTGACAGCGATAGCATGCAAATTAACAGCGTTTTAAAACTAAGTTTTATTTGAGTATACGACGGTTGAACAAACAAACAAAATTCTTAGACTTGTTTAGTCACATCTAGACTTTGTACTATGTATTATTTTGTACTCGTATACAATAAACAATATTTCGCCTAAGGTTTTACAAGTAATTCACATAACATGCAGTTGGCGATAACAGCGGTTGCACGATAGCACACCACGTCAGCTCACTTACTGATAACAAACTGAAACTGAATTTTACACACTTTTTTAAAAAAATATTACAGGATTTCAAATTTAACTTTTAAGTTTTTTTAGCCCAACTTTTTTTAATAATAGTATTTTATTGCTTTATAAATCAATTTAAGTTTAACACATCACATAATAGGTATAGATATACATTCAGTCAAAAAAGTATCGTAATGGATAATTAGTATAAATTAATCATCCATTCTGATACTTTTTTGACTTTGGTTCGAATTTTTTTTTGTTTAATTTTTTTTTGTAAGATTGGCTTAACTGTTTTCCATTTTGTTACTTAGATTTACGAACTGTTATTTAGATTAAATACAGCGCTGTTTTTAGTTAGATAATATCTAGTGTTGTGTATTGCGATTTTCGTAATTAATAAAAGCATACAACAAAGAGTTTGTCTTAAATTAAGCATCACCAATAGAGTTTCGTATTCAGAATCCCTGAAAATATTACAGAAGGCTTACGGTGAATCGACTTCTCTTACTACTTATACTTTGAAGGCGATAAAATAAATTTTATTATAAAACTACTAACATTTGGTGTATTATTAATCGTTTTGCGGTACTTTCTTGACAGAGTAGTATTATGAGAAAATGTTAAAAGCATAAGTTAAAGCATTATATATTATACATTGACTGTTGCAGAAGCTAGGTGCCTATCTGTTGCACTCTGCGTATAAACTGTATGACAGCAGTCGATTTACTTCACTTTCATGATAGGTTTAGTGGCATCTTCATCTATCTCTAAAATTACCTTATGTATTTCCCCAAACCTTAAACTACCTTCATTCAGAATTTCATTCAAATTGCCTATGTAGTTCTGGAAATTACATTCTACATCCTAACTAATAAGTAAAGATATAAACACCTCAGCAACAATATATTCATCAGAATTCAATCACACCATAATACCGTTTACTTGTTCATGATTTCCTATCCCTTGCATATCCGACGAGTTTTTAACCCTATAATGCTCATCATGGGGTACCAATGAACCGCTGACAGGAAGCCTTCGTCCGGACTTACACAAAAAATGCTCGCAGCCTCCGGGACATTTGATACCGCCAGGAAATAATGGAAGCGCTCTCGTTCTTACTAGAAAAGGTTCTTGAAATTATGCAAAGTCAATTTGTTTTAGTTCTTTGAAATGTATAGGTACCTACTACGTGTAACAGATAAGAAAGCTGTTGTCCTATTCAAGGGATAATATGCAACAGATTTGTTGTCAAATTCAAGAGTTAGGCTACACAACATGTAATGAAAATGTTGTTGTTTTGGATTTTAATGTCCTGGGGTCAATTTACGTATTTAAAGCAGTGCAGTTGCAGTTAAGTTTCGATTAAAACGGCCAGTTTTGTATTCTTGTAACTTTGGGATCGATCTCATATTCGCTTGCGTCAAGTATGCGTCTCGAGTCTGCGTAATAACGACATTCTAGTACGGTGCGCAAGCGTTTTATAAGATCGATCCCAAAGTTACAAGAATACGAAAATGCCCGTTTTGATCGAAACTTAACTGCAACTGCACTGCTTTAAATACGTGAATTGACCCGCTGGTCGCTTGGACCTGTAAGTCACGTCTTTACAAAACTTTTGGACTCGTAGAGTATATTTCTTTGATAATTTTAACGATAAACACGGAACTGTAAAAAAAAAACGACATGTTTGTTTGCCGCCATTATTACAACTCATAATGGAAATGTAATGTAAAATGCAAGGGCTGCCACAAATATGATATTCTGAGAACAACCTATTTTTTAAAATCTGTAAGTACCTTTTTTCATAATTCATATTTTAATTAAAAAGCAACCAATTTAAAAAAAAAATAACTAGGTATAATAAAGATCAGATCAGTGCAAAAAATGCAATGCAGTTTAAAATTTGGCAATTTTTTTTAGAAAAGGTAAGATTTATTTAATTTGAATTTCTTTAGGATACTCAAGTCTGGTAAAAAGGTACTTGACTAAGCACAGCTTTCAGGTAGGTATATTAAATATATAGCGGATCTATTTAATACGACAATTTCGCTCAAATGGGACCAATTTCCATAATTAATTAAATTATCCTATAGAAAATAAAATTAAAATCGTAATGATGTAAAATTATACCCTTAATAATATTCATAGGTAGGTACTTAGATACGAAGATCCCCTTGTTGCCCGTGGTCCTACTGCGTAGTTCTACTGGTCGAACCATGGGCATTTTTTTTTACCCGTGGTTCTATCAATCGAACCAAAGGTAAATCAAATTACCTGTAGTCCTATCGATAGGACTATGGGCAACTTTTTTTGCCCGTGGTTCTACTAACTAAAAGGAGTATTGATTCTCTTTATTTTTAAACTTCACACAGGAAAATTTTCTAAATATTAATCATATTGACATTGTCATTTTCCGTTTTGATTTATAATAGTCTACTTTAAACCACTAGCATTAAATAATATCTTATTATTAAGTATACAGTTTCTCTTGGATTTTCACAATGGAAGTCGATTCAAATAGTATTTCTTTCATTAATAGAAAAGGGGGTACAGTACTTTTATTTGACGATTGCCAATATTATAAAATGCGGCAATATAAAAATGAATCATCAGTGTGGCATTGTGCTAATTATAAGAAAGTGAAATGCGTGGGTACAATAACGATTAATAAGGTATTTTTCTTGTAATGAAACCGTGTCTCTTTGTATTATTTAAACAAATAAGTAACTCTGCCTAATGGGAGACAGGCGTGACGATTTGTATGTGTGTATAAAATAAATTAACATTTTTTTTTCAGGATAATGTTGTTCTTAAACAAAAAACCCACCAGTGTCTACCTAACACAGCAAAAAATATTGTAGATAATACTATATCAAATTTAAAAGAGACAGTAAAAAAATCGGATCGCCCAATGCCTCAGTTATATAATGAAGCAATTGCAAATCTTAAAGATTCAGGCATAAATTTTATACAAACTATACCTTCTCTATCTAATATACAACATTGTCTCTATAGTATAAGAAATAAGTCTATAAATTGCTCGAAAACAGTATTTAATAGCCTTGATGAGGTACAAGTCCCTAAAAATTTTTTATCCTTCATTTTAGCAGAGTACTTTTATGAGGGTACGCTTATACTTGTTTTCTGCTCTGAAAAAGCCAGAAAATTGATTCCAAGCATTAAAGAATTTTTTACAGATGCTACATTTAAATCTTGTCCAAAGCCCTTTGCTGAATTATACAGCATACTTGGAGATGTAGATAGTACATCGATGCATACAAAAGTTGTACCGCTAATCTTCGCATTGCTGCCTGATAAAAAAGAGAAAACTTACATAACTTTATATGATCTTATTAGATCGCAATTACCAAATTTTCAACCTCAAAAAATACATTGCGATTATGAGCTGGCGGCAAATGGAGTTACTTAATGCCGACATAAATGTTGGACATGCATTGGACAAATTGCGTTGATACCTACATAATTATGTACTACGTACTCCTTTTGATATCCCATAGCTTTAAGGTTAAATTCAGTGTTATATTCTATTTGTTTGTGTTTCCGTTAATTCATTTGTCTTTCCCATTCATATTCATTTGTTTTAGTGACATTTTTGTTTATCATTATGATATTTAATTTAAACTTTCAGATTCACAAAAATATGTGAGTCGTATTAAAACCCAATTGATGTTATTCGATGTTTATTTTTCAATTATGTAATTAAGGGAACGATAAATACATTTTTTTATTGATTTACTTATTAATAAAAATGTTGTGATTGGACTTTTCAACTAAGCACATTTTGAAATTTTGATAAAATTGTCACATTTGTTCAACTAGTTGAACATATTGGAACTAAGGACACCGTGGATATCTTGTTGATTGCACATTACTCCTCAAAAGGAGACTTTGGTACTATCGTACCACAGGAAAATTATCTTCCGTAGACCTACTCATTTAATAGAACCAGTGCCAATTAAATTGAATATTATAATAACGGTGGTTCGATTGATAGGACCACGGGTAAAAAAAATTGCCCATGGTTCGACCAGTAGAACTACGCAGTAGGACCACGGGCAACAAGGGCGAAGATCAATAAGTACGCACATAATTTATTTAAGTGTGGGTTGACTTGTTAAGTACCTAGATGTGCGCTTATTCCACGATAAAGTACGTAAACAAACTTATTATAGAATTGGGATACCAATCCTTACTTATATTATATAAATTGGTTCAGTATCATAGAGTTTGCATTTCGATGCCTTTATATAACGAAAGGCTTTATATTTATGACGGAAAAAGGATTTGGTTAGACGCCTACTGTCTTTTTGTATATATATATATATATATATTACGGGTCTTAATGGCGTGAATAATTTAGGGTAAAAAAAAATACGCTATTAAGACCGGTTATAAATATATAATGAATGTAGCCTTTATTGCGAACAATGTTATCTTATTTAAATATTTTAAATAAAACATTTTAACAATAATTTTCCCCTTCTTTCCCCGTGTTTGCTTGTCTTTTGACATAGGCCTCCTCCATATTTTTCCATTCTGATCTATTGTATGTTCTCCTTCTCCACAAGGGACCAGCAACTTTTTTGATGTCATCTTCCCACTGTATCACTTGCCTTCCTCGATTTCTTTTGCCTTGTCTGGGGTACCACTCTATAATATCTTTTGTCCATTTATCTTTATCACTTCATAATGTATGTCCTGTCCATCGCCATTTTAACTGTTTAATACTATGTTCTATGCTTTCTAGTTTTGTCCTTTTCCTCAAACTTGTTATTCGTACTTTATCTCTCCTTTTGATTTTTAACATGCTTCGTTCTATTCCGTGCTGACATACTTTTAATTTGTGTAGATTTTTTTGAGTTAGTGACCATGTTTGGCATCTATATGTCAAGCATGGCCGGACACACATATTAAAAACTTTGCTTTTGAGTGCTTGGGAGATGTAATTATTTTTCATTATATGTTTTAAAGACCAATATTTTCTCCATGTACTTATATATTCATCAAATGTATACAAATCGCGAAAGTATATTAACATTTATAAAAAAAAATTATAAGCTACGGGTCAATCGCGTAAATATTTTATTTTAAGGCTAAACTACCTTTGTTTTATTGCCCGAAGTTTCGACCGTATTGCAACGGCCGTGATCACGGGTAGACTGGTTCAGCTCAGCGTTACCTGTGTGAAGCGAGGGTTTTAGAAACTACCTTCTTTGATTTTTATTACTAACTTTTACGGAACTGTCGGTACACTAACGACATCTGCACACTGGTGTGTAATTTTTGTTCGGCGGTGTGTACACTTGCTGATCACGGGATACCATGATGTTGACGAATTATTTACATCTTCTCGGTTGAAATTTACGTGTTTTTTTATTTCAACCAGTCCCCACGCCATCCTAGAGTAATAGTGACGGTCAGTGGAGAGGACCTGTGGTTTGTGTAGTTCAATCCAGTGATTGGATCCCGCATCTAGCAAGTATTCCGATATTGCTGACTTATTTGTCTGTCGGTTTTATTATTGTCAATAAGGATTTACTTTGTTTTATATGCATTTAAAATAAACTCATAAAATGTAATGAAGCTAGTGTAGCTCTTTAATTTACTTCTTAATATTTTTTATAGGTACATCTGCTTTAATGCCATGAATTTATTCAATATCAAATCTATACTAATATTAAAAAGCTCAAGAGTTTGTTTGTTTGTTTGAACGCGGTAATCTCAGGAACTACTGATCCGACTTCTTTCTGTCGGGTAGCCCATTTATCTAGGAAGGCTATGGGCTATATAACATCACGCTACGACCAATAGAAGTCGAGCAGCAATGAAAAATCTTGCAAAATCGGGGAAAATTGACGCATACGAAGTTGCGCGGGACAGCTAGTTATTTATAAGTTTAAGACACAACTGTACTGTGTGATTGATTAAGACTAGATGCAGGTGACGAGCATTTAACTTTAATTTTATTCATGTATTTATCTGGGACACTTCCATTTAGGGATAGAAAAATATTTCAGAGCACTACATAATTAGGTAAGAAGATAACAGTCTTTCAACTATGAACATTAGTTTATAACTCTACGTTCGGATGACCAGCGTTTACGCGCGTTTCTTTTTTAAAACACGGTTATCTACCTAAGTACATCTACTACTATCATATTTCTAAATTCCAAAATGGAAGTGTCCCAAATGAATAAATTAAAACGTTGACTGCGGAGGCCAAATTTACTGACCTATTCCTAAAGACCTGCGCGCCTACCCCCATAGGCAAATGTCATAAACTCTAAGAGTATAAATGTCCCAATGACGTCGTTGCGCGCGCAATACTGCAAAAAAAACATTTTCGCGGTCTTGCAAGCGCAATGACGTCATTCTATTCGATTAACGTTTATGTCACTTGTCTCTGACGCGTTACTTTTTGAACGTAAACGTTTATCACTTTATTTTTGATAATATTTGACCATTCCAATTTTCATTTATATTACACTACCATAGGTATACTATATACAAAACTATTTCTGTTACTATCTAACTTAAAAGCAAACCAAAGTTTTGAAAGCTGCATCAGCGAAAAGACACTAGTTTTGTCAGCTGGAGAGCCTGGGAAAGTACCTATTGCATAAGGTCGTTTCGGCCCGGTATCAAAATGTTAATCAAATTGCTGAAATTCTTGGAAAAATAGTATTTGAACTTATCGCAGCCAATTCGGTGTTTTTCCCAGTAAAACACTTATCTATTAGTGCAAAGGTGACAACATTATTCATACGATGTGTCATGGCGGAAATGAATGAAAAAATGTGTCGTACTGTTTATGTAATTATTTTCATGTTACATTTATACATTTAACTGTCCTCTTGGACTGCATCTATAGCTTATTTTAAACAAAATTGTGTGCCTTTATTAAAAAAATATATATCTCCGAAAAACATATCAATCCATATAATGTTCCACTGCAGGGCAAGAGTCTCCCCTATAGAACTTACTTATCCTAATCCTGGGGGTAATTGCCATAATCGCCACGTTTGGCGAGCGGATAGGCGATCGCAGTAAAATACGCAGAGGACGCTGCTCGTCCTCCAATAAGAAATCCCTTAGTCGCCTTGACGACACCCACGGGAGGAGATGGTGGGAAGAACCATCTTGAATAAATCAGCCTACCTAAATAAACCAAAATTAAAATCTGTTCACTAGTTTGAATACTATGATACCCACAGCCACACAATATAAGATTTTTTTTAAAAGACGACTCCCGTAGTAGGGTACAAGCCCTGTGTCGCGGGGAACTTTACAAACATACAAGTCACAGACACAAAGAACACCCAGACTCGGAACAACAATTTGTGGATCACACAAAGTGGTGTCCCGTGTGGGAATCGAACCCACAACCTCTTGCGTAGCAGTCGGACACACTCCCACCGCGCCAATAAAATAGATAATTATATTATTTGCATAATTATTGTATAATTAAAAGATAACTGAACTTTTCTCAACCATGACCGGTTTTTCAAAACCCGTCACAGGAATGAGATGTATTAATTATGTTTATTAATATTTTATTCAATGGATATATTTATTTGAGATCCCTTTTTTGTTGAGGCCCTACGTTTCAACATCAGTTATTTAAAGATTGGAATGCGGTTAATAAGCTCATCATAATAGAATAATAAGGGCCACCCAAGAAAGGTATCAGAGTGGCCCAAAGAGGGTAGCGCCTCATTATTGAATTATTTTGAACATTAGTAGGAGTTCTGACAATACTGTCTGCTGCATTTTAATTATGACAAATAGAAGCGTTTTAATTAGGACATATATAAGAAGCGGCGGTAGCGTAATGGCTAAGGAATCGGTCTCGCAATCGTGAGGTCGCGGTTTCGAATCCTACCCATTAAACTACCGATGTGAACCCACTCCTAACACAAGCCTTTGAGCTTAGCTGGAGGGGTTAGCAAGATTGCTAGTAACGTGGGACTCAATCCCACATTGCACAGTTATCTTAAAAATAATAGTCATAAACTTTCATCTCCCTTCTTATAAGTTGGATAATACTTTGGGAAATCAAAATACCTATATTCTTTAGGTACCTAAATACTTCACTTTATATTCTTTAGGTCTAGCATAGTAAAATCACAATGCGCGATTCTTATTATCATGATTCGAAATTCGCACCATATCTACCTATTTTGGTCACGGCAGCCAATCACATCCGAGTCTAGTTAATTAAATTATTACACCTATTACACACATGTGCGTACAGCACAGAGAAGCGCACTCTCTGTTGCCGCACTCTCATGTTCGTATTGTACCATTGACGGTTAAATGATCTAAGCATTGACGTATAGACCTGGATCGCGGTTCAGGTATATACTTCAATATTCAATGTTCATCCCTTTCAATTGAAAAGTAAATTGACTGCAAAGCGGGAATAAAAAAATAAATTATAAAAATAAAAAAGCCCGCTCGCACAAAAAAGATGGAAACAAGATCCGCTACATTATTATATAATTTCATGCAGTTCGAGGCATTAATGAATGAACTTAGTAAAGTGCCTCCGACGGCTTGAAATTATGTAATTATGTAGGAATCTTGTTTCCATCTTTTTTGTGCGAGCGGGCTTTTTTATTTTATTTATTTTTTATTTAATACTTTTTAGTGGTTGTAGAATGTAACCGATGTAGCCACTAACTTTTATCACATCTATTGTCAAGTAATGAAAATTGAAAAAATAATGGTTGCTAACTATCTTTTTTAGTATTACAGTCATAATCACGTTATACCTTTTTGAAATGCTTCCGATGATCCCTTTAATTTGGTGCCCATATTGCAGTATTCAAAACCACTTTTTTTTCACATCTCTTTATTTTGACATCTCACAGCCGCCCTGTTTGTTTTTTTCAAACGTCACATATCTAAGAACACTTGGGCGAGCAAGACGAACTTAACGACGTCTTAATTGTATTAATCCATTCAGTGGATTGTGAGATATCAGGTAATAAAAAATATTACACACATACATACAAGATACGCGCGAAAAACATAACCCTTCCTTACAGGCGGGTAAAAAGAGAAAAAAACTCGTGCGGCCCTGTCTCTTTGACAGGTATTGTCCACAAAGTAGCGTAGAATTTTTCTAGAGAGCCTTCAATTTTGTGAAGTTATGGCGCAGTCCAGGCCTATAAGTCAATGCATTGGCCAGATAATTATGTGATACGACCAGAGAGATATTGGGCGCAGAGCCGTCGGCTCAACGCAACGTAATCTCCCGCACTCGGAGGGATGTGACATATTTAACTGCCTTCAAAAAAGGTGGCTCTATGTTTGACACGTATGTATGTATGTATGCAGGGGCGGATCCAGGATTTCATTCTGGAGCACGAGGCGCAAATAGCAGTACCAGATCTAACATGCTTACGACAGAGAGGAGGGGGGGAGGCATTTCGTTTTGGCCAAGTTGGCCAAGTGTAAGTTGCACGCACGATAGCAGGGGGGAGGTACTTGCTCCCAAAAAAGTCTCCGGGCAGAGACAATTGGGCAATAAAATTCAATACAATATAAGAAATTCGGTACACACACAAAACAACCTTCTGGGGGGAGGGGGATGTGCAACCATGCTCCCCCCTAGATCTGCCTATGCATGTATGTATGTTTGCGATTTTCTCGAAAGCTAGTAATCCGATTTGATGGGGTTTTCGCGCGGTGCGAATGTATCCGACTGCTACGCAAGAGATCGTGGGTTCGATCCCCACCCAGGATAAAACTTTGTGTTATGAGCATGGTTTATTCTGTGTCTGGGTGTTATTTATCTATAATATGTATGTATTTAGAAATATATAACTATGTTTATCAGTTGTCTGGTTGCCATAGTACAAGCCCTGCTTAGTTTGGGATCAGATAGCGTTGTGTGAGTTGTCCCAAGATATATTTTTCTTTTCTGGGAACATTTTAGTGTATAAATATAAAACGTTGTTCTAGCTTATAAAACACCAGAGTTGTACTGTAGACTAAATATATAAGGGTGAGTCAGCGAAACTTGCGTGCGGTGATTTGCTTGATAAGGTTTTTTTCTTCCCTGCCCATGTAAGCGATTAATTTTTCTAAAAAAAAAAATTAACTAAACGGTCAGCCATCTACGGAGTAACAGTGTTAGCGTTGTTCAATCTCTCCATCAATTCGATTAATACCCCTGAGTCACGCGTAGGTACCCCTTTTACAAAACCCTATAAGTTTAGTGAACCACGAAGTAAACATTGTTAGCAACACCTTGCGCCAATAACACTGAGGAGGAACAGGTATCCAGTCCAAGAAACAACTTAAGCAAATGTTCACAACCCTTCCATACTTCCAACCAACTGATAGCGACTGCACACATCTGCTTCCACAATTACATTTACAGTGTTACATCCAATTAAATTAATTTGATCAACTGATCACATTCACATAATATGAGATAATGAAATGTTTTTCTTTGTAATAATTAAAATAAAGGCAAATACATGACTTCAATTATTTTTGCAATAATATAATAAAAAACGGTTGTCTGTAAAGTCGGATAATTTTACGTGATAACGTCATAAGAAAACATTGATGACATTGTAAACAACACCCATGCCTATGACAGCTTTAGTGGCCCAAAGGCCACAATACTTCAGCCTATCAGCATGCGGAATGTGACAGACCGTGACACTTTTTCGTGCGCACACCCTGTCTTTGATCTATAAGACGTTATCACGTCAAAACATTTATTACATAAACCGTCTCGGCTAATATTGCAGGGTAAGGGGTGAGAGTAGGTAAATGCCACTTGATATAAATAAACCAGTCACGTCGCTTTTCACGATCGCTGTTATCCTGCCTGACATCTTACTCGACGTTCAGTTGTCAAATGTCTTTTTTTTTTCTTTTTTTTTATGGCAACTCTGCCGATGTCGACAATTCTGCCAATGTCAGATGTGCGATGGAGGAACTCGTAATTTTGGATTAAATTTTAACCTTGAATGTCAAATGTCTTGTCATGACCACTCCGGCTCCACACGTTGGGCCCAACGTCGGTCCCAACGCCAGTCGTCCAACGTGTGGATCTAGAATAACGCTCGTCCCAACGTTGGCACCAATGCTATTATCTAGATCCACACTTTGGACGAGTGGCTATGTGGTGACATATGGTTCAAGGGGACATTCTAAAGAGATACAAAGACATAGTCCTTTCTAAAAAAAATTAAATACATGTGGGTAGGTAAGTGGGAACCTTCGACTTACTAGGCAATACAGTAAAATAAAAGTAACAGAATTACCTTCCTGTCTTCCAAGTAATTTATTTTTCACATGCATGTAATATGAAGACCGAAAAAAGTTGTATTCTGCTTCCGTTCTATTTTTATCTTAGTTCTTTACTTATACTTAGCTATATTTTTATTTGATTTATGTTTAGACTGCCTCTGTGGCGTGGTGGAAGTGTATCCGACTGCTACGTAAGTGGTCGTGAGCACGATATATATTATAAATACATACATATTATAGATAAATAACACCCAGGCACAGAATAAACCATCGTGCTCATCATACAAAGTTTTATCCTGGGTGGGGATCGAACCCACGACGTCCACAGAGGCAGTCGATAAAATACCTATATATTATTCTGTTTTTCTCTCTCTCTCTCGCCTATTTTACATCGCGATGTTCAGAACAGAACAGTCGCAGTAAAGATGTTTTAGTCAACAAAGATGTCACATTATGACCATTTATTGCACTAAGGTGACAAAATAGCTTGCAACGCTATAAATAAAATCATATGGACATCTTTAAATACCTCAGAACATTAAACATCACTCTACACACTTCGAATACCTTGGATCACAACAAAAACCATACAATCATGATATATTATCATGATACAAAGGCATCCACAATAAATAACTCCTTATTCCATTCTTCGATAGGACTAAACCTTTATTATGTCAATAATCCGCTTTGCTATTGGCACTATATACGGGTGGAATGGCCGACCAACATCGGAGTGCGCACGGGCACATCTGCGCGCGCAGCTGTTTTGCGCACGCGCCGGACGCAACATGGAGCCGTCGAAACGGTTAAAAGGACAACACATTTTTTCTCTAAAAAATGGCACTAAGATAAATGGTTTAACGGCAAAAACTAATAAAAGTACTTATAAAACCTGACATTGCACATAATAATATCGTCTGAGTAGATATGAATTAACTTTATTACTTCATATTTTGAATAATTATAATAAAATTAACATATCTTATATCATTTTCGCGGACGGACTCGTGTGGATGTACAAATTAAATCGTCGCACATTTTTGGTGCATTTCTGTTAAATATGGTAGCGCAATCCTGCTAAAATGATAACCTGAAAAATTGTGAGTAAAATATCTCATAACCGATTTCGGTTGCGGCAGTTAAGGTCATCACAGATTAGCAATCTACTCAGGAGAATAATATCTTGGGACAACTCACACAACGCTATCTACCCAAACTAAGCAGAGCTTGTACTATAAAAACCAGACAACTGATAAACATACTTTTATATTTCTAAATACATACATAACATAGATACAGACACAGAATAAATCATCGTGCTCATCACACAAAGTTTTATCCTGGGTAGGGATCGAACCCACGACCTCTTACAGCAGTCGGATACACACCCACCGCGCCACAGAAGTAATATAAGGTGCAGATATGCATTATCTACTCCTTCAGTCTCATGGTGAGAGAGATTAGGTGCATGACCGATGGCTTAACGTATTCTTCAAGGCATGGAGGGTTGTGAGATATTCTGAACACAATAACCAGTCTAACGACCAATAATAGTAACGTTGCTCAACCTCTTTGTTATCTCCATCTGCTCTGTCGCCATTGAGGCAAGGATTCCTTATAAAAGCAAGCTATAATACCCTTTATAGTTTCATTAAAACATGGGTCCTTATTCATGATCTTCATTTCGTATTCGTGGCAAGCCCGTGCGAACTGGCGCGTGCGCGGTACGCTCAGGAATGCCCGCAGCGTATGCGCGGTGATGCATTTCTTAGCGCAGCTGTCCATTTACCATTATGACAAGATTTTGACAGTTCGCATGGGCCTGCCACGGACACGGAAAAAAGATAATAAATGAGATTTTTTTTTCTTCGCAGTTATATCTAAGAAAAAATCTCTGAACGGGGTGGAGCCTCTTGTAAGTTGTAAGTTACAAAAATTCGTATTATTTTAGCAGGATTGCGGTACCATATTGAACAGAAATGCACCGAAAATATGCGATGATTTCAGATATTTGACGACTCTAAATTAGAAACAACACTGTGCACCACTTTAAAACGGAAACTGAAAGTCTCAACAAACAAAGAAAATCGCTATAATTAACTTTCTGATTGTAGATAAATATTTAATTGGCTGTTTCAAAGGTAAGTTAGGTAATAGCTAAAACCTGCAATCAATATTATAAATCCTAGTTAGAACCATATTTCTCTCATCCGCTGGATGCACTAATGGCGCTCTTGTAATTGCCTTATTAGAGTTATTATGTTTATAATGCTTTTACAACGGAAAAGTACTAAGTGCCGTAGGAAAAGACTTGCTCTAGGTACCCCTTTTCCTGTGCCCTATACTTTCTTTATTTAAATTAAACTCCTGTACTTCCTTAAAGAAAAGCACAGAAAATTGTGATCGAAGTCCAAGGTACACACCAGCCTAGCCTTACACGATAATTGGACTATCCAATACTAAAACATTATTTCAATTTAAAACAGTAGTTCCTGATATTAGCGAGTTCAACCAAACAAATAAACAAACAATCTCTTAAAGTATTAGTGAAGATTGAGTTGTTACATATAATTTTAGCAAAATTGTAGCACCCTATATTTTCATACATTAGTTATTTTTCACATAAATATATACAACTACTCGTTTGTTGATTTTGTTCGTGAATCGCGCACCATCTACATTTACAACAGTAAATATAGATCGTAGATCGCGCGCCATCTACATTTACAACAGTAAATGTAGATCGTGCGCGATCCGTCAAGCCGCTTTGGAGTAAATAATGGGAGGAGGGTGCTTATTTACGATCTTTTTTCCGTGGCCTCGGCAAGCCCATGCGGAACTGTCAAAATCTAGTCATAATGGTAAATAAAGCATGCGCGGCGGACATTTGCGAGCGCGCCACGCATTTACCATTATGACAATTTCATATGAACTTGCCGTGGACACGGAATACAGATCGTGAATAACCCTGGAATTAAACAGCACAAAAAATATTCAATGCATTCCTCGTGGTCTTAAATTTGAAAAAAAAAAAAAAACAATTTCTGAGTGGAAAGTAAAATGTATTTAAACCAAATATCATCAGTGCCATTCGGCTATGGCCCACTGCTTTTGGACTGGAAACTTACTTTAACATGGTGCATTGGGCGTGTTTCGTCCCACTCGAAAGTGAGTGTTCTGTATGCATACACAAACTACCGGGTATTCTGTGATGCACGCCAACAAAGGTAAAATAATTTAAATTAAGAACTAAATAATTTTGCCCTAAATGTTCTACGAAAATCTACACCAGTCATGGCCGTGTAGATTTTAGTAGAGTATTTTAAAGGCTACATAATTCACCGCTCAAGAAACTCCATGTGAATACCTAAAAATATAGATAGGTACCTTAACTTAACAAATGTTGATTGTCCTTCAACCTGTCCTCCCACAAGCAGTGGGATTGGCCGCTCTGTAGTTCAGTAAGGCAGCATCTATTAAATACATTTTCAAGTCCTGCAGCCCGCCGCCTGGACGAATGGGGAACAGGCATCTGGTTGCAGGCACTTCCATCGATACGACATTTCGCATCGCTGCATTCCTTCGTTTGGATGTCCAATGTGTTTTTCCGTATCGATGTCAATGTGAAGAAAATGTATGTGCAGCAGGAGCGCGGGTTATATATCCCGTCACGCAAGCATCAATCACATATTCCGTCGTGCTCTTATCACTGCCGGTGTACCAGCTGTTTCGAATCAAATGGTTTGACGCGCAGCGATGGCAATAGGCTGGACGGTATGTCTTTGTTGCCTTGAAAGATGGGTCGGCCTTTGGTATGGGATGCAACTTGCATCGATACCTTAGCGCCTGCCTATGTTCCAAGCACGGCGAATTACGCTTGCGCTGCTGCTGACTTCGCTGAGAACCTCAAACGACGCAAATACAGTAATCTGGTTGGGGATTATGTATTTGAGCCGTTTGGGTTAAGACGCTAAATGCCCAAGTCCCTACTGTTTAAAAACAAATCTCGACGTCTTATCAGTACTTCCCGGGATCGGCTGACCTCTTCTTTGCACAAAGCCGTCTAGGAACATCACCAATTGACATCCATGGGGAGAAATTCTTTGACGCCTGAACGGTTTTTTAAACCTCCTTTTTATTTATTATTATATATTTTTGTAAATACATAATTCATTTAGAGTAGATTTTAGTTCTATTTAAGCTTAGCGTAAAAACGTATTCAACGAAGTTGTCCCAAAACTATGTCATACAAAGGGAAAATACCTCAAAAATTAATTGTAGATAGAAAATTTTACTGAAAACAGACTTCATTTTCATTTTTTTTTAATTTGAAATGAATTTAAAGATTTTAAATAATCGCCTTAAACCGGGAATCGAACCCGCAAAATTTAAAAGGTAACATTTCGTATTTTATGATACCATTCGACTTCAACTATTTTTTTATTTTTTATCTTAAATGGAAGAAAAACCATACAATTTAACATTTAAATTAAAATAATTACACCGAACTGCAATTCACTTTGGTGGGATAGATTAGCCAAAATCATTTTTGGGAGAATTCGTAAATAACTGAACAAACAAACGAAATGAATTGAACACGGTTTTATATTACAAAGCTGATTAATCAGAATGGTACATATATGTTTGGTAATGATGACAAACTATTCAGTCATTATAGAAAATACCCGTTCTTTCAGATGTGGTGAACTTAAACAGGCTAGAGGTAAATATTTTAACGCGTAGATAGATGAAGTATCTTGTTAAATCTATATATAATTTTCAAAGATATCATCTCAACGAAATACATTGTTAACCACGCACACTAGTAAAAAAGGTAAAGGAAAAATACAAAGATTAATAACAAAACAACACTTTGTACCGTACATAAAATTAAAGTACCTACATACTCTTTATAGTGTAATTGGTATACAGCAGCGGTGAACGATCTCTCCTCTTCACGGCTCTTGAACACTGTTAATTGCATTATGGAACTAGTGCTCTATGGTAACTATGGTCGAAATAGTAAGTAAGAATTAACATTTTTATACCCATACACATGGTATTTTAATAAACGAAGCTTCTAGAAAACTTTTGGTGAAGAGATAAGGATCTTAATTACTAGTTTTTAATGAACGCGGATCTATATATCTGCTTTTTGTATTTTCTATATTTGACTAAGATATCACAAACTCTATCTACGAGTATTATAAAGCTGAAGCGTTTGTTTGTTTGAACGCGGTAATCTCAGGAATACTGCTACTGATTAGAATTGAAAAAATATTTTACTGTTGGATAGCCCATTTATTGAGGAAGGCTGAAGCTATATAACATCACGCTACGATCAATAGGAGCGGAGCAGCTATGAGAAATGTTGCAAAAACGGGGAAAATGTACGCAGACGAAGTTGCATGGGACAGCTAGTTATATATAAAATAATGAATTTCATGGTATGTTATTGGATAGGTTTTAAATGTGAAGATTGTGTTAAAATGCACAAAGAGTAATTTCGGGGTATGGTTTGTATTTTTTTTTATATTTGGATTTTTAATTAATCCGTAATTTGATTGTAATTGAAAAAAAATGTGAAATAACTGTAGGTACTAATTAACCTAATTCTACTACACCGTGTACTAAATAACTATTTTTACTAACCTCAAGTATTAATAAAATAAACGGCTGTAATTTATTTTTATTTGTGTTAAAATTATAATAAATTCGGAATAGTGTTTTATTTTAAATATCTAGTTAAATTCTAGACAAGTGATATAAAAATAACTCTAAGTAGTACTAAATAGATTTTAACAAGATGTGCGTAATTTTATACAAAACATTAACTTATTTGTGTACGACAAGTTAGCGTATTCTGCGTTGGTTTTATTATTTGTGTTTAAATATAGCAACACAAGTACCTAATCTTTATAAATTATTTTTTTCCTCTTTCCTTATTTAATTAATAACCGACGACCTAAAGAAGGTCGCTAGGATGGACTGGATGCGGAAGGCGGAGGGACCAGGCGTTAATTAATTTATTTAAAACTTTATTCACAAAGCTGTACAGAGGCGGACTAAATTATAAAAACATTCTCTGCCAGTCTACCTTAGGGTGATATAGAAATGGAATGTGTAGGTGCAGTAAACTAATTGGAAATGAATAACTTTATATTATTACATATTACATATCATACTTACATAACACACATATAAAAAAACTATAAGAGAATATAAAATAAATACTGAAAAACAATATAACTATACAACAATATACGTACTTTAAAAAGTGCATACATACATAAATAAATACGTTACTAATATTGTGGTGATTCAGCTTATCTATCAAGGAACGTGCGTATAACGTATCCATTCAAAATTAAGGCGATTGGGTGCCATCTTAATTTCGAGGGCGGGGGGCAGGGCATTGAGAAACAGATTGTACTAGAAAAGAGCATTCAACAGAATGAACAGGACTTAAAAGAATTGTCGAAAGATCGAAGATCTCTACTGAGATTGGAGTGCAGGTTTTGAAAACTAGAAGTCAAGTATGTAGGGGCAGTAGGAGAATTAGAAATAGAATAGGATGTAATGAGAGCGCACAAACTATGTTACTGGCGAATAGGGAGCCAATTAAGTTCGGAACGGTACCAAGAAACATGGTGAAACTTACGAAGATTGAAAATGAATCGAATACAGTTACTTAGAAGACGCTCACGATTATTATGAAACTCAGCATTCAGGCCAAGATAGCATACATGACCTTAATCAATTAAGGGGAATATTAGTGTTTGTTCGAACTTTAGTTTAGTTTTATACGATAGAAAGTTCTTAAGATTATATAAATTACGCAGAATAACCCTTAACCCTTTGACTCACATTAGTTATTTGAGTATACCAGTTGAGAATGGTATCAAGAAAAAATCCCGAGATTCGTAACCGAAGCCGATAAATATGACCAGTGGTAATGTGTCGGTGTTCAATCGAGTTAAAAGGCGTTGACTCCCTATAACAATGGTCTCACTTACACGATTTACAGTGAAGCCAAACTTGTCTGAACAGGTCTGCCTACAGATGAAACGCACACTGAAGGACTTTAGTAATGAGATCGATAAAAATAGAAAATTATAGAACAAAAAGAAAACCGCCTTAAGGAACACCAGCGTCAAAACCGCGCCACCTCGATAAAGTACGCGCTAAGACTGCTGGCGTCCCCGAAGATAAGACGAGAACCAATCCTGAGAACCTGCCCAGAACATTTAGGGCATTGGAAAAATCAAACAGAACAAAAAAACGTAACTTTGGTCCCATCCATGCCAGTTCTACTGTCGCCAATCACTTTAAGAAGAGCAGTAGTGGGGCTATGTCCTGACCTGATTGAAACTGGCCCAAATTGTTTCGATTCACAAAATGTGTCATTTGTTATGCACATAGGCCTCTAGCACAGCACAAGGAAGAATAGAGATAGATCGAAAATGATTAGGAAAAATGGGATTTGAAATTTTAGTAATAACAAAAGCATATCGCCATGAAGGTGAGTATGTCCCTGAATTTAAAGAAAAAAATATGATATGAGTTAAAGGAGGAAGAAGGTGATCAAGAATAGGTATAACTATGCGACGGCTAATGCCCTCGTTACCAACTGCATTAGATTTAATAGAAATAATTATTTTTGATCTCGCCAGGCTCAACAGAAGAAAAGTGAAAGACTCACAGGTACGACGCTTGGTTAGATAGTCAATAGGTACGAAGGGTGTGTCACGAGTATTGATTTCATCATTTATACCAACCGTCAACGGAGGATCAGTATTTTCATGTTTGCTAATTCCTAGAATCCTTAAGAACTGCCATTGCCCTTTGGAGAAAATGAATTAATATTAATAATAAAATGACATCGTTTCATTGCAAATCATCTGATTACACTGATTCCTTGCAGTTTTATAAAGGGTCCAGTTATCATAGTCACGGTCTTTCTCAAATTTGTGGACAGCTTGATCTCTGCCCGCATAGCCATCCTGATGCGATTTGTCACCTAGGGAGCTGGACGCCTAATTTTAACAATCACAAAAAGTAATAGTCCGGCCGAACGTCATCAAAAATCGATTCTGCAACTGAAATTTACACAGCCCCGTTACAAGTTCCTTGGGGTCGTGATAAATGCCGTGACTATTGTCTTAAACCGTTACTCTTCGATAGAAACATTGACTCAAAATCATTTGCAAAATTAATATATATCTACCCATTACTAAATACATAACATTATTATTACAAATACTCGTTACACTACAACGATTGAACAACACACAGAGAATCACAATAAAAATAATAATATAGACTAATCACATTTTACTCAAAATCACATCACACTTAACTAGCTAAATTAGTCTGTTTGTAATATCTCAAAGATTTTCTTCTAGTTTATTTGGATTAACTATAATGGGTGTTTTATAATAACTGCGGTAAAAATCTTTGCATCAGTTATAGGTGCCTAATTGCGGTAAATTAATGTAAGACTTCCAGAGCAATCGCCATAAAGAAAACATTTAAATTAGAAAATAATAATGGAAGGGAAGGAATACCGACATCCTGATTGCTCTAATTACTACAAATAATTATATCGTGTACAATTATAACCTGAGCTCACTTGCTTTCTATTATATTGTTCTATTATTTAGATTTTCTCTTAATTATACATTTATAAAGTTCGAAAACAAAGCTGTTTGGCTAAGAACTTATTTTTATAAAAATGTAGATACCTACCTTTAATATAAATATTGGCTGGGACAACTCATACGGTCATAGGATTCTATACTAAACAGACAATTGATAAACCTTCTTATCTATTTATATAAAACAAAGTCGTGTTAGTTACACTATTTATAACTCAAGAATGGCTGGACAACATTTATAAATTTTGTGTTTTTGGATTTGTCTTCGTCTGGAATAGGATAATAAGTATTATCGCATATCGCATATTTTGGATTTTAAAAATGTAGAATAGTGTCAGTAATTAGGAAATGACATATTTAATGGTTGTCAAACATTTATGCAGCATGCGTTTAAATAAGTTTATGACCTCCTTTGGTGATGTTCAATAACAAAAAAAAAACGTTTTAAAATTATTTTTTGGAATGATTAGTTGGGACGGTTTTTATCATTATCGTGAGGTACAGATTGATGGAATACTTTTACAAACAACGGTCACTCATGTACCTATTAACCTGTGGAACGTTGCATAACCTTGCTGAATTCTCAGATTACTTGGCCGCCATGCGCCATGTATGTCTCAGGCCAAAAAAAAAATTAAAAAAGGTAGTTAGGAGGAAAGGGTGTTGTCTCAAACGTCACCATGTATCACTACAGGCGAGGGGGTCATAAAGTCTCAGGTGGTCACAAAACAAACCATCATCATCACTCAAAGAACATATACAACATTAGTTAATAATCACGTAATAAGGAAAATTGTGAAATAAACCATTTAAAAGTAGGTAAGTATGTACCTAATTTAAGCTGAGATTTTAATGTTGCTGGGTTTTATGTGTCTATAACTAGCTGTGCCCGCGACTTCGTCTGCATGAAGTTGCAGTGCTGCACTCTTTCTATGAACGTTGGCCATAGTTACCTACTCCTTACATCCTCAGCTGTCTGACAATGACAGTCCCGCCCAAATCCGTTCAGCCGTTTGGGAGATTAGCCGGAACAAACTATAGATTATGCTGTATGCTCTTACTGATAGATACAATATCATAGAATATAATGTCTTGATTAAATTAATATTCTTTATAGATACATTCTAATTGCATATCTATTAATTTAAAAAAAGTAGGCAAATCGATTAATAATTAATTAATAAGTAACTTGAATTATTCAAGTTGTTTTTTACGTAACCTGCGCCGGAGGCTACCACTGCTCAACCCACCCACCGAACCGCAGCTGACGTCCACGGAGTTTCATAATACAACTCTCTGAAGCATTTAATAGGTTTTTGCCCGGGAGGAACTTGGTCATGCCAACCTGTCTGGTTTACGCTCTAATAAGTAAAGTTTAAAAGCCAATAAAAAGATTGCATGTGAACTTTCGATAAAGCTTTCCCGTTCCTCTTTTCAAATCATCATCTATACTAATATTATAAAGCGGAAGAGTTAGTTTGTTTGTTTAAACGCGCTAATCTCAGGAACTACTGGTCCGATTTGAAAAATTCTTTTTTTGTTGAATAGCCCATTTATCGAGGAAGGCTATAGGCTACATAACATCGCACTACGACTAATAGGAGCGGAGTAGCGACGAGAAATGTTGCAAAAACGGGAAAAATTTACGCATACGAAGTTGCGCGGGACAGCTAGTTATTAATATTCATTTGCCATAATATAATTCCGTGTGGTGCCGGCTTAAGAATAGTACCACCCCATCTCTTCCCGTGGGTGTCGTCAAGGCGACTAAGGGATTTCACTCCGGAGGACGGGCAGCAGCGTCCTCTGCGTACTTAAAGCCTTACTGCGATCGCCAACCCGCTCGCCAAGCGTAGCGATTATGGCAATTACCCCCAGGATCTACTGGGGAGACCCGTGCCCAGCAGTGGGCCATCATATGGGTTGATATGATAATATAATTCGTTTATTAACTGATGTAGACGGAGGGTAACCAAACTATTTTCCGTTACACTTGGTAACTTATTCATCATTTACGGTCCTTAATTATACTTCTTCATAGATTCTTAACTTCCGAATGCTTTCTATAACGGCCATAAAGCTCGAGTACCTTGCCACACATCATGCTCAGGCCTGCACACATTAACATTATAATTAATATATCGTGTTATCGTAAACATTGAATGGTCTAACAGTTTTGAGGGTACGACTTTTGGAAAACACCTATTACCTATTTTTTTTTACCAGGCATCTGAAGTGTTACTTAATATTGTGCAATTAATTCAATAGTTTTAGCCTCCGAAACAATGGTGTCATACCTGCGAGTAACATATGTATATTTCTAAACTAGCTGACCCGCGCAACTTCGTATGCGTCAATTTTCTCCGTTTTTGCAACATTTTTCATTGCTACTCCGCTCCTATTAACGTGATACGACCAATAGGAGCGTTATATAGCTTATAGCCTTCCTCGATAAATGGGCTACCAACAAAAAAAAAAAATTCGGACCAGCGGTTACTGAAATTACCGCATTCAAACAAACAAACAAACTCTTCAGCTAGATTTCTTTGTTCAAAAGTTCAGAAGTTTTGAAGATTATTTTGAAAAACTTTTCAAGTTATATTATCCTATATAAACCTATATATTAATGTAATGTATACAGGATGACTTTTAATTCACGCGTGTAGACAAGATACTTAATAAAAAAATAAAAATAAAATGTTTGCAAATCAAACTTATATGTATATACAGTACTCCAAAAGTAATAATGCGCATAGAAATCTTCGGAAATCTTCGTCATTGTTCGGCAACGGTCGTATTACCCGAGCGTCGAAAGACGATATTTATATAGAGTGGTTAAGAGCAATTTCTCTATGCCTAATTTTATATATTATGTGTTTTGTGCTAAAACAGATTTGATTTACCTGTAACGAAATTTGATTCGATAATTCCATGTAAGTAAATAGCGAAAACGCTACAATCATTGTTGGAGTGATTAGTTTTCAAGTGTCTTACCGAAGTTGGTGTAATTATGGAGGAAAAGGTTTAAATAACATAAGGTTTTATTAGAAGGAGAAAAAAACGTTTTCAAATAGAGGTTTACATAAAATATAATCAAAATCTCAGTTCAAATTTGTTTACAGCACTAATCATTCCAGAAAAATAATACAATTATAAAAAAATTAATCAGAATCGAGGAAGACCTCTATTCCCGACATCGCAGATTCATCAGAAGTTTCATTATGCTCTTGTTCATTTACACTTTCCTCACTGCTATCACCTGTGTAAATAATCAGTTTATCGGAATAACTATCGATTCTTGGCTCAAATTTTCTATATTCATCTTCGCATTGAACCGCATGATCAGAAACTTTTTTCCATTCTTCTGGTCCTATTTTATTGATTTTTTCTAATATAGCATCTTTAACTGACGTCACAGTCATTGCAATATTTCTCTTGGCCACGTGTTGCTTTATTTGGGACCAAATATTTTCAATAGGGTTAAAATCGGGATGATATGGTGGCAATCGTATAATTTTATGCCCATGTTCCTCCATTATACGGTCAATGGCAAATTCTGTGTAATTTTCTTTGTATCTTTGTATAATTTTATACAAATCGGGTTTCAGTTTCTTTGGGTCATGCGGAATGTTGTGTTGTTGTAACCAAGCTGTCATTTGTGGTTTAGATGTGTTTGAGTTTGGTGGTTTCACAGACAGCTTATTATGATATGGGGCGTTGTCTATTACCAACACACTATTAGGAGGCAAGTTGGGAATCAATTGATTGCGTAGCCAAGTTTGATAACGTTCCGCGTTTATTTCTTTATGATAGTCACCTTCTGAGTCGACACATTTATGTAACATTAGAGCCCCTGGGACGAAGCCTTTTTCATTGCCTGCGTGTACAATAATTATTCGCTCTCCTTTGGAAATGGGTTGTTTGATACCTTTTTTGTTGCTATCTTGCCAAGTTTTACCCTTAGTATGTGATGTGTGCACATACGACTCGTCCATAAATACTATGTTTCTACCAGAACTCCTCAGCTGTTGTATTTCTCTGAGATATTTGATCCTTTTTAGGCGTATATCATGTTTTTCCATAAGTAATTGTCTGTTATTATCAGTTTTCAGAAACCTAAACCCCATGTCTTTCAAGATCAACCTTAAAGTCTCGGCACAGCCTTTGAAATTAATAGCTTCGATCAACTTTATTCTTAAATTATTTACAGTTGGGAGTTCTTTCAGCGTCAATTGAAAATTGTATATCATATTACGAATAACACAGTAGTCGAAATCATCAAGTACCAGCCGAAATCTACTTTTAGGTCTTCCTTTTTTCGGTGTAGAAAATTTCTTTGATTGATTATGTTTTTTTTCGTTTAAGATATTACTCAAAGTTCGTCGCGAAATTCCTGTAGCTTTTGTAACACGGTCTTGAATTTTTTTAAAATAACCATCATGGTCTCTGTTGAAAACATTGGCTTCATTTAAGAAATAAAGGTACACATTAAATACCATTTGCCGTGCTTGTGAATTAAGCGGTTTTCCACGTTTAAATTTATCCATTTTGGAAGAATTCGTCTGAAAGAAAATGGCATGGGCAGAGTTAGGTATATATTTTTTATGCATGTTTATCTATTTATTTAATTTAAATAAATCTCATTTTTTAAATGTTTTTCTAGTACTTAATATGTATTTAATGTAGGTATTTTATTTTTTTAATATTAAAAAAACGTGAAATATGTTATTTATTTTCCTTTTTTCAAAATATACTATTTAAATCTGAATAAGCTAATTAATGTTGAAATTATATTTACCAAGAAGGGTGTGTAATAGCAGCTCTATATATTTCCACAAATAGAGAACACGTGCAGTCACTACCAATATATAAAGACGACTGACAGACATTTCGCTGACCGGCGACAGCTGCCGAACGCCCGATTTGTTTTCGATTGTGCACACATGATATTGACTCCTATCTCTTTTAAACAAGGTGCAAAATGCAAATGCCTTGTTTAGGGCTCTTACGATTCCATGATTCGAGTGTTTCCGGGAATACGACAATTAGCGAAGATCTGCATGTGCATTATTAATTTGGGAGTACTGTACATACATACATAAGTTTGATTTTTATACAGCATGCGCACCGGTTTAAATGGGTAACTTGATTATGAATTGATTTATATAAGATATTAGGTATACACTTGACAAAAGTATAAAACGATGATATTTTTCTTTAGTTTTTTAAATTTAACCTCGCTAATGACTTTATTCTTAAAAAAAGGTGACAAAACCTTGCTGAATATCTACAAACCTATCTCACTCCTGAGCCACGTCTACAAGTTGTTCTCGGGATTGCGCACCAACCGCCTATCTAGAAAACTCGACGAGTTCCAGCCCTTGAAATAAGCCAAGATTCGAAAAGGCTTCACTGTGGACCACATCCATACTGTTTGGCGGATTATTAAGAAAAAACTGAAAGTATAAACAGCCGCTGTGTACGGTTTTTGTGGACCACGAGAAAGCCGTCGACCCCATCGAAACTTGGGCGGTACTGGACGCTCTGCAACGAAGTCGTATATACATCGAGGTGCTGAGATGCTAGTATGACACCGCCACCATGACCGTCCAGATTCAAGACTACAAGACGAATTTGATAAATCTGCGTCGAGGAGACACAAGGACGACATATCCCCGAAACTGTTTACCAACACTCTAGAAGACGTCTTCAAGCCACTTTAATGGACTGAACAGGGTGTAAACATAAACGGTGAGTACATCTCGCACCTTCGGTTTGCCGACCATATCGTCATAGTAGCAGAGACGCTGGAGCTGCTTACCAAGCTGCACAGCCTAAATGGAGTCTATAGACGTGTCGGTCTCGGCATGAATTTGGAAAAAAACAAAGTCATGTTAAACGAACATATCGTGTGAAGACCAATTTATGTCGAAGGGTCCTCGAAGTTGTTAAAAATTATTTAATTTCGAGGGAGAAATTGACAGAAGGATCCAATTGAGTTAAGCAGCGTTTAATAAACTTCGTCGAGGTTTGACTTCGCCTCTACCGCAATGCCTGAAGACCCACCAGACCATTTTACCAGTGCGTCCTACATGTTATGACATACGGTGCCGAGACGTAGACACTTACGGTTGGGCAAGTCCACAATTTTAAAGTTGCCCAGAGAACTAAGCTTGGGGTTTCTTTGAAGGATAAAATTCGCAACTAGGTCATCGGACAGAGAACTAAAACTACCGACTTAGCTCGCAGGTTAAGCACGCTGAAGTGGGAATGAGCTGGCCATATTTGCTGAAGGACCGATGGCTGATGGAGCAAACGAAACCTACAGTATCCAGACCGCGACTTGGTAAATGAAAGATAGGACGGCCCCCCGCCAGATGGACCGACGATCTAAAGAAGGTCGCTGGAATGGACTGGTCACAGAACACCAGAAGTTGTGTTGGAAATTAGAAGAGGTTTCTGTCCAGCAGTGAACCGATACGGGCTGATGATGAATAACTTTCCATGACCATGAAATCTGTTTATTTTTTTATAATTTTATATGGCAATATTTCAATGTAATACAGGTACTGAATCTCCACTATTAATTTGTCGACTGGTTTTGAAGTCACCCTATATATATATAACAGCTTTTACCAGCTTCTTAGTAGTCAGACATTCCTAGAAAGACTTCTTTATAAAAGGAAACCAATGCATACAGCTGTAATGTTAAAATTCAATTAAATTTGCCATTTTAATACCCGCCATCAATCACATTAATACTGCTTCGAGCTGCCATGTCGTGACACATAGCATTTCGTTAAACAATCCACCGTTGTGCCGAATCAACGCAAAATGGACATTTCTAACAAGTCCGTGTGAATGAACTCCACGGTGATGCAATCAGCCAACACAATTAGCTGCACGATTCTGAAACGATATTGTTAAAGATTTGACTTATTGTTCCCTGCCACTGGAATGTAATTTTTAATAATTGCGAACGCATCTGGTTTTGGGCTGAATGCAACAAGGATGAATAATTTGCTACCTACCAAGGTAATTAAAAAAACTATATTATGTAACTGTAGGGTGACATGAGGCTGGCCCATGTAAAAATGGCGGGAAACAAAACCATCATCAATATGAAATGGAGAATAAGAAAAAAAATACAGCTCCACGTTTAACGTGTAAAATCACAGAACAAGACTTTATGATTCAAAGAAGAGACCTTGAAAGAATATAAACTTGAAATTGAAAGAAAATAAATTTGAAACTGGCGAATGCACAGAATGTGCGAGCCATAATCCCTACCGAGTAATAACGGCGGCCTAAGAAGAAAAAAACTTAAAATTTGGAAGAATACAAAGAATCTTCTAAAATCGAATTTTCGATTTGTGATCATGGCGGCGAACCGAGCCGTCTACGAAATACGTCGCTACAAATATACAGGTCAAAGGGCAAATCAAAAGACCAATTTAGCCTGTACTGTCCCACTACTGGGCAAAAGTCTCCCCCATAGGTGGGCACAGATCCCTCACAGTAAAGTTGAGTGATGGACGTTGCCGTCGAGGCAGGCCTAAAAAGCGTCACGATCAGAAAGCTTCTGGCAGAGAGATTTAGAAGCGACAGGGGAAGTTAAATTATAGGTACTAGACACTAGCAATATTACCTAAATAAAAGAGTGGCAATAAAAATAGTATCACTGGCACATTACTAAAACCTTAACCTACTTGTTTACAACATAGGGGCAAAAGATCATTGAAAATATATTTTTCTGTGTGCCTTCAAAATATTTCTATTACGTAGGTACATGTCTTGAGTGTGACAGAAAAGGAACATAATATTCTATATCTGTACTGTACTTTACTGTATACGATAATAATACTGTTTGTCAATATACGTTGTGAAGCAAACGATGACTTTACTAACTTTATGCTACATAACCTAGAATGATTAATAGATATAAGGAAAACGGTATCTAATGCGTTCAGATATATTGTGTCTTCGGTATTGTATTTATAATACTTAGGTAGTTTAGCGCTCGCATTCGTATTGCGCTTAGCGGTTTTCTAAGCTTTCTATAATTTTCACTCTGTTAGGTAGGTATACCAATCGTTTCTTTCTTCGCAGTTTAAATCGGATGAGCCGTTTTTTTTTTTTATAAAAGACGACTCCCGCAGTAGGGTACAAACCTTTATAGCGGGGGACTTTACAAACATACAAATCACGGATACAAAATTGTCCCGTGTTGGAATCGAACCCACAACCTCTTATGTAGCAGTCGGACACACTCCCACCGAGCCACAGAGGCAGTAAATATATATAGCTTAAAGTAAAAAAGTCAATGAATCATTACCATTAAAATCTTTCTAGTGTTTATGGACATTACCTAAATGAACATAGGTACTATTTACATACCCATTGCCTAAGATTAAAAAAAAAAAAACAAAAAAAAAATACAGACGAATTGAGAACCTCCTCCTTTTTGAAGTCGATTGAAAACAACAACAATGTAGGTATCGCATTTCAGCTTGCAGGATAACCCAACCAAAACAGAACACACATAATAAACAAATCCCATAACCCCTTATTAATTAAAACTGAGATAAAATCGTTTAACGCGCAATTAATGTACCCGATATCCAACAAAAACATCCAAATACTCCATTAATTTTAACTCCGATCCAACTTGGCCGGACTGTCCACATCCATTTCTTTTGACTTCCATCAATTAGCACCAAATAAAAAGTTCACAATAAAAACACCATCAGTTCGGAAACTGATTAAAATTTCAAGCCGTGGCGAAACTCTTTAGCCGTCAAATCTGGCGTTAAAGATAAAATCGTGCGGTCGATGCACTTAGTGGCTGTAACTCGGAACGCTGGATCACAGTTAAGTTGGCTGTATTTTTACGGATTTGAATATTCTAGCCATTCAATGTACAATTACTTATTTTTTTTTTTTATTATTGTTTGAATGGCTTGTAACGCCAATGTGGTAAATAGGAGTACAGTTTAGTGGTGAACTGTTACCATAACCTAAGGATGGCAATAGGTACGAACTTTTTAAAAATAATAATTTACTTTTTGGAAGAATAGTCCGTTATAGCTCATTCTTTATTAGTTCCAATGGCAATTTGTATACCTTTACACGATTTTGCAAGTGTTTAATGTATTTTTCACACGTTAAAATGTAGAGCTGAAAAATTATGTGGTGTATACGGTATGATACGGGTGCTATACCTAGTCTGGCCATAAATACTGTTACAATTAAAAATAAGAAAGATATTACATTTGAATTTGGAATCTGTCATTTTTATACGATTGTTCATTGTATTTTCTAATTTTGGCGCCAATACATTGTACAATATTTTGCTATATTAAAATGGAGTGGGGTGATAAAGAAAACCGAATCGCTGTGATTGCATTACACAAAGTTGGTATGGAGCCGAATGTATTTTTTAAAACTCTCCATACGCTTGGTATTAGTCAAATGTTTGTGTACCGGGCTATTAATAGGTACAATGAGACCTTCTCTGTTTGTGACAGAAAAAGATCTGGCCGTCCACGTAGTGTTCGTACGAAAATGGTGGTCAAAGCAGTAAGGGAAAGAATTCGAAGAAATCCTGTCCGAAAGCAAAAGATTTTATCTCGGGAGATGAAGATAGCACCCAGAACCATGTCACGCATTTTAAAAGATGACTTAGGACTTGCAGCCTATAAGAGACGCACTGGTCATTTTTTAACTGATAATTTAAAAAAGAATAGGGTGGTAAAATCGAAGCAACTACTGAAGCGGTACGCAAAGGGAGGTCACAGAAAAATTTTGTTTACGGATGAGAAAATCTTTACAGTTGAGCAACATTTTAACAAACAAAATGACCGTATTTATGCTCAAAGCTCTAAGGAAGCTTCCCAATTAGTCGACAGAGTGCAACGTGGGCATTATCCGACTTCAGTGATGGTTTGGTGGGGTGTTAGCTATGAAGGAGTGACTGAGCCATATTTTTGTGAAAAAGGTATCAAAACATCGGCACAAGTGTATCAAGATACCATTCTTGAGAAGGTAGTTAAACCCCTTAACAACACCATGTTCAATAACCAAGTATGGTCCTTCCAACAAGACTCAGCGCCGGGTCATAAAGCTCGGTCCACGCAGTCTTGGTTGGAAGTGAACGTTTCGGACTTCATCAGAGCTGAAGACTGGCCGTCGTCTAGTCCCGATCTTAATCCGCTGGATTATGATTTATGGTCAGTTTTAGAGAGTATGGCTTGCTCTAAACGCCATGATAATTTGGAGTCCCTAAAACAATCCATACGATTGGCAGTGAAGAATTTTCCCATGGAAAGAGTGCGTGCTTCTATTGATAACTGGCCTCAACGTTTAAAGGACTGTGTTGCAGCCAATGGAGACCACTTCGAATAAGCTTTTTATATTTTGAATTGTTTTTTATTTATGTTTTAAACTAACACACTGTAAAAGTAATAAATATTATTTGCAATAAAAAAAATGTTTTTTCTTCGTAACAATATTTATGGCTAGACTAGGTAATTACCACGTCTGAAAAACGATAAAGGCGTTAATCATATAACTTCGCGAACTTAGCTTTTATCTATATATAAGCGGCGGTAGTGGCAAAGACATCGGTCTCGCAATAGTGAGGTCGTGGGTTCGAATCCTGCCCATTATACTACCGACGTGAACCGTTAATAGGATTGCTAGTAATGTGGGCTTCGAATGCGTCAATTGTCTCTGTTTTTGCAACTTTTTTCATTGCTGCTTTGTTCCTATTGATCGTAGCGAGATGTTATATATATATATATATATATATATATATATATAGCCTTCCTCGATAAATAGGCTACCCAACCGAAAAATATTTTTTCAATTCGGACCAGTAGTTCCTGAAGTTAATATTATTTGGTGTTAATTGATGGAAGCCAAAAGAAATGGATGTGGACAGCCCGGCCAAGGTTGATACAAAGAGTCCTATTCTAATTTAACGCGAGGAAACGAATATTTCCTAGATTTAAAAATTGAAGAAAAATTTGCTGATTCGTTGTAGATTATGGCTAATAGTAAAAACCTGCTCTATGAGAAGGGTTATTTGATAAGAGGCCATGTTTCTGCAGGTAACCTTAAAAAACCGGGCAAGAGGATGTCGGACAATGGTCAGTGTAGGGTTCCGCAGCCTTGAAGAATTACATCAGCAGAAAAGCGTATGTTCATGGCACTTACGCCCTTTTGTTAAGAAGCGCAGTTTTTCGGCAAAATCTCAATGACGGTATATACGATTTTTTCCGAAATAATTTTCACACGGTTCAAATGTTAAGGGAGGGACACTATTTATGAAATACTAGCCGACCCGCGCAACTTTGTTTGCATAAATTTTCGCTGTTTTTGCAACATTTCTCATTGCTGCTCCGCTCCTATTGGTCGTAGCGTGATGTTATATAGCCGATAGCCTTCCTCGATATATGAGCTATCCATCAGAAAAATATTTTTTCAATTCGGACCCGTAGTTCCTGAGATAACCGCGTTCAAACAAACAAACTCTTCAACTTTATAATATTACTAGCTGACCCGCGCAATTTCGTCTGCGTAAATTTTCCCTTTTTTTTTTTTTCTTCCTTTTTTTTTACAACATTTTTCATTGCTGCTCCGCTCCTATTGGTCGTAGCGTGATGTTATAACCTATAGCCTTCCTAGATAAATGGGCTATCCAACAATAAAATACTTTTTCAATGCGGCCCAGTAGTTCCTGAGATTATCGCGTTCAAACAAACAAACAAACTCTTAGGGGGATGAAAAATAGATGTTGTCCGATTCTCAGACCTACCCAATATGCACACAAAATTTCATCAAAATCGGTCAAGCCGTTTCGGAGGAGTATGGCAACGAAAACTGTGACACGAGAATTTTATATATTAGACTAGCTGTCCCGCGCAACTTCGTATGCGTAAATTTTCCCCGTTTTTGCAACATTTCTCGTCGCTACTCCGCTCCTATTAGTCGTAGCGCGATGTTATATAGCTTATAGCCTTCCTCGATAAATGGGCTATCCAACAGAAAAAGATTTTTTTAAATCGGACCAGTAGTTCCTGAGATTAGCGTGTTTAAACAAACAAACTCTTCCGCTTTATAATATTAGTATAGATTCCGAGCGATTATTATTTCCAAAAATCTTCACTCAATCAAAAAAGTTTTTTAGAAACCTTAAAATGTTTTTAGAAGACCTGTCGAAGGATGTGCCACACATTGATGTTTGCTAAAAAAAAATATCAGCTTCTGTTACATGTATGGAGTGCCCCCCTTAAACATATTTATTACTAGCTGTCCCGCGCAACTTTGTATGCGTAAATTTTCCCCGTTTTTGCAACATTTCTCGTCGCAGCTCCGCTCCTATTAGTCGTAGCGCAATGTTATATAGCCTATAGCCTTCCTCGATAAATGGGCTATCCAACAAAAAAAGAATTTTTCAAATCGGACCAGTAGTTTCTGAGATTAGCGCGTTTAAACAAACAAACAAACAAACAAACTCCTTCGCTTTATAATATTAGTATAGATAATTATTTAGCTATCAGACTAAGTAGCGGCTACTTTAAGACACCTTTTCACCAAATTTCATCAAGATGAATTGAGTAGTCTTTGAGTAAATTGCCTGTGACATATGGACAGACAGACAAACAGGCGGACATGACGAAACTATAAGATTTTTGTCATTTTAGGCTACGGAACCCTAAAAAGGCTGATTATATATATTTGTATTTTATGTAAATTTATTGTTTTTAATACTGTGATAAAATAATGTTTATTGCGAAACACGTAGGTATGTACTTAACAATACATGTGAGTTTCTGGCTAATTAAGACTTGGACGACCGAATGTCAAAGGGCTGAAGTACACATTAGATGTGTCACCATCCGTACACACAGCTGTAATAAACACAATAATTACTTAGGTTTACTTTTTCCAAGTAAATGACCAATGCTCCTCACATGTCGTCGTCCGGTTATTTTACGGAGGTGTTTTAAATGTATCAACCTGCTCAATTTAGATGCAGGGTTGGCAAAAGAATTAGATAAATATGAACCACGCAAAATTACCAAAAAGTATTTTGATATGAAAATAATTAAAAAAAATTAATACCTACAGTTGATTTTTAAAAATGGCGATAAACCGTGTTGTTATCATTTTCACACCTCGGCATTTGATGTGTGAAATATACTAACCTAGTTTTCGCCCTCGGCTTCACCCGCGTGGATTTCGATTATCGCGATAAAACTAGCCTATGTCCTTTCCCGGGAGTCGAACTATCTTAATACAAAATTTATTCTAAATCATAAAATTAAGATTAAGATTAGTCTATTTAGACCACCCCAACAAAGTAGTGACGGTTAGGTACCATAGATACTAAAAGTTGTTTATTTAGGCCGTATAGATCTATATTTTAGTGTGGTTGTTTTTGTTCATGTTGTTTATCGAAATTAATGCCGTTTGCCTATGATTTTCTTACTTCTATTAGGGTTCCGTAGCCAAAATGGCAAAAATCTTCTTGTAGTTTCGTCATGTCCGTCTGTATGTCTGTCTGTCTGTCTGTCCGTCCGTATGTCACAGGCATTTTACTCAAAGACTACTCAATGAATCTTGATGATATTAGGTGAAAAGGTATCTTATTGTAGCCGCTACTTAGTTTGATACCTAAATAATAATAATAAATATTTTTAAGGGCACTCCATACATGTAACAGAAGCTAAAAAAATTTTCAGCTAATATCAACGTGTGGCACATTATTGGACAGATCTTTGAAAAACATTTTGAGGTTTTTAATAAGCTTTTTTGATTGAGTGAATATTTTTGAAAATAATTGCTCCGAAAGTTGCAAAAATTTTGTCGTCGTCCCCCCACTTTAACTTTTGAACCGTGTAACCAAAAAATATGGAAAAAATCACAAAGATAGCGTTTAATAAATACTTTCAACTAAAATTATTTCGAATAAGATCGAATATACCGTTATTGAGTTATTGCCAAAAAACTGCGTTTCTCAACAAAAGGGCGTAACTGCCATGAACATGCGCTCTTCTGCTGATGCAATTATTCAAGGCTGCAGAACCCTACACTGAGCATGGTCCGACATGCTCTTGCCCGGTTTTTTAATGTAAATAAAAGGAAGAAAATCATAGACAAACGGCATTAATTGAAAGTCAAATATATATTTTTTTAAATTTATATAATTAAATACAACAGACATACAACAAATTTAATAACAATTATAGTAGAATACAGATATAAACATACCTGAAAATGTAATGGCTCTTTATTTTTCACGTGGACTATTGAATGTGTCAACCCTGCAAGCCAATGTGTCAGCATCAAAATAAAAGAAACAGGTTGAAACGGTTGGGATTAATTGCCAGAAAGGCTACGTTGGTCCGTTCCCACGGACTACAGTGATTCTGTAAGGAACGGGAGACATTCACTTAGAACTCGCCGAAGGAGCTCAATCTTCAACGGAATTAGAAAACTTAGTTAAAACATATTTGGTCAAATTCTGTAATTAGCTTTTCGAAAGTGGTTAACTACTCACACGTTATATGTATTCTATACTTTGTTTCTGTTTCTTTTGGCAATTTATCTGATTTTTTTCGACTCAGTTTAAAGCTCGCTAAAGTTAGTCTAAATTATTCAATTAATTTTGTCAAGAATACTCATGAAAACCTGCGAAAATTATAACTGTACGATTTACCACATTTTCAAGATTGCATATGTAAGCTTGACTGGCATGGAATTGACTGTGTGACTGTGAATATATAGACTACAACTGTATTCCATTCCATTAAAAAGGTACAATTAGGCATAACATATTTCTCGTCATTCTCTCTTAAAAAGGGGAAAGAGGAGACCTGGTCTGCACCATAACTATAGATAACCAAGAGAGTCACGGTGCACAGACCCTGGGCCCGGGGCTGAACGATAGGGGAACAAAAAATATATAAAATAATACTCATTCGATCACTGTCCATATTTTTTTAATTAAAAATCAATTAAAATTGCTAAAATTAAAAAAAAGCATAAAATTATTATTTATCATAAAATTGCGGTGACAAGCAATTTAAGTTAATAGCTGTTAGATCGAGATCGATTGTTTGGATCGAGTATAAAACTGAAGTACCGCGTGACCACCGGAAGATCTCTCAGATTCCTACAGAATAGTTCATTAGTTTCTTCACTGCGGTGCTCCAGATGGGAATACCGATGATCCGTTCCGCTTACCGACGTGTCCAAAAAACACCTTCACAGCTACATAGGAATGTCATTTACGCAATATCGTGGTGTCGAGCCCGCTCAGTACCCCAGGGGTGTCAAGAATTGATGGGGAATGCGATGTGTTAGAAGAATAACTTCATTTGTAAATGTCACTTGATTGTACGCAAGTTTGTTGCAAGACCTTTTATTCTGTTGAATATTATTTTATTATATTTTTTAACACCAATTCTGCTTAAGGATACTTTAAATGTATTATAAGGTTAAATTATAAATTTAACTCATATTTCTAGTCATTTAGGTATCTGAAATCTTTGTTAAAATAATTTACTTACCTGCTGGAAAAACCGTAACAAGTAGTTATTGCAATGTGTCAAGGTTCTGTAAAAAGCAAAACTAACAAAAAATTCTTCTATTCGAAATCTTAATTCAATCTTAAAACTCATAAGTAAGGTTTATAAGCTTGGAGCTTATTAACTTCATTGCAGTAATTGTTCTACAAACATAACTGTTCAACAACAAAATAATAAAAACCGTTAAATTTATCTTTTGTCTCTATAAGTTGTAACATGGAAAGGTTGATGAAAAGTGCCAAATCCTTTGATCCCAAAGAATAGTTAGATACCAACAATATTGACAACCCTATTATGAGGAGCTTGGCCAATTGCTGATGGAATGTCTATGTCCAATCCACATTGTAGCCTCACGACAATATAGAAAATAACACTAGCAGACTAAAGGCAAAACAAAATACCGAGAGTACAGAAGTAAAGGGGTCCTTGACTCAGTGGCAACCGAGCTGATTGAGATATCTGCGAGGTTAAGCAACGTTAACACTGTGTGACCATTTTCCAAAAATATCAAATCCCACCGTGCCTCGGAGAGCACGTTAAGCCGCCGGTCCTGCGCACAATCTCGCTCCGATCGTCTCGGATTTTGGTACCATCACCATCCATCATCGGGGGTTAATAGAACGAACGCTCGAGTAATAGACACATTGACATCGCTCATCATCATCAGCTCGTATAAGTCCACTGCTGGACAAGCCTCTCCTAATTTTTCGCCACAATATCCCATCCTCTGCCTTCCGCATCTGGTCACAAACACGAATCGCACATATGTCCTGCTGATTCTTTTGGATTCGTCGGATCCTCTTTCCTAGTTCAATCTATCTTACTCTGGGTCCTTATTAACTATGTTTTTTTTCAACTAGCCCGCTCGAGCTGGCGTATGCGCGGTGCGCTCAAAGATGTCCGGCGCATACGCGATGCATTTCTAAGCGCAGCTCTTTATTTACCATTGTGACAAGATTTTGACAGTTAGAACCGCGGGCTTGATGCGAAAACAAAAAAAGATAATGAATAAGGATACTAGAATATACTGCCCCTCGAAATTAGGATGACTAACCTAACCGCTTCAACTTCTTCGAAGGATCAGTTGAATTATCGCGTTAGTATGACAATTTGTAATTATTTGTATGAGTGTAGGTATATTATTATTTCATTTTCACGTATTATTATATAGTTTATTTGCCAACAAGTTTACTGCACCTACTTCTATTTTTATCTCTACATCACCTCTAAAGTAGACTGGTAGAGAATGCTTAGCACTAAGTCCGTACAATAACTGTGCATAAAGTTTTTAAATGAATAAAAACCTCACTCACAGACACGATATCTCAGAATGCCTTCCATACAAAGTGTTCCCAAGCGGTCTGTAAATTCAGTAATTTTTCGTCTCTACGTGTGCATTGCTCAAGGGAGTTACGTACGAAGATTACCTTCTCTACTCCCGGTACTTTGTGCTAAAGGCATCACTGCCATACACTTATCATTTAAATACTAAATTACTCTCTTCCTCCAATTACTACTGTATTTTAATTTATGTAATTGTCTTAAGAATTTAAAATATTATTATTATGATTTGAGATTAGAAAAAAATGCATCGGTGAGTAACGGTCAAGTCTTATGCCAGTCATTTTATTCTTGCGTTGGTATGCTTACGCTTACTTAATAAATTATAAAATAAAATGCCTTTTATTTCTTGCTTCTTATAAGAAAATTACCATTTTAAACGTGCATGCAAAATTATTCATTTTTTAAATTTATTTTGTATTTCCTTTAAAAATCAATAAAAATAATATGATTAAAAAATATAAGATTCTTAATTATGTACAACTAAAATTAAAATTAATTCATTCTGTAATTACTTATACGTTACGCTCTGAAAGAGAAAAGTCTCCCCCGTGTGTTATCCAAGTTAAATATGAAAACAATTAATAAATTGAATTATTTCAATTAGATTTGGAATTAATGTTACATTTGATAAAATAATAAATTGATTTAATTAATAAAATATTATCAGGGTTTGTATTTTATTAGCAAGAACCCTCTCAATGAAAGGTGAAGGCCTCGCCAAGATGACCATGTACTCTATATTCTCTGCCGCTCGTTGCCATTGAAAACCTGCCACTTTTGTGATATCGTCTACCCATCGTGCATATGATCTTCCTATGTTTCTCTGTTCTAGTGGACCCATGATGTTGTCTTTGTTGTCCAGCGGTTATCGCTAAGCCTCGATACATGTCCAGTCCATCGCCATTTTAGCTTTATGCTTAGGTACTTAAGCAGTAATATTTTATTAAGTATATAGAGTCTAACAGACAAAAGTTTAGAAATATATATATACTAATATTATAAAGAGGAAAGATTTGTATTTTTGTATGTAACGAATAAACTTAAAAAATTCTGGACCGATTTCAAAAAATCTTTCACCGTTGGGAAGCTACGCTATCCCCGGGTGACATAGGCTACTATATCATGTATTCTTACGGGAACGGACTCTACACGGGTGAAATCGCGAGGCGTCTATTAGTCAATTATACTTTGTTTTTAGTTTAGTCCTCTAGAAATTCTGTACCTACTAACCTTTACACTGCTTTTGTGCAACATTTTGGGTGTATTGTGTAGACCTGGATTCTTCTTATTTACTTAATTAAGTAATATTGACTTTATGCACAAAAATATTGTACAAAGACGGACTTAATGCAAAAACATTCTCTAACAGTCAATCTTTGAGTTATGTAAAATAAAATTATGTAGGTGCACTTGTGCAGATTGTTGACAGCCAATGCTCGTTAAATATGATAAATATAATCCATTAAAAATAACTTAAATACATATACGTATACTTAAATACATAACATCTTATATATCTGTCTACTATTAAAAAATATATAGAACACAATTGAGTAGTTGACTACAGGAAAAAATATTATTTTATACAAATTAGGCAATTTAACATGTTTTAGAAATTAAAAGCATGAAAACGAATACTAAAAGTAATGATTTGACGATAGGAACTTATGACGTCATAGGTTGCTATTCCATACACATTTTGACATTTCATAAAAAAGAGTGATTTGACTTGACAGTTAACATCCTCCTTTAATTTCGCTAAAACCTATGCAGTGGGTTCTGAACCTATGGGTTTATACCCCAATGGGGTTAAAACAGTTTTTCTATGGGGTTAATGTGGGGAAACCTCCTCCCCCGTCGGTGTTGACACTTAATAGCATACTCCGTCGTGAGAGCAACTCACACTTCGCACCTGCGTCCCTATTCACGATCTTTATTCCATGTCCACGGCAAGCCCATACGGAACTGTCAAGGTCTTAATTGTTTTTAAACTTTCACGACGTTTCCACATATTAGAATATAATCGGGACATAATCGCGTTTAATATTTAAAGGTACGAATCTTTTATTTACCCGACGTTTCAATCGAATTGCACCGATCGTGGTCACGGGTCGACTGATGGCAGCATATTCATATCAACCCATATGATGGCCCACTGCTGGGCACGGGTCTCCCCAGTAGAACCTACTGGTATGTAGATCCTGGGGGTAATTGCCATAATCGCCACGCTTGGCGAGCGGGTTGGCGATCGCAGTAAGGCTTTAAGTACGCAGAGGACGCTGCTGCCCGTCCTCCGGAGTGAAATCCCTTAGTCGCCTTGACGACACCCACGGGAAGAGATGGGGTGGTACTATTCTTAAGCCGGCACCACACGGCACATATAATATTCTAATATGTCAAAGTCTTGTCATAATGTTAGATGGAGAGGTGACCCTGCGCCGATTTTGACTTACACTTGTCCGATATTAATATTAACTGCACTCCAAATCATGCGAGTGTCTACACACTATCCTAAATTTTACTTTGTTATTTTCAACGTAGAAGTGACATATTTAAAATAAATCAATTCTTCTAGTTGGGGATAGCGTCGATGTTTGTTACACAGTTTTTAATAACATAAATGTCATCGTTAACTCTACTCTTTGCATATACAATTGTGTATTGTTTGTCAAGTTAAGAGATAGTTCAGCTGTCAAATGTTTTTGAAAAAATAAGGATTAATATTATAAAAGTTTAGTACCGGATTGACCGAGCTCCACTAGGTATTTTTTTAAAGATCTTTTTCTAAAAATTAAACCTAGCTAGATTAATTTATCGTCCCCGAAAACCCCTGCATACAAAATTTCATGAAAATCGCTGAAGCCGTTGCCGAGATTCAGATTAAATATTTATAAGATTACACATGGTCGATGTTGGATGTAAAATGGGTTTAAAAGTAGTCAAAAGGGGTAACGAAATTAAAAGAGGTTAGCAATCACTGGAATGTCTATGAAGTCGAAAACACTTTCTTGCAATAAAACCATTTTCAGTCAACCAGGACACCGTTCTACTTGGTTGGTAGTTCTCATAAACTTTCAAACGTAGAGACCAAATTACGCTCATGCGCGGTGTCCCACGGTGCGCGTGAGTCAATCTCGAACCCATTTAGTTGCCGATATAACAACGATATTATCGCGATATTGATGCTTTTCATAGTTTACCACAAAACACCAAGATTACAGAAGATAAATTTCATAGGTATTTCATTCCTACAAAGCACGCATAGACATGGTTCATGGATATGGAATACCTACCTACTTTCGGAACAAAATGGTTTGAGATTTCATGTCCGTGAACACATTTTCAAGAATGTACGTCATTCACAGAAAGGACTATGCAAAAAATCGTCCCATATCATCAACAGATGCCAAACATATCTCATTAAATACATCTCGACATTATGATTATTTTTTACTATGGCGACATCACTGTAGGATATGGGGTTATCGTGCAATAAAAAAAAATATGTTATACTTATACAGTTTTATTAAGTATTAAGAATCGAATTAAAAATGTACTATTTAACTAAAAAAAACTCGAGAGAGAACAGCCGTAAGACGTACTTTACCCTCCCTCCTTGCTCCGTTACCCCGACCGCACCCTTTCGACGCCTGCGCCCGCGCACCTCCCTCAGTCGTGGCTAGTACGTTCTGCTGTGTTCGCGTTGTTTATTTGTGCGTTATCGGCTTGTTTGCGACTATTACTAACCTCTGCTTGTTTATTGGACCTTTTGATTGCTACTCGATGACCCCGGCACGTTTAATGGACTGTGATTTATAAATATGGAGACTGGACGCCAATGTGTAATGTGTCCTAGATCTGTTTTAAGACAGAGACGACATATATTACAAGAAACATTGCTTCATAGTAGTCCTGAGTTAGCGGCCTACATTTTGCAAAATGGATTGACACAAGTAAGTCACAGTCATTGTATTTATTTACTGATTTATTATACATATATCGATAACTTTTAGATATTATGTAGAATACGTATAATGAATAAGAATAAGTGTCATGTAGTTAGAATATATAAGCAGATAGAACATTGCTACGATACTATATGATACATTTTAGAATTGCTTGAATAGAAATATAGCACTTAAAGTATAGCTTACGTTAGGAACGACTCAATCGTCCGGCCATAATTCCTATGAGGAATGAGATATTTTTACCTGCATAATTATTTAATCTCACCTTAATATTTTTATAGTCTAGTCCAAAAGTGAGTGTAGATTGTGTTCCGAGTTCTAGACAACTGACAAGCACACATATAACACCGATATAATCAATATAACACAGAAAAAATACTTCTGCTTATTACAAAAACACACATATGCTGATATCTTCATTTTTTCCCTTTTCAGGTAGTATTCAATAACGTAATGGCAGTATGCCATAGATGCTGGCAGAGAGCCAATAATAATGACGGTGGACAACTACGTCTTGAGAACGCTCCCATTGTAGAAGGTAATTACATCTGTGCTATTAATCCTTATCAAAATAAATTATTTCATCACTAAGTACAGTCTAGCTTCGCCGGGACAGCTAGTAATAAATAAATAAATAATTTTAGATGCTGACAATCAAGAACCCCGCAATGTTGCTGAAGCCCCCAATGTTGCTGAAGCCCCCAATGTTGCTGAAGCCCCCAATGTTGCTGAAGCCCCCAATGTTGCTGAAGCCCCCAATGATCCTCAGGACAATCCAGAGGATGATGCTCGTTTCTATGTTCGCGATTACGTACGTGCACCGAACACTTCACGGCTCTGTATGTATAGGCAATGTAGACATGAAAATCTACGACGAGTTCCTGTGTCTATCAAGCTACATTTGGTATGTCATTATCGATTATATATTCCACCGAGTTCGCGAATATGTGAAGAACATTTAAATAACTATGATTTTGAAGAGTTACTGGATAATGTAAATGTTACACATTATTTTAATGCTTTATTTTTTAGTAACATGACAAACATGTTAATTGAAGCAATCAACAATAGGTCAAGATTCGATTTTGAAACATTATCTTCACTGAATAATAGTGAACTTATGTTTTGGACTGGATTCACTTTAGAGCAGTTCAACGTCATTTTGGAAGAAACGCCATCGCTCGCAGAAAAATGCAGACATCCCCGATCAGTTCTCGGAGCTTATTTAACGAAAATACGAACTGGAGAACCTAACGAGCGACTAGCTACGCTTTTCGGCGTAACACGTCAAGTGTTTGAATATCGCCTAAAAATAGCGCGACAATGCTTGACAGGTCAATATGTACCAAGACATCTTGGTATAGGTCATATTTCTAGAGATGAGCTTCTAGAGAGAAATCTATTTTTGCCCAAACATATTTTTGGAAATGAAAACAACACCAAGTTAATTATTATCGCAGATGGCACATATGTATATATTGAAAAAAGCACTAATTATTTATTTCAAAGAAAAACTTATAGCCTCCACAAGTTTCGCAATTTATTGAAACCATTTATTTTAGTAAGCAGCGATGGATATATCATAGATGTCATAGGCCCTTTTCCTGCAACAACATCAGATGCAACTATTATGCAGAACATAATGAATGACGAGGAGCACTTACTACATTGGTTACTACACAGAGAGGACGTCTTTATTTTGGACAGGGGCTTCAGGGACAGTATTAATGATATTGAGTCCCTTGGCTATGAACCCCACATGCCACCTACCAAGGACAGGAACGCGACCCAGCTATCAACAGAAAAGGCAAATGATTCTCGGTTGGTGACTGTGTGTAGATGGATTGTGGAGGCGGTTAACGGCAAATTCAAAAACCGTTTTAAGTTATTAAAACAAACTTATTTTAACCGAGCTTTGCCAAACATGTTTGTCGATTTCCGCATAGCAGCATCATTAATAAATGCTAATTACCGTGTTGCTACAGACCACAGGCTTGCGCCGGAATTCTTTGAAATAATTCAAACTAAGGTTCATCAACCTAACCTTTTGAAAAATTATGTCGAAGGCAAAAATCTTAACAGACAAAGAGTTAACTTTGTGACGATGGAGGCCACCATGCCACATCTTGAGGACTTTCCAGAACTGACTGATGATGATATCATTTTATTCGCCTTGGGGACCTACCATATAAAACTTGCAAAATCCTACTGTGCGGAACATATTCGGAATGGAATTTATTATATTGAATTATTTCGAGAAAACCAGCTAACTGATTTGCCAAGGTATAATATTCGAGAAGATAATGTCTGGTTAATTAGAGGACGAATACAATCTCGACACGTTAGATCGCGCGTTTATTATTGTTACATATTAATAAACCGAAGTGAAACTGGCAGACGTGCTATTGAACAGTGGTATTGCACATGCCTAACAGGGGCGCGTACGGTTGGAAGTTGTGCCCATATAATATCAATTATATGGTATATGGGCAAAGGTCGACATATCGACTTTAATCTACCAGCGGCAATGTTATCGACTATTATAATAGATGAATAATATAACGTTATTTTTGTCTGGATAATAGTTCTGTTGTTATTAAGTGTCTACTTGCACAATTGTTTTTGTGTTATTAATACTTAAAATGTCTAGTTGAACAATTGCTTTTTGTAATTATCGTCTAAAATGTAATTTTTTATTTTAAAATAAAAATACTTTATTTTTGTCAAAAGTCTTTTTAAAAAAAAACCCCGTCGAATTCCGAACTAAAAATTGGTACTGACTTTTCATGGGACGTAATAATGATATTGAAACTTGTCCCATGTCTGTTGATGGGATGGGACACTGCCCATACATTTTTTTGCATGGTCCTTTGTTCATCATTAATTCAAAATCTACAATCAATCTAAAACATTATTCAATTAGGTAATTCGTAAACAATAAAGAATTCATTCAACACCACGTTGTATTTTTAACGCAGGTTAAATACGCTGACGTGGCAATGGGCTGGCCATATCTGCCAAAGGATCGATGGCCGCTGGAGCAAATGAGTCCTAGAGTGGAGACCATGACTTGGTAAACGAAAGGTAGGACGGCCCCCAGCCAGATGGAGCGACGATCTAAAGAAGGTCGCTGGGATGGACTGCAGAAGGCATCGGACTGGATGTTGTGGCGAAAATTAGGAGAGGCTTATGTCTAGCAGTGAACCGATACGGGCTGATGATGATGTAGTAGTTATTACGTACGTGTATACAAATTGAAGTAGCAACTGATAATAGATGGTGATGGATGGTACGGAAGATTCTCGAGTGTCGACCACGAGCTGGAAAACGCAGTGCAGGACAGGCCAACACAAGATGGACGGATTATGATGTAGCGGGAAGCCATTGGATGCATACCGCCCAAAATCGGTCGTTGTGAAAGTATTTGGGTTAGGTGGGGTGAGGCATGATGATGATGATAGCGTATAGTACTAATGCTTTACTATTTGACACCTGTCAAAAATACTTAATAATTGGAAAAGAATACCCGTAGTGTGCGTTGCTCAAGCGCGTTTGTGCTCGAGCCTACCTTCTGTAGGTTTGATGTTTTGTAGTATTTGCGACAAGACGCTTTCTCACGCATATCTAACTTTATTGAATGTATTAGAGGGCTCCGTGATATATACAGCGGCAAATATTATAAACGAGTAAAACGACATTGCCGCTGCCAGATACACAGATGGGTGACCTTTTTCTTAAATACTTTGCGCAAAGGAAATATGTAACGCAGTAGACTTCGTATACTAACATTTAAACTTTCGCGTTGCATGACGTTGATATAACTATGTATTTATTATACGGGAATTAACGCGCAATATTTCCCTTAAAATTGCTTGACGTTTCGACCAGGTTGCACCAGCCGTGGTCACGGCAGGTCCAACCTGGTCGAAACGTATAAATAGTTATAGACTTCTACTTATATAATGAAAAGAAAAGATAAGAATTATAGTAGGGCCGATTATCGAACCGTTTGCCCCCCTTTTTAACCGCTATGTCCGTGTCCGTCGGAGGATATAACCAGCATCGCAAGAAAACTACAAAAAATCTGCGAAGTATCTTACAGTTACAAAATTACGATAAGGATTCCGTTAAAAATACCAAATAATGATCTAAATACTTACCATGAAAACATTCGATCCATTAAACTTTCAACTTTACAACTACATCCTTAACGAATAAAGATTATTGCGGGAAAAAGATAAATACAAAGTTTTTCAATATCAGTTTATGGGCAGTAAAAATACAATACACTGAGAATGCAGAAGGTTTTCTTCATACGTACTTCGCTTGAGCAACGCAACATAAATATCTTTCACAGACATGGAATCTAGAAAAAACTTGTGGTGGTATGTTAGTCTAATTTATACTAATATTATAAAGCTGAAAAGTTTTTTTGTTTATTTGAACGCGATAAAATTTATTTTACTGTTGAATAGCCCATTTATTGGGGAAGGCTATAGGCTATGAAACATCACGCTACGATCAATAGGAGCAGAGCAGCAACGAAAAATGTTGCAAAAACGGGGAAAATTGACGCATACGAAGTTGCGCGGGTCAGCTAAGGCTCCTGTCCCACCAACGACGATGAGCGAGAAGCGAGTAGCAATTTATGACTCAAGAAACGTACAATATAAGTATTTTGTAGATCTCGTCCGTGTAAACAAAAGAGAAGCAGCGTAGAACGAGTACTCGCCGGCAGTATGAACGGGCAGCGATCAACTATCAACATCTGTATCTCTTTTGTTTACACGGCATCTACGTAAGGGAACCGATTCCCTTGAAACAAGCGAACGGATAAGTATGTATTGTACGTTTCAGTTTCGTTTTCGGTACAAGTGCCTAATGACCAAGAATAAATCTTTATTTTCTTTTTCAAAAAAGATAACTAGCAATCCCAAAAGCGTCCCATACATTACTAGCAACCTTGTTAACCCTAACTTGCTAAGCTAATTTACTGTTTGTGATAGGAACCTGCGACCTCACGATTAACTACCGCCACTCTTGATCTTTGTGTAATGACCACGATTATTCATTCTACGACTGGGTGGTATGTATCTATCATATATATTTAGAAATATTTAAGAATATTTAGGTATATATAGTTGCAAACTCAGTACAGAGGCGACCCTCTGTACTAAGTTTGCCTAGTTTGGGATCAGAACGCCTTTTTTTCCAAAATTCATTAATTTTCGTATTCTTAAATTGCTTTAGTTTACGAAGACTATGCTAATTGTTATTTTTAATAGCACAAACACTCCGAGCCTATAGACGATTTTTAGAAACGAGTAGATTTAATTGATGTTGCTGTCTCTGTACCTATTTTACGAGATAGTAATTTATGTACAGAACCAGTAACATCAATTTTTGTTCGAAATTTCGGTGAATGGCTCTGTGGCTCGGTGGGAGTGTGTCCGGCTGCTACGCAAGAGGTTGTGGGTTCAATTCCCACACGGGACACCACTTTATTGGTTCCACAAATAGTTGTTCCGAGTCTGGGTGTACTTTGTGTCCGTGACTTGTATGTTTGTAAAGTCCCCCGTGATACAGGGATTGAACCCTACTACTAAAGTCGTCTTATAATAAGAGAAAGAAATGCGCGTAATGACTTTTCCCAAGATTTTTAATATCTAAAATTATTTTTATTTTTTTAGACGATAATGGCAATCAAAGGGTTCACGTCGGTAGTATAATGGGTAGGATTTAAACTCGCGACCATACGATTACGATTCTGAAGTCTTTCTTCTAAGTCCCTGTCCATATCCCTTCTAAGTCCGTCTAAGTACCGCTTCTAAGTCCCTGAGCGATATCTGTGCATTTTGCTCGAACGCATTTGTATCGAGATTCATTTCTGTATTTTCAGTATTTTGTGGTAAAAATAAAAACCATTTCAGTTGCCCTTTATGGCTTGCACTTTACCAGAGGTGATTAATCGCTCTGCTCTGACAGATGAATGGTTCTTAAACATCATCATGTTTATGTGTTCTGACGGTAGTTGTTTATTAAACTGATAATGCCTGTTTCAGGGCAATGATCTGGGACATTACAAAATGGAATCTGTACTGTTTCCCAGAGTAAGTGGAGAAATGAACTTAAAACTTTGAGGGCATTCACCACCCACACCTAATGATACTTATGGCTTTTGGATCGAAAACACCCCCACGAGATGGAAGTTACAAAAATCCTTTTTAGGGTTCCGTAGCCAAAATGGCAAACGGAACCCTCATAGTTTCGCCATGTCTGTCCGTCCGTCCGCCTGTCCGTCAATCCGTACGCAGCTTAGCTCAAAGATTGTTAGTACTAGAAGGCTGTAATTTTGCATAAATACACATATTATTTACGCAGACAAAGTGAATAATAATAAATGGTTGATGTCGGATATGTGAAAAAAATGACGGTAGTTGTATATATAGTAAAATTAAAAGGGAAACTATCACTACACTACTACAAGTAGGCTTTACAAGTTTACGAGTAACAGCTTATCGAATAAGAAGTAACAAAATTTTCATACAGATTCCATTGAAAATTATTATTAAGAAGGTATAAAGTTGTAGTTTGAAACAAAAAAACAAAAACAACAGAAAACCCATTTTTTAAGCCTCATTATTCGGATGGGGGGGGGACTACCGAACCCTACATTACGTACGTTATTTGTTTCCTGAGTCCCAGACTCAGGAAACAAATAGCAATCTGTACATTATTTTCGTGATTTTTATATGTGTAAAACTCCCGCTGTACAGAGTTTTTGACCAAGTGCAAGAATAAGAATAAGAATAAGAATTATTTATTTGTTAGACATAGGTAAAATTACATGTAAAATTACATTTGTGTTTTTTTTATACAATTACATTCTGTTCCTTATGTCTTACCGTTAGGTGTACAAATATTAATATTTCAAATTATCTTGTATATTGCAAATTATCTTTAAAAAAAATAAGTTCAATGTAAATTCTTAAGCTTCTAATTGTAGTGGTTGCGGCCGAGGTTTGAACATCAGCCAATAATATTTTATGTTTTACGGGATCATCTATAAATTACGTGACAAGTTAAGGCAAAGAGGAGAGAGAGAGAGAGGGTTAACATCGGACTCGAGTAACAAGTGTAACAATCTACAAGTCACAAGTTTTGAGCGGTCACATTAAAACAAAATTAAGTCTTTGAATCTAACCTCTAATAAACGACTTCACACCATAGAGATAAGGGTCATACAAAAGTGACCAACTGTGACACCAATAATAATAATAATAATATCTTGGGCCAACTCAAAGCGAGAAGCCGAAGATAGAACAAAGTGGCGTGCAATTGGAGAGGCCTATGTCCAGCAGTGGACTGCGATAGACTGATGGTGATGATGGGCAAACTCACACAACGTCGTCTGATCCCAAACTAAGCACAGCTTGTACTATGGCAACCAGACAACTTACTGATATCAATAGTTTTATATTTCTAAATACACACATATTATAAATAAATTACACTCAGACACAGAATAAACTATCGTGCTCATCACACAAAGTTTTATGGGTGTCCACGACCTCTGGCTTAGTAGTTAGGGTCACTAACCACTATTAGACCAACAGGCCAGTGAAATAAGTGTCTAAATATGTAATAAAGTGACCAACTTTTTGATTTTTAGAACCGTCGGTCTAAAAATAATAAAGTTCGTGTAACGTAACTTATGACTGGCTCCTACAGACGAAGAAATACACCGGTATACTTAGTTGTTCTATATTTCAGTCTTTTAAATCTTAATAATAACTGTAATGACAACCGCGACTAACGTAACGGTCCGTCGTTCCGAGCCGTGATCGTTGAGACACGGAGAAAATCTAGACCTGTGGTTCTCAACTTGTAGGTCATTACTACCAAGGGGGTCATGGACTTGTGGGGTCAGAAGTCACACCTTATGTGACTTCTGACCCCCTCCCACAAGTCCGTGACCCCTATTCACAGAAGTGTGTTAATTAGAGATGTGTAATAAATATATGCATTCGTGTGTACTCTGTATTCTTACATAGGCAAACTAACCCATGATTCGATATAGGATGATGTAGATTAGTCGCATCTTTGAGTCTGATTTATCTCTTTTCTCCACTCTTTATTTATAAGTAGTAATTGTAAATTATGATATTATTTACCCTCTTTATCATGGTTCTATTTTTGGGACATAACTATTTAAACAAATTATTTTAAAGCACAATTTTGGCTTTAAACTTCTTGTGACTATCGCGATAAAAGTCCCCTATTTATGTTGCTTTAGAAGCCAGCTTTCTGTATCCAAGATTTATCAATAAAATTCTCAAAGGCTTTGATTAATAATCCCCAAGTGGTTGCCCAGAGAAGGGGTCATATATTTAAAAAGGTTGAAATCCACTGACCTACATAAATTAGATGTACTACAGCGGTAACATCCATTCTAGATTCGTTCAGAGAGTTATTGCTTCATGGAGGTGATTGCTCGACTTTAATCTTTCTATACTTAAGCGTTTTATTCTGATTTAAATAAAATATTGAAGACGGTTAAGCTGAAGAAATTAACAGCTACAGTCGAACCAATTGAGCCCAAACTCGATGGGTTAAGAAGTTCAGTAGAAAGGCTATATAACATTACGCTACGACTAATAGGAGCGGAACAGCAATGAGATATGTTGTAAAAACGGGGAAAATTTACGCAGACGAAGTTGCGTGGGACAGCTAGTTATCAATAAATAGCAAAACATTAAAACTTATATTAATTAAAGTAGGTGCTCTAAGTAGGTTGTCTATAGGTAATGTACGTATTGGTTGTTTATAATGTACGTAGGTATACCTACTCTTAGCGAATGAATTTTCAGTTCGAAATGTTAGCTGATAATACTTTTTGGGCTCGGCCTTAAGTGAAACACGTTCTACAGTAGCTTTTTACCCGACTGCGGAGGAGGGTTATGTGTTTGACGTGTATGTATGTATGTGTGTTCCTTTATGGCACTATATAGACCAAACGCGGAGGGCGATTTTGATGATTCATACTTCAATCGATTCGTATTAATCTTGCGAGTATCACTAAAGACATGACAGCAATCAAAATTCAAAATGGCGACAGCCAGACATGAGAGCCGTATTGTGATAGAGAAAAAAAATAAAGTCGACAAACTACATATATCATGTGGGGTATCATTATGTAGGCTTAGGTTAAAATCATGACAAAGTTTCTAAAATCATTTTTCACATAAAATAACCATTTAGGATAATATATATATAGCGCTTTAAAGTTTGTTACCAACTATTTTTAATAAAATTTTCGGTATTTACAGTTATTAACGTTACGTCTTACAACTAAGCACTAAAACGTATTAAATAAAAAAATAAATGTTGAAAATCAAAAATTCTCCTGCTTGAAAAAGATTAAAACAAGATTGACTGCCTCTGTGGCGCGGTGGGAGTGTGTCCGACTGCAACGCAAGAGGTCGTGGGTTCGATTCCCACACGGGACATCACTTTGTGTGATCCATAAATTGTTGTTCCGGGTCTGGGTGTAATTTGTGTTCGTGACTCGTATGTTTGTAAAGTCCCCGGCGACACAGGGCTTGTACCCTACTGCGGGAGTCGTCATTTGTAATTTTGCATGAATATAACACATATTACTTACGCCGACAAAGTGAAAGAATAAAATCTTGAAAAAAAATGTTTTTGTGTACCTCCCTTAGATATAAAGTGGGGGTGTGATTTTTTTTTCTCACCTACCCCTCGTGTGGGGTATCATTAGATAGGTCTTATAAAAACGTTTAAAAATCAGTAGTAGTATATACAGTGACATGAAAAGGAAAACTATCACAGCTAAGTAGGCTTTACAAGTTTACGAGTAACTGCTGATCAAATGAGAAGTAACGAAATTTACGCACAAATTTCATTTGATTTTTTAAATGAAAAATATTATTCAAACAACAAAAACAACAGAAAATCCACTTCTTAAGCCACATTACTCGGATGGGGGCGGACTACAGAACCCTACATTGTGCATGGCCCGACATGCACTTGCCCGGTTTTTGCTTTCTTCCTACTTTTAAGTTTCAAATCGCTTTTAGAACATCAAAGCAAATAGTTCACGAATATTAATGAGGTTTTATGCGAGGTGATCGTAACCTCGATCCACCTGCCACAGTACCTACCACTAAACTACAATAATTGCATTTTTGTAAAATAGAATAATTTGAAGTCCAGACCCAGGAATCGAACCCGAGACTTCCGTAGCCAAACCGGGGCCGGAATCGAACCACCTATCTGGACCATGTTACTAGACCTCAAATTTTTCTATCTAGTTGGGCCCTCGCATGCGCCTTTGTACTGTTCCCATGTCTGTCTTTTCCACGGTTGCTAAATAAAAATAAATGTATTTCTTTCTTCTTTCTATCTATTATTATCCACAGGCGATAAGGAAAATAATGCTGCAGATTTCCCAAGCTTGAGAAAAAACTTATTTGTTATTCACTTTACTTGCCGTACGTCAGCCACGCATGAAAGGCGATTGATACCTTAAAAAACACATTAATAACTAGTTGTAACGTGATTATGATTACTCACTATACCCATTGACCTTATAATGTTGTATGAACGGATAAAAATATTTACTTAATCGAACCTCCATTCGTAGAACTCGAAATATCTTCGCGGTAAAAACTAGGCGTTAGGTATTCGTTCATAGAGGTCACTGAACTGGAGATGTACCTCGACTCGACTCCTCGACGAATCGATTCACAATCGAATAGTCGGAGAGATCGATTCGACGCGAATCGAGATGATACGATGTTAATTTAGAAATATTTAGAATAACATTTTATTTATGTAATTGTGTTTCGATATCTATGAAATTTTACTGAATTCAGACACGTTTTCAAATCTTCAAGCACAAATTCAATAGCAAATTTCTTTAGAGCTTTAACTAAACTAATCTGACGAAACATTACCTGAAATATTTTGAGTCTGAATGTAGGAGTTAGTCTCTCCAATCAGGTCGAATCGTGAAATCACACTAATATTATAAAGGCGAAAGTTTGTGAGTATGTATGTTTGTTATCCCTTCACGTCTAAACGGCTGGAGCGATTTTAATAAAATTTGGTATGGAGTAAGCTTACACCCTGGATTACCACATAGGCTAATAAAACGCGGGTAACACCGCGGGGCACAGATAGTAATATATAAATGTGTATGTAAGTTTGTTTGTTACGCTTTCACGCGAAAACTACTCAACCGATCATCATGAAACTTTGTACACATATTCTTGGAGGTATTAGAAGTAACATAGGATTATAAAAAAAGAGGAAAATTTACGCAGACGAAGTTGCGCGGGACAGCTAGTTTAATTATAATAACGTTGTCTAAACAAGGACATGGTTATTAATAGATACAAGTAACACCAACTACGAGTACCAAGGTTAAATTTCAGTGGAACTGCAGTAAGCTGGTAGTCACTGATAACCTGTATCAAAATGGTAACAACTCCCTCATTGCAAATTGTAGGAATGCGCGGCAAGAAACAGCTGGTTGTGATCTTTATTAGTGAGTTTTACAACAATGCAGGCAATGATCGATCCATATCGGCCGTGATGACAGCTTCACCGCTTCCCACAAGCCTGTTACACATGAAGCTATAATATAAAATAATAAATGAACATTTTATATTTTCATCTCCTGTGGGCGATAGTTACGTTTACATGGAGACCAGGACTGCGCTATAACCTCACAAAATTGAGCACCTCTAGAAAGAGCCAACGCTACTTTGTGGATATATACCTATACCTGTCACAGGCCGCACGAGTTTTTTTCTCTCTTTCACGCTTTGCAGTCAATTTTTACTTTTTATTTGAAAGGGATGGCGCAGTCCTGGTCTATATGTCAATGACCTGGACAAAGCAAGACTGAAATAAAAAAATAAATTAAAACATCAAAAACTATGCGCAAAAAATATGGAATCAAGAAATAACCACACAAGATTTTTCTTTATTTTTTCTTTTTACATACGAATTTCGTGTTAATTTCGATCGGCGTTTAATTTATCTACACTTTTTAATTTTACACATATTTTTATATGGCAAAGAACCCTTAAAATAATGACACCTCAGTTTACCGCCATTATCCTAAGAGGATAGTGTAGCCACAGCAAAAAAATGAAAAGTGACGTTCACCAATCCGCGTATTCGATCTGTCAATATATTTCGATTGTTGTATTGAGAGTTTGAGAGTACCAGACTCACAGGATTCACAGACCCAGGGGTGAGCGGTGGATTCCCTTGTTATTAATTAATTAGTTGTTAAATTAAAAACCAAGCTGTTACAGATACTATAAATGATAGCTACAAGTGTCCAACAAGACCAAATGCCGAGGAATGCGCGGTGTGCGCATGCGCTCGTGTGATCTTCGGACGTCTTCGGGCGGCGGTCGCCAGCGCCATTACTCTCGGTATGTGGCGGGAAATGTGATCGGTAATGTGTTGAAAGCTTAAAATGTGATGATGGATGATATATTACATGTGTAGAGGTAGCCTCTGCGTTCCATAACGCAAATTATAAATAGATGTCTATATTATCTGTGATACAATAAAAGTATCGACTCGTATCTCTCTCTGAGGCTCTGATGAGTATAACAAATTAATTATTTCGATTCTTCTTCCGATCAATGTTATTATTTGAACTGATTTCGATCGAATAGTTTAATACCTATCATTAGAGATCACGCAGGGGGTATTATAATGCACAGATGTTTACGCAAACTCGTCGTATAGCAAACATCACTCTACGTCATGGGATGGAAATCTAGCACGACTAAAGAAAGATTAGGCGACAACTCAGAACCCGGCGGTGTGTGACACTTTTAGAAATTGGTCACCCATCAATAGTTCGACATGACATTTATTTACTGCATAAAACTTGTATGCCTATCTCTATGGTATTTTAATATAGATTGGGATCAACAGTTACTCATTTCGGATTTCGAACATTGCAGTTTTGTAGGTATCTACCCAACAAGCAGTCATAAGTAAAAATCATCAGCATATTTGTTCTAATAACATTCTTATAATTGCATTAAAGCAGACTGTTTTACTTATAATAGACATTTGACAACTCATAACATACTCAAGAGCATTCGTTTTTGTTATCTCAGTCTTATAGTTTGCTACAAGACTAACTTATAACCTTAAAGCATACTTGAAGTTGCTTTTAAGTGTAGTCTTAAAACTGTCTTGAGAGCTTTATTTTGCTTGTTGGGTAGATAGTCAAATGGATGATGTTACTTAACCTCGCTGTTCTCTAGATCTCGCCAGTCTTCACTAACGGCCGGTCTCAATAATCAAGCTATCGATGGATTTGGCTACTAGAGGTAGAGAGGTTTTGACATATTTTGTATGGAGCTTATGTCAAATATAACTTTAGTAGCCAAATCCATCGATAGTTAGATTATTGAGACCGGCCGTTAGTCACAGACCCTTATCTATCTCCTAGTTATATTACATAGACACATTATTGTACAGTTTAACAGTAATGTACTTAATAATTGTAATACATGAACATGTAGAGCGTAAATCTTCATTAGTAGTCATTTCTCTAACACGGGTACTGAGTGATGCTATCTTCTTGTAACAAGCGCTATACTCTCTACAATTACAGCTGTACAATGTTTCATTTGAAACTAATTGTATTCAAAGTATCTTGAGTGTTAGATGTTTAGGATAAGGATCAAGCAAAAACTCGTTCTCAATTCTTATCGTTCTTTTTGTCAGACTGCCAAAAGGCAACGATACCTATTTTGCAGTCAGAGGCAAAAGCCATGAAAATAAAATATATGTAACTACCTACACTACACTGTTTGTAGGATACTGTGAGATTAGAGCGAGTGTAACAAGGAAAAATAAAACAAAAAAAAATAATAGTTTAAAAAACTAAAAAAACATACTTTAAAAAATATTCTACTATAAGCGTACAAAACTGCAGTTATTATGAAAAAAAAAACAGTTTATCTTAAAAAAACGTGGGGTGCTTGTGACGATATTGAGCTATTGAGTTATAACTTTTTAGTACAGCTATTCACAAAAGCGTGTTTTGTTTTTTTTTTTTTTTTGAACAATTATGCATTTTTAATTTTTTAGTTATTTACTCCGTTGGAGGCTGATTTTTCAAAAACGTCAAATACTAAATTCCACATAGATATCTAACTTCAAAACTGGCGAAGTTTCATATAAACTTACAACCACTATTTTACCACATTAGGGGAAGAATTTAAAAAAAACCCCTTTTATACCGGATTTTATTGACATCGGTTCTTGATAAGTGTGCGAAGTTTCAATTAAATTCGTCGTTCTGAAGTGGTTGAATAACACGTTCAAAGATTCCGTTACATACTACATACATACGAAGCTAATAAAAGCGTGGTAAAAATACCAGTGCCTGAGGACAAAGCAGGCATATTACGACGTATGTACATACTGTCGACTTCAATCTTCGATTATTGATGTTTCATACACGAAAATTCTTACGGAGCGCCATGCGACACTGGAACATAGCTACAGTTATCTAAAATTGTTATAGGGCATTAGGTACAGCTGCATTTTCAGCAGTTTGCTGCAGTTACTGCACTATAGGTATATTAAACTTTATGCAAAAGACGCGAACTATTTAATTTACCTACATCTCGTAGTCAAGTACGCCGATTCCGTAACCAAACCCTTTTTTTAAAAAAAAAAAAGATAACTAGCAATGTGGGATTGAGTCCTACATTACTAGCAATCATGTAGACCATTAGGAGTGGGTTCACGTCGGTAGTATAATGGGTAGGATTCGAAGCCGCGACCTCATGATTGCGAGACCGATGCCTTAGCCATTAGGCTACCGCTGCTTCTTATTCCTAATTGATACAAACTGAACGCATCTCTATGTATATACTGAATTATCAAGCAAGATATTTCCTGTCAATTATCCTGTCTTACATACTGCGTACGCATTCAAAATGCCCTCAAATCCATCGTGCGTTTAACGCAGTGTTCGTGACGTGGTTAGTCTGTTTACGACCATTAAAACCCAAAATCTAAAGTTTCAATGCCCGTCACACTCATCTGCGCCTTCAAAATCACTATACTTACTATACATACATAATGCACGTGCACATACGAAGATGAGTGGAGCGGTGCGGTGTTGGCCGGAGCGTGACGAGCGCCGCCACTCTTCCACTGAGATAATAAACAGATTACATCTACATTAAGAAAATACCACTTACCAACTAGGTTACTGCTCCAATATGAGGCTAAATGGTACTTCTGCCGATTTTACGATAACGGCTTTCTCAAATTTCCAACATCACATATTCTATAGTTGCCATGATCAGATTCTACACAATTCCTTTTTTATGCATACTCTAGCGCTTCAAATTACATCTTTTTGGCCCTTTTATAAGAGGAATATGCAAAAAAATAGTTTTTGCTAAAATCTCATACCTACAAACCACTTACATGCCAAATTTCAGCTTCTTTATTTCGATATTTCTTTGAGATTTTTGGGTTAAGTCCGGGAAAATAGAAAGAACAGAGGAAATTTTTATTTTAGATATTTTATTAGTGTCTCTTGTTCGAATAACACACCATGGGGCAACTGGGATGAACCCGAAAATGGTACATCTGTGACTACAGATTGATACTTCAGTAGTGGTACTAGGTATACAAGTGCCTATCTATGATCTGTTTACGTGGAATGCACGTTGTTTAATTTTGACTTGTATTTTTATAAAATTACTTCTTTATGCTCACCAGACCAGCGAACACTGGTAGTAACTACTATATGCAAATAATCCTGTTTTAAATGTACTACAAAATTATTAAGATTCTCCATTATTCTAGGAAAAATTATATAAAACTGGTTATTTTACACAATAAATAAAGACGTCAAGTAAACTTGAGGATCCACATAATTTCCCTCGAATTGTTGTCTTGTGACGTCATCAGCAAATACTGTTCCCACACTAAATTTCAGCTTAACAATTGAACCAGTTCAGTACATATTTTAAATCTACATAATAAATTAGTTATATTTTATTTAGAAACGTTTAAAACATGCTCTCAAATTAAATAAACTGGAGAATGAGTGTCACATAAACAGAAAATGGTCACAAAACAATTGAGTAGATAATGACATTTTTTTCGGCTTAAGAGAAGTGCCCTCTCTCATTAACTTGACATTGGTCTACGACAGGTTGAAATGCAAAAGATCACCAGTTCCCGTCGGATGCATTTATTAATTTCAATCTTACTTGCGTTTGTGCCTACATTCGTAACTAAAACTGTACACCACTGCAATAGACTTTTCGAAAAAAAAAAAAACTAAAAATACTTGCCTGCAAAAACACAGAAACAAGATACCCTTCAAATTGATGAATTGTGTTGAACTTAATATTGTGCCTCCGACTGCATGATATTAAATTTGAAGGGTATCTTGTTGTCTGTCTGTAAGCGGGTATTTTTAGTTTTTAAATTAATTTTTTTATTTAGTACTTTTTAGTCAATGTAAGATAAGAGACAAGGCGATTAAATGTGGTCTCTCTGTTTCATTTATTAACGTGGTTTTTTCAATGATTTGTCACTCCCAACTTTTTTGTTAGGTGGGTACAATTTTTTTTGAAATTCCCTTTTAATGGCTTTTAATTTGATGCCACACTTAATTTTTTTTTTCTCAGACCGCATGTCAAGGCGGACAAAATTCGCCGTTAAGATCTTTTAAGAATTGTTTGTACCCAGTGACATCCAAGTCATCGAGATGAAGCTAATGACGTCTCATTGATTAAAATCGGTAGAGCCGATAAGAAGTTATGAGCGGACATATGCACATTGGAAGGATACATACATACACATCAAACACATAACTCTCCTCCGCAGTCGGGTAAAAAAATAAGTAATTTGATTTAATAGATGAGTAGCTCAAGAACAGACATGAACGAAGAGGGACGAGGTGTATGATCGACGAGTCGGTCTTGCATCATAATTTGACAATTTGATAAATTGTCATCATAATATTTTTTACCCGACTGCAATGAAAGATCATGTTTCAATCCTAGTATATTACGAATAGAGCTCTGCCCTCACTTCTAAAATTTTACAAAACCGCCATTTGTAAATACTCCGTGTCATTGGCTCTGGCTTCAATCGGATCCAACACACGACAAGTGAGAACAGAGGCGCCGACATCCCATTTTCAATGCCAACACCCGACAAGTGAGAACGAGCCCTAACTCTTCAACATTAAATAGTGCTATACTTATTCAAACGCGTGATAAAGAGCTTTGCATCTCTAATTGTATTCCTCAATGGCCTGAATGATCAACCAATCAATAAACTGTTCCTAGTTAGTTGACGGCTTCACGCCACGCGGCGTTGCACGTCAATGACTGACCACAATTAGTGACACCTGCGTGCTTAATCGGCCTTCCGACCTTTCATTGTCTTTACCAGTTTGGTATTTTACGTTAGATCTGTATATTGCTTTTTGGGTAATTTTATTTATAGTTATGAAAATGGCAGCAAACTCAATTGTCATTGTTTTCACAGCGTTTAACATGTAGAAAATACTTAAAATTCGTGTAATGTAATTTCATAATAACAAAATTTGTGCAGCTAAAATGTACAATAGCCACTATCAGAAATTAGCCGACAAACTGGCTAGATTGGCATAAATTTAAAAAACCGGGCAAGTGCATGTCGGGCCACGCACATTGTAGGGTTCCATATTTCATAAACATATTTTTACTGTGGTTCCGTATTCCCCCCCCCCCCATCCAAATTATGTGTGTGGCTTAAGAAGTGGGTTTTCTGTTGTTTTTGTTTCATACTTTTAACTAGAATTTGTACGAAAATTTTGTTACATCTTATTTCATCGTATGTTTCTCGTAAACTTGTAAAGCCTAGTTAGCTGTGATAGTTCTCCCTTAAATTTCACTATATGTATATATAGTGACATTTAAGAGAAAACTACTACCGTGATTTTTTTTACATACCCAACATCAACCATTTACCTGGCAGGGGGGGGGGGGGACACTTGACTCTAATAAAAATTTGAACTTTAAAGCTTAATATTTTACAAACGGATCCCAAAGTCTAACACCCGTATTTATAAACGAGTAATTACTTATTACTTAGCCATTACTTCATTGAGACACGGCTAGTTCTTAAAGTAATTACTTAGAAAAACCTATTTTATAGACGAGAAATATTCGTTACTTACTTGAGCAAAGTAACCAAGTATTACTTATTGCTTAATAACCGGTGAGCCGCGAAAAACGTTCCTTTACATAAACAAGATTTTATTAAAGTTGCAAAATAGAGAGCCAAAAATATATTACGACAAACTAAAATAGCTAAAAATTTTAAAACTTTAAAAATTAATAATACAGAAATTAATCAGACCAAATTTAGATTTTATCGATATTCTTCAATATTAGTTTTCTGAATGTAACGAAATGCAACATAATAGAATAGTAATGCTACCAAATGAAATTGTCCGTCACACGTATATAAAGTATTTTTGAAGAACTTATTCTTAATTTAGCGTCATAAAACTCGCTTGACGTCGCCCTAGAAATGTCACTAATATTAATTATTATTTATTGATTTATAAATTCTCGAATTTAAGAGAGATAATTAATTATAAAAGTTATTGTTATAACAATATTTTAAATAATTTATTTGAAATGAAATGTTAATCACTGAAGACATCACCTGTGTTTTACTGTTTTATTTAAAGGAAGTTTTGTTGGTTAAATACGGGCACCGGTGTATTTTATAATGGTTGAAAGCCCGCAAGCCTAAGGCCGGGGTCAGCCACCCCGTTGTGTCGACTGCATTGCTTGTCCCGGTGAAATCTCAAGTACCACAATCAATAGATTTTGTCAGTGTAGCTAGAAGCCCCCTTTCAAGCATTACCCGGATAGTACAACGAACAGAGATAAAGAAGATACAAAAGATGGTTTTGTAACGGTGCAAGGAAAGAAGCGCCGACAGCCAACCATCAAGAACCGCTGCGGCTAAGCTAAGGGAACTCTGTGAACACGCCGGTGTATATCTCGCGCCGGCACGTACCAGAAGTTCCGCTACAAGACGAGGGTGCAGATTCTGGAGTCGCGACGCATGGTACTTATGAGGGAGTGAAGCGTACCTACTGATATAGTTTTAATATAAAGTGGTTTTAAGTTGTATTTACTTTTACTAGCACTTCACTATTGTATTATACTGACAAGTATGTTAATCGGCAAGGTAAAGATTTCTGTGGGCCATTGATGACTAAAATAAATGTTATATTATTATTATTATTGTATTATTTACCCACTGGCTGGCATAGCGCCAAATAAATTGTTTTTATTTTCCAAACCTTACATATTTTTAAAATACCTCTTAAGAAAAATACTATATAATAACTTTAATTAAGAATTTTACGTAGAGGTACATAAAATTCTTAATTAAATTTATTACTCAAGTAACGATATCGGTGACTATTGCTCGGCTAAGTATTCTAACGTTTGACGTTTCTTACTACACTCATTTTCTTGACTATAAAATAGAAACTGTTACTTAAGTAATTACTTTTACTTAAGTCATTACTTTTACTTAAGTAACTGCTATTACTTGTTTATAAATACGGGGGTCAGAGTAAAGGTAAGGACGGACCGACGGACGTGGCGAAACTATAAGGGTTCCGTTTCGCCATTTTGGCTACGGAACCCTAAAAATGAAACAGGAAATTATTGTCCACTAAGATATTTGTATCGAGCTAGCTTAGTTTATTATATGTTTCCCTTCTGTTAGGTACATATTTGCTTAGGTATCTAATAAACATGAGTGAAGCTAAGAATCTGTTAAACCAACCAATAGTCAATAGGTCGCGTTACTTGCCTTTCATCTTAACGTTCAGTTTTATGCCTATAAGGTGAATAGTAATAAACATGGTTTTCATCAAGCTGGCTTTAAGCTTGTTTCCCACCTTGTATAAAAAAAAACATAAAATAGTGATTTTCGATTCTATAAAAAGTTAATTAATTAGCAATGCTTTCCAACAGGAACAATTGTAACATTTTCTCCGTTTGAACTACAACAGACACGCTTTTTGACTTGATAACAAACAATTAAAGGAAAAGAAACCGTCACTGTCGGTGCATGTCAGTAACCGCAGTTTTCCGGTTGCGCTCAACCGCGGCCGAGAACTATGCCCGTCTATGGTCCCTGCTCTTGAATGTCAACGACATTCGAATTATCTCTGGCCACAAAATTACCTACATTTGAAACCGTCTCAGATAATAGATATTCTTTTCCAATTTATTTTTAAATTGCTTATTCGTCTATTCAAATTTGGAACTTACTCGTAGCTATACTGCCTCTGCGGCGCGGTGGGAGTATCCTCACCCAGGATAAAACTTTGTATGATGAGAATGATGGTTTATTCTGTGTCTGGGTGTTATCTATCTGTGATATGTATGTATTTAGAAATATAAAAGTATGTTTATCCGTTGTCTGGTTTCCATAGTACAAGGTTTGCTTAGTTTAGGATCAGATAGCGGTGTGTTCTTCCGTGTGACATATTATCCCTACTTAATATATAAATGTGTATGTAAGTTTGTTTGTGACGCTTTCACGCGAAAACTTTGTACACATATTCTTAGAGGTATTAGAAGTAACAATGGATTATTAAAAAAAAAGGGGGAAATTTACGCAGATGAAGTTGCGCGGGACAGCTAGCTATTTATTATTGAGTACTAGCTGTCCCGGCGAACATCGTACCCCGTTATTATTTTTTGTTATTTTATTTATTTCTTTTAACGTAAAAACGCAAAGATTTTATTAATTCTTTATATTTTAGTTTTGTGACCAAGGAAAAATATTTTTTATGTATATAAATAAGATTGAACAACATTTATTTTTATGTGTTTTGATCTTAACCTAAGTATAGAAACAATAATTAGAAGTTCAAGCGTTTTTTTGGACGCACTTTATAAAAATTACTACTTAATCAAACGCTTTTACGTGGTACCTACGTAGTTATAATTTTTCAAAAATAATCTCGCTTCAACGCTGAGCCTCTATAAGTACAGTCGTTACGCTCTACGGATCGGCCGAAGACCTCTGCGACAGTTTTTTTGACAGCTCAAGAAAAAGTCAAAATGAATAAAACCGCCGCTTACGAAATCACGAAAACTCGTGTCGGCAAAATTGCTTCTAAAACACAGTATATTTACTATTTCAAATGTTAGAAATCACACAAATCTCATCCTTTATCCGACGTGTTAAGAGTTACAGTTTCTTCAAACAAAGAGCATTATCTTATGCCGTATGAACTTCAACGACCACAAATAAATTGCTTCCATCAGGGGACAGTTAAACGCTTAGAAATTTGTCCATAATCTCAATGGTTATATAGGATTAATTATATTAACACTTCTTTCCACGAAGAATTTTGAACCTAGAGCATTTATGATTTCAAGCATTTCTTTAAATAGAATGCAGGCATAAAAACATTGGGAAAAAGGTTATAATAGGTCTGGATAAGCGTGAAGCCACGGACAATAATTAATTTACATACGTGTAAGAGCTGGAATTTTCCCCAAGTGAAATCTAGAATTGTTTCCGCCGCTGCCGTATAACTGGGACCCTGGGATATTCTCAAAGATACGGCTGGGGTTCAAATTTTACCTTTAGTATAGTTACTTACTTATTTATTATATTGTGACCTAAGACTGTGACATACATATCCATTTTCAAATGAATTGAGTTTTCAAAATAACCTTGTGCACCTGTAGGCCTACTCTCTTTCTTTAAAACGAAATTCATGAATTTTCGTTTACTTAATTTTCTTGAATTTACGGGGACTATTCTTATTAATTTTTGAATAAGCACAAGAAGTCCGAAATCATGGACAATTTTCTGGAATGACTGAATTAAATAGATGTTCCTGACTTTGTATATTACCACCTTATTTTTTATCGAAACTTCGTTTTCATTGAATTAGAGTAGGCCTCCTGCTTCGGCAGCGAACCAGGTAGTAAGTTCTAAAGTTTGCCAATCCATTAACAATACCGTGGCTAATAAAGATCTTAACCAATCAATCAGTTAGTAAAGACTATTTCTTTACCCAGAGAATGAGATCGTTTTTAAGAAGTCGTACGAAAAATTATTGGCAAAGGTAGACACTAATTGAGGCTTTCACAGTTTCGCAAAGCTAAAGGTAAACGTGCCCATGACGGAGACCTCGTCTATTCTTCTAATTTCAGCAAACAAGCTCCATGTTTCTCATTTTTGAACGTTTTTATACAAGATCAACATTTTTTCTGGTTTTTATTTAACACTTCTTTAGTCGAATGCCAACAGAAACTATTTCTTTATAAAAATTTCGTTCGTGGAGTGTCTGAGCGGTCATCAACCGCGTCTCCGTCATGGGCGAGTGGCCAGCACTCCTGCGCAGCTCTTGTCATGATACGCCACGTTTATGATACATTATTATTCATTTTTGTGGATTAAGGATATGTACAAACCGGATTATTTTAATTAAAACCTGAATGTGTAGCTGTATGAAGAATGTTTCTTTGCAATTGTTTGAATAATAACTTTAAAATATGACTGAGTCATTTATATGTTTCATCTTGACTCGAACGTTATAAATAGGCACTTGAAATTCTTATTAACTTGGAATATATTACCCAATTAAAACCTGCTTTAACTTTCAGTAACAATTTTCAAATGTAAGTGCAGTGCATTCGCAAAGACTCGTACAAATTTGAGGCTTGTCTCTCTATTTTCTACAACTATTTATAGGTTTATACACAATTTCAAAATTAAAGTTCGAAGGAGTTCAAATTAAGTCTGTGTAAACGAATTCTTGAGTTAAAATTGTAAGGATTTGTCAAGAAAACCAATTTTCAACTCCTGTCGATTATGTAGCAGTTTCTGTAGTATTATTATACTCTTTGTATAGCAGATATGAAATGCAGCCTTTCCATTTTTAAAATACATACGTTATAAATAAAAATGACAAACAGTTACCTACAGTAGGTACAGCCATTTTTGATAATCAGGTGGCGCGATTTTTGTTAGCCGGCAAGATGGCGGCATGATTAGCGCTTATTACTATTAGATTACCGCACGAACCATTGACAATTTAGAGCGGATGAGATGACGTTCCGTTCCATTCTATTCTGAATTTGATTCATCGTACAAGATTTAATCCAAACAAAAAAATTAATAAAACAACAAGGTTGTAAATGAAATATTGGCAATTTAGTTTTACAAAAACACGTTAAGTACCATTTACGTGAATGCCAACAACCTGGTAGATGGCTCAGGAGTCGGCAGCGAGGTGGAACACATTATGCACCCCCCTGGAACAATAATTAGCAATAACCTTTATGAAGTCACTCGACTAACTTGTTTTGTACTGCTTCGTTGAAAATATTCAAACTCAACTGTAGAATACATTCAAGAAATGAAGGAATGTTCGGTTAACTGTGTACTTGCAGTCACGTGAACCTTTAAAGTGCTCTGCCGATTCATGGGATTATTTTTGGGGGGAATTCAGCCCAATTGTAACAGATTACAATAACACCAGCCGTGTGTACAACTCAGACTTGCTCTAAGGAGTGAGACGAGTGAGGGTCCTCCTTAGGTCTACCTTTGGTTTTATTATCCGGATTAGGCTTTTGAATCTTTAAATCTACCATAATGGCGATACGACTTGTCATTGTCAACCTTTATAATCGAATCATAAAAAAACCATCAGAACTCGTTAAACGCATCAAATGCAGGAGCATTGCATACTATACAGACCAGAGGCGAAAGGTTAAAATTTTCCTCAGGTAACCCTATAGGAAAATGTATCTTGTTATAGACGGTTTTTGTACGGACATATTAACTAAATACAATTTAAAGGGAAGCTGAAAAGAATGGTATTTAAAGGACCCTTCGCCACGATAAAGACATCAACGATACACGAACATCATAAATTTGACGATTTTATCAGTGTGCCCCACTGATAAAATCGTCTAATTTATGATGTTCGTGTACTGCAAAGTTGGGATGTCTGTTTTAGGTAACTAGTGTCACAGGAAACTAGACTATCAGACGGCATTAAAGTTGATCTTTAAAAAATTAACTAACTGAATAAACATAACTAACCTAAAACATGTAACAGAAAGGTATGGTCAAATTTCATCAGCGGGTACTATATGACATAGATATTGCATCTCCCATGGTGCCATTTGCTATAGCCGCGGAGAGTAGGAGGTCTATCTAATATATAAAATTCTCGTGTCACAGTTTTCGTTGCCATACTCCTCCGAAACGGCTTGACCGATTTTGATGAAATTTTTTGTGCTTATCCGGTATCTATGAGAATCGGCCAACATCTATTTTTCATACCCCTAAGAGTTTGTTTGTTTGTTTGAATGCGATAATCTCAGGAACTACTGGGCTGCACTGAAAAAATATTTTATTGTTGGATAGCCCATTTATCGAGGAAGGCTATAGGTTATAATATCACGCTACGACCAATAGGAGCGGAGCAGCAATGAAAAATGTTGTAAAAAAAGAAAAAAAAAAAAAAAAAAGAAAGAAAAAAGGGAAAATTTACGCAGACGAAGTTGCGCGGGTCAGCTAGTTTACTATAATCATTATCGTCAAGCGGGGTTACTCTAATAAATAAATACCTAAATAAACTTTAACAATGACACTACTTTAACAATAAAAATTACAAATAAATTCGATATTTTTGGTTGATGTCGGTCGACACAGGTCCCACACATGAAATAGGAAACGTGCAACGATGCGATGAATTAAAAAAAAATATAGAAAACTTAGAAAATATGTATTCCTTCTAAAGTTTTTGCACATCAAGCACGCTACTTCTCGCTTCAGTACTTTATCACTATAGAAAAGATAATATACCTACTTTTTACTTTTTTTTTTATTTTTGTTTTTTATTCCGCTCTTCTATTGTCGGGTAGTCGCCACGAATAAGCGATTATTTTGGTGGATTTGTCTCTCTCGTCTGAAAGGACGCTCCAGTCCACAACAAGTTACTTTAAACTTTAAATTAAATTAAAATCTAGATAAACTTTAGTAAACGAGGTCGGATATGGAAAACCCCCTGACGTAGGATGTAGAATAGGTAAGTAGCCCTAAAAATAATTACTGAGTTTCAGTTGAAGTGCACTGTGTACCTAATTACTACAAATTAATCTGAATGCGGCGCGACATTAACAGGTAGTATATCCGCCCTTTAAAGGGTGTAATTTTTAAGAAATACGTTGCCACTGAATATATTGGGTTTAAATTCAACAGGACGCACTAAGATTAAGTATTTAAGTTAGTAGTAAACCCAACAATAATAATAATCATAATATCTTGGGACAACTCACACAACGCTATCTGATCCCAAACTAAGCAGAGCTTGTACTATTGAAACCAGACAACTGATAAACATACTCATATATTTCTAAATACATACATATTATAGATAAATAACATCCAGACACAGAATAAACCCTCGTGCTCATCTCACAAAGTTTTATCCTGGGTGGGGATCGAACCCTGGATGGGGAGTGTATCCGACTGCTACGCATGAGGTCGTCCTTATGCGTAGCAGTCGGATACACTCCCACCGCGCCACAGAGGCAGTCAATAAATTCAATGTTTTGAGTTCTGTACGTTGATAGGTCGTTGAGTCAATCAGTCACGGTTTTCTTATAACTAATACAGATTAACAACTCGTAGGGAGTTCAAGCTTCTATAATCAGTAGCTTTGACTCTGACTTCACAGCTCCAACAGTGATAATAATTCATTAAGTCAGTTTCTCTCAATATATGTAATTTGGAGTTAGCTTTGAATCTGACACACTATAGTAGTCACGATAGACTATTGGCGCCATGCTTGTTTGTTTTATTTTTTACTAGCTGACCCGCGCAACTTCGTCTGCGTAAATTTTCCCCGTTTTTGCAACATTTCTTATTGCTGCTCCGCTCCTTATTTATCCACTATTTAATGGATGTTATTATACATATAAACCTTCCTCTTCAATCACTCTATCTATCAAAAAAAACCGCATCAAAATCCGTTGCGTATTTTTAAAGATTTAAGCATACATAGGGATATAGGGACAGAGAAAGCGACTTTGTTATATACTATGTAGTGATGTTCTCATTCGATTTTTTACTCCCGATGCAAAAGGAAAGGTGTTGTAGGCTTAACATGTTTCTGTGGGACTATCTGTGCCATTTTATTGCCCAAACGAATGTACAGATTTGGATGATAAGTTTAATAGAAATAATTCTTAGTTTTGTTTATTAAAAATCTGTTTTGAATGTTATCTAGTTCAGGCTTTATATAGCCTCTTACTTAAAGTTTAATAACAAGGTACCTAATACATAAAATCTGCGTAGGATTTTAGTAATCATTACTAATATTGTAAAGCTGAAGAGTTTGTTTGTTTGAACGCAATAATCTCAGGAACTACAAGTCCGAATTAAAAAAAATATTTTACTGTTGAAGGCTATAGGCTATAACACATATAACATCACGCTACGACCAATGGGAGCGGTGCAGCAATGAAAAATGTTGCAAAAACGGGGAAATTTACATACGAAGTTGCTCGGTCAGCTAGTTAGAAATATGAAGAACAATAGCAGCAAGGATGAGCCGACGACGACGGTCGGCGTGCACGTAGGAGCGTCGACCTGCCACGCGCGAGCGCGCCGGCGCGCGCGCAGCCACCGTGCGAGCACCGAGGTGCATGACACCGCGCAGGTGGACCTACACCTGCCTGGGAAGACGCTCTGCTGACCTTTATGACGTCCCGACCTTACGTAAGGGTAAACCGTTGTTGACAGCTGTAGCCTTAAGTGGGTTCACTGTTTTTGTTGTTTTGAAGTAGTGTGGGGGTAGATGTGACAAAATAACGGCCGGGATACTTGACTGGCTTGGTCTAGTGTGGTTGACCCTGACTATAACAAGGCAAAATTTTTAATGACATTTGTACGAAAATTTTGTTACACTTGGTTGGATGTTACTTGAAAATTTGTAAAGCCTACTTAGCTGTGATAGTTTACCTTTTAATCATCAAATACTACTAACCTGATTTTTTCACATCTCCAAAAACAACCACATAGGTGGCAGGTTGACACTTGACACTAACAAAAATTTTCACTTTTAAGCTTTTCACAAACGGATCCTAAAATCAATAAATTATATTAACCACCCCTAAATATTTTAAAGACCTATCTAATCTATATAATAATACTCCACACGATGGGTTAAGTAAGATAAAAACAAAATCCACTTTAAATGTTCTAGTAACTACTATTTTCACATGTCTAACGTTCAAACTGAAGGAGTTTCATAAAAACTTGCAACCCCTATTATCCCCTTGGGGATTGAATTTCTGAAAATACATTCTTTGCAGATGCCTATACATAAGATGGGCGGATGATCTCATAGCTGTCAAAGGAGTAGAATGGATGTCAAAAGCAATTAATAGAGATAGTTGGAAAGAGCTGGAGGAGGCATATACCCAGAAAGGGGTCCACATCCAAGAAATAGAAAAATAATTTATTTATTTATACATTTTCAAATGTTGCTCATTTTTTTGTTGCACAAAATTAAATTAATATAATAAAAACTAAAATAATATAATGTATATGAAAATGTAATATTAGTGTTTAAATTTAATTTATTTAATTTTTTATTTAATTTATAATTGATAATCACACTAATATTATAAAGGTGAAAGTTTGTGAGTATGTGAGTGTGTATGTTTGTTACTTCTTCACGTCTAAACGGCTGAAGCGATTTTAATACAATTTGGTATAGAGTTAGCTGACACCCTGGATTAACACATAGGCTAATAAACCGCGGGTAGCACCGCAGGGCACAGCTAGTACTATATAAAATTAAATGAAATTGAAGCGATAAATTACTGTATTTTAAGGTTAATACTAATGACTTTAGTAATTCGTTTTAGTAATTATTATTAGTATGTTAATAGTTCAATGATGTTACGAGATGTGCATGATTTTGATTCTATCTATTATAATATATAAACGTAATAAATGTATTAAATTATTAAAAAAGGCAATAATATTGTTTTAAAGTTAATTTATTTATGCATGATTAGAATATGTCGATATTAATTGTAATTACAAATGTACCTATATTGTAATTACAAAATGTTAATGGATATGGAAATAAATGCTTTATTATTATTATTATTTTTTATCTCCCTTTTGGGGGTAAATTACGTGGCATGCGGGTCTAAGCCAAGCGTGACGCGTTAAATGGAATATGTTGATGATAAAGATGATGATGTGAGGAACTTTTGAGTGATGCGGCAAGTATTAAGAATAATAGCTTTTTGTAATAGATGTATTGTATGAGTGGGCTTGTGTATTATGTCAATGTTTTATTATTATTATATTACATATCAACGATAAACGGTTTAGGCTCTGCATTGAATCGTTGATCCATCAGTCAGTCAGGACAAATATTTTTACATACATACAGAAATAATTAAAAAATTTAGATCGCACAATATTCGTTTTTTAACATTCCTTTATTCCCTGTTAAAACACATTCAAAAAGTTTTTATAAAGATTAATTGACTGATCCTGGATTTATATATTACTAGCTGACCCGCGCAACTTCGTCTGCGTAAATTTTACCCGTTTTTGCAACATTTATCATTGCTGCTCAGCTCCTATATGTCGTAGCGTGATGTTATGTAGCCTATAGCCTTTCTCAATAAATCGGCCCTATCCAACAGTAAAATATTTTTTCAGTGCAGCCCAGTAGTTCCTGAGATTATCGCGTTCAAACAAACAAACAAACTCTTAGGGGTATGAAAAATAGATGTTGTCCGATTCTCAGACCTACCCAATATGCACACAAAATTTCATCAAAATCGGTCAAGCCGTTTCGGAGGAGTATGGCAACGAAAACTGTGACACGAGAATTTTATATATTAGATGTAGTTATACAAGATCATTGACGTATAGACCTGGACCTTGCTATCCCTTTCAATTAAAAAGTAAAAATCGACTGCAAAGTGTGAAAAAGAGAAAAAACTCGTGCGGCCTTTGACAGGTATAGTCTACAAAGTAGCGTTGTCTCTTTCTAGAAAGTGGTCAATTTTGTGAGGTTATGGCGCAGTCCTAGTTTCTACGTCAATGTATAAGATGAATACCATAAACACTTCGTCTTATTTTAACGTGAAAAAGTTAACAAAAGTCAACACTAATTATTCTTACATAATGTCATTGTTAAGATAATAATAATAAAAATTGCTAAAAATAAAAATATATTAACAACTGTATAGAAACATTTAAACTTTCGCGTTGAATGATTATAACTATTTATTACACGGGAACCTGGCCGATGCAACCTGATCGAAACGTCAAGCAATATAAGTCGTTAAGGTAAATAATGCGCGTTAATTCCCGTATAATAAATAGTTATAACTGTATACAAGAATTAATTCAAATTTTACCGATTTTCTTATCAAATTTTGTTAATGGTAGTATCATTAATTTGTTAGTAAGTTGGCGTTTGGAAAATGTTATAGTTATACCACAAAACAATTCACGGTTTTGAATTATTGTATTCTAACGTGAAATTTGTGCAACAGTTGCTTGTTAAAGGTAAATAATAGATCAAAATCATAATTATTCATGGGTATGGAAGTACAGAGATAGCTAACAAGGGAACGCATAATTACTTGGTCTGTAGAGCAAAGCCCCGGACAGACTCGAAGCTGTATTACACAAATGAATACAGTTCCCGTGATCGTTTACCATAATGTCCTAAGGTCAACCCTACGCTCCTATGCTAATAACACTACTTACATAACTAAATATCAAACGAGACAAATAGGGTTGGCTCGCGTCTCTACTTGCCTCGCATTTATTTGTAAGGTTGTTATGTTGTTGTCGTTATGTATTTTACCAAGTAGGTAAATGTAAAAGATACATATAAAGAGTATTTTTATTTTCTAAATTTAGAGATATTTTCTGTTAGAGAAGCGAATAGATACCCAAGTCACAGCGGTAAAACCCAAAAAGATGATTTATTTATCTATGTGTGTATTTAAGGCAACTTTAAGGCTTTTATTTGACTGGCCTGTAAGTTCGTCTAGTAGTTAGTGACCAGAGGTCCTTTGTTCGACGTCCATCTATTATAAAACCTTGTGTAATGAGCACTACGGATGATATACCTATATACAATACCTATAATATTTAAGTATGTTTATCAGTTGTCTGGTTTCAATAGTAAGCTCTGCTTAGTTCGGGATCAGATGGCGTTGTGTGAGTTGTCCCAATATATTATTATTATCTACTAGTAAGAGTACTAATAGTAGCGACCCTGAGTACCCTGAAACAAAGTCTGACTGAAAAGATCCAATCGTTGCTGCACTACGCACCTAATTCCAAGATATTAGGTACAGTACGATCAACATAACTTGACCGAACTGAAGTTAGGTTCTTAACACTTTCGCGCATGTCATAGAGAAGCGTCCCTAAAATTACTTACGAAAACGATTAATTATGTTTAATCGATTAAAAATACTAACAACATTTTAATTCAACAATATAAAAACACCATTTAAATGAGTTCATAAAAGTTTAAATTTAGAACAGTTACAGTAAATACTAAAGAAACTTTGAAAAACAATTTCTTTACGAAAATAATCACAAAAAAACATGAGTTAGTAATACTAAATAAGTCAATGTAATGCGAAGTCGCATCTCTAATTCTCTTGGTTTAGTTACCGCCCCCGCCCCTGTCACCATTTACTTCCAAAAAACGCATCTGCGTAACCACTTGTCGCCTACTTCAGTCCGGCCTAGTTACGTTGATCCAACTGTAGTTCGTAAGTTACCCAGTTATTGCTTTGCTACAGTGCCCTTCAATCGAAAAACAGAGGTTGCATTACTATTTCACGGTAAAATAATTGGCACTTACGAAGACGGCCCTTAAACCTGCCACCGGTAATAGGTAAATACACATAAAAACTAAAAAAAAAACTGATTATGGTTCACACTCTGTTGCCCATATACAGCTATAGAATAATCAGAAGGTGATTATATTATTAAAATAGTCACACTTGCCCGTATAAGGCCATAATAATGCCTTCAATAGAATGTCTACGAGTATTGAGGTAGCCCTGTCATTAAATAGTTTTGTAGGCCTGTAATATTGACTAGGTTTCTATTGTTAATAATCTTTATCAATAGACAAAATAGATACCTGCTCCTAGTTCTCCAACAAATAAGTAATGCGGAGAACTCCTAAGAACACCATTCTATTCGGTTTCCATATACATTCTAGTTACTTATTATTTAGGTACAAAATCCGTGTTTAACAAGAATAAGATGCATTTTCGTATCGGGTTATCTTAGGAAAATGTTAAACCTCTGGTACCTAAAATATCTGTAACTAGCTGTCCCGCGCAACTTCGTATGCGTAAATTTTCCCCATTTTTGCAACATTTCTCGTCGCTGCTCCGCTCCTATTAGTCGTAGCGCGATTTTATATAGCCTATAGCCTTCCTCGATGAATGGGCTATCCAACAAAAAAAGAATTTTTAAAATCGGTCCAGTACTTTTTGAGTTTATTCGTTACATACAAAAATACAAATCTTTCCTCTTTATAATATTAGTGTAGATAACTTGGAAACTACTATTTTACAATGTATGGAAACATTTTTCTCACAACAAGCTGTGAGGTTTGACGACCTTTATTACACTCACAGAAACCCAAAAAAATACAGCTGTACGTAATGTGCATACCCACATATAATTCAATCGTAATGTAGGTAATCCGATCTTTTGATCGAATCGCTTATTAATAACACACACATTATTTAGAAAGAAAGATAGAAAAATGTTTATTTGCCACAGATACGGCTCATAATGCAAACATAAATGAAATTTAAATAATCTGCACATAATGCATTTTTTGGAAGTAAATGGTAACAGGAAGCGGGGGGCGGGGGCGGTTACTAAACCAAGAGAATTAGAGATGCGTGTCATAATTAGTATTACTAACTCCTGTTTTTTTGTGATTATTTTCGTAAAGAAATTGTTTTTCAAAATTTCTTTACTATTTACTGTAACTGTTCTAAATTTAAACTTTTATGAACTCATTTATATAGTGTTTTTATATTTTTGAATTAAAATGTTGTTAGTATTTTTTATGTATTAAACATAATTAATTGTTTTCGTTAGTAATTTTAGGGCCGCATCTCTATGACATGCGCGAAAGTGATAAAAACCTAACTTCAATCCGGTCATGTTACGTTGATCGTACTGTACACACTCAGCATATTGCAGGGTTGCGGAGAACTACAGTGTGTACCTGGTTGCACCGACATGCTAAATTAACCTTCGCAAATTTGAAATATCTGAAGAATCACAAGATCTCATAGGTATCCCTAGGCTATTTTTTTATGCGTAGTATCATATTTCGTAATTTCTACTCCTCTGGAAACTGTGTAGGTGACTACCTTTTCAAATCAAATCTCCCCCGTGGGTGGGTTTTACCGTCTTGTACCCATATGATGTCTCACTGCTGGACACGGGTCTCCCCAGTAAGTAGAACCTTCTTATTATAGATCCTGGGGGAATTGGCATAATCACCACATTTGGCGATCGGGGTGGTGATCGCAGTAAGTAAAAGTACGCAGAGGATACTACTGCCCGTCCTTGACACACCCTCGGGTAGAGAGAGATGGGATGGTACTATTCTTAAGTCGGTACCAAACGGCCAAACGGCTACCTATATCTACTCGCAATCCAATTTTATGATTTAGTAAGTTGGTGCATCACCATCTTTTGCAGGCCGTTGAAATAAATAGCAGAGCTGTATAATCAGTTTATTCTATACTAATATTATAAAGCTAAAGAGTTTGTTTGTCTGTTTGAACGCGGTAATCTTAGGAACTACTGGTCCGAATTGAAAAATCTTCACTGTTGGATAGCCCATTTATCGAGGAAGGCTATATAACATTACGCTACGACCAATAGGAGCGGAGCAGCAATGAGAAATGTTGCAAAAACGGGGAAAATTTACGCAGACGAAGTTGCGCTGGTCAGCTAGTAATAAGATAAAAAGCTTTTATTTCATTTACAATAATTCATTTAAACTTAAGTGTCTGGATCTCCCTTTTAAGCTTTCATGGCCTGTGACATGAAGCTACTCTCTTCCAATCTTAACTTACATATATAATACACAGTTTTACAGCTATTTTTATCTTTTACGTTCTCAGTATCCTCATAGATCTTAGTTTCAAGCCATTCCGATGGTTTCAAGTAGTTAATTGAGTAATAAGTTTTTATATAATAATATCTTGGGACAACTCACATAACGCTATCTGTTCCCTAACTAAGCAGAGCTTTTACTATGGAAACCAGACAACTGATAAACATACTTATATATATACATATTACTTATATACATATTATAGATAAATAACACCCAGACACAGAATAAACCGTCGTGCTCATCACACAAAGTTTTATCCTGGGTGGGGATCGAACCCACAACCTCTTGCGTAGCAGTCGGATACACTCTCTCTCTCTATATGTGTAGACGTTTATAGGTAATGATGTATATATAACACTAGCTAAACCGCGCAACTTCGTATTCATCAATTTACCTCGTTTTTGCAATATTTTTCATTGTTGCTCCGCTCCTATTGGTCGTAGCGTGATGTTATATAGCCTGTAGCCATTCTCGATAAATGGGCTACCCAACAGAAAAATATTTTTTCAATTCGAACCAGTAGTTCCTGAAATTGCCGCGTTCAAACAAACAAACAAACAAACTTCAGATTTATAATATTAGTATAGACACAGATAATATAATACTATACTAGGTATAAATGAGCGTTTACTATATTGCCTACCAGCAAATGTAGTGTGGGTATTTGATACCTGAGCAACGATATAATTCCTTCTTATATATAGGACTCTACCGTACGATGCAACTATTAGGTATGCTTATACCTAAGAATTGCATCGTACGGTATGGTCCTGTGCCTACATAACACCATGTGTATTTGTACAGTTTTTGAAGTGATGGGAGTTTTGTTATTGTATATCATTCATCAGTGGAAAATCTTTAATTTTTAAAACACATGACCTTTAGCAGACTGCATTGTGCTCTTTCAACGTTGCTGCGCCGCCCGAGATGTACCCATTTGGTACAGTATATTATGTTATAATTATACAGTATCTGTACTCTATGCTCTAATTGTACAGTAGGTATGTTGGAGCTGTCACAATTTCGTTTTAAAAGGCCGCGTTTAGTGTTATAATAAGTGTAAAATAAAGTACAATATTCTCTTAAATCCGTTGGACAGTCTTTGTGCAGTTAAAAAACAACAAACGTCCATTCAATTTTAATTATATTAGCAGAATTATTTAAAAAATCCTTCTTTATAACTTGCATTTTAATGGAGGTTATAATAACATGACCCTGTCATTGTGAAATCCATACTAATCCATACTAATATTATAAATGTGAAAGTAACTCTGTCTGTCTGTCTGTTACGCTTTCACGCTCAAACAGCTAAACCGATTTAGATGAAATTTGGTATGGACATAGTTTGAGTCCCGGGGAAAAACATAGGATAGTTTTTATCGCGATAACCGACATCCACGCGGGCGGAGCCGCGGGCTGAAGCTAGTATTTCTATAAACGTTGGAACTTCGAACTTCTGGGTCCTTATTCACTATGTTTTTTATCGTTTTCGTAGCAAGTCCGCGCGAACTGACGCATGCGCGATGCATTTCTAACCGCAGCTCTCTACAGGGTGTAACAGAAAGGTGTGGTCATATACAAGGGTTGGTATGTGCCCATGATACTGAGTGCACATACCTAATTTTATCAGAATCGGAGTACCCTAAAAAAATATTTATTATTTATTCATTCGTTTAATTATAAATGAAAAAGTTATTAATTAAGAAAAGTATGACTTAAAAAGTTCTATCCCATAATAATCCAATCGAATTTTGTACTAGGGGAGGTATAATTCTCATGCCATACGCCTTTCACTACTGAATTTTGACAAAAATAATATGCTATAACTATGTAATAATAATGCAACCAGCTACGGCACCATGATAGGTGCAATACTGATAACATACCCTATCCGCTGCTGAAATTTGACCACACCTTTTTGTTACACCCTGTATATACCATTATAACAAGATTTTGACAGTTAGATGCGCGGGCTTGACGCGAAAACGAAAAAAAAGATAGGTAGTGAATAAGGACTCTTAACTAGATAGATAGAGACACAGAAAGAGAACTAACAGTATGAAAATAATTAAAGACAACAGATTATCGTACAATTACGGACAATACAATCTTGCCGACAGCCAAGCCCGGTTAGCAGTGTAGCCAGCAAGCATGTAACGATCGCAGCTATGCATAATAACCGATCAAATTGTGCATAACTAGTCAATGACTTATGACGAACCTGACGTGAATAATAACATTTTTACAAGAACGCACCGCGCTCCAGCCTCAGTAATTAGTCAGCTAGATATAATTAAAATTTATCGCGTCTTTCATTAGGAGCTTGGCCACAAGCCGTGGCGAGCCAGCGGACCGAGTAGCTTTGTCTTGCTTTCTTGCACCACGGCTTTTACATTCACTATCAACTGTAAATCTTGCCACCATACTGTTCAATTTATCAAATAACCATCTTTCCACGTCGTTGTGGTGAGATAAAAGTAAATATGGGCATATATTCGTGTAACGTTGGTTTATATAGAGTGGAGTGGCTTCGGTGGAAATGCACTAAGATATAATATATCCCACTAAAAATATTTTAATGTAAATTAACTCCAAGACGAATAAGATCATTTTCTACCACTCTAAAAAAGTTATCAGATCTTATGGAAAGTCAAACTTCTAACTCTACACGCCCTAACCTAATACACTTTAATTCTCATCATTATGAAAAGCGTTCTGCGTGAATCCTAGCCATAAGTTCTCTACGAACCCTACATCGTAGTCAAAATCTGTAACAGAAAGGTGTGGCCAAATTGCAGCAGCGGATAGTGTTTGTTGGCGATATTGCACCTACAATGGTGCCATAGCTGGTTGCATTATTATTACATAGTTATAGCATATTCTTTTTGTCAAAATTCAGTAGTGAAAGGCTTATAGCATAAGACTTATACCTCCCCTGGTACAAAATTTGATTAGATTATTATGGCATAGAACTTTTTAATTAATAACTTTTTCACTCATAAATAAACGAATGTAACAATAATAGATATTTTTTAGGGTACTCCGATTTTGGTAAAATTAGGTACGTGCACTCAATATCATGGGCACATAACAACCCTTGAATATGGCCACACCTTTCTGTTACATCCTGTTTATTCTTTCCCGGAACTCAAACTATGTCCATACCTAATTTCATCTAAATTTGATCAGCGGTTTACCTACGCGTGAAACGTAACATACAGACAGACAAACAGAGTTACTTTAAAAAACATCAATCCCACAAAACCTAGTGCAATCGACACGATGTTTGTTTGTTTGCAGTAGGACTTATGACTTATAGCATACACAAATTGTATTGGAGGGAAAATATTTCCAGTGACAGAAAATAAGAAAATAAATCATTTGTCTTAGTATGATCATTTTATTATAAGAGTTGAAAGGCACGTGACAAAAATAAAACCGTTGCTTTTTGGCTTCGCGTACGCGAGTAAAAGGGTGATAAGTAAAGTTAGTAGTTAAAGAAGGGGAGTATGACCAAAAAAGACTGAATCGTGTGAAAGATGACAGCTTAGGTATACCTGTGGCGGTACCCACATATAATAATATAAAATAAATTGACTCTTGACAGCTCGCGCCAAAATCCTGAATCGCGAAATATAGAAGTTTTCACAGCTGCTAACTATAAATACAAGTTCCCAACGTTAACCGTTGGGCCGCGGCCCGCCAGGCACGATCACCTCGCCTGGTCGGAGGATCCTCCCTTTGTGTTGGAGGGACTTAACACCTTGCCCTCCACATACCTACCAAATAAAATGTGAGTGAGTGGACTGGACGACGACTGAACCAGACCCCAATTAAAAACTTGGGAACTTACTTACACCAGAGGTTTATGAGGCACTAAAGCGTGGCCGACCTTTTAACCCCTAAACCAAATAAGAGGGATGTTATAAATTTAAAGCCACATAGAGGCTTTGTGTGTGTGTCTGTATGTCAGTTTGAGATTGTTTTTAATGAATAGTTTTTTATTTTTCTGAAGTGTGAATGTTCTTACATAATAGATATTTCATTAAAATACTGTGAAGCCATCATGTTTAGACATTTTGTTACAGAACTTTACCTATCCATGATTGACAGTAACAAAGAAAAGTGATATTAATCAAAATGGAGACAAAAAATAAATGTTGGTCCAGTGCTTAGTGCTCCTGACTGCTAAGCCAGAGGTCGTGGGTTCGATGTCACGACACCACTTTTTATGATCCACAAATGGTTGTTCCAAGTCTGGATGCCCGTCATTTGTATATTAAGTAAAGTCCCTTGCGACACACTTGTACTTAAGTGCGGGCGTTGTTTTTTAAATATATAAGAGTGCCTGAGAAAAAAAGTATAGCAAGTTTATCATCATCAAGATGCTCTTACATTTTTTCTTACAAAATATTAACCAATTTCACAAGCATGGTATATACAAACTATAGATTAAAATTATAATGCAATAAAATATAACTTAATACTAATAATATTATTGTGGGTAATATAGTTCTCCTTTTTCTTGATGTAAAGAAAAATCGAACGACAGTCCTTGGATTAGATACTGGAAACAGACCGAACACATTTTGCGATGGACTCATCCGAAGGGGCTCTTTCAACATATTTGTTTACTCATTATCTCCGACTTCGACTCTCTCTTCATTCACTCTTCTCTTCTTCTCATTAACTCTGACTTCGGTTCCGATAAAACCACCCCACTTTATACCTAGGTATCTAACCAATGCCCATTTGCAGCATCCTATACATTACTATATTAACTAATGAAATAAACATGGATTAGATACCCGTATAACAAATTAAACTACAGGGATAGGTACTTAATTCTGATGTGATACACGTCCCATGTATTACAATGCAGTTTCGGATCTAAGGGGGGGCCATCCGGGGTCAATGTCTGACGCCACATTTATGGGGCGTCAAATGTCATGTTTTTTCGCCAAATTAACTTTGGCCAGTGATGAGTTTAACAGAATACACAGATACACAAACACACGTTATTTATTTATCGGTAGATTAACAGCAATTACAATTGGATATAACAATGAGCGACATACCTACCTTATAGCTATTATTAGATTCTCACCATTAAACACTATTGACTATAACATGTGATAGAACTATATTAGCTACGGGTCTTAGTCGCGTAAATATTTTATTTTAAAACTAAATACCTTTGTTGATTGCCCGACGTTTCGACCGTATTACAACGGCCGTGGTCACGGGCTTATAAAATTAGCTTATAAAATTATATAATGTGTACAAATCGCGAAAGTTTACGAACATATTACATGTGATAGACCCAATTTAACAAACAAACATTTATATTTGTAATTTCAAACAATGACTTCTATATGTAAGTATATTAACAATTTACCTATTATATTTAAAACACCTCTTCTTTTGCTTGCGGGGTTAATAAAAAAAGAAAACCGGAAAAGTGCGAGTCGGTCTCACCCACCGAGGGTTCCGCAATAAGGTTTTACTTACAGTGACGTTATAGGCTTACAAAACTGCAAGAAAAAATGGTTACATGTAATAACATAATATCAATTACCTATGTGTATACGCAATAGGATATTACACTTATTTTTGTAAAGTGTCTCAATTAAATTCTATAGTGGTAATAGCCACTAAAAAAAACACAAAGTTTTTATTCAATCGATAAGTGACATAAAAATACATTTAAATTTCCCGCATAATTTGACGAAAACGCTGGAAGCAGTGGACGCCATATTTCTCTGTGGTAATGACATCAGTGGGCTGTGTAAACAAATGTGCTGACGTTTTGTATGACAATTACGCTGATCAGTTGACAGTTGACACATTTTAGTTTACGCAGCAATATGACGTAGTAACATGGCGGCTACTATTTCATGGTGTTATAAAACAGATTAAAAAAACTGAAAACTAAGAATTAAATTTTAAAATTTATTTGGTTATTTTATGGACTAAAACTGATTTTCGTACTGCTATTTACCTATACTATTTCAATAATATATTTATATTTTTTTTCTCATTTAGAGTAAAAGTGATATCAACGGTGAAAGGTATATCAACGCAATATAGGCCGTACCTAATGTAAGAAAGAGGTAATAATAAAAAAGAGGTTTTGAGGTAAAGCGAGAGCATTAAATTGGCGCGAGCGAATCATCGCAGTAAACAGTGACGCTGCGCAGTGACAACATGCAATTTAAATGAAAAATATTTTATTATAATATAAAACGGCGTACTTCCGCGTGAAATGATACATTTTTGTTATTTAACGCACGCCAGATGGCATTTTATTATTAACCTTCGATTTTGTTTTTATTTTATGCAAGCAGTACGGACATGCTGTCGTGATACTGGTTGATGCCTGACTAACTGGGATTACGGTAGTTACTCGTACCGTGCATTTATGTTGCGAAATAGGGTGCGGTAAGGCGTGTCTATATGTAAAACGTCATTGGGGTTCCGTACAAATTTGTAGGTACTAAATATAAATAGTTTAGGAACCTAGTTAGTTTACGAGTTTTGCTGTTTTAAAATAAACGGCTGTATGTATTTCATACGTTAACTTAAAAGTTTAATTTTATTTAGCTTGAAGGGACTGTAGACCTGAGTATATGGTTTCAATTTCAACTCTATACCTCAACGCGTTCCCGAGAGAAAGGGTCTTGACAGACAGACAAACGGACGGACGAACAAACGGACAACAAAGTGAAGATAAAGTTCCGTTTTTTCCTGTTAAGGTACGGAACCCTAAAAAAACTATAATAAGGTATATGACATCTACCTAGGGTTGCCAGGTCACCAAACCTAATAGCCGGACTGACCAGCCAGTTTGGAAAAAAAACCTGACACCCTATATTAATGAGGACATTGTGTCTCAGTATTAATAGATATACGACAAAACTGCTCTTCGGCCAGCGCTCGGCGCTCGTTCGTTTGCAAAATGTAAAAAGCCTATCAAAAGTCGGACAAGCCGGAACCGTTTATTTTGGCCGGACATCCAATCAAAAGCCTAACTATGTCCGGCTTATCCGGATGCCTGGCAACGCTACATATACCCCTTTTGAAATTAGAAACCCCCTCCCCCTCCCAATGATCCTGGGTATTTACGCCCACGACGGCAAGCTAAGCCCCTGCTCAGTTAAGATAATTTAAATTTCGATTTATCATTAAATTTTCTTTTATTCCCCTTTGGCACAGGCTCTGTCTTCACCATAAAGAACGTATCCAGTGTAACTAATTCAGTTTTGATGCCCTCCGGTTCTTCGACTGTCAGTTTTATTTCCAAAGTCAGTGCGTCGTCTTTTATGTACTCGTTCGCCGGGTCAAGCAATTCCTTCCATCTCACGAATTCATAGTCCGAATCGTCATGGATTCTAAAAACCAATTAATAACGAGTATTTATTGTGAAATGTAATTTTATAGGATCAACGTAACTTGACCGGATTGAAGTTAGCGGAAAGTGGTTGTCCAGATGCATTTTTTTGTAAATGGATGGTAACTGAACCAAAATAATTAGAGATGCGATTACGCATTACATTGTCATAATTAGTATTACTAACTCTAAAACTGTTTTTTTTTTCGTAAATAAATTAAATTCAAACTTTCTTTAGTATTTATTGTAACTGTTTTAAATTTAAACTTTTATTAACTCATTTATATATAGTATTTTTATATTCTTGAATTAATATTTTTAAGTATGTATTTTTAATCGATTAATCATAATTAATCGTTTTCGTAAGTAATTTTAGGGTCGCATCTCAATCTAACTTCGATCCGGTCAAGTTACGTTGATCCAACTGTAAGCAGGTACCTACAAGATCAACGTTTCCCAAAGTGGGTTCCGTAAAAAAGTTACCCGTATACCGTGAAATTTATTTTAGGAAATTATAAAAAAAATCATAACAGGGTAGAAAAAACAACAAGAAAACACATTAGATAATAATAATAATAACATCTTGGGACAACTGACACAACGCTATTTGATCCCAAACTAAGCAGAGCTTGTACTACGAAAACCAGACAACTGATAAACATATATATATATATTTCTAAATACATACATATTATAGATAAATAACACCCAAACACAGAATAAACCATCGTGCTCATATCCTGGGTGGGGATCGAACCCACGACTTCTTGCGTAGCAGTCGGATGCACTCCCACCGCGCCACACAGATCCAATACGTCGATTTAGTAATCCGAAGGAAATGAGAACATTTGCTAAATCTACTGTGATTTTCGTCAGATTACTGGGGCTGATTTTATTTTATCTACTGTGCCAATTTTTATTTCATGAATGACGTAAAAACGGACTGATGTAAAATCATTTGCATCAGTCCGCTAACATGGTTTGTTTGAACGCGGTAAGCTCAGGAACTACTGATCCGAATGGTAAAAATTATAATAATAATAATAATAATAATAATAATAAATTTATTAAGTAAAAAATCTTTTACAAAAAATAATATACAACAATTAGGCAGTAAATACATTATAAAATCAAATTATATGAAAACATTTTAGGACAACTCCTATACGGTCATCTGATCCCAAACTAGGCAGAGCCTGTACTATGGCAACCAGACAACTGATAAACACACTTATAAAATATTATAAATTTGCATACATATTTTTGAAATATAATTATAAATAAAAAAAATTTTATACAGCTTTAAAGACACAGAAAAATCTTAATTCTTAAAAATAAAATTACAATAGGTATTACAAATAGTGATAAGTCTAATTATTTGCAATTAGCTGTACCCTGAATTAGGTCACAGATAATATAGTACTATACTAGTTACTAGGTTAAACATAAACCTGTATCTCAGGTGTTTACTATAAACATATAGGAATCAATGTTTCTAAATCGCTTAATAATATCTACTTAACTACATTTTTTCATAAACAGTAAAGTAAATGAATTTAAATAAAATGTCATATTATGCTATACGTATTCTATTACACTAAAAATATTTGCATCGTTTGAACTGTAAATGAGGGCAACAATTGTTACATTACGTATGTGAATTTCAAGGTTTTAATAATGCAGCGCTTACAATTATTTCTAGGTCAAGATGATTTTTATTAATTAGTAACAAAAGATATGGATGGTTTATATTTATAATTTTTAATTTGTAATGATATCAATAAATTAGCTAATATAGATAGTGTTTATGTGCTTACTAAAAATAGTTAATTCTAGGCGGTTGATGATAAAACTAAAGTATGATATAAAAACAAAAACTTGTTACCTACTAGTTTATCTGCTAAATTAAATGTATAAAAAGCGGCGATCTAGGCGCCCTCATAATAAACTGAGTTGATATACCTGTACTCCGCAGCTTTTTTAGCAGGGCACTCAGCATCACCCGTTTTATGGGTGTGAGGCTTGCCGAACCGTCGGCATGTCGCGCATTTCGGCGAGTCTGCTTTCATGATACATTCCGTCATCGAGTGGCCATTTTCCCCGCAATGTCCGCACGTTGGGGTAGTTTCTCTGCAAGATTTAGCCGCATGGCCATATTGGTGACAGTTGTAACATCTTGTTACTATCGTGAAATCTCTGACAGGGCAGGAAGTCCAGTTAATAAATAATCTGCCTTGCGAAACTAATATTTTTCTAACCTGTGCTGGGACTTCAATTATGAAGTTACAGGTCGAGGCGCCTTTTTTTCCAGATTTGTGGCTAAGTTTTGTAGTTGATAAAAACATATCAATGGACACTGAAGGTACTTTCTCGGCTATGTTTTGTTCGTATATATATGTAAAGAACTCCTTCTCCGACAAAGAAGCTGGCACTCCAATAACAATAACTCGTGGGTTGCGCTTGTGTGGGTCGCCGGCGGTAAGGCCGGAAGAGGACAACCGTACTGCCTGTTTGAGTTTTTTAGCGTCGTCCTTTGATTCGGTGCTAATAATTACACCTCCTTTCGTAGTTTTTCTTACACCTCGAACATGTAACTTCATTTGGTCAGGCCTAATTATTGATTGCACAAGCGACTTTGTTTCATCACTAGATTTTTGCTTGTCCTGTGGATAGATGGCAACAGTGCTTAAGCTGTTTGGGCGAACTATAGTATTAGACTTCTTTTTCACGATATCTGCAAACGAAGCATTTCCAGAACAAGACTCCTCAATAGTCTTCTTAAGCACCGTGATGTGCTCCGATAGACTACTTTTTTCTTTAAGTTCTTTGATAATGGTAGAGGCCTCAATCATTTTTTGTTTCAGCGACTGATATATTACTGCCATTTGCGATGCGTTGTATTGGACTTTTCGGCACAGATTCGATATCTTCATTTTTTGTTCGCTATTTAGTTTTCCATCAGAAGCAATCGAGCATACTTCGCCCAATTGTTGGTCGGTAGCAGACATCCACTTCTGGATATCGGGCGTGGACACGAGATCGAACGAGAAACCCGACGATTCCTGGGCTGGGCTTTGCGCCTTCATCGGAGACTGGGGGGGCTGGGCACTCCCGGTCAGTTTAGCAGGTTTGTTATCCATATTTAGTAACAACTATTAAAATACTTTTCATATTAAGCGCGCATAGTTACAATTTTACACACTCGCAACAAGCAAAATTACATGACATCACTCAGTACTAAAAGTAGGTCACTTTTATATTAATGTAATATATAAATATTGCAAGTGCACACGTCCGTCTCCGAGTATGTACTTCTATATTATTGAATTATATTACTGTTGGATACCCCATTTATCGAGGAAGGTTATAAGCTATATAACATCACTCTACGGACAATAGGAGCGGAGCAGACATGAGAAATGTTGCAAAAACTGGGTAAATTTACGCAGACGAAGTTGCACGGGACAGCTAGTAATATATACGAGTAATTGGTAGCACCTTCCCAAGTTACCTTATCAAGTTTATAAACATACATATGTACATTGTCAAATTATTATTAATTGCACTTTAACTATTAAATACTATATTTAAACTAGAAATTAAGACTAAATAAAACTAAAAATATCCAAAAAATTGGGACCCCTGGGCATGGTTCCACAAATACTGGCGGCATTTCCTCGCTGTATAGCAATGCTGATGCGTTGTGCGAGAAAGCTGCCAGCTCTACGGTCACCAGTGGAGTCGACCAATTTTTTGGAAAGTTCTTTAAATAAATGTTGTGCATTTGGACCCCACGGGCCAAGAGTCTCGACGCCGAATGGTATAAATATATATTGGTTGCCGAGACCCCTGTATTTATGGGTTTTTAGATTTTCGGCTGCTTTAGCCGCCGCTCCAGCTTGAACGCTGGTTCCGTGGAGGTGGGAAGGAGCAAGTGTGTCTACACACGTGGCGTCCCACACAAGCACCCTTCCCAAACTTCAAGGAATCAGCGTCATCCCGTCAGGTTTCTTGCCATCGTCCCGAGCTAAGCGGGTAGGTTCCAGAAGAGCTGGTACGTTTATCGAGGCAAGAGCCCGATGGATAATGTCATTCATGGCGGCGTGTCTAGAAAAGCGACCTGCACTCTTTTGGCAAGATAGCCCGTGGTATCCTAATTGGTCGACTTCACTGCCACAGGGGCAACGGTGCGGAGTGCCTATGTGCAGCCCTAAGCGCAGACTGATAGCAAGAAATTGGTGATTTGAAAATAGCGAAAACAGTTTTTATTGCCTTGTTCTTTTCAACGGCTTTAGCTATTGTTTGCGAACCTGGCGTTACATGTATGTAGGTAGGTACTTACATCAGGTTTTGCATCCTAAATGAATAAAGAATTTTGATTTGATTTGCATCCCTCGTCATGAACTTGGGTTCCATAAAAATAAGGTACTTGGTGGGTGTTCCGTTATGTTACAAGTTTAAGAATCCCTGTACTAGATATGATATCATGAAAAATTTAACTTCTAAGCCCCAAAATAAAGCTAAGAACCATCCCGATTAAACTAAATAGCTTTCTGCATCTGTATCCTTCCAATTTGGGTCAGCGGTTTAAAATTACTCAAGCGATGTTTGTTTACGATTTATGCTAAACGCCTCTAAAGCAACCCTATTATTATTATTTTTACTCTTTTTATTTTCCTAACTTATTGTTATTAGTTAAATTTTAAATTAAAGGCAGATGTAGATATATATAATAAATATCGTGATATAATATACTATCTCTCCTCGGTTCGATTACTATCCTCTACTATTTCCAATAACAAAACCCACCGACATCAGGTAGAGGTACCGATAGATAGTTACCGAAGCTACAGATAGCCGATAGATACGGAGGCCGCCCCAGAATAAGGAACTTTCTCACAATGCTAGCCGTGGGTATCGGAACAATATAGCCGATTTCACGATGTTTTATGAGACCTTTGATGGTTATAAAAATACAATCACGTGACTGGAGAAAACCAACTTACCCATCATACAAATCGAAGAGCCGCTCCGCGTTCCTGAGAGGAATGACATCAGGCTTGTGAGGGATGATCCTTACTTCACTTTTAGCCCAACATTTCCAGAATTTATTTGAATATTTGTTTATTATGTTTTGACTATATGTATTTTCCAAACTATTTGAATTGCAAAGTATAGTGATTTGTATATTGTCCTCTGAATTTTCCACCTGCAACTGCCATGGAAGATTCCAGATGTAATAAGTTGGGGTCATCCCCATGAACTTTTTGTTCTTCAATTTTCTGATGTTCTGTATCGTAAAACGGAAAGTCGCCTTCGCTAGCCGACGATCAGCACCAACTTCTTCTTTCTAATAAAAAATGTAAGTAGTTTTGAAAATTTATTTTAATCAAGAGAACTAAACCAAAAGCAATATCTTAATTTTTATATTCTTTGCGGGAACTTTAAATTTCTTACAATATTGCATAAAAAAAATAAAAGATATTTAAAGTTCAGACCCTGGAAACCGAACAGCAATCCGGAACGCGAAAGTGCATTCAGCTATCCAAAGGTGTTCGCTAAACTTAAAATTTCCTTTTCTTGGCAGGCGGATTAGGTCGCCATTTACGACATTTATTGCAGTTCATGAGAATATATCACAAACATTATCTGAAGTTCTTAAACCGATTAAACTTGACATTAAATTGATACTTACAGCCATTCTTGAAAAGGCTATTTTCTTATTCTTAATCTCTGAAGAGCTGCCCGATTGGTTTCCTTTCGTCATTTGTTCAAATATCTGTAATTTGCGAAATATTTTTTTATAGGTAGGACTTTCAACTTTTTGTTATAGAACTTTTTCCTGTCTGACTAGCAGAAATATGCGAAAACCCGTAAACCAGTGCTTTTTCCAGTACTAATAATACCTACAACATTTTACACTATGTAAGGCGGTGACATGTTAAAATTACCGGTAATAAATTTAAAATATTAAATTACTAGATACTGATACAAAAACAAACCGAACTGCTTCAATGTCATGCAAGGCAGTCTTGAGGATGCCTCGAGTAAAAGTGCAACACGTATCAAATTGTCACTCATGGAAGCGGAATATTGCGTATCAATTGTCAAATAAATAATATGAAAACTTTTATTAGGGTTCCGTAGTCAAAATTGCAAAAACGGAACCCTTATAGTTTCATCATGTCTGTCTGTCTGTCTGTCCGTATGTCACAGACCTTTTACTCAAAGACTACTCAATGAATATTGATGAAATTTGGTAAAAAGCTTAGTTTGACAGCTAAATAATAAAATAAATACCGATAAGCCGAAAAACTGCGTTTCTCAACAAAAGGGCGTAAGTGTCATGAACATACGCTCTTCTGCTGATGCAATTATTTGAGGCTGTGGAACCCTACACTGAGAATAGTCCGTAGTGTGTCCGTTCCAATGTATGTCTGGTGACCGGTTTTTTATGCGTAGTAAATTAACAAAGATTCTGTCTTGGTGTAGTCTTGAAGAAGTAACCATCCTTTTAATATTTCTCTCATTTTAAACTTACTTAAGTGTCTAATGTTAAGCTCTTTTTGGACTTGTTTATAAATGTGTGTACTTCACAGAACAGAATTTTTTTTCTGTTCCGTGGTGTACTTAGTACATAGTATTGGTGTTTGGCGAAAGTGGTTGCGTGTTTTACTCCCAGTGGTATATATCTTACGTTTGGAAGGGTCAGGTGAGGGGAGTCTTACCATGTATCTTATGTATTGAGAGATTAACATACAGCTGTTGTACCGTCAGAACTTTGCAATCCGTATATAATTTTCTTGTCGGGTATAAATATGGTTTCCATAACATTGCTTTGAGCACAGCTCTTTGTGCTCTCTTTGCTTTCAGAAGAGGCGTCTTAGCAGCTCCACCCCACACAGTTATACAATATCCTATTATGGATTGGCATAATGCAAGGTAAACCAAATATTAGTGTAAATTTTAAGTGTAGAAATGTTAAAAAAGGGTTTGTATGACAGTGGCGGCGGTTACTAGAACACCATTCTTTTCGGTTTCCATTTAAATTCTAGTCACTTATTATTATCCCCTCAAGAACGTGTCCCGCAAGATATTTTTTTTTATCGAGTTCCCTTCAAAAAATTTTAACCTTCCGCCTCTGTTGTATGACATAGATTTGTCAATGGTTTACATAGCCACACTTACCAATTACCACTAACCATACTTACTTTTGCTACCTAAATTTATAAAACAATTTTCTGTATTTATAAATATTTGTTTGTCGCCTTCCATAAATATATTCCCATTGGAAATATAACAGTATTTGCAGCCATTGTGTTTGGCGTACTCACGGGCTTAATGGAACAATTTCTTAGAAGAAGTTGGCAGTTGTTCGAAGATAAAAATTGGTAGTCATTTTCCTTCTATACCAATTACTGTTGTATTTGTTTTTTCTTCTTTAGGCTTTCCTGTATTGTATGCTATCACGGCAGAAATAGCCTGATGCCTGCCACTCGAGTTAATGAGAGTACCTAGAAAATTTAGTTCGCGAGTTCTGCAGTAACCCTATAGCGTATATTTACGAGGTCTGTCTCAAAAGTATCTAACCTGCATTCATGTCTTAGCCCCACAATAGGTCTATGTCCAGCAGTGGGCCGCTACAGGCTGATCGATTGTCTAGAATAGAAGTGAAGACAAATTGCTTACTTACCTCTGAACATGCCGTCTTTAATAGTTCTATATCAAGCAACTTTGCATGTTCATCTATTTCATTTACGTTGTCTTCAGTTAGTTCCAATAGTAGGGACGTAATACATTCAGTCATTAGATGCTGCAATTTATATTTCTTGGCTAAGAAACATAGTTTAAATATTTCATCTGATGAATTTAGTTTTACTTCACATGTGTAAATATATCTGAAAATGAGTCACTAACTATATTAAAAGCTTTCAAATGATGATCTACAATTTAAAATAAGTAGGTAGGTACTTACTGTAACATAGCCCTAAAAGTTTCTGGTTCAGTGTCGTCTACACGAATGGGGCCAGGATTGTTTACAGCCGTCGTACTATAGAACATGACGTCGAATACTGGCGATGCCATGGCCAAGATCATTTTATGACCAGGTATGACTTCCTGATGGGATTCATTTCCCACCAAAAACGAACAATCAGACCATCTGCCACACGTGAGGTCTTCAACCGTCTTTTGCCTTGATATAACACATATCGGACAGATCACGCCCGCTGTCACACTTGTACACGCATCACAGTAAAGCATGTTTAACACGTAATGAGCAAATGATAACAATAGCTAGTTAGTTACAGCCAACATTATGCGTCGTTTATTACGAAAGTTAAGGTAGCTGGTACCTACTCTGCGATTGGGTAGGTTTACCGCATATGGACATGTTCCTGAGTTGTTGTTGCGATATCCCGTCAACGAAACCAAGCCAAAAAACGTGCGGATAAAAGTTAGTTATTAAATAAATTGTCAATGCCTGCGCGATGTCAGTTTATGAAGCAATATGTTATAGAAACCTTACGTACGAGTAATCCTTACTAGCTATTTTAATGTTTTAAATTCAAATCAATTCCTAAAATAACATTAAACTGGCAATACTGAACTGACCTTCCTGTACGCGATACCACGCTATCAGTACGTTTATCGTGGGTTACAAACTTATAACGGGCACCCAAAAGTTAAAAACAGGAAATAAAAACGAATTATGTGTAATTGTAAATTATACATTGTTTGTGATTTGGCACTGACTTCAAAAGTAATTTAGTTTTTGAAGGCATTTATGGATTTCTTTACTAATGAGCACGATGGTTTATTCTGTGTCTAGGTGTTATTTATTTATAATATGTACGTATTTAGAAATATATAAGTATGTTTATCAGTTGTCTGATTTCCATAGTACAAGCTCTGCTTAGTTTGCGATCAGATAGCGTTGTGTGAGTTGTCCGAATATATTATTATAGTTCATAACAGAGTTTTCAACATCGGTTCTACCAAGCGTAAGCAAAACCTTTTTGGTTTTTCTTACGCTTGGTACAGGAAATAAATGTATTCTAGGTATAAGATCTGTGGACGAATTCTTGAAAATGTCATAAAGTACTCTAAGTTATGTAGGTATGCAACATGGCAAAGTTTTATTTGTGAGGAAATAGACATTCGACAATCAACATAAAAGCTACATCTAAGGTTGTTATCGAAGCTACAGGCAAATTCAGTCTATTAGATGATAATACAACAATAAAGAGAGAAATTGATGCATGTGCTGCATCAATTTATCTCTTTATTGTTGTTATTCTTTATTGTAGGTTTAATAATAAGCAAGTTTTTTATAACTTTAGTTTATAAGTGTACATTCTATAATTACTACCACAAAGTCAGTATATAAAACAGCTATTAAAGCGAAAATCTTTTGTGTAAATAGCCTCCTAAGTATGGTATGGTGTTATTAAAGTCGCTCAACAACAGATGCAGAAGTGGCTTGGTTAAAACACATCTATAGATTTGAGAAGATTTGAAAAATGCTACTGCAGGCTTCTGTAACCTTCGATTGTTTTTTGGCGTGCGGAACAATACACCGGCTGTTGTCACATCATATCTGAGTAATAGGATTCGATGTGTTAATGGTATCAGAATCATTCAGTTAGGCGTGCCGCAAGGTTCGATTCAAGGGCCCCTTTCTTTTTTAAATCTTTATCAACGATTTACCACGTTATTTAGAAAATATTTGCAATGTTGTACAGTTCCCGGACTTACCTTCGAAGTAGATAGAAACAGAGAACATTTTGTCGAAGTGAACTGTGCTCTCTCCCTGTCTGAAGTCTCATCACGGAATTGATTAAGTAATCTATACTAATATTATAAAGCTGTAGAGTTTAATAGTTTCTTTGTTGGAACTCGATAATCTCAGGAACTACTGGTTCGAATTATAAGAATAACTATTAGATAGCCCATTTATTGAGGAAGGCTATAGGCTAGGCTAACATCACGCTACGACCAATACGAGAGCAGCAATGAAAAATGTTGCAAAGACGGGGAAAATTTAAGAAAAAGGGGGAATACTGCGGGGACATATATTAAATTATGCTGTGTATGCAACGTGTACATTCCAAATATACTAAATAAATCAGTTGGCTTTTGACTCTCGAGCGATTCACTGGTCCTCCCAGTAGGCACACGCAGATGAAGTTGCACGGGACAGCTAGTTATTGGAACGAAGTCCCTTATGGCGCGTTGTGAAAGGGGGCTAGACGGAAAAAAATAAAACCAAAAGTTGTAACGACACTCTTTGCTGTGTCGAAAATTAAGACCAAAAGTTGTAACGACACTTTTTGCTATAGTTGTAAGCCTTGCGGCGTGCGGGTGTTTCTCTCTCTCTCTCTCTCTCTCTCTCTCTCATAGAAAGCAAACCAGTTATTTTCGTTTCGTCTTTCTATTTCGCATTGAACAGTGTGGTGTCGCGACGATTTTACGAATTTAGTTTTAATTTCCGAAAATTCGATATGCATAAAGTTTGAAGTAATGTGAAGAATCTTGGACCAAACATTCGGGTCAGTAGCTAGATAGATAGTATTTGGTTGAAGATTGACCATTCACGGAATTGTACGTACTTAAAGGGGTAATTGTAAGTGTTATAAAAAATGCTTTATATTATAATATACAGTACACTATAGTATCGTGCAATGTTAACCGATTCAACAATATGTACTTATAATAATTTACAAACTTACATTACTAGACAGGTATAGCATCAAATAGATCTTGAATTCCAAGGTAGTCAAAATGAAATTACAAACAAAATATCAAAAGCTCCTTAGCTATCATTGAAGTAATTTTTATAGGCATTTCTTGCCAAAGACTTTACTGTCGTGTGACTTCTGGCCCCGGTTTGGCTACGGAAGTCTCGGGTTCGATTCCTGAGTCTGGATTCAAATTTTTCTATCTTTCAAAAATGCAATTATTGTATCCTTAGCTATCAGTTTCAACTTTGTTTAAGCTATCAACGTGGTTTACTAGCAAATAGGTCGCTCAATGGTATCTAAGAATTCTGAGTAGTCAAATATCTACGCAATAAGATAAACTAACGTTAATAGACGACATTTTTAAATGAAACTTAGTAATACTATGGTATATTTGAGCTGAGTGGATGATGACGTCTTGATGGGATCATGTTGGCACTGGAACTCCCTAACAACAAATGGTAGGATTGTAAAATTTGGGCTAGTATGTATTGTTTTCGTGAGTACTTTCCATGTCTCCTAGTCCTAGATGATTCCCAGGGGCTGGTGATAGAGGCGAAAGGGAGCCATGGGAACTCTGTAATAAATAATGCAATCGGCGTAGGCCATTTAGAATCAATGACCTCAAGCGATCATCTACGACAGCTATACTCTAAGTGTGTTCCGCGGAACCCTAGGGTTCCGTGATACCTCTGTCGGGGTTCCGCAAGAATTTAGAAATAAAAAAATCAAAACACCTCTCTCTGGTCGCTCCGCGGCTGTGCGGACTCCGCGGCCGCGCGGAGACAAAACGCTATGAATGTTATTTATTTATTTATTTGTATTTGTATAAGCTTGTGTTACATTAGCTGGTACAATATCTTATAAGTTTGGTCTCAACAATTTTATACTTGTACAACGCGTTCGCTCTAAGTTTGCCGGTCTGTGGAATGCGCGTACCCTCCCCCACGTGACAACAAAACTTATAATGTGTCATAGTTTTACCCAAATATCTACCGTACACAATTTTTATTGTTACAATTAAATAAAAAATTTCGAACTTCATACACTCATACCTATCGCCAGCGGCAAACTTAAAACGAGCGGGTAGTATACTTGTAAGCGCTCAGTCTCTTTGATAAAAGCCGCCTCTGAATTAGACGCTATAGTTGTCAACAAGCGACTTTCGTCTCTAGCTTCAAAGGATAAAGTCGATATTGTTTACAACGCTATTTTTAAATTTCTGTTTTTATTTTTGCTTTTTGTTTATCAAAGGTGCCGACTCGAGTATTTTCGAGAATATTTGAGATCGAGTCTAGGACTAAGTATAAAAGCGGCGATCGCGCGTTGGCGTCGTCAGTTGATGATTAGCGTTCGGAGCGATAAGTTACTACCTACTTACAAGCTCGCTAGCGAGAAACTAGTGTTCATTGTTTTACTGCCTGCTGTATTCTGTTGTCTCAGTTTTATACATTTCTTCCCTGTAGGTTCTAAATTTAGTCTCTTATACGCAGTAACGATTGTGCATTATTTAAACCCCACTATCCTGACTTGTAACATTATAAATAAAGAAGAATGGAACGTTGGCTTAAAGGTGTTAAACGTGTTCCAACAACATCTTCTAATGACGCTGAATGTTCAAAAGCAATGCGCGCGGAGAATTTAGCAATCACCGATCCAGAAGATGATGCCACGAGTGCCACGACGTCAAGCTCGACGGTTTCAAAGACGAAAAAAAGGAAGTATGATGAATCTTATATCAGTTTCGGATTTGTTGATTCCAACGGCTCACCTCTCTGCATGCTCTGTAGTAAACTGCTTCCTAATAGTTCCATGGCACCTGCCAAATTGCGTCGACATTTAGAAACCGTACACCCCGAGACTAAAGACAAGAATAAAGAATTTTTTGTTCGCAAAAAAGATCAGTTATTAGAAAGTCAAAAAAATATGATGCATGTAACACAAACTACCAACGAAAAGGCCACGGAGGCATCATATTTAGTTAGCTATCGCATTGCACAAGCAGGTGAAGCGCACACTATCGCTGAGAAATTAATAAAACCATGTGTATTAGACATAACAAAATGTATGCTTGATGAAAAATCTGCAAAGCATCTTTCTACTGTTCCGCTATCAAACGATACTGTTTCACGACGAATCCATGATCTGGCAAGCTACGTCAAACAAGAACTAGTTACACGTCTACAAAATACACGATTCGCTTTGCAAATGGACGAGTCGACTGATGTCGCTGGTTTGGCTATCCTGCTGGTTATTGTGAGATATCCATATAAAAGTTCTTTTGAAGAAGACATGCTTATGTGTTCATCGCTGCTCACAAACACTACCGGGGAAGAAATTTTTAATAAAATAAATATATTTTTTGAAGAACATAATCTCAGTTGGAACAATTGCATTGACATTTGTACAGATGGGGCCAAGGCGATGACAGGTAAAACAGCAGGAGCAGTGTCACGAATGAAAAATAAAGCGCCTAATTGTAGTTCCAGTCATTGTATTCTGCATAGACAAGCACTTGCGATGAAGCAAATGCCGTCTAATCTAAAATTAGTTATGGATGAAGCGGTAAAAATAATTAATTTTATCAAATCACGACCACTACAATCCCGATTGTTCTCATTATTGTGTGAAGATTATGGCAGCAAACATAAAACACTGCTGCTCCATACAGAAGTGCGATGGCTGTCTCGGGGAAAAACTTTAACAAGGCTATTTGAACTTAGAGCCGAGTTACAAATGTTTCTTTCAGCAGATACTTCTTTTAATTTGAAGGACCGTTTGTATGATAAAACTTGGTTGTTCCGATTGTCTTTTATGGCGGATATCTTTCAAAAACTTAACGAATTAAATTTATCGTTGCAAGGTAAACAGACAACAGTGTTTCAGGCCTATAATAAAATAACTGCTTTTAAAAGAAAATTAGATTTTTGGATCATTTGCATTGGTAAGAAAGAAATAGAAAGTTTTACGTTACTCAGTGAGTTTGTTAGCGAAAACGACTCAGAAATGTTTGAAGATAATGTGTTTGAAGAATTGGTCCAATATCTCAGTTCGATGCGCGCATCTTTTGAAAAGTATTTTCCCGAAGAACACAATACAAAAATTAAAGTGAACTCCTGGATTCATAATCCTTTTTTACCCAACTTGGAAAAGCCTGAAAACATGTCAAATGAGATATATGAATCTCTTTTAGAAATGTCATCAGACACAAGTATGGAGTCATTGTTCAAAACGACGCCTCTTAATGATTTTTGGTGCAGAATCCAAGATGAATATGCAATGCTTGGCCAAATGGCTCTGGATATTCTTCTCCCGTTCCCAACTACATATTTGTGCGAAACAGGATTCTCTACCTACGCAGCCACGAAAACAAAATATCGCAATAGACTGGACGCCGAAGCTGATATGAGACTCCAACTTTCTTCCATCAAACCTGATATCAAGCAATTGATGAAAAATAAAAAACAGTTTCATACCTCCCACTAGTTAGATTTTTTCTTTTATAATGTTTTCTATTATTGTCCTTACCAAGTGGTGAAGTAAATAATAATTAGTAACTGATACATTGTACTTTTATTATGCTGATTAATAAAGAATACACTTATAAAAATAATTGTTTTATTGTAGGGTTCCATCAAGTATTTTGCTTCCCAAAAGGGTTCCGTCATTTAAAAAGTTTGAGAACCACTGATCTACGAGTATACTAATATTATAAAGCGGAAGAGTTTGTTTGTTTGTTTGTTTAAACGCGCTAATCTCAGGAACTACTGGTCCGATTTGAAAAAATCTTTTTTTGTTGGATAGCCCATTTATCGAGGAAAGCTATAGGCTATATAACATTACGCTACGACTAATAGGAGCGAAGCAACGACGAGAAATGTTGCAAAAACAGGAAAAATTTACGCATACGAAGTTGCGCGGGACAGCTAGTTGGTAATAAAACTAGGCGAACCCTACCGAAATTGGAGTCATGAAAAGTATTCTAGTTTTAAATGCGAAATATCCAGGGTTCGATGATAGAACCGGAAGATGGCCATGGGAACTCTGTAATAATAAAACAACGTAACCCTATCAAGTTTGGATTCATTTGAATCGTCTTTACTAGTACTTTGTTGGTAGATGACATCCAAGATCTGATGATGGTGGACATCGGAATTTTGTGATTACACGACGCAACCCCAATGAATTATTGTGTACCTGCTGGATTATAAGAAGCAATAGTATCTTGTGTGATAATTAGTTTTAAAGAAATATGTCAGACACTAAGAAAATTCAATTGATAGTGTCTTAAATTAAGTATCTTAGCAGTTTATGTCAACTTAAAGTTACTTATTAGCTGAAATGTTATGTAGATTATAATATTTTAAAGAGTAAATTATTTACTCTTTTTAAAAAAAAGAAAAAAAAGAAGTACGTGCCTAAGTTTTTTTTAATAATTTTATTTTATTTTATTAATTATTTACTTATTAAAAACTAAAAATACAGTAATTAATATGGTCCTAGATGAATTCCATTGTCTGATGATGAAGCCGGAAGGTAACTATGTTGAAATTAATGGTACCTTGTTTAAGATATAAAAGCTTGTCGCAAGATTTTCCTAGCCTATGGTTACCTAGAATCAAATCACTTGTGTCACAACAAGCTCTTGGTTTCGTTCTCGCGACAAACTTTTAAAACGAATTCCTACTGATATTGTTTAACTATCTTATTTGCGTAATTTTCAACTTCGTCTGCGTAAATTTCCCCCGTTTTTGCAACATTTTTCATTGTTGCTCCGCTCCTGTTGGTCGTACCGTAATGTAATATGGCCTATAGCCTTCCTCGATAAATGGGCTATTCAATACTAAAAAATAGTAATATATTTTCAATTTGGAAACCAACAAACTCTTCAGCTTTATAATATTAGTATAGATATAGCAATGTGAAAAAAAAAAGATAAAGTAAATTAAAAAGTTCGATTTATTTTAAAGTTTATTTTATCTTCGGAGCATTCCAAAAACCTTTTCAAAACTTGCTTTAAATATTTTTTTGCTATTTAATTAGGCTTACAATTTCGTTGTTTTAATATTCTCGACAGTGATTTGAGATTGTATCTCTAAAATGTTTCAATTTGGTTTACCATTTTTCTTTAATTCCCCTTTGGTACACCAAAGGGATTTAACATAATAATTTAGCCTGCAGACTCTGTCTTCACCATAAAAAACGTATCCAGTGTAACTAATTCACTTTTGATGCCCTCCGGTTCTTCGACTGTCAGTTTCATTTCCAAAGTCAGTGCGTCGTCTTTTATGTACTCGTTCGCGGGGTCAAGCAATTCCTCCCATGTCGCGAATTTGTGGATCCACTCGTCATGTGATCTAGAAAAACAATTAGCAAGGGTACTAACTAAATGGTAATGGTACTACATTATAAAATGTACAAAATGTAAGTAAGGTTCCCGCTAGGTAAATCAATGAAATAAACCCGGACGTGTAACACAAAAAGTCGGAACGGTTAATCTTAAAAACGGCTGCATGAATTTTATATTATCGATATGTTTAGGCTTTATTATATAAAGCCCAAACTATCAATAAAACTAGCTTTCCAATAAAACTCCGCATCCAAATCTGTCTACAGTCCACACTGATATTTAAGAAACTCTCAATTCGACGATTTTAGGATATGATGCGCCGTGTGGTGCCGGCTTAAGAATAGTACCACCCCATCTCTTCCCGTGGGTGTCGTCAAGGCGACTAAGGGATTCCACCCCGGAGGACGGGCTGCAGCGTCCTCTGCGTATTTAAAGCCTTACTGCGATCGCCAACCCGCTCGCCAAGCGTGGCGATTATGGCAATTACCCCCAGGATCTACATACTTGTAGGTTCTACTGGGGAGACCCGTGCCCAGCAGTGGGCCATCATATGGGTTGATATGTAGGATGTGATAAACGCGCTTATATCGTTCTTGACTTGTCAACTCAAGCTTTTGATATGGTCAGTTATAATTAACTTTAGAAAAATGTTGCAGTCAAATATAGGTTTTATTAGGGGTAATTAATGCCTTAAAATATTGGTACCAACACCAGCTAAATTGTATGCGGTGAACAGATGAGCTGTCGGATTAATATAGGAGTCAAGTAAGGATAAATAACTTCCCCATTATTATATAACTAGCTGACCCGCGCAACTTCTTCTGAGTCAATTTTCCCCGTTTTTGTAACACTTTACGTTGCTGCCTGATGTTATATTTTTTATAGTTATAGTTATATAGCCTATAGTCTTCCTCGATAAATGGGCTATCCAACAGAATCCAGAAGAAATTGACAATTCGGACCAGTACTGAGATAATCGCGTTCAAACAAAGAAACAAATAAACTCTTCAGCTTTATAATTTACTAGATGACCCGCGCGACTTCGTATGCGTCAATTTTCCCCGTTTTTGCTACATTTTTCATTGCTGCTCCGCTCCTATTGGTCGTAGCGTAATGTTATATTGCCTATAGCCTTCCTCGATAAGGGGCTACCCAACAGAAAAAGTTTTTTTTTAATTCGAACCAGTAGTTTCTAAGATTACCGCGTTCAAACAAACAACCTCTTCAGCTTTATAATATTAGTATAGATTTGTATATTAATGAACTAAAATGATCTCAACACAACATGCATAGCTGTTATATAGATGGTGTGACTTGTAACTTATGCTACGCTGACCACTTGGCTTTACTATTTTCTTCTGCCGGCGGCTTAAGAAGCTTATAGCTGGGTCCCCATTCACTATGTTCTTTTTTCATTTTCGTGGCAAACCCGCGCGAACTGTGGCATGCGCAGCCCTCTATAGACCATTAGGACAAGATTTTGACAGTTAAAAGAGCGGTCTTGACGCGAAAACGAAAAAAAAAGATGTGAATAAGGCCCCAGGTGTGAGAAAGATATGCTGGTAAGCACGGTGTAAGATACAACGCCAAAAAAAGTGAAGGCCTTGTCTTCGCAGTAAAACTATCAGTAAAATATTTCACATTAGCAGGCGGATTCATGTTCAAGTGTTTAAAATCTTGGTTACATAGTAATCGCGAATATTAATGGGTGTTTTGTTGTAAAACGGGAACGGAGTGTGGACATAGGAATATTACGGCTAGTCTGGGTGTACACTGAAAATAGTGTCTCAATTGTGGCCTACGGATGCCAGTGCTGAATGGCCCGCAAGACAATGGTAAGGGTTTATATTATTTTAATCATTAAAATCCGCCTGCTAATTGCCTTCACATTAGCAGGCGGATTCATGTTCAAGTGTTTAAAATCTTGGTTACATAGTAATCGCGAATATTAATGGGTGTTTTGTTGTAAAACGGGAACGGAGTGTGGACATAGGAATATCACGGCTAGTCTGGGTGTACACTGAAAATAGTGTCTCAATTGTGGCCTACGGATGCCAGTGCTGAATGCAAGATCTATGTGACGTGGTCACGTAATAATTTTTTTTAACAAATTTTAGTAACAAACCATAACTTATCCAAAGAATTAACAAAAGATATTTAATAAACTTACTCATGATACAAATCAAACATGCGCTCCACATTCCTTAGAGGCATGACATCAGGCTTGTGAGGGATGATCCTTAATTCACTTTTAGCCCAACAATTCCAGAGTTTAGTAACTCTCATGGTCCGATTATACATAGTTTCCATTTTATGTGAATTGCATTTTATGGTAATTTGCACGTGTATATTGTCCTCTGAATTTTCCACCTCCAACTGCCATGGAACATTCCAGATGTAAAAAGGTGGGGTTATCGCCTTATACTTGTTGTTCTCCTTTAACTTGCTGATGTTCTGTATCGTGACACGGAAAGTTGCCTCCGCTAACCGACGATCAACCCTAACTTCTTTCTAAACAAAAATGTATATATTTTCATTTGATTTGATGAATTTTGTATCAAAAATTAATATTTTTTTTAAAAACGACTCCCTCAGTAGGGTACAAGCCCTGTGTCGCGGCTTTACAAACATACAAGTCACGGACAAAGTACACCCATATTCGGAACTACAATTTGTGTTTATAACTTTTAAACTTACGCGTTGCATTATAAATACAATTTGACACGGGAATAAACGCGTTTAATCTAGGTAAAGTTATTTACCTTATGCTTGACGTTTCGATCGGGTTACACCGACATAAGGTAAATAACTTTACCTAGATTAAACGCGTTTATTCCCGTGTCAAATTGTATTTACAATTTGTGTGTCACACAAAGAGGTGTCCTCTGACCCACGACCTCTTGCGTAGCAGTCGGACACACTCTCCAGCCGCGCCACTAAGGCAGTAAATTTTTTAACAACATTGCTCATTCACGTTGATCATGCGAAAGAGTTGACTGGTGGCAGTGCTATAGTTACGTCTCAGTTTCTCGAAATTTAAAGTTAAGACCCAGAAAACGAACCTAGGATTTCTGATTTCCTCTACGGAACGTATAAGTGCATCCAGGTATCAATAAACTTGAAATTTGAAGCAATTCTTAAGAATAAATCACTACTGAAGTTCTTTAAACCGATAAAATGAAACTTGGCATTAAATTAATACTTACATTCGATCTTGACAAGACCTTCCTCTCCTTCTTAAGCTGTGAAGAGCTGCCTGATTGCTCTCCTTTTGTTATTTGTTCGAACATCTGTAATTTATGAAATATTTTAGCACGGCAAGCACCTACAACATTTTACAGTTGCATTTAACTGCCTCTGTGGCGCAGTGGGAGTGTGTCCGACTGCTACGCAAGAGGTCGTGGGCTCGATTCCCACACGAGACACCAAGTTGTTTGTTTCGAGTCTGGGTGTACTTTGTGTCCGTGATTTGTATGTTTGTAAAGTCCCCCGCGACACAGGGCTTGTACCCTAATGCGGGAGTTGTCTTTTTATAAAAAAAAAAAACAAAACCGATTGTTTTAAATTATTAGGTACAGATACAAAAAACCGTCTCATTTATAATAGGTAACGTTGAACAGTTGCTGCCGATCTCTCCCGAGGATTCCTCGTGAAGCGTGGAAACGGAATTTGCATTTGCAAGGGTCCGGAGGTGCCTGCCACTCGAGTTAGTAGGTGTAGGTAGTAGATAAAAATATCGGGCAAAAATAATATCTTTTTGGTGTGGGTGGGGGTAGTTTTATATCTATACTAATATTATTAAGCTGAAGAGTTTGTTTGTTTAAACGCGGTAATTTTTTTTTTTTTTTTTTCCATTTATTAGGGTAAAAAAACAGTGTGGAAATACATATTACCATACAGAGTAATAATAACTACACTTACTAATTTCAACACCAACAACATTTACCACATATTAATGAAAGAAATTATCGTATGTTAGTATTGAGGTTGAAAAAATTACTTAACAGCTAGTGTAATGATTAGTTTTACAATAATAAAAAAAAAAGTTTCCCGGTAAGACACAGTTCCACAACAATTTATCATCTAATTCTTAACACTAATACAGCGTGAGTTAATTAATTACTACTGCACAGAACATCAACGATTTTCTTTTTAAATGTGCTAGGTCTCGTTGCCACTATATCGATTTCATTAAAAAGTGTATTATAGGACTGTACTAGTCGATGTAGTGGTGAACGTTTACCAGCATTGGTGCGGCATCGAGTAGTTGCAAATAATTGAGTTGGCTTGCGACAGTGAGTTCTAATAGGTACTCTGTAGCTCAGCTTATCAATAATAGGGATACAATCATATCTGTTATGGCAAAGATCATACAGTATCATTGCTTCAAGCTGCTTCCGCCTATCTGTAAGCTTAAGAAGTTTATATTTCTTGAGTAGCAGTCCATACGATGCTCGACTATGGAAGCATCTGTAGTGCATAGTGCGTAAAAAATTTTTTTGTACTCTTTCTATGGTGGCAGTATATTTATCGTAGTAAGGGTTCCAAACGGACACACCGTATTCTAACTGAGACCTGATCAAGGCGTTGTAAAGACTAAGATATGTAGTAGGTTGAGTGAATTTTATACACGATCTCATAACAAGACCGTACATCTTATAAGATTTAGTTATAATGTGATCCACATGTAAATCGAGGTGCAGTTTTTCGTCTAATATAATACCTAGATCTCTAATTGATTTAACCGAGTCAAGGTTAGTACCGTTCAGTTTGTAAATGTAGTTACTAACATATTTTTTCTTTGTAAAGGTAATTAATTTGCATTTGTTTATACTAAGCTTAAGTTTATTTTTGATACAGTACGTAGTGAGACGATCAAGGTCAGATTGAAATTTAATGTGGTCATCTATATTATCTATGGCATGAAATACCTTTAAATCATCTGCATACAGGAGAAAGTCACAACATTTAAAACAATGGTATATGTCATTAATAAATAATGTGAAAAGGAGTGGACCTAAGATCGATCCCTGAGGCACACCGGAACTTATTGTAACAAAGTTTGACTCATAACCATTTATTACGACTTTTTGGGTGCGATTTGTTATGTATGATTTAAACCAGCGCCACAAGCTTCCATGGATGCCGTTGAATGCAATCTTCTCTAGTAATATTTGATGATCCACTCTGTCGAATGCTTTTCTAAAGTCTGTGTAGACACTATCGATTTGTTTGTTACAGTCCATAGCTTCAAAGAGATATGACGTATACGTTAATAAATTAGTAATAGTTGAGCGACGTTTTATAAAACCGTGTTGTTGAGGAATTATGTTGTTATGTATGGATGGATATATTATAGTGTGCACCAGTCTCTCGAAAAGTTTGGACAGTGTGGACAAGATTGATATGGGGCGATAGTTATCCACTTCAGCTCTACTACCACTTTTGAAGATGGGGACTATACATGCAGCTTTCCAAGTATTTGGAAAAACGCCTTCCCGCAAACATAAATTAAAAATGTAGTGTATAGGTAAGTAAATTGACCTGGCAGTGGATTTAAGAAAGTTCGGTGGCAAGTTGTCCACCCCAGGGCCCTTTGATGTATCCAGAGTCAGAAGTTCCTTTTTTATCATTTCTTCAGAGATTGATATATTACTGATAGTTAAATCCGACGAGGGGTTAAGATCATTGAAATTACTAATGTCACAGCTATCCATAACCGTTGATGGCTCAAATACCGATTTGAAAAAGGAAGAAAATAGGTTACATATGTCTTTTGGATTATCAGCAGTCAATCCACCGAGCGTCATTTTGTTGGGAATGTCAGTAGTTTTTTGTTTACTTTTTATGTACCTCCAAAAGTACTTTACATTACTATGGATGCTATTTTCTACGGATTTCATATATTTTTTATAACATCTATCTGACTCTTTTTTAAATCTAGTTCTATAAAGTGCAAAAATTTCATAATCAGAAATATTTTGGTACTTCTTCCAATTAATCCACGCTTTATTTTTGTTTTTAAAGATATGTACTAAGGCTGGCGTAAACCAAACAGGAAAGTTAGTGGACTTCATTGTTTTAGTAGGTAATCTCAGAAACTACTGCTCCGAATTGAAAAATCCTTTTACTGTTGTGTGTGTTGTTGGGTAGCCCATTTATCAAGGAAGGCTATAGGCTAATATATATATTAGCAATAAAAAATGTTTGCAAAATCGGGGACAATTGACGCATACGAAGTTGCGTGGGTCAGCTAGTTATATATAGGTACTAGCTGTCCCGGCGAACTTCATCTCGACACTTTTTTTTGTAAATCGGGTTCAATTGTGAATCTAAACCATCCTCGAATCCCCTTGAACTCACACAAAAAATTATTCAAAATCGGTCCAGCCGTCTAGGAGGAGTTCAGTGACATACACACGCACACAAGAAATATATATATAAAGATAATCGGAATATCGGAAAAGAGTCCAACAATTTTTATGAAATTCAGTATGCAGGAGGTTTCGGGAGCGATAAATCGATCTAATAATAATAATAATATCTTGGAACAACTCACACAACGCTATCTGATCCCAAACTAAGCAGAGCTTGTACTATGGCAACCTGACAACTGATAAACATACTTATATATTTCTAAATACATACTTAATATAGATAGACAATACCCAGACACAGAATAAACCATCGTGCTCATCACACAAAGTTTTATCCTGAGTGGGGATCGAACCCACGACCTCTTGCGTAGCAGTCGGATACATTCCCACCGCGCCACAGAGGCAGTCATCTAGCTCAGGCGATCTAGCTAGGTTTCATTTTTAAAAAACGTCGTTTAAAAAAATACGGAGCAAAGCTCGGTCTTGTACTTGTTGTAATAAACGACATTCACGTAGGAGGAGCCACGAGCATGAGCTCGTGTAAAAATGAAGACAAATACGCTAGGTATGGTTTTGGACTCACCTCTAAACATGCCTTCTTTAATATGTCTACTTCAAACAACTTTGCATGTTCATTTATTTCATTTACATTGTTTTCATTTAGTTCCAATCTTAACAACGTTACACATTCAGTCATTAGATGCTGCAATTTATATTTTTTGGCTAAGTAGCATACTTTATATATTTCACCTGAGGAATTTAGTGTTAGTTTGCATGTGTAAATGTACCTGAAAAGAAGTCACAAATTATAGTTTTTACTTTACGTTACGTCTTTGTTGGTGAACTGGTGGCAAAGTATGCAGGTATCCAGTTCTTAGATTCCCTATTCCGCTAGGTAGTATCGCCCAAAATAAGTTTTTTTGTGAACAATTAGGTATAATTATATAGACTTTAATAAATAATAATTTTAAATTTATTTTTTTATTTACATTGTTTTTTTAGCATTTCTTATTCCAAATTACATTTTAAATATATATGTTGTCAGCTCTTAAAATCCTTTATCTTGATACCCCACTCGATAGGTTTTGAAGATATATTTTTTAAACATAAATATATACTTATGTATTTAATGGCGCCAAAATTACGCTATTTGACTTTTTTTATTTTAAAGTACCCAGCGTCACTCTCACAACTAAGACGAATCTAACTACACCTCTCAAGCTAAAATTCATCAAGCCGATTAGGCTCTAGGCCGTGCCAAAAAAATATACATACATACATATTACACATACACTCGAAAAACATAACCCTCCTTCTTACGCGGTCGGGTAAAATCTACCCATCAATAGGTATGTAGGTTAGTTATTTAGGTCAGTGTTTCCCAAACATTCTTCTGCCATGGCCCGGTAATTTTCATACTGCCCCTTCGTGACCCACTTAATAGGTACTTTTAAACCCAAGCTGGTTCCATTAGATAAAATAATACACATTTATTACTAGCAAAAATGTTTTATTAATACTACATATTTCAGTATCGCCTATTTAATCACTAAATTTTGTGTATTCTTGACAAATTCAATATTCAGCTTTTTCGCAGCTTCCACCATGCCTTGCACTTTAAATATTGTTACATTATGACCTTGTAGTGCCATGTTTAGATTATTTAAAAATATTGGTAATGGAAGCCACTTTAGCCAACCAGTTAAGAAGAAGAAGAAGAAAAATCGTTTATTTGCCACAGATACATTAGCTACTTAAAAAACAAATAAAATTACACTGAGTAGGTACTTGCACGTCGTATCTGCGACAAACGAGGTTTCCATTTAAATGCCATGTTGTGGCGTGAGCCACAACACAGTGCTGGTTTTCAGTGTGAACCCCAAGTGATGTTAACATCATGAAATCTATCCTTGAATTCAAATATTACATCTCAGGCTGCTAGGGGATGTTGTTCTAAAAAACGTTCATTTCTTCTTTTAATTCAATAAGCCTTTTTAAGACTTGGCCTCTTGAGAGCGATCGCACCTCACAGTGTAAAAGAAGTTGTTCGTGATCACTTCCCATTTACTTTGCACAAAACAGAAAATAATCTTGAGTTCAGTGGACGTGATTTTATAAAGTTTATGAACTTGACACACTCTTGCATCGTTGCTGACAGGGTAAAAGTCATTTTCTTGAGAGCCAATGCCTCTCTATGAAGGCTACAGTGCGTCCATACACATTCCGGCGCTATAACTTTTACCCTTGAATAACAAATGCCTGACATTGCTACTCAATCCCACACACTTCGCGAATTCAATGTTTTTTTTGTTGAATAATCATTAATCAAGTTCAATTATTGGGCTGTTGTTCGAGTTGGCAAAGATTTACAAAAAAAAACATTAGGCGTCTATAAACAAGGCACTACAACCCGGTATTTTATTTTAATGGCCCGGTACCGGGACGCGACCCAGCTAATGGGAAACGCTGATTTATGTAATTTCGACGCCGGTCATCGTATCGCCACAGAAGATTTTTGCACACACCGACTAAACACTTGCGCCTTAACAGATGGTTTACATAGCAATAAGGTCAGCAAGAGAAACATGATGCTGGCGCCAGGCGCCGGTCCAGGACTTTGTTCAGGGGGCAACGTGTGACCCCAACCGGCCAAGTATGAGTCACTCCCATGACGGGGGATTGATTCAACACCGGTACACCAGCCACCGCCGCCGAGGGCGGGGGGAGGCAATTTTCCTTCGAGCAACGTGCTGACGAAGGGAGCCCCTTCATAGCATTTGGTACCTACACATGCCATTTAGCGCCTCTTCAACGTGGCGCCCGGGTGACGTGACCCCGGACTAAACCCACTAGATACGGCACTGCCGCTGAACAAATGTGAAAGGTTATGTGGGTTCACCTCCGACCTAGTAACAACCCCTAAGCTACGTACTTAAAAATATAAAAATAGTTTTGCGGAAATTCTACGAAAGGGAGGGCCAAACTCAGGGCCACACTCACACACCAAACTGGTACAAACTATGTTGACACAAGCGTTACTTATAGGTACTCTTTATTGTAAGCTAATGGTAAATGACTATTAAAATAACGACTAAAGAGCTTAGACTTTTGAGCCTGACTAATTGCCAAAGAATCTGTTTTTAAATGATAAGCTACAATAAAAAAAAATGTAGGCACTTACTGTAACATAGCCCTGAAAGTTTCTGGTTCAGTGTCGTCTACACGAATGGGGCCAGGATTGTTTACAGCCGTCGTACTATAGAACATGACGTCGAATACTGGCGATGCCATGGCCAAGATCATTTTATGACCAGGTATGACTTCCTGATGGGATTCATTTCCCACCAAAAACGAGCAATCAGACCATCTCCCATACGTGAGGTCTTCAACCGTCTTTTGCCTTGATATAACACATATCGGACAGATCACGCCCGCTGTCACACTTGTACACGCATCACAGTAAAGCATGTTTAACACAAAGAAGCAAAAAAACCGTCCTAAATTATTATTAAATTAATATACGGTACCTCACAATTTTGACGTTTAAATAACATAATGAGGAAATAGTAATGATTGTTAGTTACAGGCAAATTAATGGGCCGTCTGTTTCCAAGATAAGGCAGTAGGTACTAAAACTACTCTGCGATAAGGTACGTTAACCACATATTACACTTAATTTCGGGACACCTCCATCCCGAAATTGTGATGAAGCGACATCCCGTCGCCGATATAATAATTGCCAATACAAAAAAACCGCACACAATCTCTGTGCCCGATACAGTTACTTCTTTTTGGGGAAAAAACTTTAGAGAGGAGTCGAGATTGGGAGTAGCTGGCACGACTGGCGGGTGTAATTCATTTTACATGACGCAGGAATTTGCACAGCCGCCGCCGCCCCTTTCAACATAGCATTTGATACCCTAACATGGCATTTGCATAAAACTAAAATTCTAGTAAAAAACATTAGACTGGCAATATTGAATAGACCTTCATTTACGTCATACCTCACATATCAGTGTTACGTTCATCGGGGGTTAAAAAGGGCACCCGAAAAATTGAAATAGGGAACAAATACAGTTATGCGTAACATATTGTTTTGTATAATTAGGCAATAGACATATTATTAGGCAAAGCAAATCGTCATCATAATGCGTTTTTTTTTTATTCTGATAGTAAACGGCACGCTAGCCCATAACAGTCATCAGTGCCACCCAAATCTGAAATCTGATTGAAGCCGCAGTGCGCTCCTCATTTTAGACTTTATTTCATATCTAAGCCTCTTTTATTAGTAGTGTAATTAAGTACCTACACTTGTTACAGTGTATGTTAGAGTACTACCAAAACACAGTGATCTGTTAACATCACTATTTCACGGAAGAATGACAAACTGACGCTAAAACCACAGTAGATAAAGCATTATTGTTACAGTGCTAAAACTGTACGCCTCAAAGCATAAAACTGTACCTAAAATCACCAACTTGTGCAGGTAAATCACGAGAAGCCCTCTGCTCGTGATGAATTTTAAGCTTGCTGCTGAGCTTTATTGCTCGTGCTGTGAAGTACACGCTGCGCCCTTCTTCTCATGATCCTTCAATTCACATGCACTTGCCCGGATTTTTTTTGCCCAGCCACGCACAATGTAAGGTGTACCAATAGCGCCCCTTTCCTAATGATCTGACTTTTCTAACTCATAAGCACTTGCCCGGATTTTTTTGCCCAGGTACGCACAATGTAAGGTGTACCAATAGCGCCCCTTTCCTTATGATCTGACTTTTCTAACTCATAAGCACTTGCCCGGTTTTTTTTGCCCAGCCTCGCACAATGTAGGGTTCCATAGCTGCATAAGTAGAATAATGCGGTATAAGAAGTGAGTTTTCTGTTAATTTTGTTTCATACTATTAACAACGTTATTTAAGTCGTTTTCAATGAAATTTGTTCGAAAATGTTGTTATTTCTCACTTGGTCGGCTGTTACTCGTACTTAAACTTACTTAGAAGCTGTGATACTACTACCCTAATTTTTTCATATCTCCAGAAACAACAATTTAACTGGCAGGGATAAAGTGAACATTTTTGTTAGAGTCATTTCTTTTACTTTATGGCTTAATATTTCACAAACGGATCCCTAAATATAAAATGATTTTGTCAACCCCTAAATATTTTTATAAGACTTATCCAATGACACCCCACATGATGGGGTTGCTGAAAAAACCACTCTCTCACTTTACTTGTAGAGGAGGTTCCTAAAAAATGTATTTTTTTTTCAAGATTTGATTCTACCACTTTGTCGGAGTAACTTCTATGTATTCTGCAAAATTACAGCTTTATAGCTACTAAGGGTCTGAGCTGACCTGGGGACGGACAGACAGACGGACATGGCGAAACTATAAGTGTTCCGTTTTGCTATTTTGGCTAGGGAACCATAAGTATAAACTACTAAGTAGATAGTAATAGGTAGTGAAACTCATTTTTTATATTATTACCTAAGTAGGTACTCTGCCCATAATGGATATTAATTATATAACCTGATGAATTTACCTACTTTAATCTAATATTTCAGCTTTATAATCTAATATTATAAAGCTGAAGAGTTTGTTTGTTTGTATGAATGCAATAATCTCAGGAACTAATCTAAAGTCATTGCTGGTAGCTCATTTATCGAGGAAGGCTATAGGTCATATAACGCTACGACCAATAGGAGCGGAGCAGCAATGAAAAATGTTGCAAAAACGGGGAAAATTTACGCAGACCGGTTGCGCGGGTCAGCTAGTAGATTATATAATATATCGTAATTTATATTACACACTATTAGTTTTAAAATAGTAGATAATGGATACCAATAAAAATAAAACGACTTTGTAAAACTCATATTTTTATTACTCTGCCCCGTGGAGACAGACAATAATCATACAGCCCGATCTGACTTTATCACATTACCCACTAATATTGGTCAGTCAGGGCATTATGAATATTACCCTATCAATCAAAATGTGTAACTGGAATGTTCCTCTTTTCTTTTGTTTTACTTCGGTGGAGGTTTCCTTTTCACCGTGAAAACCATATCCATTTTATCAAACTTAAACCTGCCGGCCTCGTCTTCCGGTTCTTCGACTAGCAGTTTCACTTCCAACGTCAGTGCGCCGTCTTTTATATACTCATTCCTCGGGTCGAGCACTTCATTCCATGTCAGGAAATCGTGCCGCCAGGAGGTGCGGCGACTGGAAAAAAATGATAATTACGTTATTTTTTCTTCTTTATAAAAAAAGATAACTAGCAATGTGGAATTATAGATCCCACATTACTAGCAATCCTGTTAACCCCTCCAGCTAAGCTCAATGGCTTGTGTTTGGAGTAGGTTCACATCGTTAGTATAATGGGTAGGATTCGAACCTGTGACCTTACGATAGCGAGTCCAATGTCTTAACCAGTAGGCTATGGCTGCTTCAACAATGGGATCAAGATGGTAGGTACCCGTACCCGACGGTCGGTAAGCGTCTGTTAAAGATGTATGTTGTTGCTTTTCATAGCAATTTACCCAAGCATTTCCTGTTTAATCTTAGGTGCGAAACCTGGTTAGTAGAGAATCTGGTGAATTGCTAATCTACTGAGTGAAGAATTTGGTGAACTGCTCATAAAGGATTTAACGAAACCGTGAAAATACTCAACGAAATTATCTTTTCGCGACAGAATACCTACTTGTTATTTTATTTTAAACTGAACACCTCGACGCTGACTTAGAGCTGATGGAACGTCTTGTCTGTCAAACCAGTCCAGTGTCGGCGTCGTGTCTCGACGTCGACACTGGACTGCCAGCCGTTTAACCAAAACTTTACCAAAGAATGGGTAGTTGTATCTTTTAAACTTACTTTTCATACAAATCGAACATCCGCTCCATATTCCGGAGAGGTAGGACGTCAGGCTTATTAGAAATAATCCTTATCTCACTTTTAGCCCAGCATGACCAGTATACATCTGTTATAGATGTGTTTCTGTCCCATAATCGATTTTTCAATTTGTGTTGGCAACTTATTTTTGTATTGCAACATATAGTGATTGACAATATATCACTATAGTCATTAATATCAAACTCCAACTGCCATGGGAGATTCCAGATAAAGAATGGCGGGGTGGTTATTAAATACTTATCCTTTTCTAATCGTAAGTCAGCGAAATTCTGTATTGTGAAACGGACTGTCGCCTCAGCTGGCCGATGATCATTGGCAACTTCCTTCTTCTAAACAAACATAAGAAAAACTGTTTTGAAGATTCTGACGCACTTTTCATGATTTAATCCATTTGTGGATCCAGGCTTCGTCAATGCTTATCGGGCATGATAGGAGCCAAGAGCAAGCACATCTTTACATAGTACAAAATAAAGTATGCTCTCGCTGTCTGTGCACTTAGGTCTTTTGAACTACGTAACGGATTTTAATGCAATTTTCAACAGTAGATAGTGATTACATCATCCTATAGAAACGGGTTCCCGCGTACGAAGTCGTGGTGGTCCGCTATTTTATTATAAAATAAATAAATAATAATAAAGATATGTTTGGTCTCCAAATCCAAGGATAAAAAATATCTATATGGCTGACTCATTTTTTGTAGGTAGGAATATACTTACAATCGATGACACAACTTCTCTCTGCTTAACCGCAACGGCGGCCTCGTCATTAGAATCGCTGTCCGATAGTTTTTCATTTGTCAAATCAATCATCTGTAATATCCAGAATGCTTACTTTTTAGATGTAGCAATCTCCTGTCTCCTGTGTGACTAAGTATTAAGTTACACAGATAAGTTCAATTTCTTCTTAATATTAATATTATAAAGCAGAAGAGTTTGTTTGAACACTATAATCTCAGAAACTACTGTTAGGTAGCCCATTTATCGAGGAAGGCTATAGGCTATATAATACCACGCTACGAGCAATAGCAGTGAAGCAGCAATAAACTCTGTTGCAAAAACGGGGAAAATTTACGCAGACGAAGTTGCGCGGGTCAGCTAGTGTTGAGATACAACGAAAAAAATTCGTTGAATACACACAATATAAGTACCTACTGGCGCCAATAATACGTGCGTAAATCGCGTGCACTACGTGAACGTCAGACTCTCGACTTGCGTTTGATACGCGCATATTGCGCTCAAGTTGCTGTGTCGAGGTGCAAGTGAAAAAATCGAGAACCAAGAAAACAACTGTGATGACAATAGACCATGAGATCGTTTGGTCTCCAAATTTATGGTTCTCTCCTCTGGTAAGTACACTTTTGCCTTTCCTGACAGATTTTAGTAACTCAACTCAAGGCACTCGATCAACGTGAAAGGGGGACATCTATAAACTTACAGTTTATTTAATTGTAAAAGTAAAAAAAAAACATTACTTATTATTTAGATGTCAAAAAAAAAATGCAATTACTTATTTACCTACCTCTAAACATGCCTTATTTAATATTTCTACATTATAGAACTGTGCATGTTTATATATTTCTTGAACATTATCTGCCGTTATTTCCAACCTTAGGTAATTAATACACTCAGCCATAAGATTTTGCAGCATATACTTCTTGGCTAGATAATACAGTTTAAAAATTTCGTCTAGAGAATTTGTTTTTATGTTACATGTATAAATGTACCTGAAAATAATGTTAAAAATATTTACGATAGTAGTGGTAGATGCAGGGGGAAGGCTAAGGAGCTCAAGCAAAAAAAAGTTTCCGAGTCCTTCATACAGGGGCCCGAAACTTCACTGGCGCACTGAAGAGTCAATAGCCGGGTCCACACCAAGCGTACAGGCTCACGTGGCAGCCTCAATGTTTGGCTCGCGAGGCAGCCTTCAGTTGTTATCCTGGAAACCAGCGAGGCGAGCCTCACGAGGCAGACCGAGCCATCAGAAGCCCAAGAGCAATCAAAATGGACAGTCCTGTAGATTACAATTTTAAAATGTATGTCACGTACGGTGGAACAACCGAAATATGCCTGTAAAAATTTTCATCTATTGAATCTGCTGGGAGGCGATTCAAGTATCGCGCCTATATTTAAAAGGCCTATTCAAAGTTCATTTAAAAGCTTTGATAGAATTGCTACGAGTATATCGTAGCAATTGTATGTATGTAAAGCTTGTATAGATATATAACTACAATATACTATCTCACGTCTATTGACTACTTGTGTGTCATTTGAGAATGTAACCTAATGAGTCATAACCAGTACTTACTGAGGGATAATGGTTCTACAGAACAGTATCTTAATTAGAAGACTATTTTCTGTTTAAGAAATGTCAGGATGTAATGTGTGTGTCTGTATATTGTTTAAGGTTCCTATCACAGTTCAGTATTGTCGGGGTTTCTATTCAGGGTAGTATAGAATAATACAAAGTAACAAATGGCAATCAGCATTATATTGTCAAAATACTATTCACTCTGGTTATATCAAGGAATTGGAGTAGGGAGGTATGCTAGTGTCACTTCCAAGAGGACCTATTGCCTAGGAAAAGAAGTGATAAGAAAACTAGGCCGTCTCCTAATAAAACATTTGCCATATACATTTGCTAATATGATATTTACATAAGCAATCTGCAATGTATCTAATTGACTGAGACTTAGATATACCATTGCAATGTCTTACTATATTACTACAAGGCAGATGATTCACAACTTACAGGACAATAGATAATTAGACACATTGCAATATCTTTTCATCAGTCAATCAGCTAGTATACACAAACATTATACATAGTATAGAAAAACACTATTTATACAATACAATAGAAACAATATAAAGTAACTTTGAATAAGGATCGTACCTTCGCCGTCGAATGACACCAGAGAAAAGAGACTAGGTCAGAATGTTACACTGCTTATAAAGGCTTCTCTCGTATTTTTATCATGTGGGTAGAATCCCACAGTTATAACTATTTAGGTACATTATTGATATTAGCAGTGTTTTCTAACATAATTCAACATTTAGATCGTTATACAACAATTTATATAAAACAGATAGACACAAGATTACATTATCCAATTAATACAAATATTAACTGTATTAACAATATTGTTTCATCAAATACCTACATATGTGGGTAGGATCCCACATTAGAGTTTGTTTAATAAGTACATCTGTGGTAAAAGAGTAGTCTAATTCGTTATTGATATTATCAGTTGCAATTACATTTAGTATATTCATTCCAACATCTGCAATGCATTCTCATATCTAATATCATAAGCATCATAAACAACTGACACAGTATTAATCACAATACAAACATCATCCTAAAATATCTGTGGGTACATCTATAATATACATAAATAATTGGTTTATTAGATCTTTGAATTGTTCTGTGCCACAAGTAGGTATTTCATACAGTATAATATAACTACCAAACATAGTTTTGCAGACACGGATGATCTTATAATCATCGCTATGATAACCAGTCAATACATTGTGATGGTTACACCGTCATCAGACTCCAGACCACCTCTCAAACTTATAAAACAGTTCCATCAAACCTTCGTTCGGTTTTATACAACATCACATAAACTGGAACCATCAATATTCCAAAACACATCTACATAGTAGATATCAAAATCCAACACATGGATTGATTATATATATGGCTATTTACATAGCCATATAACACCATATCTAACACGGCCATACTGACAAGTGCTGCGTCTCGAAGCACTATAGGTTTAGGGCTAGAATAATACTTAGGTAGGTAGGCACCTTAATCGACCTAACTCAATGATTTCCTAATCACCTACCTATCTAATGACTAGCCTGAGTTCTAATTCTGTAATATCTACCTAAATGGCCACCTACCCACCAACTAACTAGCATCTAAACTCATGTTCAGAGTACGATTGATCCGGACCTCAGATGGATTGTTCTCCGTAAGCCCTACATTATGAAACCTCGTCACCGCCGCTTGTGATTGGCTCATAACTAGACATTACGTTGCTTAGCGAAATTTTGAATTTTGTCTACCGTGTGAATGTCGTCCGTTCTCACCCGCTGCTAGTGAGAGCACTAACCATCATAATGCTCTATCCGAGCTATAAACACAACTCAAATGCTCCATTATTTTTTGAGCTAACAAAACTCAATTGCTCCATTATTTTTTGAGCTATATTTTTTTGAGTTTTCCAGTGCTCCATTATTTTTTGAGCTATCAACCCTTGAGTTTCCCATATGCTCCATTTTTTTTGAGCTACGTCACAACGGTCACCCAGCGGTTTTTTTTTGTTTCGAGCGAGTCGCATCAACGTGTTTCCATCCGCCCGCTGCAAGTGGATAAAGTCAACAACAAGCAACCGTCGACAGCGATTTTACCAGGTTTGCCAAAGGGAAATGCGAACAACCCAACCATCCAGCATCAATAACCTCCATAACATTGTATCATCGTTGTAATGGCCGGAACAAAAACAGCCAGTATTGTAGATCATCTTACGAACCAAGCATATGCAAATTGTATCTTAACGGCATGCTTTGTAGATAATTCTCTGCAGCCTTCCATTGTTTGGTTTGCCAGGTGACAGGAACAAACAGCCAAATTGTTAATCGCTCTGAGAGCGACCCATAGCAGGAAGCCATTCTGAAACTTGTAACAATTGTATTAGCAATGTGATCAGACACAAATCATAAGTGGAACGGGGTTTTTATCCCACTTCTGATGTTAGAAGCTTGTAGGGAACGTAGAGGTTGTGGAAGGTGTAAGCTGATAATTATAAGAAAAGCTTTGATAGAATTGCTACGAGTATATCGTAGCAATTGTATGTATGTAAAGCTTGTATAGATATATAACTACAATATACTATCTCACGTCTATTGACTACTTGTGTGTCATTTGAGAATGTAACCTAATGAGTCATAACCAGTACTTACTGAGGGATAATGGTTCTACAGAACAGTATCTTAATTAGAAGACTATTTTCTGTTTAAGAAATGTCAGGATGTAATGTGTGTGTCTGTATATTGTTTAAGGTTCCTATCACAGTTCAGTATTGTCGGGGTTTCTATTCAGGGTAGTATAGAATAATACAAAGTAACAAATGGCAATCAGCATTATATTGTCAAAATACTATTCACTCTGGTTATATCAAGGAATTGGAGTAGGGAGGTATGCTAGTGTCACTTCCAAGAGGACCTATTGCCTAGGAAAAGAAGTGATAAGAAAACTAGGCCGTCTCCTAATAAAACATTTGCCATATACATTTGCTAATATGATATTTACATAAGCAATCTGCAATGTATCTAATTGACTGAGACTTAGATATACCATTGCAATGTCTTACTATATTACTACAAGGCAGATGATTCACAACTTACAGGACAATAGATAATTAGACACATTGCAATATCTTTTCATCAGTCAATCAGCTAGTATACACAAACATTATACATAGTATAGAAAAACACTATTTATACAATACAATAGAAACAATATAAAGTAACTTTGAATAAGGATCGTACCTTCGCCGTCGAATGACACCAGAGAAAAGAGACTAGGTCAGAATGTTACACTGCTTATAAAGGCTTCTCTCGTATTTTTATCATGTGGGTAGAATCCCACAGTTATAACTATTTAGGTACATTATTGATATTAGCAGTGTTTTCTAACATAATTCAACATTTAGATCGTTATACAACAATTTATATAAAACAGATAGACACAAGATTACATTATCCAATTAATACAAATATTAACTGTATTAACAATATTGTTTCATCAAATACCTACATATGTGGGTAGGATCCCACATTAGAGTTTGTTTAATAAGTACATCTGTGGTAAAAGAGTAGTCTAATTCGTTATTGATATTATCAGTTGCAATTACATTTAGTATATTCATTCCAACATCTGCAATGCATTCTCATATCTAATATCATAAGCATCATAAACAACTGACACAGTATTAATCACAATACAAACATCATCCTAAAATATCTGTGGGTACATCTATAATATACATAAATAATTGGTTTATTAGATCTTTGAATTGTTCTGTGCCACAAGTAGGTATTTCATACAGTATAATATAACTACCAAACATAGTTTTGCAGACACGGATGATCTTATAATCATCGCTATGATAACCAGTCAATACATTGTGATGGTTACACCGTCATCAGACTCCAGACCACCTCTCAAACTTATAAAACAGTTCCATCAAACCTTCGTTCGGTTTTATACAACATCACATAAACTGGAACCATCAATATTCCAAAACACATCTACATAGTAGATATCAAAATCCAACACATGGATTGATTATATATATGGCTATTTACATAGCCATATAACACCATATCTAACATAGGCATCTGCTACAAAGCTTAAAGTAAATGTTTAATTTTTAATAGTGAAATCTATCAACGAACACTTGAATTTTGTTGTTGTCAATTTAAAACAAGTTATCAGTTAATTTAGAATAGATTTAGCTGAACATAATCATGGTGGTAGCCAAAAAATATATCGTTTTAAATGCTTTTGTGGGAGAACCTAAAAATAGTAATTTCAAAATTATTGAAGAGGAACTTCCTGCTCTACAAGATGGTGAATTTTTAGCTGAAGCGGCCTTCATTAGTGTAGATCCTTACCAGCGGATGAAACTCGGTGCAGATTATCCCTGCGATATGATTGGCGGTCAAATTGCTAAGATAACAGAGAGCAAGAACGCAGACTATCCCGTAGGAACTTGGGTAATGGGTCATTTTGGTTGGAGAACCCACACTATCAGTAGACCTGAAAATGAGAAGTTCTGTATGCAAAAACCGTTTTTGTACAAACTACCCGATTTTGGAGACTTGCCCATTTCTTTAGCACTTGGTGTGTGTGGCAGAGTAGGGAACACAGCTTACTTTGGCTTTACAGAGATTTGTCAGCCGAAGCGGGGAGAGACTGTAGTTGTTTCAGGCGCTGCAGGAGCTGTGGGTTCTCACGTAGGACAAATTGCTAAGATACTTGGGTGTCGCGTGTTGGGATTTGCGGGCAGTGACGAGAAATGCAACTGGTTAACTAAAGAATTAGGCTACGACGCTGCTGCTAACTATAAAACCACAATTTTAGCGGAATTTCTTAAAGAAAACGCTCCGAATGGCGTGGATTGCTATTTCGACAATGTTGGAGGAGAGATTAGCAGTACCGTGTTATCGCAAATGAATCAGTATGGCAGGGTAGCTGTTTGTGGAGCTATATCTAGTTATAATGAAACTGATCCTGAAAAGCGAAAGGCTACTATACTGCAACCATTCATCGTCAGCAAGCAATTAAAAATTGAAGGATTTTTAGTAAATAGATATGCTAGGTGCACATCAGAAGGTGTTACCAAAAACTTGGAATGGATGAAACAAAGAAAGTTGAAATACAGTGAACATATTGTTGATGGTTTTGAGTCAGCTGCAGATGCCTTCATAGGATTGTTTAGAGGAGACAACACTGGCAAAGCTCTGGTTAAAGTCAAATGACATTATAACGAAACTATTTTGTAATATTATGCAAAATTATATGTAACATTCAATGTTAAAAGGGTTGAAATGCAGTTCAAACTTAACGCGGGCGAAGTCGCGGTCGGAAGCTAAGTAGTTTTGAATGAGGGATAATTCCATCAGAGTTTTATGTCCGAAGTAAAGATTGCATTCCAAGATTGCAAGCAAGATACTTGATTAAAGATAACTTGACCCCACTAAGGAACCAATATTTTGGTTTGTGGGAAGGGTGCTGTTGTTGATGAAAAACACGTGATACCCAGAGGCTTACAGTCATCTGAACCAATCTGTGCGGTCATAGTGGTTCTCAAATCCTTTAATATTTAATTACACCTACACAAATTGTATATGAGTCAATATAACTACCCCCTGTAATCCAGCTTCATTAAGACACCGAGTATCAAAAGTCCACACGTACTCGTACTCTACTCTAAATAACCCTAATCCTGTCAGCTTTCCCTCTATATTCTAATAGCCGATTACAATTTGACCCTTAGGATATACCTTCAGAGGCTCAGTTCGTCAATTGTTAGCCAAGAGACAAACACATCTCATAAAAGGACGAAGCTTCGTATATTTCAACAACCTTCTATTGAACGTATTACCGCTTTAGCTAGCTTTAGCTTTCCGTTTTATTTAAAGTTTTAGAACTCCATTTATTAATATTTGAGCAAAATTGCTTGAGGAAAATCAAACTTATATATTACTAGCTGTGCCCCGCGGTGTTGCTCACGGTTTATTAGCCTATATGTTAATGCAGGGTGTCAGCTAACTTCATACCAAATTTTATTAAAATCGCTTTAGCCGTTTAGACGTAAACAAGTAACAAACATACACACTCATATACTCACAAACTTTCGGTTTTATAATATTAGTGTGATGATATATTATCATTTATCATTCAAAAGGTAATAACCTAATACCTTATGGGATAAGGTATTTTTTATTAAATGGAGATAAGCAGGTCGCGCACTAGATGGTAAACGTCACGCTAGCCCAATACAGTATCAGAAGGGGGTTGTCACTTCGCAGTTTAGGTATATTCGAGCCGCGCGCCGCTCGAAGGGGCGTATGGCAGTGGGCTGTCGCTCGGCTCGGCTCTCACGACAGTTGCGTGTCACGTCGCGCTCGCGCATACTTTAAATTATTTAGTTGGCTTTCGACACCCGCAATGTCTTCTAAGCCTAAACGTCAATATAATCCGTATAAAAGGTATTGCTGTGTCGGATCTATAATAAACACACTTTATTTCTTTACTTATATGTATTTTATTTTGTTAGAAATACCCAGTTAATCGCCTATCTGTGCAATAAACTAATTTAACATAAATAAGCTGCCAGCTCTCAGACTACGATTATGGCGCGTCATCGCAGTACGTGTAAAAGCAGCGGCTGTAGCCGGTCGTTCTTCTTTAATTCCTTAGGTCCATAAGTAATGGTTGAAATAAAAATACTTAATTAGTTTCCTAGAAATAATATTAGGAACAGGACAGGATAATGTTTACAAAGGAATACCTACAATCGAACACACGACAATTGGATTGGATTGGGCATCTTAAAACTAATAAATCAACTAGATACAAAAACTTCTCAAGTGACAACCGCGTGCGGACTTCGCTGCTCGGTCATAAAAATGGCGCGCGCAAAGAAAATTCACGGTTCGCGCGCAAGTTTAAATTTTGCTTGCAGGCGAGTAGCTCTGGCGAGTCTAGATATATTTTTATAGGTACCTAAACCAGACTTTTGTTAGGGAGTGAACCTTCTGTACTGTAGTACTATTACTTATTCTGTGGCAAGAGGTCGTGGGTTTGATTCTTACACGGGACACCACGTTATGTGATCCACAAATTCTTGTTCCAAGTCTGGATGTACTTTGTGTCCGTGACTTGTATGTTTGTAAAGTCCCCCGCGACACAGGGCTTGTAAAAAAAGAAAAGATAGAAACAGGTAATTATAGCTGTGATTCAATTTAAAGTCGCTATATACCTAAGCTACACGTTGTATTACACTAGCTGAAACAGGAAAAAATAACGCAAACGAAGTTGCGCACTTCGTTAGCGTCCTTTTTCCCCATTTTTGCAACATATTTCATTGATGCTCCTATTGATTGTAGCGTGGTGTTATATCGTCACTCACAAATAACGTGGCTTTCTATTGGTAAAAGAATATTTAAAATGTGTTCAATAGATCCAGAGATTACCCCCTACAACCGCATAAACTCACAAACTTTACCTCTTTATATGTATATTAGGATAGAAAATCTACTGTACGATCAACGTATCTTGACCGGATTGAAGTTAGGTTTTTATCACTTTCGCGCATGTCATAGAGATGCGACCCTAAAATTACTTACGAAAACGATTAATCGATTAAAAATACTAACAACATTTTAATTCGACAATATAAAAGCACTATTTAAATGAGTTCATAAAAGTTTAAATTTAGAACAGTTACAGTAAATAATAAAGAAACTTTAAAAAACAATTTCTTTACCAAACTAATCACAATAAAACATGAATTAGTAATACTAATTATGACAATGTAATGCGTAATCGCATCTCTAATTCTCTTGGTTTAGTTACCGCCCCCGCTCCCCGCTTCCTGTCACCATTTACTTCCAAAAAATGCATCTGCGCAACCACTTGTCGCCTACTTCAGTCCGGCCTAGTTACGTTGATCGTACTGTACTGCACAGTCAGGTCATATCTAAAAATAAACAGCTTGGTGGTTGATAAGTCCCAGTCCTAGAGATAAGACCGTGTACAATCTGAGGCGAACCGGTAAACGTTAGGTATGACGATCCCAAGCCAGATGGACCGACGACATAAAGAAGTTGACTGCCTCTGTGGCGCGGTGGAAGTGTGTCCGACTGCTACGCAAAGAGGTCGTGGGTTCGATTCCCACACGGGACGCCACTTTGTGTGATCCACAAATTGTTGTTCCGAGTCTGGGTGTACTTTGTATCCGTAACTTGTATGTTTGTAAAGTCCCCCGCGACACAGGGCTTGTACCCTACTGCGGGAGTCGTCTTTAAAAAAAAAAAAAAGGTCGCCTATGTCCAGCAGTGGACCGATACTGCCAGATTATTTGATTTGATGAATACCTTTATTTTTTACTAATCAGGTAATAAGTAGTAGGTATGTTTAAGAGCTCAAATTAATAAATACGTTCGTCCTCCAATTAACGTTTTTAAGAGCATATAATTGGGTAGATGACTACAATAACAATAAATTATTTTACACAATACAGGAAATAGCATTTGCAAAAATATTCTAGAAAACAATGTATCTCTACAATTTAACGTTGTCATGAATTTATAAACATCAAAACAAACATTGACACTACATGATTTGACCATACAAAAGAATAACGTCATTGTTTTGTTTTTCTTATAAACTAAAAATACTGAATTTAGTCGACAAATTTGAATAGGTAGGTAAACCTGTGTGTTGGCAAGATTATAAAAAAACTTACTCAAACATTGCATAGAAAATTTCAGGATCGGTATCCTCTACACGAATGGGATCATGATTGTTCTTATTAGCCATAGGACCATAGAACATAGCGTCGAATACTGGCGACGCCATAGCCAATAGCAACTTGTTACCATTTATCACTTTCTGTTTTGGTTCAATTCCCACCGAAAAAGAACAATCCGTCCATCTCTCAGACATGAGCTCTTCAATGGTTTTTTGTCTGGATGTAACACATATTGGACAGATTATGCCCGCTATCAAATTTGTACAGGAATCACAATAAAGCATGTTTTAACACAAATATCGTTTAATTTCAATACGCAAATCACAGTATCGCCTTCTTCTATGCGAGTATGTTAAATACTGACGTTTTCTATCATTTGTGAAGGCCATTGTCAACTCCCCTCGCAACCCGCGCCTCTGCCGCGGAGCACAGTAAAAATACTTTAATATCTATACTGTGCCGGGAGTCTCATAAATGTTGGAAAACTTTTAATATCTAATATATAAAATTCTCTTTTCACGGTGTTTGTAATTTAACTCCTCCGAAACGGCTCGACCGATTCTCATGAAATTTTGTATGCATATTGGGTAGGTCTGAGAATCGGACAACATCATCGGTAGTCCACCACTATATATTTTTTTTGTTATTTTTAGGTATTATTTATTTTTTTATGATAGCGGATTCAAAAATACATACAACCCTGAATTTTCACCCTTCTACGATCAACTCCTATTTTTTCATTTACTCCTATTTGGCAAAAACGGGTTCATTTGACGCAGATGAAGTTGCGAGGGTCAGCTAGTAATTATATATAACTATACACAAAAATAGAAACAGGAGACAGATAAGTGTGCCATTCGTCATCATGGCATAATGTAGGCATTACCGTTTCAACTCATAATTACGATCGATTTTAAAATATTATTTTGATCTACTAGATAATAATAAAATATTGTAGATTGAACAAATGACTGACTTTGGATTGGTGTCATAAGAATACAGGGTGGTGTCATTTAAAATACTTTAAAATCTGTTCGAATTATTTTTAAAATCAAAATGATTTCTTTGAGTATTCTTGGAGTAAAAATATTCTCTATACAATATTTATGGTAGTTTCCCTCCGTGTGGCATCGCCGTGGGCCACTCTGTATAAACAACCAAAACGTGTGGTTACCTACTCAAATTTTACTTTTCTTAAGAATATATTTTTCTTAAATTTGTAATAAAAATTTAATTAGGTGATTTTTATCATAAAATGATGTAGTTATTAGTTTTGTATAAAAATAACTACAAATGAGTTACACAAGTAGGAACAATTTGATGATTTAATGCTAGAATCCCGGTGTAGGCGCATTATCTAATATAATGTTTTTTTTGTTTTTATTTATGTTTCAGTTCATTCATCCTCTATTATCTGTGCACATAAGTACATAGTGTGTATGTAATAGGTAGGGGCAAAAGTATTTTCACATTTTGAAACAAACCTCTTTGGTTGTACCTACTGAATGCTGGCTGGTTTTAACGCCATTAAGTTTTGACATTCTGAAGATGCAATAAATAAATAATAAACTAGTTCCCGCCATTTTTTAATTGTTTTCCAAGGAAGCAAAATGAACATATATGACAAAGAAATTAGGTATCTACCTACATTTTTATTAAAAATTGCAAGTTTTATTACAAAAAAGGAAAAAAAGTGACGAACGCCGCGAATAAAATTTGTACGGTTTACGGACCTAATGCGGTATCATTACGAGTAGCACAAATGTGGTTCAAGCATTTCAAGTCTGGAAATTTTCATCAACTTTTACAGATATGCTAGTTATCCGGGAGAATGAGGGATCGTCAGTGAATCTCCGATCATCTGATGGGAGACTATTCAGATCGCCACTGAGGGTGGAAGATAAGAAATAGTGTTGTCAAAATAGTCTACTACTGATACTGACTCGTCGATAAAACGCGCCGAAAATTCGTGCCCCGCCACGCCAACTCTCACATTTATGGAATCGTGTATAATAGACGTGTACATAAGTGTGAATCGGTTATCAGTAGTGGCTAAATTTTAACCAGTATTGCTGTTGTTGAGAAGGTAAAAAAGTGGATTGAGCGCTAAGCTAAACCACAGTGGGCTGAGTGTAGCTCCTTGAAAAATGCCTCGCATTATACGAATCGGCTCAGTAGTTATTGTTGATTAATGTACCTTTAGTTTTAGTACAGTTTTCCAGTTTTGCATACAGCTATACTATTCCCGTAAAACAAAATGTCTAGGCTGTACGCCACGTCGAGTCGTCTAAGAAACCGCGTAGACTTCGACCTAGAGCTTGGCGCTGTTACATATGGTATCAATGTGCTCAGCGACGATCGTCCTCTCGTCGCTGTTTCGTAGACGAGCTAGGGATTAACATTTTTTTTTAAAAAATTGTTTTTATTACAATACTCGATGAATGATGCGAATCTGCAGCCGTATCTCAGTATAATAGGAGTCTTCTTACCTCTCAAAAAGTACGTCCATTTGACAGTATTTTTTGACAGTTCATTGCTTCAATTTTAGATGCCAGATCATGAATCTAGACATTAAATAATCAAAGCATAAAGATAGCACTGGAGGGCGAGTATTGTAATAAGTATAATATAATAAATTTATCATATTTTATTCATTCCTTGCGTTCATTTGAATAACAAATGGTGTATGTATCGCGATCGTCAAGCAGTTCTCTCCAGAAAGGTTCCGTCTAACCCGCACTACAAATAACAGAAACCAATTTTATAGGAGAAACAAACTATTCCGTCTTTCTTGCAACCGGATGAGCTCAAATACCTATCGCAAGCTGTTGAGAAGCGAAAAATGAAAAAGCATTGATAGTGTTTTAAACGCTTAAAGAGTGGCTGCTTATCATAACAAACATGTGTACCTAATAGTGACTGTGTGAAGCGATAAAAAACAACTTTCTTCCGTTTTATTCAGCCGAAAGACGTCCACTGCTGAAATAGGATCGCCACAATGACCAGACAAGATGGAAAAGCAACTTATTTAAATATGAATTTTAATTTATACTAGCTGTCCCGCGCAACTTCGTATGCGAAATTTTCCCCGTTTTTACAACATTTCACGTCGCTACTCCGCTCCTGTTAGTTGTAGCGCGATGTTATATAGCCTATAGCCTTCCTCGATAAATGGGCTATCCAACAAAAAAAGAATTTTTCAAATCGGACCAGTAGTTCCTGAGATTAGCGCGTTTAAACAAACAAACAAACAAACTCTTTCGCTTTATAATATTTTAATTTATATTATAAATGCCATTGTGTTTATTTATATTTCCATATTTATGTATGAATGAAAATCTCTATTTGATCTGTGAATTCAGGGTTTGAATATATGATTATATCAGCTTTTTAGGGTACCTACAACATAGTAGCAATGAGTTGTGACAATTGCGGCAAACTTGTCAAACTGACATGTCGTTATTTTCACACCTCCGCGTTTAGGTAAAGTGTACGAGAACGAGACTTACCTACAATATACTTGAAACTGAAGAATGCACAGAATGTGCGAGCCATTTCAAATAAACGATCGGAGGAAAGAGAAAAAAAAACATACAACAAGTAAGTTTAAGTATGTGTTTACATAACCTAGTCACCTATTTCATAATCTATATATTTATTCAAAAATCAATGTTTGTAGGGGAGACCCAAATAAATCAAAATGACGAACACATTTAATTAAAAAACCCATTGTTTTAAATTTGAACTGCAAAATTTAAAAAAGGACGAAAATTTTGCTGTTTTTCACGAGAGACTCAACTATCAACATTTATCAGCATGAACTATCAACATTTATCAGCATGAAATGAATTTGTTATTCATCATTATCTGCATTTTGGGATAATATTAATCCTGCACCTTACAAGCAAAATAATTATATATTCTACAGGCTATAAAAGTAACATAATGGTCTCCAAATAGATTCATGTTGTGGTGACCAATCTCAGTATATAACTAGCCAACTATAGTACAAAAAATATAGTGCAAAAAAGTGTCTGCACAAGCTGTATCTGCACATCTGGGTCCTTGTGCTCTCTATGCCTTCAATCTCTTTGTTTGAAATCCGACACGACCGAAGTGAGATTAGGCAGCGCAGATTCTGTAAGTATAGATTCGATTGATTTGTCACTTAAGTATGTACTAAAGGTCTTGTGTGATTAATACTGACATAAGCAAATTACTAGCTGCCTAGCTCTAGCTATCTAGGTCTCTATACTTCATTTTATCAAATTGCTTAGGTATGTGGATGCGGAAATTACCATCATCTTAAAAATTCATCCTTCGTTCTATCTTTTTGGACCAGAAACACTCGCGGGCGGCCCCAGAACACTCTACCAAAGTTTCATCACAATTTGATCAATGGATTCGGAATGCATAGAGAACAAACATTAATTTTTATTTATATTCCTAGATAGATTAGAAACGAGATTACAGATTACATACATATTAGTCATATAGGTTTCATATTTGTTTTTAATAAAAACAAATAGGTATGAAATTGTAAATACCTACATCAAAACTTTTTATGTAGGTAGGTACCTATCCTTGTTGTACCAAAAAGGTGATATAATCATACAGGGTGTTTGGAAGATCGATGCAAAGCCGTAAAGCGGAGCTAGTATAGACTATTTAGAACCATTTGAACTAAACTTGTCTTAGACAAAGTGTGACTTTTTATTTTTAGCAAATTTTATTAATTTTTGATGATAAAACCCAAAACTTTGCAGTTATTTGCGAATAATGGCCAGTTTAAAAGATAAATCATTTATTTTTTATTTAATTTCTTTAAAGTAATGTGTAAACAATGTAATAAAACATGATTAAGGCATATGTGACATGAGATATTATTCTATATTATATTTTTTTACAGTAATTTAAAGTTTATGTAATTTTTTTAAATGTATGAAATCCGTATTTCGCCGACATTAAAACAAAACACGGGTGGTGCTTTTGTTCAAACATTTTTAAAAACATGTCTACTTATTGGTCTTTCAAAAATATTAAAATGAGGGTCTGCACTACCTTGCTCTGAAGAGCATTATTCGCAAATAACTGCAACATTTTGGGTTTTTTTCATCAAAAATAAATAAAATTTGCTAAAAAAGTCACACTTTGTCTAAGACAAGTTTAGCATAAATGGTTTTATATAGTCTATACTAGCTCCGCTTTACGGTTTTGCATCGATCTACCAAACACACAGTTATGTAGGTAGGATAAGCCAATTTAAAAAAAAATACTAGTTAAAACTTATATTTTTTATTATTATTATTATTATTAATCTGCCCATAAAGCGGCGGACATTATTCATATAGATAAGCCGATCAATTTAACAAAGTACTACAAAAGATTTATCACATTGCCCACTAATATCGGGCACTTTTCAAACTGTCAGGACATTATGAATATTGCCCATCAATCCCTTGGTCCATGAAATATGTAATACAGAACTTGAAAGTTTTCCTTTTCTCTTATTTCGGTGGAGGTTTTCTTTTCACCATAAAAACAACATCCATTTTATCATACATAAACCTGCCGACATCGCCTTCCGGTTTTTCAACTTTCAGTTTCACTTCCAAAGTCAGTGCGTCGTCTTTTATATACTCATTGCTTGGGTCAAGCACTTCGTTCCATGTTAGGAATTCGTGGCGCCAGGATGGTCGACGACTGGAGAAAAAAAATACCAAATTAAGTGATCAGGGGTGCATTACGCCCAATATGGGACCGGGAAGTAAGTTATTTTTACCCACCCACCTATTTAAGTCTTGCACGAGAATCATGAACAAAGCGTCTATTTAAAAAAACAATAAAGTACGTAACTAGTCCGGCCATAAATACTGTTCCATAAAAACTTTTTTTTTTTTTAACTTTTTAATTACTTTGAATTTGGAACGCGTTTATTATTTTTAAAAGTTCTTTCGATTTCGCGCCATTTCACATACTTATTATTTTGTGTTCATTATAAAATTACAATATGGATTAGGGTGTTAAAGAAAATAGGATTGCGGTGATCGCCCTGCACAAAGTGGGTATGGAGCCGTCGGTCATATTCCAGACACTTCAAAAGCTTGGTATCAGCCGTATGTTCGTATATCGTACTATCAACAGATACAACAACACTTCCTCTGTCGAAGACCCTAAAAGAACGCAGCGGCCGCGTGCTGTTAGGACTACAAAGGCTGTTAATGCTGTTAAAGCCAGAATTCGTCGAAATACCATAAGAAGCAAAAAATCTTATCGACAAAAATAAAGATTCGCGTATTGTAAAACATTGAATCTCTTAAAATATCTCTGGAGCAAGCAGTGGCAAAATTTCCCATGGAAACAGTGCGTAAATCCATAGATTCGTGGAAAGACAGATTAAAGGCCTGTATAAAAGCCAAAGGTGGCCATTTTGAATAGACTATTGTTTTTACTTTTTGCTGAGACTTTAATAAATATGTACATAAAGTTTTAGTAATATTACATTACTTAATTTTAAAAAAATGCATTTTCATTTGTAACAGAACTTATGGTTTAGGTACATACATTGTTGTTTATATTTATTTAAACAAAAAATCACTTTGATTTACCTAAGCATTTTTTATTTAGGTAATCTTAGGTACAAAATGTGGTTGGTAGAGAATCTGGTGAATTGCTAATTTTCTTAGCGGAGAATCTGGGGAATTGTGATTTTTTTTTTTAATGGATTTCAGGTGGGTTATCAGGTAGGTTAGGTCAGGTAGGTATAGATACCTAATACTGTTCATAAAGGATTGAATTAATTACAAAAATTGACCACGAAATCGTAATAATACTCAACGAAATTTTCTTTTTATAAATACTGTTTCTTTATCACAAGTACACGATACTACTTTCACGACAGAATACCTACTTGATATTTTATTTCAAACTGGCCGAGAAATCATGCCGAGTGGCCGGCACACCACGAGTAACCACGGACCACGACGCGACTGACGGCTGATGCAACGTGTATAGGTAATAGTCTAGTCTGTCAAATTTGCGCCATGTCTCGACTTGGCTAAAAAATGGGTAGGTATTAAATAATCTTACCTATCATACAGATCAAACATCCGCCCCATATTCCGGAGAGGTAGGACGTCAGACTTATTAGAAATAATCCTTATTTCACTTTTAGCCCAGCATGACCAGTATATATTTGTTCTACTTTTTAATCTATATTCAATTGACGATCTATACGTATTGCAACATATAGAGATTGACACCATATCATTACAGTCATTTTCAAACTCCAATTGCCATGGAAGATCCCAGATGTAGAATGGTGGCGTTATCAACTCCTTCGTATTTTTCAATCGAAGATCAGTAAAATTCTGTATCGTGAAACGGACCGTCGCCTCTGCTAGCCTATGATCCTCAGCAACTTCCTTCTTCTAAAAAAACATAAAAAAAATGGTTTATAATTCTGGTGGACTTTTCCAGTCAATACCTACCTATTTGCACATTGCATGACCTAAGAGAAATAGAGAGAGAGTTGCGAGAGCTCAAAGACACTTAAAAAAAAAAAAGAGTTTAACATCGACCAAGATCTTGTTGGACGAGTTATGTCACGACGCACATGCATTGCTTTATGATTCGTAAAATGGGACTTTGCATTTTTCTCCAATTTCTTAATGCTTTCGTATTTAGCTTATCATTTGTTTGTAACATATTTAAACCGTTAGGTAAGACCATTTTTTATAAAAAAAAATATTTTTCAAGATGTGATATCATATGATTTTGTTTTGTATATTACATGAACTTCCAAAGCGATTTTAGAAAAATGGTTTCATTCGGTAGTTTAAGGTTTATAGTTATTTATAGATCTACCCTTCATCCCTTCATCATGACAAAATTACAGGCATTCTCCGTTCTGTCGCACATCAAGAGATATATAAGCCTTATAAAATACTAGCTGTCCCGCGCAACTTCGTTTGCGTGAATTTGTCCCATTTCATTCATCATTTTTCATTGCTGCTCCGCTCTTATTGGTCGTAGCTTGATGTTATATAGCCTATAGCCTTCCTCGATAAATGGGCTACCCAATAAAAAAAAAACAATTCGGACCAGTGGTTCCTGAGATTACCGCGTTCAAACAAACAAACAAACAGTTTTTTAATATTAGTATAGTTATGAAACTAGCAACCCGCCCTCGCTTCGTTTCGGTTTATGAGTTTTTTTTAACTCATCATTTTGTAATAAGAAGCGGATATTTCCTATCATTTTTTTTTATTATGACCAAAAACTCATTTTTTTTAACTTTTTTTACTTTGAAAACTCATTTTTAACCGACTTCAAAAAGAAGGAGGTTCTCAATTCGGATGTTTGTATTTATTTTTATGTAACATACCTACCATTAAGAAGTTTATTTCGAAATGCTCCCATAAAAAATCGTAAAGATTCGATGATGAATTTCGGAGACAGACAAATCCTCAGGAAATGAATGTACACAGAACGCCTCTTACACACTGCCGTAGGTAATTATTCGGTCATGCGTGAGTTTTATTTTGCTATAACTCTTAGGATATTCATTTAAATTAAATTGATTATATAGTAAAGGGAAAATTATTCAATTTAATATTTATAGTAAAAAGCTAATTTAACTAATAGGTATATAGGCACCTAATATAGGCGACAGATTAAAAGTCTCAGTTTAAGAGATAGATATATGCTGTCGCGGACTTTTTTATAGAACTTTTGAGAGGAACAATTTGGCCAAACTTAATTTTTCTGTATCTTTTACAGTTAACGTAGCGTGCAGTACGCTCTGAAAGCTGCCAAAATGCTCGATTTTTGCTGACAAAGTTGACTTATATTGTCATTACTTCCGGCAATTTGCACAATATACGCATAATATATAACCATCAGGAATACTGTATCTTTCAACTGGTGCAAGAATTTTTCAAATACTTTTAATGATTTCAAAGTTTACCCAAGACATAAACAAACTCGAAAAAATCGGACTCTGTCTCTCTCTATAGTATTAGTATTGATCAGTACATAACTGGCTGACTATTTTTTTGTACTTAGGTAGATACTTACAATCGGTAACGTGGCTGTACTCTGCTCAACCGCAATGTCCTCGTCATTAGAAACGCTGATTGACAGTTTCTCATTTATCAAATCAATCATCTGGAATTTCCAAAAAGAATGCTTATTTTAGGACGTAGATACCAATCTCCTGTCTCCTGGCTATGTTACTTACTATTATCACAAAATAAAAAAACTCGCCGCCCGCTTTAAGTAATTTGTGATACAACTATGATATTTCGTTATTTAGACAAAGAATATAAATAATTTCAAAATCAAAAGTTGCGAGTAACTATTCTATTTCTCTTTATGTGATAGGGAGCAAACAAACAAGTCGCTCACCTGATGGTAAGTGATTACCGCTGCCCATGTACCTACATCTGTGACACCGAAGACATAGCAGATGCATTGCCGGCCTTTTAGAAACAAATAGGCTCTTTTTTTATATTCATGAAGATTTGGGGAATTAGGTATGTGAAAAAAACGAAATGCAAGAAAAAATAAATTCAATGATAAAAAAATAATCACTCTCCTCTGCTACCTACACTTTTTCTTCGCTGACCGATTCGTGTTGGACAAATCAGTTTAACTAACTGTAAGAACAAATTTTTTGTATGTGTCCGAGAATTCGTTCTTTGAGGGTGATTTTGGATCAGGGTGAAAGTGGGACATCTGGCAACATACAATTCGTGCCACCTAAGTTTGCGTTCATGAAGTTGTATTTGTTAGTAGTTCAGTGCAGGGACATCGTTCCCCGCCCCTTCTTTTTCACCCCCTCCGATACCTAAATTCGAGTTGTGCGCAGCTTACACGCCAACATCAGACGCGCACACTTAGCCGGCAACATGTGTACAGTATTTTTATTTATAATAGTTATACCACATTAGGTACTTATTTACCTCTAAACATGCTTTATTTAATATTTCTATATCAAAAAACTGCGCTTGTTTATATATTTCTTGAACATTATCTGCCGTTATTTCCAACCTTAGGTAATTAATACACTCAGCCATAAGATGTTGCAGCATATACTTCTTGGCTAGATAACACAGGTTCAAAATTTCGTCTAGAGAATCTGTTTTTATGTTGCATGTGTAAATGTACCTGAAAATAATGTAAAAATATCTACGATTTTTGGTTAAGCCACTGCGACTTAACCAAAAAAACTATCGGAGCCCTTCCTATTATCCTATATTGCAATAGCCAGATTCAGAAGGCAGTTCTTATCGACTTGCACCGTATTATTGAAAAGTTTCTGTCTCTATAGCTTAAAATGACTAGCGGACGCCTCGCGGTTTCACCCGCGTAGTTCCCGTTGCCGTGGGAATACAGAGATAAAAAATAGCCTATGTCACCCGGGGTTAGTGTAGCTTTACAACGATGAAAGATTTTTTTAAATCCGTCCAGTAGTTTCGGAGCCTATTCAATACAAACAAACAATCAAATCTTTCCTCTTTATAATAGTAATGTAGATATTAAAAGTACCTACCTATAATAATAATTATCTATAATAAATATATAGGTAGGTACATAAAAAGAAAATAATAATTTATTTGTTCGTTCTTAAAAAAATGTATGTAAACTCTATAGTTAAGTACATCCTTAAATTCTTAGATTATGAATTTGGTACGTATCATTAATTTTCAGAATGGCAGATGGGGTTGTCAAATTTTTGAACATATTGGAAAATCAGAGTAGGCTTTATGTATGGCTAAATGTACTTACAATTTACAAATACAGAATGACTTTGAATTCAGTCCACAAACCTCTAAACTTGCGTGTTAAATAAAAACTTACTGTAACATTCCCTTGAAAATTTCAGGATCGGTATCATCTACACGAATGGGACCCTGATTGTTCTTAGCCATAGGACCATAGAACATAGCGTCGAATACTGGCGACGCCATAGCCAATAGCAACTTGTGACCATTTATCACTTCCTGATGTGGTTCAATTCCTACCAAAAAGGAACAATCCGACCACTTCTCAGACATCAGGTCTTCAATCGTTTTTTGTCTGGATGTAACACACATTGGACAGATTACGCCCGCTACCAAACTAGTACACGAATCACAGTAAAGCATGTTTTAACACAAATATATTAAAAAAATGTAGTTAATAGCGTGGAATAATATGCAATTTCAATCGTCAGTAGGTATTATCATATAGATATGATAATACTGACGATAATAGAGTGATACAGATTCTAATACTTTTAGAAAGTGGTAACTCACCACGATTGTTTGAATAGAGAAACCAAAATTTTATTCTGCATACAAAAAAAAAAAAAGTGGTCTAAGTTTTCTGTGATGTGAAACTTTTAATAACATAGGTACACGGCAATGAGAACATTTTAAAAAGGACCCAATGTCCTCTATGATGGGACCCACTGGCCTCTGTAGTAGGTATTCTAGTCATATCCTTGTAGGTTCTTTATAGGTCAGTGATGGGACCTCCTTGCATTTTTTTTTTGGCGAGCAAATTTTTGTGCATTTTTAGGTAGTCTGGGGTTTTAGGAAATGGATAGCAAATAGCAACACTCCGAAGGTGTCGAAGTTGAAGCGCGGGAAACGTTCGAATTTGGCGGTAGTGTTTTAACAATAGATTATATATTATTATTTTTTTACATTTAAGTCATTTAGGGTGGGTATCTTAGTGTAAATAATATTTATATTTAGTATAGGTGTTATAATGTGTAGTTCCTGTATTCGGTAAGATTTTTTACATTAATTTATATGAATGAAAATGAGGGGGCTTTGTTCCACCGCGGTGACAAATTACACTTTCTAACGAGTCGGGAATACACACAGGGCCCGTAACATGAACATTTAAATTATTTGCCAGCAAGTGCACGGCAGTTCAACTTAATGTTTGAACCTGACGCATGTCAGTCGTTGACTACTGTCAAGTGCAAAGAATTGACAAATAGACAACTGGCTAAAACGGAACCCTTAAAGTATATTAGTTTCGTCATGTCTGTCTGTCCTTCGGTATGTCACAAGGCATTTTACTCAAAGACTACTCAATGAATCTTGGTGAAATTTGGTGAAAAGGTGTCTTTAGGGGGGGCACTTCACACATGTAACAGAAGCTGATTTTTTTAACAGCGAACAACATCATTCGACAGGTCTTTCAAAAACATTTTAAGGTTTCTCATAAACTTATTTAATTGAGTTAATATTTTTGGAAATAATCGCTCCGAAAGTTGCATAAATCGTGTCCCCCCCCCCCCCGGCTTAACTTTTGAACCATGTGACCAAAAAATTAAAAAAAAATCACAAAATGTAATAAATACTTTAAAATAAAATTATTTCAGATAAGATCGGATATTCCGATATACCGTCATTGAGTTATTGCCAAAAAACTGCATTTCTCAACAAAAGGGCCATGAACATACGCTCTTTTGCTGTTGCAATTGTTCAAGGCTGCGGAACCCTACACTGAGCATGATCCGACATGCCAAGAGCATGTCGGATCATGCCGGTTTTTTTTCGTTTTCGCGGCAAGTGGCGGCAAGCCCGCGCGAACTAGCGCATGCGCGGTGCGCTCAAAGATGTCCGCGCGATTGCGCGATGCACTTCGAAGCGCAGCTCTTTATTTACCATTATGACAAAATTCTGACAGTAGAACGCGCGGAGTTGCCGCGAAAACGAAAAAATATATAGTGAATAGGGATTTAGGGACCTAGGTCGTTCGCCAGTTTGGTGACGTCATCACTGACTCGTCTGCATTTTGGCAAATTGTGGTACGAAATTAACAGGACAGTCTACAAGCGACCGGCTATAATTAGTGTTCTTGATAGGACCCTACAGATCTCTTAACAATTTAAGTGGACGTAAACAAACCAGGCGTAGTAAAATTTGCAATTAATGTAACATGAACAAAAGAAAGAGCCGTAAAGGCAGAAGACGGAAAAAAGGGAAGTAATTGCAGTTGCGCGGATAGCGAATCGAGAGCTCGAGACATAATAATAATACCTACCAATCAATCGACAACGACTTGATCTGCTCCAAACATTTCGGCGACAGCCGCTGGTTGTCAAAACCGCCAGGATTTAGTCCCTATAGCAAGGACTAGTTAAGAGTCCATTAATATTGGTTCATTCATTGTTCATGGCCAAAAATAAACAAAAACACCTGATGATAGAACCACACTGCACCCAGTCTCATTAGTCAAGTTCCTTAACATATTAGATTGGTTTAAAATAAACATTCAAACAATCCAAACCTACATTATTTTTATTTAAATGAAAGTAAAATTAAATAAAACTGGTAATGTAATACAAAAAATATTTTATTTAACCGGTTCAACAATAAAACTATTTACAATCTTACACAGTAGGTACAACAAAAGAAATAGTTTTAACTTAATTATATTTACAATAAGAGAAGCAATTATTTTGGACCCCAACTTGTGTGCATCGATACTAAACGTGTTGTATCATAATGATAATAAATCAACAAGAACTGAGAAGAATATGTTTTGTCGTCCAAGGGTCTGCCTTTCCAGAGAAAAGTGTCATAGGAAAAAGTGTCCCTTTGGTCCATATAAACCTTTCTCCAAGATCTTAGACCGTATTAAGACTAAATGTCAGTGTTAAAATCTATTGACTACTCAAATGCTATTCAGTTTTAAGGCGCTGTTTATATTGTATTCAGAAAAAGAAAGAAATATTAAGAAGAAATATTTCAGTCACAACATTCATTCCGTGACACCCCCAAATATATCGACACCCAAAACTGGAAAATGGCTTATTCGCAAAGTGTCTTTTGTATGCCATATAAATTGAGTTGTCATTGGAAGTGATGTCTGTGCGTTGTATGAAACTACCCTTATGTACTCTCGTTTTTTTTTAATCAGATGTAAAAAGAGTGACTATCAAATACAAATTCTGGCATGAACAATGCATACATGGTTATTGTTACATTTATTTTTAAAGTGTACGAATCTATTGTTCTTATTAAGAGTTCACTATTCACAAAGCCTTTGTAAGCCCTTACAGTCAACAAAAGTCGAGACCGAGTAGAACCAAATTTATAATGCACAAAAACATGAAAATGAAGGAAACACAGTATTTCTAGGACGGCCAAAAAGGGTTGTTTTTTGCACTATCTACATCTAAAATCGTATGTGAATTAAAAATGTAAGTACTGTTAAATTCCTATTATCCAAAGTGTTGGACGGATTTTTTAATTAGGATGTCGTTGGATTAGTCTTGGTTTATCATTTTTATTTATATTTTCGTGAGTGTATTTTATGAATAATTTAAAAATTTAAAGTTAATAGTACTTATTAATTTCACATTTGGAATGACTTAAACGCTAGAATATGACGAAATCGTATTGATTATGTACAAGAATACTAGCAAATTACATAACAATTATAATTAACATTGTCATATAATTCATTAAGTATTGTTACAAATTATACATAATTTACATATAAGTACATTTGCTATATGATAATTTTATTTTACATTTAAATAACAACTGTGCAAGTTTTGATCACGGACCAATATCGTTATTATTGTTAACTTGTATTATGACACAATTTACTTTTTAATTTATCAACACTTTATCCAAATCAAAACATATTATTTAGCATGTTAACAATCTTTTTTTTCAAACATAATTCATCTTTAAGACCCTTACTACACTTACGTTGTCACGATTTACGTTCTGTAAAATTAACCATTTACAAAAAAGCGAATTTTAAATTTCAGGTGTGGGTATCTCCATAGAATTCTAGGTGTTACAGAATTACGAAAACAAAACCAGCTAATCAGGCTAAAACGATTTCTTCATATCTGTCACCTTTACCTGAATAGTACCCACATAAATACTAATAAGAATATGTTAAAGTATCCTTCGACTGTTCAAATACATGATATATACAGATTTTACTTATTGTAAGCTAAATGCTTAGATTTTTACTTTACATTTTTACACATTAATACAAAATACACCTAATTCGTAATATCAATATGTAATCTTACTAATGTCTGTGTTTATGTTCAAAATAAATAATGATGAGATGTTAATATCATCTTACTTTAATGTCTGCATTCACGTTGTTATTTTACTATGAATAATATAGCTATGTTATTCTTATATAATATATATAGCTGCCTTAATGTGAATTTATTAAAAATCCATTCAGTAACTATTGCTTGAAAGAATGACAAACACCTATACATCCGGATGAATGTATAAATCTTCGTTTAGGCGCAAGATTGCTCGGATGGGTTTATCCACGACTCCGCGCGCATTGATATTAGAAATCGAAATAAAATGTCTTTTTAAAATATTAAAACATCAACAGGCTGATTTTTAATATACTAATAACCCGCTCTTGGATACTTTAAATACTACCAAATAAATTCGTGATATAATTTTTGAAAAATTAACCTAACAATTTAACCTTTCACCACCTACTTTTGTCACACAACCGTTTACTACATATGAGACATTACGGAATAAAATCGATTTTTCTTTGTCAGGTTTAGGGTTTACAATAAATAACGATCCAGTAAAATAGTCTGTAGGAGGTTAAGGTCATAATTCCAAAAACAAATGGTAGGTGATTAAGAGTTAATTTATTAAATATTTTCAAAGTTATTTAGTGTTAGTGTTATGCAACGAGCGGGGGGTTCTTAATATATTACAAATCATCCTGTATATCTATTTCAATGTTCGCTTACACAATGGATCCAATTCACGAACTTTATATATATATATATATATATATATTAGTGTTTGTGATAAAATAGAACAAAGAACATAAGTACGCCCATTCTTTTAAAATTAGATGTGAATAAAAAAATAAAGTAATAATATGAATAATAAACCGTCACAAACCAGTATAATATCTACACATAAATAATATATTCTCTACCACTATACATATACACATAATCACACACTTACGTACATACAGGCGGTTGTAATTAACATACTAAATAGTTTTATAGTTTATAAATCACCAAACACCAGACATTCTAGTCTAAGATTCGGTCTAAGAATAATGATATACCCTCATCTGTTATTTGATCCTAACAAAGATTATAATGTTATCCCTACTAATATATAAATGTGAATGTAAGTTTGTTTGTTACGCTTTCACGCGAAAACTACTCAACCGATCATCATGAAACTTTGTACACATATTCTTGGAGGTATTAAAAGTAACATAGGATTATAAAAAAAAAGGGGGGAAAATTTAAGCAGACGAAGTTGCGCGGGACAGCTAGTATTGTATAGATTGGTAAATCGCAACTGGGTTGCCTAGCTAAATAATAATAATTGATTGCCTAGCTAATATAATCTTTGTTAAGATCAAATAACAGATGAGGGTATATATTTCTTAGACCGGATCTTGTACTATTAAATAATACAATAATTGCATTTTTAAATAATGTTTATACTGAATACTAAAATTACATAATCTCATATGCAAATGCTATGTATACTATAAGTGTCATACATATCAGAATTTTGTTTTATAATAATTGTTACAACAAATGTTCAGTAAGTTATGGCGGCTGTACACTCTCTACGAGGGACCGTGAGGCAGGACGAGTGCGAGAGAGTACAAGCTTCACTCGCTTGGTTTGCCCGTCCTCGCCTCGCCTCGCTTGCTCTTCGTTCCGCTTACCCTTGCGAGGCGAGTGCGTCACTGTACACTCTCGCGTTTTATTCTGTTCCATTCGTTAAGTACCAAAATGTTATGAGTTTTTTATAGAAAGTTGATGATGCTGTATTAGCATCATCTAACGTTTGTTTACAACCTACATGGTATAAAAAAAAAAAAGCATAGAGATGCAATTAAAGACTATAAAAATTTAGAAAACAGATGTGGGATGTGAATACTATGCTGGGGTAAATGAAAACAAAAGCAAATTTAAATAGAAGACAGAAAATCACCCGCATGTGTTCCTCACTGAAGTCACAAATAGTGATCGTTCACAAACAAGGAATTACAGACCACTTTGTTTGGAACACGTGCCATGTGAGCGATGTCGCGTCGTATGAAACTGACCTCTATCACAGTATAAATAAAGTATACAGTATAGAAACTACGAACAAACGTTCGAAGAAGCACACTGACAAACGCGCACGTCTCCGAGACCCCTTTTCGCGGTGTTCTCAGACGTCATAGGTTGTTATTCCATACACATTTTTATAGAGCTCGTCGGTTTGACATTTCATAAAAAGAGTCTGATTTGACTTGACAGTCAACATCCCTATTAGGCCTAGTTCCCATACTGTACACATATTTATACTGTGCCTCTGTAGTATGTTATATGCTGGACTGGCACCCCATACAAAGTAAACTTTTTTATCACTAATGACAAATGGCTGTTGTTGTTATCTTTGTTACACAAGTATAGACTTCCATTTAACTTTGTGATATGACCGTCCAAATGTAAAAATTAAATGAAGTTGTTGTTGTCAGTGGTACCAGTGTACTAGTATTAAAGAGGTCAGTGTAATGACTTGTGATCCTACTATTTGTGGTTACATCCATAGACATAGAGACTGGACTGCGCCATAACAGCTAAAACCTGTCCCTTCTGTAATGTCAAAGTGACATGACATAAGCCTGTGACGTCCTCGTATTTTGTCTCTCTCACGCTTTGCAGCCTGTTTTTACTTCATACCTGAAGCGGCGCAGGCTAGACTCTTATATCTCTAGTTACACCACGTTACTCTTGATGAATATGTTACTGTATAAGTACAAAATTCGTATGACGTCATAGTCTGACTGGCTTTATAGCATGGCAAAATAAAAAAGTACACAAATGAATATCAGTAAAATATTAAATGGTTATTGAACAATTATATGCCTGAATTGCTTACTATTTTACAGGTTTCTTCACATAACAAAACACTAACACTGGCTATAATAATATCACTATTCAGTTCTCGGCTCTTGCAACTTCGATTCACACAATGTCATTGTCTGGCAATTTCAACTTTACCATCACGTTTTAAAGCACAATATAGCAAACCGATCAATTGTCACTGCCCTTTTGCTATCGTTAGGCAATTTTGAGCCTTACTGTATAGTTTTAAAGCACAATATAGCGACGCGATTATTCGTCGCTGTCCTCATCCTAGCTGTCTATATGGTCGGGTTCCATCTTAGGGCTGGGTCTCATCATCTTGTCTTCGCTGTCCGCATCAGGGTGAGCTGTTTCGATAGTCAGCATCATCTTTTCATCGCAACTGTCGTCACCAGAGTCTGAGTACATTGATTGTGTTGATGTTGCAACCTCCTGAAAAATATAAAGTATGTTTTAGTAAAAAGTATGTTTAGACTCACTTGTCTAATGAGGATGCAGATTTTGAATTAATTTGAGATTTTCAAACAGTATATGTAATTAAAACCAACAAAACAAAAAGACACTGTGAGACTGTGCAAGTGATTTTGGGTTCGATTCGCCATTTTGCATGACTCATAAAATGTTACTACAAGGTGTACTTGTATCTCTGATAGTGTCATTGTAGCCACACACGTAGCTATTTACTTATGCAACTTAGCAACTTATGACTTGACATATGCAAGAAAACAATTTCTAATGTGTACAAGTTTAAAAAAAAAAAAAAGTCAAATCAGTATCTTTTTAAGAAACGTCAAAACTATGCGCGTCGTACTAATTTATATGAAATACAAAACAATGATAAATTCAAATTATGTAGTTTCAATGTTTGTTTTGATATTTATAAATTAATGACTACGTATAATTGTAGAGAAACATTGTTTTCAAGAATATTTTTGCAAATGCTATTTCCTGTATAGTGTAAAATAATTTATTATTATTGTAGTCATCTACCCAATTCCCAGCTTGCACAAGTTTACTTGGACGTGTGACATGTTGAAACTTAAAGGCAATGCTGCCACTCAAGTCACGTGTGTGTCAGCATCGCATTTAAGTTTCAAAGCGTACTAGCCGCCTACAAGTACGCACGTTCTGCGATCGGTATCGTCACGCTAAAATGAGCGAGACAACTGAGAGGCGTGGAGTTCCACCATCCACTATCGACAGAAGTTTCTTCATAAATACGCAGATCAGTCAGTCGCAGATAGTGTCAATTTAAATTAATTTAATAATTCTCTCTTTTTCTTAACCAGTATTTACTCCATATAGTCCGGTTTATTTTGTGACTTTTGAGTTTATTGTCGCATAGATAAAGCCCACGAATGCCAATGCGTCATTAATGGCACAAAACAACACACTAATGTTTGCACAAGCATACTTGAGCAGTCGGTGGTCACTTGGAAATAACAGGTTTGTGTGCAAGTCTAAATTTGCGCAATTAAATCGCTACGTCTGTGGCAGGGTCTTTACAGGTTTGTAAAGACCCTGCGACACAAGATCGGCGGTATTGTTCCCAAATGAGGGACTTGTATTTAAAAAAAAAATTACGATTCGACTCTATTTTTCGCGCTATCTCAATATTATAAATTCTTTGACTCCAATTTTTATTATTTCTTCAGGTAGTTGACGAAACAATGGTGTGGAAAATAATCATTGATAAAAAAATCCGTAGTAAGTTACTGAGTCTTGGTTGCAGAGTGATATCTTGGATAGCGAGATTTGCGATAGTGGGTATGAGATGTTTCGCTGGGACCGCGACTTACACACAACGTGTAAGCGGGCGGGGGGTGGCGTTCTGTGCTGCGTTCGTCGTGAGCTATGTGCGGTATTGCTTACTGAGTGGCAGAATAATGCTCACTATGAAAGTATTTGTTTTAAAATCTCGGTGCGCACTCTCGGCGCATCAGCGGATCTAATTGTTATTTTATCGTATATGCCTCCTGATGTTAGCAATAATTTATTATTTAATTTAAATCACTATTATCATAGTTTAAAATCTATCTTCGACAATAATAATTCAGCCTATTATTTACTTGTTGGTGACTTTAATTTGCCATGTTTGCAGTGGAACCGGGATGGTTGGTCGCTTGTCCATGTGGGTAGCTCGTTATTACAGAACAGAGCTTGTGAATTTGTAGAAGACTTAAGCCTGCTAGGTCTGAACCAGTATAATCGCACACTTAATAGGTGCAACAACACTTTAGACCTCTGTTTTTCAAATCTACCTTTAGATGTATCCGAGACCGTAGGCTTAACTAAAATAGACACACTCCACCCGCCTCTTCTCATCAACATATTAGACCTTCATATTAAACCTTTTATCGTGAACAACACGAGTAAATTTAATTTCCATAAATGTGACTACGAACAAATAAACACATTCTTATGTAATGTTAATTGGGATCAACTGTTTTTAAGCACTGAATCGGTGGATCACGCTGTTGACACATTTTATGAAAAATTAAAAGAATGCATTACCCTTTTCGTGCCCTTCATACGGTACAAAAATATTAAGTATCCCATTTGGTACAGTCGAGCCTTAATAAAAATCATTCAAGAAAAAAATAATATGCATAAAAAATGGAAAACGTTCAGAAATCCTCTAGATTACCATGAGTTTAAGCTCCTTAGAGATAGACAACACAGAGTACAGAGTCAGTGTTTTGATAACTTTACTCGTAGTGCTGAGTACTTTGTAAGGAAAAACCCCAATTACTTTTGGAGGTATGTTAGGTCTAAGAAAGGTAGTTACTCTTATCCACGGCATTTCACTTTAGGCATTAACAGTTATAACAATGGGCAAGACATATGCACGGCATTTAATAATTTCTTTGATAGTGTGTTTAGTAGACATCTTTCCACTTCTCATTCTCATTCCGTTATGCAAGCTCACACCTCGTGTGACAGTATATCAAATATTAGTGTATCTACAGAGATGGTATCTAGGCTCCTGTCAAAACTGGACAGGACCAAAGGCGCTGGTTGCGACGGCATTCCTCCCGTGTTCTTGTCATCGTGTGCTCGAAGTATCTCATATCCAATAGCTTTACTGTTTCAATTATCGCTGAAGCAGTGCGTTTTTCCGTCTTTCTGGAAAAAAGCTTACGTTATACCTATTCATAAGAAGGGCTCGAAATCTCAAATTGATAACTACCGCCCTATCTCCATTTTGAACTGTGTTGCCAAAGTCTTCGAAAAGATTATTTTGCAACACATTTATCCTATTATCAAACATGGTATACCAGATTCTCAGCACGGGTTTATGCAAAGACGCTCAACTGTATCAAATCTTGCCTGTTTTACAGATTACGTCTTAGGTCACATGGAAAATGGCGGCCAGGTCGACGTGGTCTACACTGATTTTGAAAAAGCATTCGATCGTGTGGACCACGTCACCTTACTGCAGAAGCTCTCCGCTCTAGGTATACATGGAGATTTACTCAGATGGGTAGAATCATACCTATCAAATCGCTCGCAGGCTGTTATACTAGGTGGTTTTAAGTCCGACTTTGTCACAATCCCCTCTGGCGTCCCGCAGGGCTCGCACCTCGGTCCCCTTTTTTACAACGCTTACATCTTTGACATCGAGGATCACATAAAGCACTCGAATCATATTCTCTACGCTGATGACAAAAAAATTTACATGTCTATTAGATCTATTTCGGACTGTATTTCGCTTCAAGAGGATCTTAACTCGCTATTTAACTACTATACTAATAATTTTATCACAGTTAGCATTAGTAAATGCCAGAGTATATCATTTACACGCAAAAGAAATCCTATTTCCTATCAATATAATTTCAACGGCGTTGTGATCAGGAGGGTCGAGGTTGTGCGGGATCTCGGTATTCTTTTGGACGCCGAGTTGTCCCTGCGGCAGCACGTGGATTCAATTGTCAGTAGATCATTTCGTAATCTTGGCTTCGTCATAAGGTCTTGCCAACCTTTTCAGAGCATATTAAGTTTGAAAATAGTCTATTTCGCCTATGTTCGCAGCCTGCTTGAATATGGCAGCCCAATCTGGTCGCCTTGCTTTGCTGTACACAGGAATAGCATTGAACGCATTCAAAGAAAATTCGTGGCACACCTTAATTTTAAATTCCATTGCGGTTCTTGTGACTACAAAGACAACTGCCGTTCATATAAATTACTGACACTCGAGGAAAGGCGTACTTTACTGGACATGGGACTACTATCTGACCTATTGAACGGACGTTTAGATTGTTCGGAGCTACTTGCTAATATTAACTTTTGCACTCCTAAAAAACGCACGAGAAATACTGCACTTCTTCAGAATCCATTTCATTCAACTACTTACGGTAAAAATGGTGTATTATCACGTTTGGTTGACACTTACAATAAACAATTTTGTGATTTAGACTTATTTATTGGTTCTAAGGACAAATTCAAAAAACATGTATTGAAGGTAATGCTTTACTCCTAGCTAGTTTGCCGTGTCTACGGTTCTTACACAATAATATTATTTCTCCATAAACGATTCATGTACCTATGTATAAGTATCTATAGAAGTATATGACTATGTATCTATGTATATGTATGGGCCCATATGTGGCCTTATATGTATATGTACCCATATCATATAATATTTCTGTTTACCGATAGTCGTTTGAATCTTGTAGCATTTTTAATGTTGAGTTTAAATAATATACTTTTTGTCACAATATGTTTGAACACACTTAGACCGCTGTATATCCATCGTGGATAACTTATTTGGCTACATAAGTAAACTTTGTTAAGTAGTTAAGTTTAATTGTAAGAAGCTGTTGTTATTCCTAATAAATAAATAAATAAATAATAAATAAATAAATAAATCTCTTTCGGAAACTCTTTACGAAAGTGACTTACCGTAATTCTATTCTTGGTGTGTATGCGCACATGTTTTGCGAGATGATCTGAACGCATGAACCGTTTCCTACATTCTGGACACTCGAACCTCTTCTCTCCAGTATGCGTCCGACGATGTCGCTGTAGTTCGTCTGATCTAGTGAACCTATATAATTGAAACATACACGTTGTAATAGGGTATCAGAGAAATAGGAAATTGTGTGAAAAAAATCAGCTGCTTAGTACCTGTTACACTAGTGACAGATCACAACAAAGACTTTCGAGCACAATATGTATTTTGGCCAATTATGTTTTAAGTAAAAAGGTATAGATAGGTTACATAAACAACATTCGATCTTTATAGCAGCACAAAAAATATTTAAATATTGCAATGTCACACTTTTATGAAAAGTAGAAAAGCATGATTTAATCCGCTGCTTTCATCTGTTGACGCCGGCGATGAGACACTGACATATAAAAACAAATCAATTGCATTGTAATTTAAGGTGCCGCATTCAGAGCGCTTGTAACCTATCTACACCTTTTTACTTAAAACATAATTGATTTTGGCTATTATGCTCTGCACAGACCTACCTAACATAAAACATCATTGGTTAGATGGTAAAAGTACTTTATTCACTTAGGTCACAGAATGCAACACTTATGAACGTCAGACAACATTTGCAATAGAATGATTCTACCTTAATACCATGTTCGCAAGAGTAAAGTTGTAAAAAAAGAACTTGGAAATAAAAACTCATGGCCACTTTTTTAAAATGCCGATTACAATATATTTGTATACATATCTACAATTATGCCAGTAAGGTGCTGCAACTAATAAACTCACGCAAGCAGTAACCATAGCACTTTAAGTGGGTATAATCAAGTTTTAAATGAATTAGGCTCCTAAGGTGGGTCGTTTTTGACGTTTCTTAAAAAGATTCTGATTTGACTTCAGTCAAATACCTTATTGTGCAGTGATATACCATTTTCCAGTTATGTAATTATTTTATATTTCTAGTTGTTTTTTAAGTGCAATAAATACAAAATAGTAATGAAGTTCGCACAGCTGCTTGCTACATATTCTAATGTTAACCATTGTGCCGCAGCCTGACAGGCACAAACACTCCACCTGATCGAAAGAAGTCTTTGTGGTGAAAGGACAAAAAAACCAGTATAGTTGAAAAACGTAACCAGTATAAACACAATATTTACCTCTTCCCACAGAACAGCCAATTACAGAGGAATGGTCTTTCTCCCGAGTGCCACCTTAGATGAGCGCGCAGATGTGAGGTCTTGCCGTACACTTTGTTGCAGCCCGCAATATGACACACATGTTGCTTCTTGCGGTCCATCAACCTACTGAACGACATAAATGTAATAATCAATCTGTTATTCCAACATTTTTTTTATTTTACGAACAAGGATTTGTGTGGCACTAATACTGTTGTGGGCGACGCGTGACGCGGGACCATCAGGCACACGACCTGTGACGCTCTGAATTTCGTTGTATGAAAAAATAGCTTCCAGCTTGGAGGCTTGTAAGTAAAAATAAGTTAGAGTTTCTTCTACTTATTTTCACTTTTATACTTATAGAGTAGGAGAAAAGAAACTCTTTGAAACTTTAGCAATGAGGACGCATTAATGAATCTCGACGAACTTAGTGAAGAGCCTCCCGACTACATGAAATTATATAACTATGTAGGGGATCTTGTTTCCATCTTTTTTGTGCAGGCGGGTTTTTTTATTTTTATATTTTTTTTTTACTTAATACTTTTTAGTAGTTGTAGGATGTAACCGATGTAACAACTAACTTTTATCACAGCTATTGTCAAGTATTGAAAAGTTAAAAAAGAATGGTTGCTAACTAACTTTTTTAGTATTACAGTAATAATCATGTTATACCTTTTTAAAATGCTTAAAATGAGCCCTTTAAGTTGATACCCATATTGCAGTATTCAAAACAACTTTTTTTCACACCTCTTTATTTTGACATCTCACAATAGCCATGTTGTTTTTTTTCAAACGTCACATATCTAAGAACATTTGAGCAATCAAGACGAATCTAAGGATGTATTAATTTTATAAATCCGTTCAGTGGATTGTGACATATCAGGTAATAAAGAATATTACATACATACATACAAGATACGCACGAAAAACATACCCTTCCTTACAGTCGAGTAAAAAAATAAAAACTGCCGTAAATTTTTGCGAAAAATGTCTTCATTTTACAATGGTTTTAGTATTTACAAAAAATTTAATGACAAAATAATGAAATTATGCTATTTTATTTCATTTATTCAGACCTATAAACATAACTATTATTAATCCGAATTTCAATAAATTACCAAGCACACACATTTCATACAATTATGTCAAATTTGCGAAATGGCTCTTAACCTTCTTCTATTAAGTTGCAGATTGCAGTTGCAACCATGTTTCTTATTTTTTAAAAGACAGCAGCAACAAGGGGTTAAAATTCAATTTAGGAAAAAAAAGGGAACTCAATATAAGCTGAAAAAACTACTGATTTTTATACTAGTATAAAAATCAGTTTTATTAAATCTGTTATTCCCTGATCAGACAGCTTGCTGGACCAGGGAAACACCTAATTTTTTATAAAAAATAATAATAATAAGAATTACGTAGCAATCAATAAAATTTAAGAGAGAAATTATACTGACTTTTCGCCTTGATCACAATTGGGACAGGTGCAAGCGACTCTCTTCATAAGCCTCTTACTACTCGGACTGGAAGGCCTGAGCTTTGCCGCCTCACATTCTTGAGGCACAGGTGTTGTAGATGTAGTGCCATTGCCATTAGATGTACTCACACTGACTACTTGCCATTTGCCTGGCTCGTTTGGGTCTTGTTGGATTTGTTGACCTGGAAATTATGTAAGTCAAATGTTTAGGACACTCTCAGGCCAGGTGGAGTGATGATTTACGCAAAACGGCTGGCAGGAGCTGGATGCGAGAAGCCGAAGATAGAACAAAGTGGCGTGCAATTGGAGAGGCCTATGTCCAGCAGCGGACTGCGATAGGTTGATGATGAAAATGTTTAGTCCCTTATTCATAATGCTTTAATAACAGTATTTTAACTAGCAAAGGTTTTGCTTTCTTGGATTATATTTTGAAAATATGTAGAATAAAAGACAATTTCTTTTTCAGCCCGTGTTTTTCCACTGCAAGGCGAAGGGCTCCTTCCCTTTCTCCCCTCCACTTGTCTCTGTCTTGCAATAAAGCTGGCCAATCTTTCCAGTGGCAATTGAGTTCATCTCGCCATCTTCAACTGGGTCTATGCACAATGTCATTTAATATTTTGTGAGCTCCATTCAAATAATCAAAAACAAATGGTCCACTAGTTAAAATGCTGTTGTTAACACTTTGTGAATACCTACCTATCTTACCATTTTATACTTTAACCCCTTGGTTATGGTGTGTTTGTTTGTAACATAGTGGTGGGATACACTCACAAGTCTAAGGGTTAAAATATATTTCAGTACAGTTTTGTGGTGCGATCCCCCTCCTGCAGGGATGAAACTAACTAAATAGGCATCCAGCCAAAAACCAAATACTGTATTGTTTCGAAAAAATAGTGGTGAATTTATTTAGAAACTAAGTACCTATAACTCTGTTAATATTTGAGGTAAATATGTGAATAACATTAAATGTTAAGGAAATCTTCAAATTATACTAAAGCTACGCACTATGTTTACTAACAAACTATTATTTGTTAGTAAAGATTTCACATAGTAAACAGCTTTTTTATAGTTTAATCATGTCACTACAATTAAATAGGCATGTTTCCAACTAGTCAAAACAACAACTCTTTAAGAAATGTCAAAATGCAGATTTTATACGGAGATTTCATACAAATACCTGATTAAAATTTTATATAACACAAAATTTTATCAGAACATAATTTTTGGTAGTTTAAATACTAGTTTTATTTACTAATTAGTCTATTGGATTTGTTTATTTAGGAAACTACCCTATTTCTGTAAATTAAATATTTAATAACTGTGGTAGTTCCTCTTACATGTTTTAATTTTATGTTACCAGCTTTTTATTTAGGCTTAGAGCTGCACATAAAAGTAGGTTATTATTTTGCCTAAACTAGATTAATTCATTACAATTTTTTATTAGACAAACAACAACTTTTTCGCAGTGTAATACTTTTGTCAGTGGTTGTTATGAAACCCTGTTATTAAATAAAATCAAATTGATCTTGGCTTTAGTATAGATAGTGCACCATAATAATAACAAAAGTGTTAAGTTATTTCTAAGATTTAAAATCTTTTATTTTACACAAGTAGAGCCAGAGTGTATCTCTATGTCTCTAAATCCAATTAATAGAAATTATAAAATGACAACCATCTTCTTTGTGACAAAAACTACTTGCTAATCAATTAATTACTAAACTTTGAGGTTATGTTTTGTTCTTAATGTTTTCATTGATAACAAGTTTGATATGTTAGATTTTAATGTTTCATATCTTACTCAAGTATTCTTCATCCTCAATTTTAATTGGTACACTAACAAATTCCACCGGTCGAGGTTTCATTTCGTTAAAACATTAAGCCACCTATGAAATAATCTTCAATAAACTTTGATAGTTTTGACACTTTTGACATTAGTAGTGTTGCCAGAGTCCTCTTACCAAAATACCCTAACTAAAAATTATTTTAGTTTATTTGTAGGGAAAGAAAAACGTAACCATTTTTCTAAATAGCTCAGGATAATTGAAAATAGATAAAATTCACTTTTTTTTAAAGTAAAATACCCAACTTTTTAAGGCTTGTTGTTTAGTCTTAGATTATATTTGCTTGCATATTCATTTCAAACAAATACAGTAGAATCCGTTTATTATGACTCCGCCTATATTGACCAACCGCCTATTATGACCTAATTACACAACGAAGTTTGGTTTTCATATAAAATTCTTTGTAACAAAGTCGGATATAATGACTTCGCTTACAGTGACAAGTCGCTTATTATGACCCAATTTTAATACATTTTGTCCGTTTATTGTGACCGACATGATTCTTTACACCTTCGGGAATGTTCGTTGACTCCCGACGACGAATGTTCGGCACGCAGCTTGATTTTGTTGTGAATCTCAGTGAATAATTGACAGTTGAACAATGAATACCTACATACATGTATAACGTGCATTTTTTATTTTGATTTAATATGCTATGTTTATCTATTCAAATAAGTATTTACCTAAAAAATAAGAGGGTTTTTTTTTTTCTTACAAAAATGCTTTGTATGACGTCCGCTTAATATGACGTGTTTATCAAGTTCCTTCGATGTCGTTATAAACGGATTCCACTGTAATCCTAGATTATTGTAACTATGGTAAACGTAAAGTTCACGGCCCACGAGTACCTACCTATATCATCATTTTCCGTGCGGCTTTGCCCGCGTTAAGCTTTATTTTCATTGAAATTTGGAACCCCTGTTTTATCCTCTAAAGGTTCATTTCTGTGCATCGCGGCCGATCGCGGTCGCGCGCGGTTGACGACGCACATTGGAAAATGGTAGTAATATAATGTAGTTATTTTGCTTGAATTCTGTTACGACAATGTGTCAATTCTAAAAAAATGTCTACTTCAGGTCTGTTCGCTTCCCATACCATTATGCGCTGAGACGGCTTTAACGACAGTTTTAAAAGAAAAAAATATATTTCTGAAGACAACATATATTTTGTTATCAGTGATATTCAAAGGAATGTTATTCCCATCTTTAATCGACGGTGGGCAGAAGCGTGAAAAAGGATTCATATTTAAAAAAGAACATCAATTGGTTGGATTCAGAATATTTGGTAAGTTTACCAAACTCGGATGAAGTAATGCCTAATTTGACTCCATCTACTTCCACTGGGAAATGCGGAAGACCCTGTGTCTCTCGTCAGAATCAACCAAAAAATCCAAAAAATGAAAAAATACTGCGCTGCTTAGTGAATATGGCTTTGAACACATCTACATTGCCTTTGTTCTGGGACTACGTTCAGTAGGAGAAGGAATAGAAGCAAATCTCGTGGTAAAACTAAGGCTTGCTAATGGTGATATAAAGTATCTATATTTTAATCTCTTAGACTTAGATATTGGTCGCCTTTCAGAATATGCGCAAGAATCCCGCAATAAGGATTATAAAAAAATCGGCTACATCATGAATTTCATAACTTTAAATGTTTTATGAGATAAATATTTGTAATCATAATTTTAATTACTTATTTAAATACTAAAGAGCTATATTACTATTGTTTTATAATAAACTAATGTTATTGAATAATACATTTTTATTCACAATATAAATAGTGTTGTCCTTAGGGACAACAATACTTACAACAATATTGTGAATAAATAAAGACCATTTGTAAAAGTTTTTATATATGTATATGTAATATTTTTTAGAATAACTTTTAATAAGAATAATTTTTCTTACCAATAAGTGGTTGTGCGGTTTGAGGTTGTGGTTGCTGTAACTGAGCTAGCTGTACTCCCGGCAATCCCAGCGCTGGCACTAGTTGCACTGCGCCGCCTAATCCACCGACACCCAGTGTAGGTACCTGTAAATATTACAATATTTATATCTATACCTTTGATTAACTTTTTAATTCTTTAAGATGTCTAAGGCGGCCCTATCCCTGCTGGTGAAGATGTCTAATCTCAGCTGGTGATCATCTAGGCTTTCTGACTCACAGATGGGCTGAGGTAGTCGAGTCTAAGGGCTAGGCGTTAGCTATAAGTCTTGACATATTGAAGGCCTTTGATCGGGTTTGGCATAAAGTGCTTCTTTCTGCTCTCTTCCTACGGGCTTCCCGCGAGACTGTGTAACTGGGTCACCAGTTACCTCACAGCACGGAGCATTAATATCGTAGTCGACGGTACTTGCTCGACCTCCAAGCTAGATAATGCTGATGTCCCATAAGGCTGTGTGCTATCACCTGAACAGTTTCTTCTGCATGCTACAAACTCTTGGTATTCATTGCTATGCGGACCACTATCCCGGAGTTTCTCAGAAATACGTCAGTGAGTACAGGAATAAACTTAGGTCTGAAGTTGAGTCTAGCAGAGCAAAATCTCGGGTGGGGGCCGGCTAAACTTAGTCCAATTTAACTCTATAAAGACACAAGTTTGCGCGTTCACCGCAAAAAAGACTCCCTTTACAATACCTATTCGCTTCGAGAACACTTCCATGACAACATCGTACGACGCGAGTTCCGTGATCATTTGGAAGAAAAGGCCAAACTGGCTTCCAAAAAGCTAGGTGCCTCCATAGAGCGGGCAGTACTTCACGGCGGGACATTGCCTACAACTCTGTAAGGCACAACTGAGGCCGCATGTAGAATACTGTGCTCACCTATGGGCGGCACCTCAATATCAACTACTTCCACTTGACCGCATTCCACGTAGAGCATCTCATATTGTCGGCGAATAAGCTTTTCCGATAGGCTCGATCCATTAGTATTGCGAAAAGATGTTGGTTCGCTCTATAGAATATTTTATAGGGAGTGTTCTGAGGGATTGTTCGGACTAATTCCACCAGCTGAGTTTCGGCATCGTACAACGCGAAAACATCCAAATATTATCCTCATCATCTCGATAATTAGCTATCCACCACAGTGCGTTTCAAACGCCATTTTCTGCCATGCACAACTATCTTATGGAATCAACTGTCGCCAGCGGCATTTCAGTTAAAGGTAATATAGTAGTATACATTTATATACAAATTATAAATATCAAGAAACAATACCGTCGTAATGAACATGAGTAATTTAGCAATAGAAACAACGTCATAAAAATATTAGCAATTGAAAGAAAACAATTGCTCCTTGTTTGTCAACGTTTGTAAACACCAGTGGGGGATACAATTATACTTAATGTACGTAATTTTGACAAACAACTTAACAGCAATATTACTCGTTCAATTGCCAGTTCAATTCATCAAGATTAATCCTAAAATTAACCTAAACACATGACAACAGCAACTAAGGTTGCACTTCGGGAATATTCGTGAGGTTCCGAAGATTGCCGAACGCAATACCTAGGTACTATAGAGAATAAAGACAAGGAGCACAAAGTCTCTATAAAAAGTGTCCATCAAAATTGCTTTAAATAAGGATGGCACAGTAAAACCAATCGACGCTCAAGTGCAAGATTGGTTTTAGTGTGCCATCCACACCCTTGAACTACACTAGCGCCACTTTGGACGGTTTTGAACTGTCATTTACCGCTTACAGCTTTATACTTTATCTCTTCCTTAGAGGATCGTCCTCTTGCTCTTTATTCTCTAAGTACTGAATAATATTAGTAGATCGTACATTATTCGGTGCAGGTATAACAGTAACTTGCTGTCCGTTTGGTGTGCTTGTTATAATGGTCTGCGACTGTTGCTGTTGTTGGATATTGCTCGAGTCCGCTTGCATGGGACTCGATACCGCCTTATCCAAGCAGCGTGATAAATGTAAATATTTATATTAAAACATGTATATTGGAAAGGGGTAAAGTAGATTCGGCTTTATTAATAAGCTATTAAACAAATACTAGAAATAAAATAAACTTAAAAATAAAATACGTGCATAATAATTTATTTAGTGACACTTATAAATTTGAGTAAAACATTTGTTTAACATGTGCAAATAAATCGTAAAAAATAAATCAAAATAATCAAGATTTGGTAAAATGATGATTAAATTTTTTATTGTTTATGTCGTTGAGGACACAGTCATTTCAAACGATACTTTTAAACAAAATCAAGATTAGTTTGGTTTCATTATATGATTTTTTATACTACAATTTAATTGGAACCTATATTCTTTCTCCCTTATTCATAATAAGTTACTTTCAGTAGACATTCTAACCAATGATGTTTTTAGTAAAAAGGTGTAGATAGGTAAAGTGGGTTTCTAAACTGGCCATGTTTTACTGCAATATGTGGCTGCAATACAGTGGCCGGCAACATTACAAGCAATAGAGAAACATGTTTGGTATGGCCATATATGGCCGATATTGTTTTGAAAGATTGCCGGACGATCGGTGAGAGATCGATTTTTTGCTATATTGTCCGGCCAGTTTTATTGTTGTTTCAGTCGCTTTCTATTGTTATGGCATAGTGTATCCTTTTCTACGCGACATTAAGATTGGTGAGAGTGTGATTTATTTTCCTCGATAAATGGGCTATCCAACAGTAAAATAATTTTTCAATTCGGACACGCAGTTCCTGTGATTATTGCGTTCAAACAAACTCTTGAGCTTTATAATAATAGTATAGAAAAAGACAAAACTTTTGCTAGTTAATATGCTGTTAAAACGTCTACTAACTCATTATGAATAAGGGGGTTTATTTATAACTACAATAATAAACGTAGTATTAAATTCTCCTTGCACTATAATCTCACCTGTAGTGTGATGGTGGCGGGCGTGGGCGCGCCACTGGCCGCGGTCTGGTTGCCGCCGCCCTGCTACCAAACCAAACCCCGCTTTTATTTACAGCTATGTTCAAACCACCCTTATTCATAATACGTTATTAACAGTCTTCCATTCATTTTTCATAATACTTGCTAATTAAAATATAGTTATTGGTTTTTACCGTATTATAAATAAGGGAGTATATGTCGATGATTGCGTTGAAAGCTAGTTTTTTTCGTGTAATTGGTTTAGTGCTTTCGCCATGAAAATGAAACAGAGGATTAGGTCTCCGACATACGCTCTCCTGCGTGTTTTCGTAGGAGTTTAAGGGACTTTTGAACACGTTATAAAAGGTTTAGGAGTTACTTTCGTTTGCATGATTTTTTTTTAATGAAATTCTTTCAAATTTAAATAAGTATTCAGCAGGTGTTTTAAATACTGTGCCTATCTGTTTAATTAATTTAAGCCGATTTAATTTAGTTATTTTGCATGCAAACTCGAAACTTTCACCATGATATAGGACAAGCGGTGACAAAAATGGTTCGACACTTTCTAAGTTATTTTGTGAGCATATATTTTAGCATATCTATTAATATAATATTATTGTGTTGTATTCATTTTTATTAGGTAAATAATGTATTTATGTTTAAAACATTGTCTTACCTGCACATTAGCCAAGGAAGCGATTTGTATCTGCTGTATTTGCCCAGACGGTGTAAGTACATTCGCCACTTGGGGCTGCGCTTGCATCTGTAACAATTAACATCGTTAATTTCATAAAAGTTCTATAAAAAATACCCAATGTCATAATAAATGATTACGTTAATAACTGAATTTTAACTAGCAAATGTCTTGTCTTTGTTTTTAATTCTACTTTCTAGAATTAAAAAGTTAAAATGCAGTAATCCCTACTAATATATAAATGTGAATGTAAGTTTGTTTGCTACGCTTTCACGCAAAAACTACCCAACCGATCATTATGAAACTTTGTACACATATTCTTGGAGGTATTAGAAGTAACATAGGATACTTTTTACTAAGAAAAAAAATTTTTTTTACGAAAAATAAAAAAAAATGTTTGTCACAAAATCTCAAAATGTAGCTTCTTCAACGCCATCTAGCGGTTCCCGACATCCACGCGGGCGGAGCCGCGGGCGAAAGCTAGTTGTATTATAAATTAGGGGGTTAGACACGACTACCTCGCTAGCGGCTACGGCGTTTAAGACGACCACAAAGACTGTTAGGTATACTGGTTGGCAAGGCAACATTGACTTGTATATGTGAAAATTATGATAGACTAGCTGACCCGCGCAAGTTCTTATGCGTCAATTTTCCCCGATTGTGCAACATTTTTCATTGCTGCTCCGCTCTTATTGGTCGTAGCGTGATGTTATATAGCCTTAACCTTCCTCGATAAATGGGCTACCCAACAGAAAAAGAATTTTTCATTTCGGACCAGTAGTAACAAACAAACAAACTCTTCAGCTTTATAATATTAGTATAGATATATAGATCATTTCTTTACATTTGGATGTAACGAATTGATCTATAATATAAGTGCAAGTGGTACTCGTGCACCAAGGGTTCAGTACAAGTGCAACAGGCGTGTACATGTACGGAACCCTTGTTGCGCGAGTACCACTTGCACTTGGCCGATTTTTGTTATCATCAGTGATTTTTTTTGTCTGGGTCCCCCCACACACAACACAGGCTAGGAATCCAGACTGTAGGTTATTTTCATTTAGAACTTCGTTTTTCATTGACTTAAAGTCATTTTCACTGCTGAAGCAATGCTTTGACTCCATGATATTAAACAGGAAGGGCATTTTGATTTTATACTTTTGCAGGCGAGCTTTTATAGTTTTTTTTTTTTACATAATACTTTTTAGTCGTCTTAATACTTTTAAGTCGTTGTTTTATGACAATTGGTGTTTGTATCCTCACCTGCTGCAACTGCGGTATGATCTGCAGATGCTGTGGAGCGTGCACGGGCAGGTGCACGGTCTGGTACACGGTGTGCCCGTTGGCCACGCTCACGGGCACCTGCACGGGCACCATGCCCATGCCGCCCACACCGCCGCGCACGGCCACGCCGCCACCTATACACAACTACTAAGTATGGAAAATATACGCTAAGGTTTGATTTCCTCTACGCTGACGTCGTGGACTTCGATCAAGAGTATTAATATACATGAAGTTGTATTAGACACCGCATTGCAATGCTGAGGCACTTGTCCCGCCAACGGCAAGAAAGCGAACAACTATAAGGCACCTGTCCCAGCAATCGTGAGAAAGCGATTAGCGATTTTATCGCTCAAGAAACGTACATACTTATGTATATCCCGTGTAAACAAAAGAGACACATATATTATTAATAATATTAATTTAGATGGCTGACAATACTATTTTGACGTCCCTAGTATCTGACAAATTATCATTGTGATCGTCCATCACCAGTCCAGTGTCAGTCATCATCCAGTGGTCCAGATATTTTAACTGAGTCACTCTTGTTAGAGGAGTGTTTTAGATAGAAACCCGGGGCACGATGAGCGTTACTTTTAATTCAGTCGACAAACTTCAGGGGTGTAAACATAGTCAAGGTAGGTAACGAAAAATATTATTTTTTTGTTAGTTTAGTTCATACATAATTTTGTATATTTCATTTTTGTATCGTATGCGCACCAAATTAAGTTGATAATTTGATTTTTAATTGATTTGTTTAGGTATTCCCTTGACAAAAATAATAAAAAGTTGATATTTTCAGTTTATTTGTTAATTTTACTTCCTATATGGATTTGTTTACATTTTTATCGATGAACCATAAAATCGGTTTATTTTCTTCAATTTTAATTTGCAAATGTGTAACAGGTACTGAATCTCCCGCCCTATCAAGTTGCCGACTGATAATATTTACTGATTAATAAATGAATATTTACTGATAATTCAAATTCACCCTGTATACTGCTTCTCAATTGTTCAGACAGATACATATACAAAATATACATCTATTGTACGTTTCTTGAGCGATAAAATCGCTACTCGCTTCTCGCTCATCGCCGGCGGTGGGACAGGTGCCTAAACGTTTTTCTCGCGTTTTATAGATCCCGTGTAAACAAAAGAGATACATAGTAAGTCGCTGTTTTTTCACACTGTCGGCGAGAAGTCGCCCTATACTGTATATTTTTGGTTCTCTCAGTACATTGACTGCTCAGTATCACAATGCGGTGCTAATATAACATAATGTTTATTCGTACGCTCGACGCGCGACGTCAGCGGAGGAGGAAATCAAGCCAACAATCAAGGAAAGCTCATGAATAAATCACATTATAATACATCTAAATTAAAGGTGCCTCGATATATTTTTTAATTGACCATCAAACCCAGTCTGATATATCACTTAAATGTATACAGAAATCACGTCACGAAACCAATCAAGTGGTATCATAATGTTAATAAGTCCGTGAGTATTGCGCGTTTTAAATGTAAATGTACTAACAGTGAATTAAAATTATGCATCAAACCTATTAGTTTCTAGTATAATATTTTATTTGGTAGGGTTGCCATGTAAAATAATTAACATTATTCCGATTGAGAAATAAAGAAAAAAACTTATGGTTCTACATAATTCGTCTCGGATACATCCACAGCTGAATTTTAATTTAACATTACCTTAACAATTAAAGTTCAGTTTCTGCAGCTAAAAACCAAAAGGTGTTATAAATTTAACACATGGCAACACTAATACTAAATCTATCTAAAAAAACAGTAAAAAGGTGAAAATTAATCATTAAATCTATGGTGATTCTGATAGCGACAGTGCATTAAAAATAAACACCAAAAAGCAACAAAAATATAATTGCAAGAACGACCAAAGCATAGGATATATGAAATACCAGGAATCATTTAGTTTTTGGATAGAATTTTGTCTTTCTTTTTTTTATATCCAAAATCCCGTATTTATATTTTTTGTTAGCAAGAAGTAAAATTCAAATAAAATCTTGATGTAAAATCTGTAGAGCTTGACCGTGACCAACCTTGTCCCTGCGGGCTGGCCGGCTGCTTGGTGTCTTTGGCTGCGGGGGTCTTGGGTTCAGTGCCCGCGAGAGGCACAGCTGCGGCTACACCCGACGAGCTACACGGGATCGTTATCGCCTGGCTCGTAGGGACTTGTATCCCGGGAATGGTAATGTTTGTCCCCGGGATCGTGAGCATTTGATTCCCGGTCAATGCGCTCAGAGGGATGGATAGGTTAGTGCCCGGGATTGTCACGCTGGCCTGTTGTTCTGTTAGCGGAAATCAGTGAGGGGGGGGAGGCGGAAAAACACAGATTAGTATGAGAATAGTACGAGTTAGAAGCAAAGTAATACATGCGATGGTAAATGAACGATGGCGATGCCTTCCACTTGATGTGAGGTTGGTTTTATGTGACGAATGTTTTTATCTAAATGTTTAGGTACCAATCGTACTTTTAGTTGATAAACGTTGATGAAGCTTACATTATAGCGACAGTGTTAATAGATTAAAAAATGAGATTAATGTCCAAATGTATTGTTAACTTGAGAGAGAAATGCTGATGAAATGCCGATGGCTGCCCACTGAGGCACAGAACAAATATTTTTACTAGTCATCCTTAAAAAAAATAACGAGTAATCCACATTGCAAGCGGCGGTAGCCTATTGGTTAAGGCATCGGACTCGCAATTGTCAGATCGCGGGTTCAAATTCTATCCATAATCCCACATTGCTAGTTTTTTTTAGTAGATAATTTTAAAAAAAACTTGTTAGCCCCTCTAGAACTCTTGAACTGATTTTCATAATTATTAGAGGTAAACAGGTCGAATCCATATCCTTCATACGTACCTACATTAGAAATAATCTGTCAGTACAATCCCATATAAGAAAGCTCAGTATTTTTTTTTAATTGTCAACACACTGTCATATCTAATCCAAAGTTGATCAACGTTTATTGATAGGGACATTTACTAATGAACAAAAATCATTCAGAAATACATGCACAACAACGTAATAATTCCTACTGAATTTATTACTATATGGTCATAAATAAAAGAAAAATAAACAGTTTTTGAATTAAGAATGAAAAAATGTTTTAGTTCGTAAAGCAAGCTGTATAATGGAAAATTATTCCCAAAGCAATCCCGAAGCTTATGTGAGTTCAGTGAAACCAAGCTTAGGAAACCTAGTGATGCCTAGAAATCCTACCTACCTATGTAAACTATTTTGAAACTTTTATGTATTTACCACAGAAAAAAAAACACTATCTGAGAAAGAAATTAAACTTCTGCCTTCATGAATAAAGCCAGATCTAATATTTCTCTTGAAATTTGTTCTGTAGTAAATATTATTATACCGTTTCCTTTGCTAAATGACTTTCTATTAGATTTAACATTTATAGAAATGAGTACTTATAAATAGGACATTAATAAATAAACTAAATTTAGGACATTTAGCTTATGTATTTTGCACGTTTTTTATGTATTTTCATACGTTAAATGCGATTATGTTAAAATGTCATAATTTTATGTCATGTTTCACAAATAAAATTTTATTATTATTATTATTATTTAACATAATCGCATTTACCGTATGAAAAAAAAATCTCAGTTTGCCACCATGTTCAAACTCCATCTTACATCCTACAATGTTAACTCTAGTAAAAAGTGTTTTAGCTAAAGGAGGTTATACTAAAAAAAGTATGTAATTAACAGCCGGTCTCAATATTCTATCTATTGATAGATTTCATTACTAGAGGTAGAATTTTGACATATTTTGTATGGAGCTTATGTCAAATATATGGCTCTAGTAGCCAAACCCATCGATAGATAGATTATCGAGAGCGGCCGTAAGAGAATATTTCTACTACATACCGCCAGGTAAATGCATGACGTTTTGCAGGAAGCCAGCCGGTAGCACCGGCGTCCTCACCAGTTGACCGTTGACCAGACTCACTTGGCCCATCCCTGAGAAGTTCTGTAAAATAAACAACATATATTTTATAGAAAACTATATGAAATGAATCCATGTGAAGGCTTACGTGGTTGTTAAGGTTACGTGGTAAGCTAAAAAACGCAGATAACATTTTTTGTTATCATGTTTTTTTCTATAACATAAACGAGCATATAATCCATATTTCCATAATAATATTATAAATGTGATGGTAACTCTGTCTATCTGTCTGTTCACGCTAAAACAGCTAAACCGATTTAGATGAAATTTTGTATGGAGATAGTTTGAGTCCCGGGGAAGGACATGGGATAGTTTTTATCGCGATAAGCGACATCTACGCGGACGGAGCCACGGGCGAAAGTTAGTCAGAAATAAAAGTGAACGGTTTCCTGTGTAAAATAGAATATAAATAAAGCAAAGTAAAGTGACCTGTGCGTGTTGCGCGGGTATGAAGAGCGCGTCCTGGCCGTCCACGGTGACGGCCTGCATGGGCGCCACGCCGCCCACGCCGCCCACCAGGCAGCTGCCGTACACGCCGCCCGCTTGTTGCTGGAACAACGACATTATGCTTATGGACCAACACTCAAACGCAGTGCCGGATCTAGAGGGGGAGGAGGCTATCCAGGGTCTACAGTCCACGCCACGTTTAATTCGCCAAATGACATGTATAAGGAGTTCAAAACTTTTGACTGCCTCTGTGGCGCGGTGGGAGTGTATCCGATTGCTACGCAAGAGGTCGTGGGTTCGATTCCCACACGGGACACCACTTTGTGTGATCCACAAATTGTTGTTCCTAGTCTGGGTGTACTTTGTGTCCGTGACTTGTATGTTTGTAAAGTCCCCCGCGACACAGGGCTTGTATCCTAAAGGGGGAGTCGTCATTTAAAAAAAAAAAAACCCTCCAAATCGCTCCCTCCGTTGTAAAAGCACATTTTTCGAAGGTCAAGGGACGCATCATCAAGTTTTAATCCCTCTTCGAAATAATATTTTTTTCTCAGTCTCTTTTGAAATGCTATTAGCTCTCATACTGTCACTATAATAAAAAGTGAGCTGTAAAGACAGTGTAAGAGGAAACCTTAATCCTTAATCTTGGTAACTTCTTGGTAAAACGAAGATTAAGACGATTATTATTTTAAAAAAACTTAGTTTACTTACCTTGTCGTGTGATCACCTTAATCCTAATACTTCTTCGTAGAATGACGATTATTATTTTTAAAAAAAGTTACACTTTTTAATACTGTCTAGTATAGTAACCGTTAGTATTTGTTTTTATGATAGCATTAGTCTATTTAACTTTTCAGTACTGTGTAAATAATAATATAATAATAATAATAATAATATCTTGGGACAACTCACACAACGCTATCTGATCCCAAACTAAGCAGAGCTTGTACTATGGAAACCAGACAACTGATAAACATACTTATATATTTCTAAATACATACATATTATAGATAAATAACACCCAGACACAGAATAAACCATCGTGCTCATTACACAAAGTTTTATCCTGGGTGGGGATCGAACCCACGACCTCTTGCGTAGCAGTCGGGCACACTCCCACCGCGCCACAGAGGCAGTCGAAGTCGAAAAATTGGCTTTTATTAATAAACGTTTCAATTGAAGACCACCTTTGATCGATTGTAACTTTTAAATGGCTACTTTTACAAACTAAAGGTTGAATTTACAATCGTTCAAGTAATTTTACTAACGCTAGACCCATACGGAAATTTCAAATTCCTTTACACCGAAATAAACATATGGTGATCAATAAGGATGTTGACTGTCAAACCAAATCAGTCGAATGTAAAAACGATAAGCTCTATAGAAATGTGTATGGAATAACAATCTATGACGTCATAAGTTCCTATCATTAAATCATTACTTTTAGTACTCGTTCATGCTTTTAAATTTAAAAAAAAAAAAAAAACGTACACTTATTTTCAAAGGATTTTAAGACGTACCTACTTATTGTCTAATCTGTATAAAATAATATTTTTTACAGATTAGACAATAAGTAGGTACGGTACGGTACGGTAGGTTTCTCAATAAGTACCTTATTGAGAAACCACCTTTTGCATACTCGTTGTTTTAATTCAGTCAAAAGGGGTTGATATTTGGTAATTTAGTTTTACAAATCTTTTACTAAAAGTAGTCATTTATAACAGTTGTTTAAGTTATGAAATATGAGTGCCCGTCAGTCACGATTGAGGGACCACCTTTAAACGATTATTACTTTTGAATGATTGCTTTTTAAAAATGTATGGCTGAATTTACAATTGTTTGAGAACTTTTACTAAAGGTTGGCGCATTCAAAACTCAAAATGGACATGTAGTCCCTCAATGGGAACGCGAACACCTCGTCCGAGACCAATGATGTGTCGATGATGACCTGTGATCGCCGAGAACTGAGTTTGTTATAAAAGAAACCAACAGCTATTATTACCGTTATCATATCGAAAATCTACTATCACATGAATACTAAAAAACGCTATAAATACTTATAAAACATAAAGTATTAACTTTATTTTGTTGCAAAAACACCTATCATACTTTTAATGTTATCATTGTTGCAAAATCTATTCAAAACATAATATAATTTACCAAGTACACAATTCGAAATAATCTACAATTTTACAAACATACAAAATTCATAATTTTAGAATGAGTGCCTCAGCTATTGGGGTATATCTACCTGCAGTAACTGCGGGTGTATCTGCAACAGTTGCTGCGGCGTGTTCTGGTACGTGGCGCCCTCGCCCGACACCACGCCGCCGCCCAGCAACGACTGCAGTTGCTGCATCGATATCACCTGCAACAAACACATGTATCATTTTTAAACTTCAAGTAACACAGCTATCTGATCACAAACTAGGCAAAGCAGAGATGCGGTGCCAGATCGGTTGCAGGACCTGACTCGTGTCTTACGGTAGGTACCATAGCCCCCCCCCCCTACACCCACACGCGCGCACGAAATGAGTGCACTCTGGTCCGTCTTGGTCCGATTCTTCGCGTCTGTGACTATATCTTTGTGTGTGTCAAGAGCGTTTTGTATGAAACTTTCATTCTGTATAGTTGCTCTGGCTTAGCAGTCAGGGTCACTAACCACTTAACTACACCAACAGGCCAGTCAAGGCATGTTGTTGGATAGATTTAATCATGACATACTAACACATGTAAGTAATTAGTCAGATTAATGTGGGTTTTACCTGTGGTTGTTGAACTTGAATTCCATTTGGTACTGAATTAGCTGCGTTAATGATTGCTGCTGATAGCTCATTGCCCTGAAACAATCAAAAATAATTGTGAACTCTTTACTTCTATATGTACGTAGGTTGATTGTTAATCTTAAAATTTTATCAAAATTAGTATTTTAGTATGAAAGTGTTACACAAATAGGCTTAGTTCTGTGTATCACAAACATTATACTTACAGATAGACCTTGAGCTCTCAATTGCTGCACAACAGCAGCACTAATAACTCTAAGTTGAGGCTGCTGCTGTTGTTGTTGCAAGTACTGTTGCTGTATCGCGGCTATAGTGGCCGCATCAGCTCCTTGAACTTGTTGCTGTATCAATTGCGCCTGTTGTTGCTGGGCTTGTTGCTGAGCTTGTTGTTGAGCTTGTTGCTGTTGAGCTTGTTGTTGAGCCTGTTGCTGTTGCACTTGCTGTTGCTGGGCTTGTTGTTGTTGTGGGCCTAGAAATTGATATTTAAATTGTTTATTTTGTCTCAAAACACTTACATAAATGTTGGTATAAATGAGACATCCCCAGCAAGTAATTATGATTACTTGTTTTGGGGAGTGGTTGAATACTTGTGGTAAATATTAACTTCAATTATTACCAGAAATAGTGGATGCCATGGATTACAGATATTTATTAGGCACTTAGGATGAGCTGCGCTATAATTTATCCATTCAGTTAAACAGCAACTTATTAACATATGGGTAAATACTGAGCCCCTTTTAAAAACAAAGCAGTTCAGTTTTTAGTGTCTAAATAGTTAGAGAAATGTGCAAATTTGAGCTTATTGTATTGCAATCCCATCTCAACTTTCGTCAACTTCATGATCAGGCTAAATATTAGGAAACTCCTTTGATAAATAAAAATGTGTAACTAAAGATCCACAGGGTGCATTTGTTAGAGATCTTTCAACTTTGAGAGAGTTGAGTTGAATAGTACTTTTGAGTATGACTCGAAAGAATTGTTGGAGTATTTGTGGGTAAGATTACGGAGTACATTTATTTTAAGACCTGGCCTCTATCTAAATCCCCTGATTTAGATAGAGGCTAGGTCTTAAAATAAATGTACAATGTGCATAGCTTGTCTTGGATAGGTCCTGTATCAGAATCAGTTGAGGGGTCTGGTGCCCAAATGTCACGCTCACATGCCATGAATCTTGTAATAGCACCATTCTGGCCAGTGTGTTGCAAGGTGCCAGGGGTATGCATAATATGGCGGCAGCTGTCCTCCTGATCAAGAAAACACAAGTAGTCCTGTAAAACACTTACTGAAATGCTGCTGCTCCTTGGTTTCCTGCTGCTGTTCAGGTCCCATGGTGGCGGCGCCGAGCCGGCTGCACGTCGCCGCCAACAGTGCTAAAGGAGACTGCGTCCCGCTGCCTTCCTAAAAAATTATGTCTAAATTAAGTTTGTTTTTTTATGGCATTGTCATACCAGATTTTGAACTCTATGACTGGTTGCATAGAGTTCTTATTAAAGACACTTTTGCAAGATTCACACTGAAAATTCCTGTTTCAAATATTTCTTTTAAATTAATCACACATAGTAAACTTACAACACAAAAAAGGTCATTGGTTGCAGAACACTGCTTGCATATTGTTAAAATTGGTTAAGTATTTAAAATATTGTTTTTAATCTCATCGACTCTACTTATTGCATTAGGCTCAGAACGAACATAATTGCAGACCACAATCTGTTCTTACAAATATACAAATGTGTACTTACGTTACTGTGGTAGTAAGTAGTACACATTTGTCTATTTTATTTACATTGATGTACAGTACTCCCAAATTAATAATGCACATGCAGATCTTCGCTAATTGTCGTATTCCCGGAAACACTCGAATCATGGAATCGTAAGAGCCCTAAACAAGGCATTTGCATTTTGCACCTTGTTTAAAAGAGATAGGAGTCAATATCATGTGTGCACAATCGAAAACAAATCGGGCGTTCGGCAGCTGTCGCCGGTCAGCGAAATGTCTGTCAGTCGTCTTTATATATTGGTAGTGACTGCACGTGTTCTCTATTTGTGGAAATATATAGAGCTGCTATTACACACCCTTCTTGGTAAATATAATTTCAACATTAATTAGCTTATTCAGATTTAAATAGTATATTTTGAAAAAAGGAAAATAAATAACATATTTCACGTTTTTTTAATATTAAAAAAATAAAATACCTACATTAAATACATATTAAGTACTAGAAAAACATTTAAAAAATGAGATTTATTTAAATTAAATAAATAGATAAACATGCATAAAAAATATATACCTAACTCTGCCCATGGCATTTTCTTTCAGACGAATTCTTCCAAAATGGATAAATTTAAACGTGGAAAACCGCTTAATTCACAAGCACGGCAAATGGTATTTAATGTGTACCTTTATTTCTTAAATGAAGCCAATGTTTTCAACAGAGACCATGATGGTTATTTTAAAAAAATTCAAGACCGTGTTACAAAAGCTACAGGAATTTCGCGACGAACTTTGAGTAATATCTTAAACGAAAAAAAACATAATCAATCAAAGAAATTTTCTACACCGAAAAAAGGAAGACCTAAAAGTAGATTTCGGCTGGTACTTGATGATTTCGACTACTGTGTTATTCGTAATATGATATACAATTTTCAATTGACGCTGAAAGAACTCCCAACTGTAAATAATTTAAGAATAAAGTTGATCGAAGCTATTAATTTCAAAGGCTGTGCCGAGACTTTAAGGTTGATCTTGAAAGACATGGGGTTTAGGTTTCTGAAAACTGATAATAACAGACAATTACTTATGGAAAAACATGATATACGCCTAAAAAGGATCAAATATCTCAGAGAAATACAACAGCTGAGGAGTTCTGGTAGAAACATAGTATTTATGGACGAGTCGTATGTGCACACATCACATACTAAGGGTAAAACTTGGCAAGATAGCAACAAAAAAGGTATCAAACAACCCATTTCCAAAGGAGAGCGAATAATTATTGTACACGCAGGCAATGAAAAAGGCTTCGTCCCAGGGGCTCTAATGTTACATAAATGTGTCGACTCAGAAGGTGACTATCATAAAGAAATAAACGCGGAACGTTATCAAACTTGGCTACGCAATCAATTGATTCCCAACTTGCCTCCTAATAGTGTGTTGGTAATAGACAACGCCCCATATCATAATAAGCTGTCTGTGAAACCACCAAACTCAAACACATCTAAACCACAAATGACAGCTTGGTTACAACAACACAACATTCCGCATGACCCAAAGAAACTGAAACCCGATTTGTATAAAATTATACAAAGATACAAAGAAAATTACACAGAATTTGCCATTGACCGTATAATGGAGGAACATGGGCATAAAATTATACGATTGCCACCATATCATCCCGATTTTAACCCTATTGAAAATATTTGGTCCCAAATAAAGCAACACGTGGCCAAGAGAAATATTGCAATGACTGTGACGTCAGTTAAAGATGCTATATTAGAAAAAATCAATAAAATAGGACCAGAAGAATGGAAAAAAGTTTCTGATCATGCGGTTCAATGCGAAGATGAATATAGAAAATTTGAGCCAAGAATCGATAGTTATTCCGATAAACTGATTATTTACACAGGTGATAGCAGTGAGGAAAGTGTAAATGAACAAGAGCATAATGAAACTTCTGATGAATCTGCGATGTCGGGAATAGAGGTCTTCCTCGATTCTGATTAATTTTTTTATAATTGTATTATTTTTCTGGAATGATTAGTGCTGTAAACAAATTTGAACTGAGATTTTGATTATATTTTATGTAAACCTCTATTTGAAAACGTTTTTTTCTCCTTCTAATAAAACCTTATGTTATTTAAACCTTTTCCTCCATAATTACACCAACTTCGGTAAGACACTTGAAAACTAATCACTCCAACAATGATTGTAGCGTTTTCGCTATTTACTTACATGGAATTATCGAATCAAATTTCGTTACAGGTAAATCAAATCTGTTTTAGCACAAAACACATAATATATAAAATTAGGCATAGAGAAATTGCTCTTAACCACTCTATATAAATATCGTCTTTCGACGCTCGGGTAATACGACCGTTGCCGAACAATGACGAAGATTTCCGAAGATTTCTATGCGCATTATTACTTTTGGAGTACTGTATATTAGAAGTAAATCTCAAGAACATCTCTCCTTTCTTTTCAAGTTATTTATCAACTATATCTTACACTGCTTCGTTGGAGCTTTTGGAGTGTGTATGACTACTGCACAATGATGTTTTTAGTCTCCCATGGCAGCTTGTACCCAAATGCAGAAACCACTGCACCATAACCTCACAAAATTGATCAGTCTTTAAAAAGAGACAATGCCACTTTGTGGATGATACCTGTCAAAGGCCGCACAAGTTTTTTCTCTCTTTCACCCTTTGCAGTCAATATTAATTTTTAATTGATGTTGTGGTCCAGGTCTAATTGTCAATGGCAGAAATTGACTTTAAAAAAAATAGCAGGTAGCTAGATGCATAGGGTTTAATTTGCCTTAGTGGAATTTATAATTGACTATTATGTAGAGAAAACGCTATTTGACTAACTGACTAAAATTAAAAACTGCAAGTACCTACTAAACTACTTGTAGTTTTCTAACTCCGTTTGCAAGCAGTAAGGCATGAAGTTACTATAATATGCAATTTGCATTGCTTTGACTTGCAGCAGTGATCATTTGCATTAGAATATAGTTTTATTCACAACAGTATAGAGTCTAAAATATGGTAATCTACAGTGTAATACTTAACGAAAAACATTATATTTAACCGTTCTGTTGGCACTAAAAAGTTTTCTTAAGATGCTGTATATTTAAAAAATACAAGTCTAAGGTTGCAATTATTTTGAAATTAGACTATTAGAGTTAGATTTTATTTTATAGACAACTGAGTACTGAGTATGATTTTATCATCGAGTATATTCAAAATTCAATATTTTATTAGAAAGTGTGGGTGTGTGGACTGTTCATAAGATAGGAATCAAACCAAAGCCACTGCAAATGTAGGGAAAGTACCTTCATTTGTAAACATGCATAAGTAAACAATATTTATTTTACAAGCTTTTATTTAACTTGCAATGTTTGTGTTCGGCACAAATCTAGGAAGTTAAACTAGAACCACTTCCAGGTGTCCGATTAAGCTTAAATTTTGTTTACCTAAGTATCTTTGGTGACAATACAATATATGGTACAATGGAGCTGTTTTAACGCTGGAGCTGGAAAACGGCCACAGCTAAATAAGATAATCCATTGAGTTTAGGCTTATTTGTTTTGTGTTAGTGAGTACTTTAATGCTACATGATTTTCGTGGTCCGTCTTGAGAAGTACTTTTTTTTAAGATCAAATCTACACATTTAAGCTTGTTTTATTTTTTTTACAATTAACTTAGTAACAACACCGATATAACATGTCTCCAACCATTATTTTATCATCTCACAGTTATTTTTTAGAGTAAGTGTTTACCATATTTTAATTATTGAAATTGAAACATTAATTTAAGGTCTCCGATGAATTGAAGCGCCAACTAGGTTAAATTTAAAGTATAAATTGTAGTAGTTGTAACATTTTATACAAATGAGACAAGAGAAGAGCCAATATTATTGACTATAATATTTTCTTGAAGACTTTTAATTAGCTTTTAGATGTTTAGAAAGAAATTTTATAATCATTGAACAAAAAAGGTAAATAAAAAAAACAAAACAAAATGAATATAAAAAATTCTATAAATTCTGATTTTTGACAGCTGTCAGTTTAATTGAATTGCAAAAGCAAAAATTTAAAAAAAATAAATTAGGATGGCGGGAACGAATTCAAACTAAGATAATTGCCATATCGAATTCTTTGTACATCTCACACCATCACTTCTGATTTATTTCCAGATATTTTTAAATTACGTCGAAACACAACATAATAAAAGCAGTACAAAATCAAGGGGGAAAATGTCAACAACGTCAATTCAAGCCTTACAAAGGGATTTACAAAGGGCCAACGATCGAACATTGGAACACTTATTAAATTTATCTTAATCGTTTCTATAACCATCCGTATTTTTTTTACGCTTCATTGAATTGGTGATTGCATTAATCGAAATTCCAAGTTAATGGAATAGTTTTAGAATATCACTGTCAAAATTAAAAAAAAAACGAACAATAATCGGTCTTGAATTTGTTTGACAGAAGACATTTTATTGTTTTTTGATTACACATTTTTTAATTACTCTGTTTTTGTATTCTATGTTTAAAGATGTGCGCCTGTTACATGTGCGACGACATAAATATAGTGTTTTCACATGCGTTGTAGCATACGGACAAAGTTAATATCGTGTTTTCATAAGTTTCAGTTGCAATAGTTTGCTAAGTTTTATACATCGTAATAGTTGTGAATCGACACGCCTTTTCCTAACAAGTGCCGGGAGTCGTCGCTCGCAAGGCCGCCGCCGCCCTTTGATCCACCCACCTCAAATCGCGTGACTGATTTTTATGCAGCTGCTAAGTAGGCTATCACAACAACATCGAACACGCTAATTTTAGGTATGTGCTTATGTTTCCTTTTACACGTTGGCTTATAAAACCCTGTTGAACAGCTTTTAATTTAAAATGGCTTCCCAAATAAATATTATTTTGGTCGTAATACTAGCTTTCTATGTTAATTGCTTTTCTCGGAACGATCATTGTGTTGCCTAGCTCGTATTTAGTCAATCCAACAAAAATGGGTGGGAATAAATGGGAAGCATAGCCGGAGGAGGATGCTGATGCTATTTCGGCAAGGGAGTTGCTTGCAACACGGTCACAACCTCCTGCGTGTGGCCTGGCGGGCCCCACACGGCCGGGGCCGCACTCGCCCCGCCCTCCCCCTGCGCCGACCGACACGAGACCGCTGCCCGCTGGCGTCCGTTCTGTTACACAATAACACTGCATCCTTTCACTTTGCACTCTTTACCTTGCTAGTTTTGTCCTCGTTTATGTATTCCACCTTCACTTTTGTGAGCTCAGACGACATTATCTACTTTACACTTGCAAACAATTATTTCTCTTTGTTCACGTACAGAAAGCACCATCCTCACGACCGGCCGCCAAACTGCGGCGAGCGAACTGACGAGCCGAGTCGTGTACGCTCGGGAATTTTCGGAGATCCGCCTCCTATCGCGTTCGGATTTACTTCGTTTATGTGCTATTTTATTAATTATTTGAAAGTCTTATGGTATCCTAAAGTGTGATAGTGGTCCGATAATTCACCAAGCTGACATAGAGCTGTTAGGTTTTCTTGTAGAATAGCTTAAACTTAACAAAATGTGATATTTGAAGTTAGCTGCCTCTATCTCTGTCTCTGTCTAGTGGAGACAGGTCTTGATTATTGGTAGGCAGCAGCTGCGCCTCTCTCCTCCTCCCCGTCGCGGGTGCGGCGCCGCCGCCCGATAATAATAATTGAAAGTAGGAAGGACGTAATAATGGGTGTATAACCTCGCGCCCGCGGCCTCCTTGGGCGGGCAAAAAATGCACACATGTCGTGCCGGTCGACGGACGCGCCAGCCGCGTCGTCTAACAAGACGTGGCCTGTAAACAAACGATAAGCATATCCCGCGCTATTGCACTTACAATTCTTTGTTCACTTGACTCCCTGTCGTATGTTAGATTACAACACTCATGTCTGAGAAACTGTTATCAGTATCGGATCATGTTTTCCCATTATTCCTTGCGTGGTAGATATCTAAGTACTTCGGTCACGAGGTTTCATTTTAAAATGTTTATTAAAATCGTCGATGGCTTTACTTTTACCCAGCTTAGGGTAAGCCAAAAGCAACGAATATTTTGTTTTATTGTCCTTGTTCAGTCCACTATACATAAGAAGCTAGTTAAGAATAGTCTACCAGTCTGCTGTCATCATCTTAATTTGTAAGTGCTACCTACGTACGATATAATAGCTATTAATATTATTATCCACTATGTAAGTTATTGCAATAAGAACCTAATAACTACTTTTCCAAAATCATATGGTTCTTGTTGCGACCCCAATATTTATAGGTTTAGACTGGTTTGGAACGAGAGTGAAAGTCGAGCCGCGTTTTGTCAAGCGTCAGCCGCGTCGCGTTGCCCCGAGTCCATTATGCACGAATGAGCAACCGCCCCGAGAGAGCGTGTGTCTCCGGCTTAATTATCTCACATACCCACCGGACCATAACAGACCTAATCTTTTGTGACTTAAAGCTGAAACTTCTACACAAATAGACTCACAAACTTGCATTCTCAAGTACGCAGTTTTCTATTCTGATGATATTTCATTCTGAACCCTCCGCAAAAGCCCTAAAGCTCATTTTCATTTACACTTTCTCAGTTACATACGTCGTTGTTATACGTCCTTAATTCTATTATGGGTGTACCTCGCCGGCGTGGCGCGGCATGCGGTAGCCGAGTGACGTGATGCTGTTTGCGTACAACCATTTAATTAGTCGATGAATAGTGTTGATGAAATCATCGGCATTCATTGTTTTCGGTCGATTGTGCGGTTCCGCGGCCGTGTAGCAAAATGGCATAATTAGTAACGCTGGTATTTAGAGACTTGGTTGTGTCCGTCGATGTTGAATTTCTACTATTTTTAGCTCTTATCTCATGAATACTGGTATGGATTTATTTTGTTAGATTAGATATAACTTCTTCGGATTCTCTCTTCTTCGATTAACTCTTCGTTTCCATTTCAAAGGAATGGCTAGATAGGATCTTTTGAACAAAAAATGGGTTCAAGTAAGCTTGGGCCTAGGCCCATATCCAATACTCAGTTTTTATTTTTAAATTCTTATGTAACTTGGGATTACAACTTAACACCTGACCTGAGCAAAACGTGCTAAATGAATCCAGATGGTAAATTAAACAAAAAAACTTAAACCAGTTCATACGGTCTTACTTAACTTTATTCCAAAGATTGTAATCAAGATTAATAGTTTCCTCTCCGGTGCCAAGCCCGTATAACCCGCAATTAGTAATCTACATAATACGATATAAATAACGACCACTCGATGTAAGTTACGTAAAGGAATTGCACGATATATGCAAATGTCCGAGTGAAGGAAAAAATGACAGAAGTAAAGTGTTATTAAAATTACGTTTCTATCTAAATACAATAACATTCTGTATTTATAACAAGCTATTGGGGCCCGCGGCTATGACTACGTGAATGTAAAATATCGTACAAATTAAACTTCCTCGAAACCTTGCATCAGTTTCATCCAAGTGATTCGTGCTATTATGGAATGTTTAATCTGAATTGGAAAGAAAGGATTATAGACTTTAAATAAAAATGCTGCACCTACCTATTTGATTACAAAGTTCATTATCAGTTTATGAATATTCGTACATAGTTAAACAAAACATCCTTTTAGCTTAAAAAATCAATAAACAGGCCGCTCTTTGACTGAATGTACTAGATTAAATTCCGTCTAGCCCTCGATCAAAGGGAGGGTAGTCCCCCAATCCCTCGCCATGGCAACGTGCGTGTCGTGTGATCTCTCTCGTTTGTAGGGCACGTGTAATTCTTTATTGACTGGCAAATTGCTACGCATTCGGATATTATTTAGTTATAAAATTATGTATTACTTAAAATTTAAGTTCTGTTGTTTGCTATCGACGAGTCACTGAACGAGTTTTAATAAAATTTAATTCCTCACCTATGCCCCTTTTGCCTACCTATAGGTACCTGCTTTATCCTGAATTACAACTTAGAGTAGGTAACAGCAATTGATTTCCATACGGGGAAAACCACCAGTGAGCGTTAGTGTTAGGTATATGTACCTACTAAGCTAATGATATCAGATGCATAATAAAGCTAATAATTACTTTATCCTCTTTTCCTCGTATCTTTGTTTGTTTTATATTTGTGTATCTACTCATATTTGATTTAGAGGACACAAAACCTTTTGATATCATATATTTGTACATTTTTTTTCCATCAATGTCACCCTAATAGAGGGGACGCGGAATGCGCGTTCCGACTTTATCTCGTGTCCTTTGAATAACCGTGCGCAGTTAATTGCATCGGTGTTGATGGTGGATGCCTAATTGTAGGTGGACGTAATTTCATTTTACTTACCAAAATGATATTAAAATGATTTCGCTTGTACGCCCAAATATGGGAAGATATTTTCGTGTTATATGTAACACGAAACCCCACCCCCCACCTACCTCAGCTACGCCCATGCCCGGTAGTATGAAACATAAATACTAGTTGTTTACAATATCCGTAACTGACCCTTTAATCAACTTCCTGAATCCAGATAAAATCTCTATCAGTAATTCCATCTCTAAACTTTTCTCTTTCAAATGACTCACAGATATTTTTGAAATTTTATTCGTCTTTTGTGAAACAAATGTCAAGCACTTTAAATTCATTAGATACGTAATTAAAAGAAGGACACTGTCTTCTCAGTAAGTTTCTCTCTTTGAAAAGTACTTTCATGTTACAAAAGACCGCAATAAAAAAACTTATGAAAGCTCAGAGTGGGGTTAGAATCAGAAGCCATCGAGGGCATTAATTACGCACACAACTGCAGGTACCAGTGGCGGACGGTAATAAGAACACCAATATTTTCGTTTTCGCTTTGAATTGTAGTTACTTAATGTTTTAGGTACAAAGAACCGTTTCCACCAAGATAGATACATATATGGTGTTGGGTTACCTTTCATTTTTTTTAACCCTTCGCTACTGGCAGGTACTGGGTACAACATTAAAAACCTAGGCCACATTTTAATGTTGTATAACGTAGGTAAGTATAACAATTTCCTATACTAGAACTGGCATTGACCTTGTCCTAATTCATAAATTGTCCAGTGTCCTCCTACTTATGAAACATCCTACTTATGATTACATTAAATCTATATTTGAAAAAATACTGATGGGATTAGTCAGCCCCGGTAGGTACCTAAGCTTGCTTCTTTTATAGCAACAATAAAATAGTAGAATGAGAATTTTGTCTGCATTAAAGCTGCTGTAAAATCTTAGGCAGGTAGGTACTTATGTAGGGTCCTACTCAGCGGATGTTCCGGCCACAAAAATTAAGACACGCTGCTTTTAGGTGTTCGGCTCGATTTGATGATTAAAACCAGATGGTTCACATGTTTGTGAACTCTTATTCACACAGTCTCCACATTAATTACTTTAACGGTTTATCTTATCTAACTTGTAACTGTAGACTTTATAAAATACATATCGTGCTTTAGAAAGGACTATTCAGATTGGGACTCAGTAATAAAACGATGTAATAACTAGTGATCGGCGTAGGTAGTGCCATTTAGGATCAATGACCTTAAATGCTATGTTAACATGGACTTACCCCGGAATGCCCGAATTTTTAAATTATTGAATCGATCGTCAATAATAAATGGGTAGTACTTAGGTACAGCAATTTGGAAGGTTTTTATGTAACAGTTATGCTTTCTTTTATATGAATAGCTCTAAATGTTTAGATAAAGTATGAACACTTTAGGGTAGACAGACTGTTAATTATATACCTATTGGTCACATTAGACGAAGATGAATTTTAAAATCTCGGGGTTTTTAGGTGAGGTGGTATGTCTATGTCCACGCTATGCCACGGTTGACGAATCCCGCAAAATGACACCTAAATGTTATTGTGAGATAAAGAGAGAAAATGGTACCACGCTTAGGTGTCTGTAGGATCAATAGATATTATGATATAGATATTATTATTATCCATATATTACCTAAGTATGAAAAATAAAATATGCAAATACTAAAGCTCAGTAAGCTCGTAGATTCATGCTTTGTTTTGGTGGTTCATCATTGAAAAACTATACAAATTGCAAAGAATAAGTAGATACAGAAGAAGAAGTAGGTACCTATAGCTAAAGTTAAGTAGCAATCATCTAAGGTCTACTACTTAGATTTTTAGGGATTAGGAATATTTTCATAGACGTTTATGGAACTTCATATTACAGTTTAATACTCAGTTGAGTATCGCTCAGTGTACTTAATAGTAGGATGGATACTTAGGTAACGGGCGGAAATGATTTGATTTTTCAATAGGATTTTTCCCGGCTTGAAGCTGGTCTTATCTATGTGTCAGAGGGTATCCTTGACGGATTTTGGAGGACCGTAGGGTTTATGGGCATACGGAAGCGGAAGTGACGGTGGGCGGTCCGGCCCGCCCGCGCCACCCGCCCCCGCGCCCAGACACGCCCTAGCTCTCATGAGTCAGCTTCATCTCATGTTAATTAACACTTCAATAACATTATATTTTAGTAATTTACTTTAAACAGTACCGCAATACGTTCAGTGGGTAGCTGCAAAAAAGCACGTGGGCGCATTACTCCCCACCCACTCAAGGACGGTTCAATGTACGACATCATTAATCAACGTTCGTGTGTATTTGAACAATGATAAGTAGGTACATGTTTTAATGCAATAAGTCTATAACAAATATCGTATCAAACATTGTTTGGTTTACTGTTTCAGTCCTATTTTACTTCTTTTTAGTGCATTTTTTTTAAATTTCTCTTTTGTGGGGATAGGTGAACCGCACAAACTGTTACCTAGTATTTCATAATTGAACTCTCTAGCTAATATTTGAATGGCGAAATCGCGTAAATTGCAATGCCTACGTACGTATTACACTGGTGCCTACAGCGGTGGAGTTGCAACTGCATGTCGAAGCTGCCAAGTTGAGCGAAGGGTTGGATTCCATATCTTTAGAAAATAAGTTACGTAGATAATTTATATCGACGAATGACTACTTAGTCCATTTGGGCTTGGGTGCACCTATCAACTTTGTATTTGTGATTTAAATGTTTTAAAAGTACCTAAGTACTTACCCACCTAAGTACCTACCTACCTCGGGACAAAGGGGATTTATTTGTGTGTTCTGTGGGTTTGTCTGCTGCGGTAATAATAAACAGTATTTTTCAATAAGCAATGCTTTAATAAGTAGTACCTACGACGTAACTAAAACCGCGTTTTAAATTGTTGTGGTCCATATAGCACATGGACCACAACGATTTAAAACGCGGTTATAGTTAGGTACGTCGGTAATCGACTGCATACAAAAGGCAACCACTTCACACTTACAATAACTCCTTACACCTCTTGTTCCTGATTGCTGTATGAAAAAAAATCCACCAAATCGTTTTTTTTTTTTTAAATAACTAACAATGTGGGATTTTGTGGCCCACACATTACTAGCAATCTTGTTAATGCCTCCAGCTAAGCTCAATGGCTTGTGTTAGGAGTGGATTCACATACGGTAGTATACCTAATGGATAGGATTCGAACCCACGATCTCACGATTGCGAGTCCGATTCCTTAGCCATTAGTCTTCCCCCGCTTCATTTTAAAAAATAATAGTCCAGGTAAAACCAAACAATACTCACGTAACTTTGAGACGTGCTCTAAATCGTATTTCTGTCTCACTGAACTCTATAGTAAGTACTAGTAGGTACCTACCTACGCTAGACAGGTTATCGCCGACAACAACGACTTATTGATTTTGACATTTTGGACGGTCATTTGACAAAATCAAAGGTAAGATTTTATTTGTGTAACAAATCAAACAACGACCATTTGTCATAGGTAAGTGTCAAAAAACTTTACAGGACGTCATTCGATTTGTCATTTGAAATTGCTGTCATTTTGTACGGGGTAGTCAGTTCAGGGGGCTTAGACAAATGACACACGCTTCTCTTTCCACACACGCTAACGCGAAAAAATTTATGCATTTGACATAAGGTTGACAAAACGTCACGCGACTGTTGCTGAATTCGTCAACAAAAACCAACAGTAGCATGTGCGGAAAAAGAAGTGTGTGGCATTTGTCTAAGCCCCCAGGGGGCTTAGACAAATGACACACGCTTCTCTTTCCACACACGCCAACGCGAAAAAATGTATGCATTTGACATAAGGTTGACAAAACGTCACGCGACTGTTGCTGAGTTTGTAAACAAAAACCAACAGTAGCGTGTGCGGAAAAAGAAGTGTGTGGCATTTGTCTAAGCCCCCAGCGTACTTTTACTATAGAGGTCAGTGTTCTATCTCCATTAGTCACTTTAAAGTGACAGTGACAATACGAGAGTTCACAGTGACTTATGTAAAACTGGTCGTGTCGGATCAGAAGGTCGTGTGTTGTCTGATTCATTATAATGTCCTGTCCTGTCAATAATAAGTACCTACCAACCTACACCTCAAGGCAATTCTGTTATCGTACATAAGCTTTATTTAATTGGGGTATTATTATTCCAATAAGCTCATGGATTATAGCATTAAAATGATTATTATCTGCACCTGCCATACTTGGCCTGCCATACCTATCTACCTAGGTATAGGTATATCATAATGACGTCGTCGCTAAGTGTAAAAGCAGGTGTTACGTAACTAGGTACCTACTTAATATGCAAACGAAGATATTTTTAAAACTCGATTAAGTATTATAATCGATTTGTAATAGATACAAATTGCTGATTTTAAAAGAGTGGCCCATGAGTTTCTTGGCATCTTTTTCTCATGAGCTTTCACTTGGAACTGCCACCTAACTTCATTTTGTTTTTTTTTTTCAAAGTATCTATTCTTATTTTATTATTATTTTGTAAGTATTAATTTGACGTGTTCAAATGATCAGTGATAATGATTTTACAAAATCAAGGATATTGAAGTTTGATTCTGTCAATGGGAGGGGAGGGTTGAGGGGGTCACTGTCGTTGACAATAAGACCGGACGGGCAAAACTGATTTAAAAAACATTATTCATTTTATGTACCTACCATGTAATTGCCTGTTTATTGCAAATTAGAATCCAGGTACCTACTTAAGTAGGTAGGTAGGTACCTACTTACTTATATAGGATTTTTTTTCAATTAAAAAAGTTTTTTTTAGGATTTTTTTTAAATCTTCCACATTTGTGTACAAGCCATACGCCGCGGGGGACTTTACAAACATAGGTAGGTACAACTAACGGACACAAAGTATCTAGGTACACCAACACTCGAAACCAATATTTATAGACTAAGTAGGTACTTACACGAATCTCTGTCTCAAATGGGAATCGAACTCACAACCTCTTACACAGCAGTCATACACATTCCCACTGTCAAAGTGACCATTATCATACCGACGTAAAATAACGTTACACACAAATAATAATAATAATAATATCTTGGGACAACTCACACAACGCTATCTGATCCCAAACTAAGCAGAGCTTGTACTATGGAAACCAGACAACTGATAAACATACATATATATTTCTAAATACATACATATTATAGATAAATAACACCCAGACACAGAATAAACCATCGCGCTCATCACACAAAGTTTTATCCTGGGTGGGGATCGAACCCACAACCTCTTGCGTAGCAGTCGGATACACTCCCACCGCGCCACAGAGGCAGTCGAAATAGTCAAATCTAATAGGTACTATCTCTCTCATTCAACTAAGTACGTAACAGGTTTCAAAGGCACAATCATTGATGAGTTTTCCCGTCAATGCAAATCCTTGACCGCCTTTCCCTTCCGAGTCAAACGAACTTCCTAGCAACCCCTCGTAAGTAACCTTGATTTAAATATTCATAAGAACGCGGAAGAGACGCGCCCACCCACCGCCCGCCCGCGAAATCGACGGCCGCGGGGGCGTAACCGCCGCCCTACGCCGCGCCCGGGGTTATACAACTTTTTCCCGCCAAATAAATTTTACACAACTTCATTCAGTGATAAAGTTTTTAAATAAACTTTAGGTGGTAACTTTCTGTCACGTGCAAGCTCTACGCTGGTAAATAAAGGTGCTCTACTTCGATACGTTCGTATTCGAACTAATTATGTTGCGATCGATCGTAACAGATCGTACGAGTTTTATTCAATACCCACATTCTTGCTCAGAATTTGGAAGAGTAGGTATTATGCAATAATACCCAATCAATTTTGGTTACTCCCGAGAAACTAACTATATCATGATTCATGAAATCATGACTAAGGTCAGTTTCTACATCAGGATTAGTTTCTACCCGACTGCGCCAAAAGGAGGGAAATGTTTTTTTAAAATCATAATAAATAGGTTACTGGAAAAAAATACTAACTTTTGCTCCCATACGATTTGAACTTTTCAATCGCCATCTGAACGGTTTTTGTAAGATATTTTTTTTTACACGACTGCCCCAAAAAAAGGACCACGTAACATTCAGGCACCTGTAACATTATGAATGGGTTCATATTGCACACACACGCATCCTGTGTCCAACATATCACACACACATGTATACAACTTCCACAAATGTCTTTTATCATTTCCTTTAACTGCTGTCTCTGATTACACAGTCAATGACATGTCCTCATGAAATCGTGGAGAGATATTATTGAATTTTATTCATCGACTTGAGAGAACGCCTAGTGTTTTCTTCATCAACTTCAACTGCTGAGTATAGGCCTCCTATGTATCCCACGATACCCGCTCCTCTGCCTTGCGCATCCAGTACATCCTAGCGAGCCCAGCGACCTACAGTTCAGACTAAAGCGCAGGCCACACCGCCAGCTGACGGACGGAGCGGGCGAAGCGGGCGGGTGAAACTACGCGAAATATTGGCGAGCCAAAATTAGGGTTCACACCGAAAACTGGCAGGCTGAGCTGACGAAGGGGGCGGAGCGAACGGAACGGACGGAGCGGGCGGGGATGCGGAAGGGAGAGCGAAAGGATAGCGTTCTGTCCTGTCAGTGCACTGCGCAGTTGCATAGTGCATATAAATTATATAGACACGCAACGTAAATACTACACTGCCATTCGAAAGACAAGCGTCGACTAGTCCAAATACTCGAAACGGGGAGGACAGGCGAACGAACAGGGCGAGCTAAGCTAGCGAAGCTAACAAATCTAGCGGAGCAGGCGAAACGAGGTGAACGAGGAGCTTCGCTGGACTTTCGTTGGCTTCGCTCACGTCGCTCGCATCACTGACCTAGCTTAGCTCGTTAGTTGGCGGTGTAAACCCAAGTATGAAAAGAGGTGAAACGATGTCGTCCGCTCCACCCGCTCCGTCCGTCAGCTGGCGGTGTGGCCTGCGCTTTAATGTTTTATGTTATGACACAGAAATCTGGTCAGTATTGTCTTACCACAGTTTGATATAATCAAGGACGTAACATGGTTATGAACTTATGAATGAGAGGCAGGATATAGTTTTGTTTACTAACATACTTAATACACTAAACACCTTCGTTTTGACTTCCGTACTTAGGTACATGGTAGTAACATTAACAATTATTTCGTCTTTCTCCCATTTCTGCTTACTCCTTCTTAATCAACTCGTTTTAAGTAGGTGATAGCTTTCTCTCTGGAGTCTGTGTATTCAAGGAAAGACCGACTGGAAGACACTGGGGCAATTTGAAAGTAGGTGCAGAATAAATGAAATACACAGTGATTCAAAATCAATTTATTGCACAATAAACACGTCGAGAAAATCAAAATACATTGTAAATTGTACACCTATTCGATAACGAATCGATTTTAGTCGTGGTCACCCTTCGGAGATTCGGTATCCTAGAGGGTGCTACCCTCGATTTATTACAGTAATGAAGCTAAGGCATAGCGCGTTTGATGTCCTAAGCCCACGTCCTATTGAAGTCCAATAAAATAAATCTCCCAATTTTAGGCTTATTTTACAATAGTGATTATTGCTTTGACTAGCTTTTTTTATTTTTTTCTTTAAACAACAACATACAAAAGGTGAACATAACAATCATAATATATTAGGTATATTTGAACGGTATCATTGAACTGTAAATATTTGTATAAGTCAATATATGTAAGTATATAACAAAACATTCTCCAAATAAATTAATCGTCTTAAAATTATAACAATCACATATCCAATCATTTTTTCTTATTTAATAATAACCTACAAAAAACTTAATGTCTTAATGTACAGTGTTGTCAAATTATACAAAAAAAAAAAACAATTTTCGATCATTTTTTCTCATCTAGATACTATAACGTTTTCGATTAATAGTTATAATGGACGTTAAATTACGTGTATATGCTGCAATCAACGAATGCGCGTAGTTTTTTATCCGAATTTGTGCATGTGTTAAAAATCGAAATCGAACAAAGCAATATTTGGTTGATTGTAAAACGCTTTCGTGAATTACAGACGGTAAACTAAATATAGTGACGGTTGTACGTAGGTAATCATAGTAAATTGTACTCTTATTAGATTTGAGAAATAATACTCGTATCTGCTTAACGCCTGGGTTGTTGACGAGTTCGGTATATCTGTAACAAAAAAATCAATTCAATGCCTTACGTAAGTGTAATGCATGGCTAATGAGTACTGTAAAAAGTGTACAAGGTTAGGTTGCATCGATCCACGCAAGTAATTATTTAAACGTTCCTGCGGTTATTGATCCGTCGTGTTGCTAAATTATACCTACTTGCAAGTATAATTTACTGTCCCCATGGGGACGTTACTAATTCAGTGCCGTAGAATATCAATAGCAACTTATATATTGTCCATAGATAACTGTGTAATTAGATAGGTAGATATACAAATAGTGCCTCATCATCACTACATAGTACCTATAAAACAAAGTCGCTTTCTCTGTCCCTATACCCCTACGTATGCTTGAATCTTTAAAACTACGCAACGGATTTTGATGCCGTTTTTTTTAATAGATAGAGTGATTGAAGAGGAAGGTTTATATGTATAATAACATCCATTAAATAGTAGAGAAATAAGAAGCGGAGCAGAAATAATGTCGCAAAAACGGGGAAAATTTACGCAGACGAAGTTGCGCGGTTCAGCTAGTAGTATCTACACTATACTTATAGGTATCACTATTTTCAGAAAAGAACTTCATTATGTCTGGCTTTTATTATTTTAACCTTGATTAAATGATAAGTAACTAGTAACCACTGATGGTTGCTGGGAAAGGTTGCAGTTGTCCTGATAAAGAGACAGGTAAAGGGAGAAAAAAGATTTTTCATACAAATTAGTGTTATCTATACTAATATTATAAAGCTGAAGAGTTTGTTTGTTTAAACGCGCTAATCCCAAGGAACTACTGGTCCGATTTAAAACATTCTTTTTTTGTTGGATAGCCCATTTATCGAGGAAGGCTATATAACATCACGCTACGACTAATAGGAGCGGAGTAGCGACGAGAAATGTTGCAAAAACTGGGAAAATTTACGCCAACGAAGTTGCGCGGGACAGCTAGTATTCAATATATTTAGAGAAATACCTATTTACCGTATCGTATTTAAGTTGTCTACAAGCCACCGCCGCTCCTCTCGACCGAGATCTTTTTGGCGAGAGTTTCGCGTTCGTGGTGCTCCTCCTCCATCTCAGCCATGCGAGCGAACCGAGAGTACGCCACGTGACCAGACTTGATTGCAGACATCATCTGTACGTAATTATGAGAAACTTAGTTATTGTTTTAGAATGGTGAGTGACCAAATGGAATTGTGTAATAGTGAACATTCTCTATACGATCCGGAGGGCTACTCTAATTCAATGAAAACGAAGTTTCGATCAAAAATGAGGTGGTAATATACAGAACCAGGAACATCTATTTAATCCACTCGTTCCAGAAAATCGTTCATGAGTTCGAACTTTTTTTGCTTATCCAAAAATTTATTAGAAGTCTCCGTAAAGTTAAAAAATTTAAGGAAACGAGAATTCATGAATTTCGTTTTAAAGAAACATCACAGCAGTTTCTGTCAAATAAGAAATATGAGAGACTCGATTTGATGCCCTGACAATAAAAATGTTCACATCGTCTGTACGTTGTGGAAAAGATTGGTCACCGAAGAGTCGCCTTTAATCAGTAAGTTAGCCAATCTTTGGCCTGGAAGAGGCGCTTGCACAATATAAAGCATGTTATGATTTTCTGTTGACAAAATAATTAAATACAAATAGGGTTAAGATAGTATATTTTATAGGGAAAATAATGGAGTCATTGTATAAAATTAAATAAAAATGGTATAAACATAAAATATACAAACCTGCTAATGATACACCTTAATAAAAACAAATAGGTATCCCACACTTACCTTAGTGTAATTTATATAAAATAACAAATGTACCTACATAAAATATACAAATAAGTGTTTAAAAATAAATGCATATTGGTATCCCTGTACTTTGAAGACTGTTTCTGCAACCTTATTTTACTGAAACTTTTAAGTACGAGTACATATCGTCTAGTATAATCGAGTAGCTACCACAGCTACAGCTATATATACGTATTTATATCGATGTCCATATATCGTTAAATATATACTAATATTATAAAGCTTAAGAGTTTGTTTGTTTGAACGCGATAGTCTCAGGAACTACTGGTCCGAATTAAAAAAACTTTAACTCTTGCATAGCCCATTTATCAAGGAAGGCAACATATAACATCACGCTACGACCAAAAGGAGCGGAGCAGCAATGAAAAATGTTGTAAAAACGGGAAAATTTTCAGGTCAGCTATCGGTAATATATTGACATGTTTATAAATAAGTTATAGCCGCAGTTGTCATTGTTGATCGAAGCTGTAGGTCATATCGATGTCATATTATCAAACAGCCTTCAAAGTAAATGTAATGTACTCATTTCAAAAACAGACATACACATCTAACAAATAACACATGAAATTTAGTTGATGTAAATGCATAATATTAAAAGCGAAAATATAATGAAAGACATATCCATAATATAAAATCATACGGGAAATATCTAGACATGCACAAAAAATAAACAAAATCCAAAAATGTATCCTTGGCTTATAGTTAATGCCCTAAGTTTAAATTGTTCATGATGTGATTTGCTTTTTTGCAGGTTGACTAGGTATTTCTTTATTTTCACCAGCAATTAATGTAATTTTCATACTGAATTTTGAATAAAATTACTCTTAGAAACATTAGTGTCAAATGACATAGTTTCACACTCCTACTCAAATTTTGGCGGCAATATATTTGAAAAGCTGCCAAACTATAACCAGCAAACAGTTTTGAAAATAGAGTAAGTTTCGGGCACTTTACGATGTTTGTGTGCTGTGAACTGTTTGTCCTCTATATTCTATATCCAGATAGCATTGAGTATTTATATCTAGACGACATCTACACTGAAGTTCTATATAAATTGATTTTATTTATATTTCGTCCAATGTGTAGTATCTATGTATTTTTTTAATTTTTGTCGAATAAATATAATAATTAGCTGATTTCTTAGCTAATTTCTGCCAGTGTTAAAATGTTGTAAATTCTTTTAAATAAGTAGGTGTCTATTTTATAAATAGTATACCCACATATATGTATAAGTAAGAACAACTATTTAGGTACCTGCATCTTATGAAACACAAAAACAAAAATGTCAAACTTCAAAATAATACATGAACAAGACGGCATTAACCAAAGTCACACATTATAAAGTATAGACCTGCAGGTACTCGTCGAGTTCGACTTGTCCGTTCATGTTAGTGTCGATCTCTTTCAATATTTCGTGCAACTGTTCCCCGGTCACCTCCTCGCCGTAGTTCTGTGGAAAACTATGACGTCAACAAGCATTCACAATGGACATGGCATGAATAGAGCTGTTATGGATTTTGTCATGGACTCTCTATGCAATTCCTTTCATTACATTTTTTGTAGGTAGGTACCAACGTAAATCTGTTGAAAAAAAATTTAAGGGTAGTCTGCAACAAAAATCCAATACAACTCATTGATATTTTAACATTATGCACATAAAGGGATTATTTAAACCCGTTTTTTTTAAATATTATCGTAGCTCCAATAGTATTTAAGATACAAAAGTATGAATCTAATTAACGTCTGTGTGGTGCATAATATCAAAACTTGATAAGCACCCTCATTCCTTCGAGACATGGACCACTACAGCGTGACATTTACCCCAGCTGTACCATCATTTCGTATATTTTTTCTACCTGAAGGTAGTCTTGAATTTCCAGCTGGCCGTGGTACGTGACGTCAATTTCGGACAATATGGAGCGTATTTCATCGTCTGTAGGTTTCACACCCATACTCTAGAATCGGCAGTATCGGTTAGAAACATTATAATAATATTAAAGATTAAGTTGTCTCATCCAGATAGAAGGAAAGAAAGAAAAACAGAATATATTATAATTAACCGTACCCTGTGGAAAAATCTTTTGTATGTGTAATAATAATAAACATCGTTTATTTCTCACCAAAACCGAATCTTTACATAGTCTAAAATAAAGTCGCTCTCGCTGTCTGTGCGCTTAGATCTTTTGAACTACGTACCTAACGGATTTTAATGTAGTTTTTTTTTTCAGCAATAGATAGAGTGATTCAAGAGGTTTATTTGTATAATACACCATCCCGCGGGAACGGGATCCACGCGTACGAAGTCGCGGGTGTCCGCTAATTACATAATAAAGTAACAAGAAAAAAGCAACCAGTTCTTTCCAATCACTTGGCCTATTGGCCTAGTGGTTAGTGACCCTGACTGTTAAGCCGGAGGTCGTAGGTTCGATCCCCACCCAGAATAAAACTTTGTGTGATGAGCACGATGGTTTATTCGGTGTCTGGGTGTAATATGAATTATATTATGTATTTAGAAATGTCTAAGTATGTTTATCAGTTGTCTGGTTGCCTTAGTACAAGCTCTGCTTAGTCTTGTATCGGCGTTGTGTGAGTTGTCCCAAGATATTATTATAATTGTTTTGTTTTGCCAAACAATGGTTGTTTTCTGTCACTTAATACACAAATGTCTAATTTGTATGTATATTACTAGACTAAATAAAGTAATACGGTTTAAAGTGAATATCGCGTGTAGCTAAAATTTACATAACTGCCTTGTAAATGGGAGGACCATTTTGGGCCTCTCACACCATAACTGTATAAGTTCAACTGCCATAATTCCTAAGTAAAACTTGACTGATAGACAAACTATGCAGAGTACACGCCTTCTTATTTTAGTTGGGTGTTTTATATCGTCAATGACTGGTCTTCTAAACCACTTTGCCTAAAGGCGCCTGCTTATTTCCTAATAGTGTTTTCTACTGTAACCTCTGAACACTCACTGAACATTGAGACGTGCTCAAAAGTCTGTCTCCGCTATTTACTTGAATGTGACAGTGACAACATAAGATGGACTTAAAACTGAGTTGCCCTTATGTGTTCGGCCTAAGTTACAATGGAATTGGCTTCTGTGTACAAATATTCCCTAAATAAATAAGAAAAAAAAAGGATTGTTTGGTCAATAAGTAAATAGAAATAAGAAATAACTTTGCCGTCATACCTTCAGACTCCTTCTAATATCATTGATAGAAACGAAGCCCTTCCTGTCCTTGTCTATGATCTGGAACCGTTTGATGTAGGTCTGAATCTCGTCCTTGCTGAGGTTGATCGGGATCTTGTCGCGACTGGCGCGGTTCACCATCTGACCCATCTCGTTGGCTAAGAAATCGCCGGCATCCTTTATTTGTTTCTGTAATGAGAGAATATACGGAATGCAAGATTGTATAATATACGGTATTTCAATGGTAGTCTACAGTCAAATTAGGAAACCCGCCTGGGTTTTTTTGGATTAGAAATTTTGCCCGATTACTAAGTCCTCTTCGGAGCTATTATTGCTGTCCCATAGATCTACGAAAGTAAGGCAAAAGCGCAAATAGAGATGATACATCTTAAAAGTCGTTAAATATACATGTTGATTTTAAATATATCAGTTTTGGAAAATATTTAATAAACTAACCCTTAATGACCTATCACTTGGTTTTGGAGTTATGACCTTAATCACCTACAGACTATTTTATGTGAGGTTTAGGCTCTCAACCTGACAAAGAAACATCGATTTTACTCCGGGGTCTCTTAGATGAGTGGTAAATGGTTGTATGACAAAAGTCGGTAGTGGGTGGTGAAAGGTAAATTTGTATTTAATTTTTCAAAAAATATATTAAGAAGATATTTGGTTTAATGTAAAGAAGCGAAAAGCGGGAGGTTATTAGTATATTAAAAATCACCCGGTATGACTTTGGACTATAATATCGCTGATTAAGTTTAATCCAAAACTGTGTGCCATGTTCAAGTTAAGCCTTACATTTCTAATGAACGAAAATTCATAAAATTATAGTATTTATACTCTGTAATTCTTCTTCTACTTCTCCTCCTTTTGGTATTTAATCCAATTGATTTCGAAACAATTAAGTTACCACTGGAATAGTTCAAAAAAGTAGTATGGTATATACCTTCTTCTCAGCCTCATTCCAGTTAAGTTCCTCCGCCATGATGTCGACGATGGCGGGCAGCGCCTCGGCCGCGGCCTGCACGTTGAGGAAGGCGAGGCGCAGGCGCCGCGCGATCATGTCCACCGCCGTGCACGCGTACTCGCGGACTCCGTATCTGACACAAAGTACCAATACCTTTAAAGAATCGTCCTTATGTTCCCATCGCTGGGATATCTGGGCCATGAATCACTTAGTGCAGTTTAGTGGATGTCACATGACTAGTTTTATTATTTGTTGTAGGACATGCCGGTTTCCTCATCCTTTTTTCTTTGCACCGGTTAAACCCAGGGATTTTATGTATTTTGAGTTTATAAGTAAGAATAGATTTTAAAGAAATTCTACCTGTAAGGTAGGTTGACAAGGGGTCAAATTTGACCGATATTGGCCCAGTTTTTGGCCTATGTTTTAAAATTATTGAAAGTGGGAATTTTTGTATTTTGAATTTATAAATAAGAATAGATTTTAGGAAATTAAAGTCAAAAGAGGGTAAAACTTTATGAAAGCGAACAGAATAAATAAATTTGATAAATAAATACTTACCTAATCTCAGCGTCGATGTACGGGAACTCGGGATGCACCTTCTTACCGATGATGGGCCACCGTTTACCTGTCATGGCCGCCATTTTAGCGACAGCGAACGCTCGGTCACCATATGACTTCGCCAAGTGTTGGGCTGCCTGTAATACGTTGGTGTATAGTATTAAAAATATCCGACGGTATAATAAATTCCGGCGGCACGTTTGCATAGGTGGCGAGTGATACACCATGATTTTTTTAGTAGGTGCAAACCACACACTACGTCTATAATGTACCCAAGATGGGGTTGTTCGTCAGGATTTATTCCCGCCAAAACAAAAAAGATTGAGAATAACTTCCGAATTTAAACTAAATTTGTTTTAGTTTTTTACGTTCATATTTGTTTAAGTTGATATGATTATTTAATCTATTGTAATAGAATAAAGCATTCTATGAGAAAACGAAACATTAGTTTTGGTTATATTGCGTTTAGACAGGTAAAAGGCTACTCACTTCCATCTCCAGACCGAAATCTTGTACTAATCTGATGTACATAGTAGGGGTCCAGCCGTGAGCACCCTCTATTAAGAACCCGTCCGTTTGGCACTCCGCGAACAGTGGTTTCAGATTGGCGCCTGAAAAGTTCGTAATGTAACTGTATTATAAAGTAAAATTTATATTCGAACGTTTATCGTGCTAGAGTGAAGGGTTTACCTCCAGCTATTTAGGCACGGAAACGTCACAGACAGACAGTTACTTTTAACTGGCAAATGATTTATTAATTTTGTTTTTCGATTTATTCTCAAAATAGAATAGAAGAAGACAAAAACATTCGATACTTTAAACACTGTAAGTGAGACAAAATTGTGGGTAGTTCTAAATATACTTACTTTCAACGGCAGCGTCAATAGTTTCGGCAGCCATAGACCTGTAAGTAGTCCACTTGCCACCCGCGATAGTCACGAGCCCAGAAGGAGAGACGTGCACGATGTGGTTGCGGGCGAGGGACTGCGTGTCGGGCTTGTTCGGGTCCGAGACCAGCGGTCTGATGCCGGACCAAGCGGACAGGACGTCACCGCGACGAACTGGATATATAAGAAAATATTATATTGAATTATATTTTGCAAGCAGTTTTTCGATTTCTTATGCAATACGGATGTTGACTGTCAAGTCAAATCAGTCTCTTTTTATGAAATTTTAAAACGACAGGCTCTATAGAAATGTGTATGAAATAGCAACCTATGACGTCATAAGTTTTAATGTTTTTAAATTCAAGATGCACATTAAAACATATTAAATTATGAAACAACACTTATTTTCAAAGCATTTTAAGACCTAATATTGTATAATTCGTATAAAATAATATTTTTTTAACCTAATTTCCACATAGGTGTCCTTCTTTAAAGTAAACTTGGTGACTATATACCCTAGCAGGCTTAAAATTTAAATCATCAGGCATCACACATTAAAAAGATTCGAACTCAGATACTTTTTTTGGAGGGCTTGTGCCTCTGGATCCACCACCAGTGTACATAACATTTACATCTACAGGATGATTTTTAATATACCTACTAATAACTTCCCGCTCGTGGCTTCTTTACATTACACCAGGTAGGTGGTTAAGGGTTACAATATTAAATATTTTTCAAAACTGATATTTTAAGTTATTTGGTGTAATGTAAAGAAGCCACGAGCGGAAGGTCATTACAGTTGGATCAACGTAACTAGGCCGGATTTAAGTTGGCGACAAGTGGTTGCGCAGATGCATTTTTGGAAGACATTTACTTCCAAAAATGCATCTGCGCAAACACTTGTGACAGGAAGCGGGGGGCGGGGGCGGTAATTAGAGATGCGATTACGCATTACATTGTCATAATTAGTATCACTAACTCGTGTTTTTTGTGATTATTTTCGTAAAGAAATTGTTTTTCAAACTTTCTTTAGTATTTATTGTAACTGTTCTAAATTTAAACTTTTATGAACTCGTATAAATATAATTTTATATTGTTGAATTAAAATGTTGTTAGTATTTTTAATCGATTAAACATAATTAATCATTTTCGTAAGTAAAAAAGGGTCGCATCTCTATGACATGCGCGAAAGTGATATGAACCTAACTTCAATCTGGCCGAGTTACGTTGATCCAAAATGATCCAATCTCCTTCCCCACTATACTCGTATGTCGTGATAGTTATCAAGATCAAGTAGCCCTAAGTTCATGTATCATATCCATACAAAAAAAAACAAGATCAGAGATATTTCATACATAGTTAAGACATTCCTTAAGAAAAACTAATAGCAAATCTACATGCTTGCCATTAAATTTTAAATTTTAATTATTACAGAATTAGATCACTATTATCAACATTCATCCTATTCTATGTACTTATATGTTATGGTTTTCTTTTGTGGGCATGGACCTTATGGAGTCATTAATGTAACTACATACCCTCAACATCTGGGTTCAAATAATTCTTGACTTCAGTAAGAATGAAGAGAATTTCATCCTCAGTGGGCTTAGGGTTGTGAGTGACGTTGCAGGGCATGTCGGTGGTGCCGGCGATGGTGCCCTTCAGCCACGGCAGGAAGAAGATGACGCGCCCGTCCGACGTGGCCGGGTCGAGGAGACCCATGTGTTCCGGGCTGGAAGAGATAGGGTTAAATGTCAATTGGGGATATATACAATTATAAATAGTAGTGATGTCCTAGATAGTGCCAGCACTACTTTGGTTTTAAGACAACTTGAAGGAATGTCTTTCATTCGCACTGTAACAAGAGCATACCTATCTAGTCTATATTGAGTCTCACTTAAGTAATTAAGTTCACTACAAAAACGATTGACCAGGAATTCTAAGTTTACAGAATGCTGATATTTACCGGCTGATTCAGTTATCGATTTTAATACCCAATTATGTACATACTGCACTGATTTCTATAGTGACACGTCCCCACTCCGTTACATAACTATACGGTAATTAAAGTAAATTGTAGTTTTACCTGTAATATCCAGGCAACACAATATGCACACCAGAAGATGGGCAGCAGATCTCTTTAATAGTAGAGTCGTCCATCTTTCTGATGCTGTCGGTGAAGGGACCCGTCGCGTTAATGATGCACTTCGCTTTTACGTCCCATTCTTTGCCTGATAGTTCGTCCTGAGAAGTAGAATTAATATCCATGTAGTTGATGTATTGTTCCGCAGTGGACGGTAGCTAATATTGTTAAAACACCCATAGGTACCTACTAATATTATAAAAGTGAAAGGAACTCTTGTCTGTCTGTTACCTTTTCACGCTTAAAGCGCTGAACCGATTAAGATACAATTTGGTGTAGAGATCGTTTTAGTCACAGGGAAGAACATAGTTTTTATCGCGACCACCGACATCCACGGGGACGGAGTCACGGGCGATAGCTAGTAGATAACATAAACAACATGCGTGGCTTTGATCACGATGCTGTCGGTTATTTAAATAAAATTTGAAACAATCCATCCAGACTCCAGAGTGATGTAAAGTCAAATAAAAAGAGTAAACCTTCTATCACCCTTTTTTAAACCTACTAGGTATCACCTACTATAGGAACAAGTGATATTTTGAATATATCCTATTCATTAATGTATCGAGTTGCGTATCTGTCGAGACGTGCATCTGTTAGGTTGCGTATTTGTCGAGTTGCGTCTTTGACGTGGTGCAAATATAACGAGATGTGTTTCTGTCAACATGCGTTTTCTGGCGAAATGCATATTTGACCACTTCGTTTTTGACGACTAATCAAAAGTAGCTTAGGTATGTATACAACATGACCTCTAAGCAACTACTACAAAGGTTTACATTTTCGTATTTAAAATTTAAACTCTAGTCTTACTTCCCTATTTAATTCGAAATTTTCCTTTAAATAATTAATGTGCCTACTTACCTACTGTTTTTAATTTAAAATTAGGAAGCGTGTTTGTTCAATGACTTCAATATAATAGCAGTAGAGTCTGATTTACCTACTCATTATTATTTTAAAACTAAGTGAGTGAGTCATTATTATTTTAAAACTAAGTGTTGTTTCGAGTCTGCGTGTACTTTGTGTCCGTGAATTGAATGTTTGTAAAGTCTCCCACGACACAGGGCTCTTTAAAAAAAAAAAAAAGTGTCCAGTGAATTCAAAATCTTGTAGCATGCGTGCTACAAGATTTTGAATTCACTGGGGTTAGAGCTAGAAAGGAACTATTTAATGAATGTGTAATTAATAATATGTACCTATACCTCTTTCTTTTTTTTCCGAGTGTAATGTAGGTGTACCAGAATCTGATGACAAATGGGGAAGTTATAATTTAGAGAAGGTAACACGGGGTTTAGGTAAGTAGGTACTTAGGTCCAAGAACTACATGGAGGAAAAAGTCTTGATTATTGTATTTTTTTTTTTTATTACGAACTGTTCTTTCTCAAATTCTGCGTCAATAAAACTCAACGACCCTCATTCCTTTAACAAAATAAATAGGTCGTGCGCAGCAGCTGCAGCCGCGTGAATGTCAGTTTTCGCACTGAATAATAACGATTGAAACACACAAACATCCAAACTTTCATTTTCTTCCCGTTACTCTTCACGACTGGCGTGGCGGTTAGAAATCAGCTCGACATGCTCTCATTTTTAATAAATATTACTTCAATCGAATATTTCCTGCGACATCATCATTTGTTAAAATGCTCTCTGTAACGAAGCATTAACAAAAGCCGTGATAGTTCTTTAACTACCGACTAGATGGCGCATGCGCCATCTAGTCGGCCTAACTCGCGAGCATCAAGGGATAGAAAAATGAGGTCTTGTAACATAGTCCAGATAGGTGGTTCGCTTCTGGCCCCGGTTTGGCTACGGAAGTCTCGGGTTCCATTCTTGGGTCTGGACTTCAAATCTTTCAAAAAAGAATTATTTTATTTTAATATGTTTAGGAACATACGTTTTAACCAAAAAGTGTCAAAATCGCAGTAGGAATCAGTCGCACTCATACTTTGACAACTGTTAGTTAAAAAGATCACAACTTTTTTTTAAATTTCGTTTCATGAGATTCCGGTACATCTATACTTTTTACGTTTTGCAATGCTCACTAGATGGCGTTACCTGTAATATCTTAGGAACATTCAGCTACTGTTAAACAAATACCTTTAGCCTGGCTCCACTCAGTTTTCCGGAAGTTTTGTGTAGTTTGGTGACTTTGACGTGATTAGCAATAGTAGCGCCGTGACGAGCAGCTGTCAGTGCGATAGCCAAGTTCATACGGGCGTCATCTTGTTGACCTATGTAGATAATAAAACATAATTGTAAAATAGTATTTTTTATATTATATTTACATCAAAAAAGACCGCTCTCAGTAGTAGGAGCAGGCAGCAGAAGGCATTAGATCTTCTAAACTACGCAATGGAAATTGTGATAATTTCTTACAGGTGGTTTATATGTATGTAGATGGTATTTAAAAGTCCGTAGGAACCCAACGTGGGCAGTTAGTCAATAATAATCGGTATATACCCAATGGATCGAGACGACGAGAATTCATAGCCTTAACCCGTACTCGAATTTAAAAAAATCAAGACGTAAAAATTTAGTAGTCGCCTGATTAAACCAAAAGTCGTGTATGTTCACAGGGAAGATTCTAAAGTTGTTTTTTTAAAACTTTTGCAAGCTCTCGTATGTTGCCAGGGGATTTATTCCCTATAAAGTTCTATTCTTAAAGGCACAGCAACAGACTGGCCTGATGACTGCCAATGCTAGCTAATCGGTGTAGTAGCTTGGGAAACGTTACGTATTGGCAACATACTTTCATCAGACATGTCTAAAAATAGCCTCGATTTGTGTGCAGTGGCATTTCTATATCCCAGAACTACATTTACCTAGAGCACGTTATTTTAATGCAGTAGAAGATACATAGTATCTATCCAGTCATAGTAGGTACCTACACTTCCTTATAGATAGTTTATAACTTAAAAATTGATTTATTGCCAGGTGGGATAAAGTTTAATCACTTACTTAATAGAGCACAATCTCGGTCCCATTATATTCGTGCATTGGAACCGTGCCCAAATGGCCCAACGAATTGGCCCAGAACTGACTCACTAGCAACATAATAATGCTTTACATAACACCTACTACCTTACCTATCTAAGTGAATAGCAGAAAGTATGCAAATATACCTACTTACACCATTATTCTAAATTTCAGTTAGACTTGTGAAAATGGCGACAAACTGAGATGTCATTATTTTCACAGTTACGCATATAACATATGAAAATAGACGAATTACGTGCAAAATTTGTAAGACCACGTCTTTGTGAAGTTAAAGTGTATGCTATGAGCGTACTCAGCAGTGGCGAAGGGTCCTTAGAACACCATTACTTCCGGTTTCCTTTTGGATTGTAGTATTATAGGTACAAACAACCATGTTCAGCAACGTTATTTTTGTATCGGGTTACCTCAGAAAAGAATTAATCCTTCGCCTCTGGCACTCAGTATCATTATTTCGGGGAGGGGCTAGGAAGGGGGGGGGTACTATAAGTACAATTGGCTAAACACGGGGCAAATTTTCAGGGCTTCAAAAAAAGAAGATGTTTAACTTACCGTCGTAGTACACGATACCGCCGCACAGGTTGTCTGACTTCAACATAGGGAACAATTCGAGAGTATTCTTCTTAGACAGGTAGTATGAACTTTTCACATTTCTGTCACCCGCTACTAAATCGTACATCTTGATACCGAACCAATAGTAGGGGACTTGCCACCATCTAGAATTTAAATGTAAGAAATATATTGTAGTACCTTACCTACTTATGATTAGTTTGGGCATACATTTCTGAATAGGTAGGTACTTATTAGCAAAAAAATAGTTTAGAAATGGAACAGTTACGGTCAAATTTGTTTGTGACAATCACGCTCGAATCTGGATTATTTGGTATTAATATAGGTACATGAAAGCCTTATTTCATACCATAACAGTTAAAAAAATGTATTGGTATAAATTATTTATTAGTGAATAAAAACACGGGGATTAACCCAATCATGCATTATTTAACTAAATTGTTTTGGAAAGTAATAAATACTTAATGCATGATCGCGTTATTGCCCCGTATTTCGAAATAAGTAGCTAACTACATATTTGTAATCAATCATACAGCGAAAAGTCATAATGTTGGTAAAATTAAATACCTATCTAAAAAAAATACAAAACATAGATCGTGTTTATTCAGAATCAGAATAGAAGATCAACACTTACTTATAAACTGGCAACAAAATTGGCAGCGGCCTCGTCAAATGTGGTGCCACTTCCAACATATTGGCTCTCTCATGCAGAGCTTCTTTGACCATTTTATACTGGTCATAGTCGAGTTGCATAATAGCTTTCTGAAGGTATCTGACTCCACCGTGAATCAACTTTGTGCTGCGGCTTGATGTGCCGCTGGCGAAGTCGTCAGCTTCCACTAGGGCTGTGCGGAGGCCTAAAAAAAACGTTAAAATAAATTAAAAAAATAACATTTAAACTTGCCCTTTAAAAAGTTAGCCGATTGAGCACAAAATGTAAAATCAGATTAGTGTGCCAATGTTACGTTTGGCCAACAGTCTTGAAACTGTTTCAACAAGGATCGTGATAGGTTCTTTGACAAATTTTGTAGCTTTATCCTACTATTTCGGAGCAAGCAAAATCGTTACGACACGATAGACCTACGAACTCTAGAACCGAGGACTCTACATTCACTTGCCTAAAGCTAGCAAGTATTTAGTCAGTACTCAAAGGATAGCTACGTAATTTTGGGCTGTGCTCAAAAATATTTATATGTAAGTGACAGTGACAGCATGTGAAGCGCCAGCAGCACCTTGCTGCCGGCGCAAGGGGGTGCAGTCAACCCCCCTGTCAATAAAAATAGATCAGGAATATCATAATGTGCTACTTTTAGGACCAATTAAAAAAATATTTCCATGTGAGTAGTAAGTAACTAGTTGTATCTATAGTTTTTTTTTAAAGACGTCTCCCGCAGTATACAAGCCGTGTCGCGGGGGACTTTACAAACATACAAGTCACGTACACAAAGTACATCCAGACTCGCAACAACAATTTGTGGATCACACAAAGTGGTGTCCTGTGTGGGAATCGAACCCACGACCTCTTGCGTAGCAGTCTGATACACTCCCACCGCGCCACAGAGGCAGTTAAAGTGTATCTATGGATGTTGTTGCACCCCACTAAAAGAAATTCTAGCGGCGCGGCGTCCATGCGTTGTTTCAAAACTTTCTGTGATTGAGTATTCAGTTAATCAAAAATTTTGGTTGTTTGTTTTTTAAGTAGCGTCAGTGGCAATTAGACGGAAGAATCTTATGCTCTTACGTTACATAGCATCTACGTTATTTTCCATATTATTATCAATACTGAGATTACAGGGTGCCTATGGAATTATGGATAGATAACAGTTTGATATCACTAACCCGACGCGTGATACTGATAAACAATCAATTTTCAATCTATCATTTTATGAGGCATTTTTACAAAGGGTTTACTGTTTTACATATTTAATTATTATAGCCATAATAACCGTTTTAAAACCTATTAAGTGGATAGGTACTTGGTGTACTACCGTTTTTATTTGGCACTTTGCATTGGTTTTAGGAATAGACTTAGGATATACTAGATTTTAGGACTATACTGAGTACATTTTTCTGTAAACTTTGACACTATCTAAAAGATGTAGAGATACCTATATCAATGTCAAGTCTATCAAAGAGTATCGCATTTATAATCGAGAGATCGCGGATTCGAATCCGAGTCATTATTTAACTTAGCTGGATGGGTTAACAAGATTGCTAGTAATATACGGTCTACATTACTAGTAATTTAAATAAAAATAACCTGAATCATTGTTTAGGTATTTTTTTCTAGAATAAGAACAAGTCTATGTTACTTATAATACCTACCTATTTAAACTAACTCCACGTTGTTAAATAAAGCATAAAAATCACAATAACTCTATAAAATTTATGAGTTAGTGAAAATGATGGCAAACTGACATGTCATTATTGTCACAGCTTCGCGTTTAATGTGTAAAATATATTATAGTACGTGATAACTGGATAAGAACGAGACTTTGTAATTCAAAGAAGAAAACAAGAAAGAAAATAACCTTGAAACTGGTGGATTCACAGAATGTGCGAGCCATAATCCTCCCGAATAAGTGAACGAAGGAAAGGAAAAAACTCTAGTTAATGTAACAAACCTCTCGTGCAGGCATCGAGCGCGCATCCAGCTCCAGTGGCGCCGCCTCCAATGATGAGGATGTCGTACTCGTGTCCAGCTTGAAGGTTCGCTACCTGAGTGGCTCTTGTCGGCAGAGGGCGCTTCTTGCGCTCGGTCTTGGCTGACACTGTCTTTGGTTTGTACCATTGCTGGGTAAATAAATACCATTATTAGTAGATGGACAATATTTTGGGTGGGTTCGATTCCTACACGGGACAACACTTTGTGTGATCCAGAAATTGTTGTTCTGAGTCTGGGTATACTTTGTGTCCGTGACTTGTATGTTTGTTAAGTCCCCCGCGACCATGGCTTGTAGGTAGGTACCCAAACAAATAACTAATTGAATATATAAGAAAAAAATAATTGACTGACGAATTAATTCGATGAGGGACGTAATGCTCTCAAATTCAAATGATATCTTGTGACAAGTCATACAACGCCATCTGATCCCAAACTAGGTAGAGCCTGTACTATGGCAACTAAGCAACTGATACACATTCTAAATACATAAATATTATAGATAAATTATACCCAGACACAGAATAAACCATCATGCTCATTACACAAAGTTTTATCCTGGGTGGGGATCGAACCCACGACCTCTGGCTTAGCAGTCAGGGCCATGTTCTCAAGATTCGCGCCGGTCAGTATACTAACTAGCTTGCTACATAGTATATAGTAAGCTGTGATACTAACGTTGCACGGAGAGATTCCTTATATTATGTAACTAGCTGACCCGCGCAACTTCGTCAGCGTAAATTTTCCCTGTTTTTGAAACGTTTTTCATTGCTACTCCGCTCCTATTGGTCGTAGCGTGATGTTACATAGCCTATAGCCTTCCTCGATAAATGGGCTAACCAATAGTAAAAGATTTTTTCTAAACAAACTCTTCAGCTTTATAATATGTATTAATATAGATTTTGACATTTATTAATTCTCAAGGTTTAGTCGTTTGAAAATTAATTTGTTTGGCAACTGTTTCTAACTGTACCTACTGTATTTAAATAAGTACTCCAATCTAAACTGTTATCAGCACGTATTTATCGGTATCTACAAAGCAAGTACCTACACAGTATCACACGGCACAGAAATGGTTACCTCCGTACCGCGGTGTCCCCTAGCAGATAATTAAGGGTTTCCTCGAGTGATATAGATACGCACCACGGGTGAGTCATCCGCCGCTATCGCCCACGCCGTGACTGCTGCGCCTGCGACGCCCGCCGCGCCGCCGATTAATAACCTTCTACGTGACATGGTTCTGAAAAAAAAAAAGTTTGGTATAGATAAAATTACTTATATGTACCAACAACTTATATGTACTTAAGCTAGAAAAATGTTTTTTCTTTGTCTGGGTATTGAGACAAAGGTAATTTATAAATTAAGGTACACATACATAGTCAAATTTATTTAAGGGACTTTGAGCAATCATGGTTCAGTCCTTAAAACCAAGTGCCTAAGATAAGAAAGGATGACGGAAACAAAACCTATGTGAAGATGGGTTGCTCTATTGTCAACTTTATGCGGGTAGCTATTATAAAAGAAGACTCTAGAAACTAAAAAAAACTAAACCATAGTGTAATTTATGCTGAACTACGAGTTTTTTAGTTTCCATAGTATCGGCACTGGCATCTACTTATTAATATGGGATAAGGCGCTTGCCGAAACTGCTCCCTAATGGGACTAGTTGGAAAAATAGGCAAACAAGTACCTCAATCGCCGAAGAAAAGGTGCACGGCCATGTAGACTTTTCCTGTGGCGTATATTATCAAAATAAAATTTAATTCAATGTGGTGTAATAAACAATAAATATGTTGAATTAAGTAAAATATAGTTAAAAACTAAAATAACCCCGCCTGCAAAAAGACAAAAGCAAGATATCCTTCAAATTGAATAACATGCAGTCGGAGGCACGATGTTGAGTTCAACAGAATTCATTTAGTAATATTAATGACTGCATAATATTTTTTTTTTTGTCTAATGTATTTTTTTATTCTCTCAATAGAGTTGACTGAAACCTGTAGCACAGGCGCAGCACCTCGTTAATTTGGACTAACTACAACGCGGATGTAATCATGCAGTTAGTTATAAATAAACCCGATAGATACGCCAACAAAATGACGTTCATTATAAAAAATACCCTAAACAAATGAACCATAACAATAATTTACCTATAACATACTCAAGCTAGTAATAGGTACGGAATCGTTGTGTAGGGATTATGGTACGCTTAAAAACCAATTAGTTCCTGATATCGATAGTCCACTTCAGATTATTATCATGTGCAAACATTAGGACTTACTTTCTATCACAAATTCAACTGCTAATTCTTGTTGTCAACCATTATTTTAAATCAACATTAAAAACAGTGATACTGTTATGTAAGTTCCTATACTATATTCGTCCATATAATGACATTTACATAAATTACGATTATCTATTATTTATTACTAACTGTGAACCATTGCGAGTCTGCCGCGGTAAACAAATAGACAAAAATGGATGTAATAAATGTTGAAAAACTTTCGCGATTTGTACACATTATGAAGATATATATTACGGGTCTTAATCGCGTGAATAATTTAAAGTAAAATACCTTGTTTATTGCCCGACGCTTCGTGGTCACGGGTCTACCCGCGACCACGGCCGTTGCAATACGGTTTTAAGACCCGTAATATATATATTGTCTTAAGGTGTAATAAATATTATAAACCAATAGTAGTACTATTACCTATTCTGTGCGAGTAGTTTTATGTTGACCTGACTATCAACTTCGTCTAAAGTTAAATTGCCTATCGTAAAGTAGGAAACGAATGGTGTTTAATAGTAAACTCGTTATCTTATAATATATTGACAGTTGATAAAGAACAAGGAAGTGTAATGTTACTCGAGCGTAATAAAGGCCACGTGTAAATACCTACATAGTGTGAGAAATGCTTTATCGTGCATCTTCCATTGTTTGTTACAGATAAAATCTAACGTAGCATATTTAGACGCTGTCAGTAACCCAGCGACTCTTGAGCGCTTATTACACTACACTGAATCAGGGACCCTAAATCCTTAAAAAGAGCGGTGTAATAAGAGTTAGGGCCCTAATTCTCTAACAATTTTGCAAGGCCCCCTCGATTTAAGGCCCTGATTCAGGGTAGTGTAATAGCCGTTTTACATTTTGTATTAATAGGTATCTAATAGCCAAAGGTTCAGTAAAATTGTATTGGTTAGGAAATGAGAAAATTCTAAAGCACCACTCCAGAGAAAACGTGAAATTTGTAGTATGTGGTTGTGGCACTAAACAACTCACACAACGCTATCTGATCCCAAACTAAGCAGAGCTTGTACTATGGAAACCAGACAACTGATAAACATATTTAATTATTTCTAAATACATACACATTATAGATAAGTAGCACCCAGACACAGAATAAACCATCGTGCTCATCACACAAAGTTTTATCCTGGGTAAGGATCGAAACCACGACCTCCGGCTTAGCAGTCACGGTCACTAACCACTAGACCAACAGGCCAGTGACTTTAGGTCGTTTTGGATAACCTTTGTTGGTGATGATGAATGATATAACCGGATGGCATAATACGACATAATTTTGATAAACTCGTTTATTTGCTAACCGTTTTATTGATTTTATCATTAACCATTTTTAACGAGACACTAATAATGAGAGAGTTCGTAATTCTGCTTTAAATTAAGTAGACAGACAACAAAGAACGTCAATAAAAAAGTCGGCAAAGCTCATTGAAGCATGATAATATAATAATAATAGCACAAGGTTAAAAAACCACATGTAGCGACATTAATATTCACGAGACACGAAGTAAATATAATCTGACAATCTCCGAATATTCATTAACACACTGTTATCGGTTATAACTTTATAAGCAATATAGCAAACTGATATTAGATAGATAAGCATGTCATCAGTCCATTGTGTAAAATCAAAAAAATTACGCGTTTTTTACGCAAATATTGTTATCCTACTACGAGTAAGTATCTTAGTTTAATCTCAGTACAGACAGACGTCTAATCGATCACGCAGCAATCACGCAAGCAGTAGGGTGATTTCGCAAACGTTTATAATGTTATTTGGATATCAATTGTAATATCAAGCTTATCTGATATAAAACATTTGTAACAAATGCTTAATCTCTTGACTAATACCTACTATAAAAGTGACAGACTGTCTTTTTTAGGGTTCCGTAGCCAAAATGGCAAAAACGGAACCCTTATAATAATAATAATAATAATAATAACCATTTATTTCAGGCTACTAAGGCCCATATCATACAAATACATAGGTACATAAAAAACTTAATAAACTAATACATAATTTAAACTACAATTACATAAATACGTAACATAATAACAATAAACTAATACATAATTAAAATTATACACGACAGTGGGATTGAGACAGCGGCGTCGTGTTTCGCTGCGTGGTGTCACGTAACCTTCCACGAAAACGTCGGTACGCGACACCCTTCGGCCAGAAGTCCTCCTTCATAAAGATGGACAGATGTTCACTGGGAACTCGCACCATGAATGATTTGAAGTTGACGTCATGGCGCGACTCCAACTTCTCCACCCTCAAGGTCCACTTCGTCTTGATCCGGAGGTATTCCGCAAGTTCCTCTGCCTTATAGTTTGGTCATGTCTGTCCGACTGTCTGGCTGTCTGTCCATCCGTATGTCCCAGGCATTTTATTCAACAACTGTACACAATTTGTATGGATGAAATTTGGAATATAGGAGTATTGTGTAAGCCGCTACTAGTTCGATAGTTAAATAATAATAAACTTTGAGAACATTGATCTCATTTCATGTTAAAGTTGACCTCACATAAAGCATATGTTGATTATTACTAATGCAAAACTAGTACAAATAGTAGTAGTTGTGTTTGTGATTTCTAATTAATACTTTTGTAACTTTGATGTTTATTTAATTCATGGTCTCTATTCAGAAAAACGTAAACCTTTTTTTGCAAAAAAAATCTAAGTAATTAACCGACTGCAATAAGGGCTGAAACTAAGACTTCAAAAATTGCTGGTATTTATCAAAGTTTCCTTGTCTATCTCCGAAGCTCATCATCAGGTCTTTATGAAAGAACATACATAAAAAAACATCAGATTTGAGAACCTCCTCCTATTTGAAGGCTGTTAAAAAAATACACATTTCTAGGCGGGCACTCCATACCTACCTAACAGAAGCTGATGAAAGTTTTTTTTATTGAATATCTATGTGTAGCACATCATTCGGCAGGCTTTTAAAAACATCTTAAGGTTTCTAAGAAACTTTTTTGATTAAGTAAATATTTTCGGAAATAATCGCTCCGAAAGTTGCAAAAATTGTGTCCCCCCTTAATCTTTTCAACCGAATGGCCCAAAAAATATGAAAAAAATATATATATTTTCAACATGATCGGATGTCTTTGAGTTATTGCCGAAAAACTGCGCTTCTCAACTGCTGGTTCACTTTTTCAGATCGTATTTTTTTATATATAATGCATTAATTTGTAGTGGTCCGACATCTTCTTCCTCGGTTTTAATTTAACTAAGATAGCAAACAGAAAAGAGTTACCGTACCATAAGAACGTTTTACAAAACTGTAACGCTAGCAACAAGGCAAAAGGGTATCACCATTGATAGTAGCTTAATGTACCGTACCTACATAATATCTCAAGGGGTATCACTCGCGCAATTAAACCACGCATTGTTAAAAACGGCGGCGCGCGGCGGTCCAGTCATTGTCACTAGACCTTACCTTCGTTCGTTTTTTTTTTAACATACGAAATCGTTTCCGTCTAAAATTACCACCACAGGCAGATACAGTACGATCAACGTAACTTGACCGGATTGAAGTTAGGTTTTTATCACTTTCGCGCATGTCATAGAGATGCGACCCTAAAATTACTTACGAAAACGATTAATTATGATTAATCGATTAAAAATACATACTTAAAAATATTAATTCAAGAATATAAAAATACTATATATAAATGAGTTAATAAAAGTTTAAATTTAGAACAGTTACAATAAATACTAAAGAAACTTTGAAAAACAATTTCTTTACGAAAATAATCACAATAAAACATGAGTTAGTAATACTAATTATGACAATGTGATGCGTAATCGCATCTCTAATTCTCTTGGTTTAGTTACCGCCCCCGCCCCCCGCTTCCTGTCACCATTTACTTCCAAAAAATGCATCTGCGCAACCACTTGTCGCCTACTTCAGTCCGGCCTAGTAACGTTGATCGTACTGTATCCAGTTCGCTCCCGTCTCAGATCCGGGGCTGACAGAGACTTAATTTTGCGTAATGAGCATGATGGTTTACTCTGAGTCTAGGTGTACCCAGACTCAGAATAAACCATCATGCTCATATCTGCATTAAGTAGGTATATATTTAAAAATATACATATACCTATGTACTTATGTTTATCAGTTGTCTGGTTGCCATAGTACAGGCTCTGCCTAGTTTGGGATCAGATGACCGTGTGTGAGTTGTCCTAAGATGTTATGGTATAAATTGTTAAACAATAAATTGTGAAGCCAGCTGCCAGGAAGATATTGCTCTAAGTAGATATCACGCAACTCCCCGATGTTTCCAAAGGAAGCGAGTCTTTTAGATAAATTTAAAGAGAGAATAAAATTTTTAGTTGATTAGCTACTTTCCATGGAACTCAAATTAATTATTCACCTTCAATTTTATGAAGATTAGTATTTGTATTCTTATTTACAGTTGGAGGTAAGCGAAGTTTTTTTATATTAGAGTGAGTAAAGACACGCTACCCTTGTACGCAGCAATATGGAGTTGTGATACTGACAGCAAGGATTATACGACATCAATTCACGTAACTAATGGTTGATCATAAAACAAGACACAATAATAACAGATTAGCTATGAGGACGGGATAGAAGGTCCTGCAATAACGCTAAGTAATTGCTAAGTAAATGCATACCTAGCTATGGCCGACAACAACAGTCGTTCAGCACATTATAAGACCTTGATTTTGTGAAGAAGGAAGTGTTTCATCGTTTGCACCATGGTAACTCAAACGGACGGACGATTTAAACGTACCTGCAGTTGGCTTGAAGTCTGAAGAAAATCTATACGAAATATACTTACTTATATCATCTTTACATGTAATGTTTTTTTAATGATTCTCATCTCTGATTGTTTTAATGTTATGCCCTAATCTTACATTTCGTACCTATGTGAAGAGAAGATAGGTTGGTACGTGCTAAGCAAGTCTATCGCCGATTTCACCGTGAAAAATAGACATACCTATTGTAGCCTTTGAATACCTAAGTAACACTAACAACATGTTAATAAACGTTAATTTGTGTCGTAGATACGAATAAAATTAACCTGTTTGCTGTTTGTGTATTAAAAATTGTTTGTTGAATATACCGACCTAGGTACGTGTAGGTATTTATTTTTAAAGATTAGCTATCAAATGAAAAATAAGTACAATAATAAGCATTTAGTTTAAATCGTATCCCCGAAATGTTTGTAAAGATTTATACTTCGAAAAAAAGGACACCAAAATTGTAGTTTTTCCCATGATTACAGTAACTCAAGCACTAAACCCAATTGAATATAGGTACTGTATGTAGGTTAACCTAATATAGACGAAATTTTCAATTGACCTTGACAAAATCTATTTCACTCCTATACATGCTTATACGATCTGTTGTAACGTTAAATCGTTAACGAAGAAACTAAATAACTAAACCTACATCTCTGAGTAATACTACTATTAATTATTCTGTGGTAATAGTACTAGTATAGTATTATATTATCTGCGGTAATACTAATCATTATAAGTCACGTTTTCTAAGACTGGAATTTGCCAAGCCTATTAAAATGACACCGCTCCATATCTACCAAAGATGATAAAATATCAATTTCTAATCTAAGCTAAGTACTAATCCATTAACCGTTGGGATCGAAGCAGCGATGTTATTAGGTACTGAATTAATCAAATAGTCAATTAATTATCGCTTCCTCATGTCTGTTGCACTTAGTGATAAGAGACAGCGCAAGGTCGTACACGTGTTTACACTATCTATAGATGTAGGTATACATAGTATTTGTTTGTATGACACTAGAATTATTTCCACGTTTAGTTCATAACGACAAATTACGTGTAGGTAGTGTTAAAATCTTTTTAAGGCACATATTGGCTAAGGCATCGGTCTGGCAATCGTGAGGTCGTGGGTTCGAATCCTGCCCATTATACTACCGACGTGAACCCACTCCTAACACAAGCCATTGAGCTTAGCTAGGCGTTCAACAGGATTGCTATTAATGTGGGACCACAATCCCACATTGCTAGTTATCTTTTAACAAAAAAAAGAAACCTAGCTAACTGGTTACCGTAATCGAATAGGCTTTTAGCTATACTTACCTTATTTTTACTGGTATACTAGTAGTCTATAGTACATATAGTCACTTTTTTTTTAAAGTAGTGGAATTCAACGTTTATGGCTAAATGATTAATCTCTGAAATTAAATCACAATATTAGTATCCGATCTTTAAACAATCATTTAGTGACGTGTCTAACATCAACATGTATGTAACATTTACAAGTTATAGCGAGTTCAAAACTAAAAGAGAAATGATCCACTGGAACCCAGAAATGGGTGTCACTTTGAATCGATCAGTCGATCGACTGGGGCAGGTTGGATCTAAAATTTGAAAAATTGCACATCTATACATATAATAAAACTGTAAATTTCACGTGTCTGTACATGGCCGAACTTAGTGAAAAAAAATATTAGGAAATGTTCGAAAAGAGTATTTAAACACTTTGCTGCATTTTTAGAAATGTCTGTCTGTCTGTCTGTCTGTCTGTCTGTCTGTTTGTTTGAACACGCATCACGCAAAAACTACCGTACAGATTCGGTTGAAATTTTGCACGTGCAATCTAATAGATGCAGATTAACATTTAGGCTATAAATTATCACGCTTTTTCCCATAGGAGCTAAGCAGTAAGGGATAATGTCTGTAGCTATTTTTTGTTATAAAACAGTAACTACTTGACGGATCTTTATGAAAATTTGCAGTTTTATAGTAAATACTATAGTACATTATTTACACTATAAATCATTACGCTAACGTCTATGGGGAACGAGTAGCAACGTATTTTTTGTCGCACCATAATGGTTTATCACAAAAATTTCCACAATTAGACATTATCTATAATTGTAACCCGTGGAATGCATAACTTCACGCTAAAACTAAAAGGAGCTAAACACAACATTTTTAAGTTTCATAAGAACAGTTATTTGCTATGCTAGCGGACTTTGACGACGAAGTCCCAGGCTCGAATCTGATGTCTGAGTATGTTCTTTTTGTATTTATTTAAATTGTCTTTATCCTTTTTTAATATTTTTCTGAATGTTTTAGTTATTTTTTCGACCGTAGGTAACTTAATTACTTTGGTTATTACTTTTTATATTAAAAATCAAGTAAATTATGCAATTAATTATAGGTATTGCATGCACTGCTGAGAGTAATGAATTAATCGTAGTAGAAATGAAAAATAATATTACATTATAATTAAAAAGTATTCGACATTTTCCAGAAATGATGTGTTCGCCTAAAAAAAAAGACATTACACACGTAAAAAAGTACATGTAGCGCCATCTATGAAATCAAATAAATTGTGAACAACAAAACAACGGCAACATTCTTGAAAGTAGATGGCGTTGTATTCAATAATGTTCTATACTTAGTAAAAGAAGTTTTAAAAAGAAACACATTGCTATGATTTTTAGAAATGTTTGTTTGACCACGCATCACACAGGTGCATCGAGGATCATGTTTTGGGGTTATGGTTGGAGATTACGTGTTCATCAATTCAACGATAATGAATGGCTCAACATCGTTCAAGTGTGAGTAGTTCGGGTGACGGGAGGAGGGGGGTCGTTGTTTGTCAACCGTACCTTTAAGGATATCTGACATTTTCGCGGGCATGACACACATGACACGCTCTGTGTTTGCTTACTAAAGTGTTACAGCAGTTTTATTATTAGTATTGCGTTGTAACACTATATGAAATACACCCCATTTTTAGCCAAAATGACAAAACAGAACCCTTATGTCCGCAGCTTAGCTCAGAGACTGTTAGTGCTAGAAGGTTGCAACTTTTGCATGAATAAATTACTAACGCCGATAAAGTGAAAGAACAAAATCTTGAAAATCATTATTTTTTTAAGGGTACCTCTCTTATATGTAAAGTGGGGATGTGATTTTTTTCTCACCTACCTAAGATAGGTCTTTTAAAAAGCGTTTAGGGTTTGTGAAGACTATTTTTAGATTTAAGGATTCCTTTGTGTATAATATTAGGCTTTATAGTGAACATTTTTGTTAGAGTCAAGTGTCCCCCTGCCAGCTAAATGGTTGATGTTGGGTATGTGAAAAAATTCAGGGTAGTAGTATAAATACTAAAATTATAAGGAAAACTATCACAGTTAAGTACTTAGGCTTTACAAGTTTACGATCACATGAGAAGTAACAACATTTTCGTACAAATTCTATTAAAAATTATTAGGTAATAAGTAGGTATAACGTTGAAAGAATGAAACAAAAACAACAGAAAACCCACTTCTTAAGCCGCACACCAAACTAACTATCTAAAAGAATAGAACAGATCGATTTTTATTATTTACACAGAAGTTATTTCGTTACCTAAACTACCTTAATTTAAACCCGACTTTCACGCGAACGAAGTCGCGGTCACAACTATTATGAATATATATATATATTAAGGGTCTTAATCGCGTTTAGGTTAAATACCTTGCTTACCTACGTTTAATATGCATGATAGTTTAAGTATAATTTAATTTAAAGTCATCAAGTATTAAAATAAACTTATCCAGTTTTGAAAATAGATGGCGTTTAAATACAAATGAAATAGAATCAGGTAAATTGATTTAAAAAATAAATCTGAAATTCTTACGTAGAGGGATATGAATTTATGATGATCTTAATTAACGACAGGTTCATCATCATCATCATCAGCCTATCGCAGTCCAGTGCTGGACATAAGCCAAGCCTCTCTAATTGCACGCCACTTTGTTCTATCCTCGGCTACGACAGTAGTTTAGTATTTAAACTAAACGTTTCTAAAAGACATACTAATTCACTATATATTTTAGAAACGTTTGAATGTTGTCTGTTTGTTTGAACACGCATCACAGTACCGCGGGAATGCAATGTTTTAAAACCAGGATATTTTTTTAAAAACTTATCTCACACTAGCCCTATTTCGCGCGAGTACTTGGGCGGTTTCGGGCTTCATTTAACCCGAAACCGATAATAGTAATATTTGATGTGATGCAAATCATTTTGGTAAAATACTATTATAATTTGTCTTCTAACCGTCTGGCGCCATAAACTTTGTCGCCCTTCATTTTGCTGCACTGGGCATTTGCTTGGCTTGCCTTACCATAGGTCGGGCCCTGATTAGAGCTAGGCCCTAATATCCATAGATGCCACAGAGCATTGTGGAGCATGTATCCAATATGTTTTACACAGAAGTTAAATTGTAACATAAACTACCTTAATATAAACCCAACTTCCACGCGAACGAAGTCGCGGGCACAGCTAGTAATACAATAAAAGACAAGCCTTTCTATAGTAGTATTTATTTATTTGTACTATTAATCAGTCTTAGCATATAAAATCTAATATATAAAATTCTCGTGTCACAGTTTTCGTTGCCATACTCCTCCGAAACGGCTTGTCCGATTCTCATGAATTTTTGTGTGCATATTGGGTAGGTCTGAGAATCGGACAACATCTATTTTTCATACCCCTAAGAGTTTGTTTGTTTGTTTGAACGCGATAATCTCAGGAACTACTGGGCCGCATTGAAAAAATATTTTATTGTTGGATAGCAAGGGTATAGGTTATAACATCACGCTACGACCAATAGGAGCGGACCAGCAATGAAAAATGTTGTAAAAAAAAAGGAAGAAAAAGAAAAAAGGGAAAATTTACGCAGACGAAGTTGCGCGGGTCAGCTTATCCGGTATCTATGAGAATCGGCCAACATCTATTTTTCATACCCCTAAGAGTTTGTTTGTTTGTTTGAATGCGATAATCTCAGGAACTACTGGGCTGCACTGAAAAAAAAATGTATTGTTGGATAGCCCATTTATCGAGGAAGGCTAGGTGGCCGATTCTCATAGATACCGGATAAGCACAAAAAATTTCATCAAAATCGGTCAAGCCGTTTCGGAGGAGTATGGCAACGAAAACTGTGACACGAGAATTTTATATATTAGATTAAAAAAACAATTATTTATTACACTCTTTGAGCTAAAAATACGTATAGGTTTTTCTTAGACCTATTCTAAAATGTAATACTAAGTCTTGTAAAAAATTTTGATACCTTCATTTAGGTTTTTCTTCAACCTATAGGTAGTTGCTGCTACTGTAAATATATATACTTAAAATAAATATATATGCTACTGTAAGTATAAAAACAGTATGAAGTCCAATCTGGGTCTTCCTTACCCGGTCGCGAGGCATTTCTACCTACAAAAAAAGGACGAATTAATTATAACTTCTAGGCATGGGACATTTCACAAATAGCATGTGATAAATCATATGATATGCTATATCATACATCACACTTCATGGACCATGTTAGAAATCATGCAATACTTTTATCACGGTGATATACTTAGTCGCGCCTTTGTTTATATACAATTTTAAGTAACAAGCGATCGCTAGTGTGACTTAAGAACATTGCGATTGAGAAATCACTTTAAGTGAACATGGTATTAATTATCATCACATGTCACAATGGAGCAGCAGTCCACCGTGACCCAAATTGAAATTATTCATTGTGACCTATTTGCCGTAACTGAAAAAAGAATATAATAAAAAATAAACTCTATCTGAAAGACAAAACCACTTAGCTTACAACGGATTTGGGATTTAACAAGCGTTTTTCCTTCACTTTGGTATAAAAAAAATCATAACTCGTGCGGTGCGTGGCAGACGTGGCAGCTGGCAGCGCATCTTCCCGCTTTTACACCAGGTCGATTAGTAAGGAGAGGGGTAGATATGGACGAGCGGCAAAAACGCGTTTTAATTGTGTGCGTAAGTGCAACACATATTGATTTATAGTGAACTAGTATAAAAAAAAATGACGGGGCGGTACAAAGTTAGCCGGGACAGTTAATAGAATATAAATAAATTAGAACTGTTTAATGTCTTCATATTATCTCATGTGTAGTTAATATTATTATTAACTACACATCAGACAATATTCACATCGGACACTCATATATACAACTATTTTCTGCCCGCGGCTTCGCCCGCGTTAAGTTTGGACAGCCATTTCACCCTTTTGAAGATTTGCTTTAGGCTTTGTAGTCAATGCCTACATCATAACAACTATCTGTGTACCAAATTTCAATCCATTCAGAAGTCTGAGCTGTGTATTGATATAACAGTCAATCAGTTTCCTCTTAAGCCTCTTAAATACACAGATAGCTGATCCTCCCAACTTCGTCCGCGTCACATGAGAGGGCTGGAAAGAGTATGAATATAAGGGCACCTACAATAAAATCCGAAAGGAGCTGAAACTTTCTTTGTTTTATCCACGAACCATTTGAGAACAATTAAACAAAATTTGATAAAATTTGGTACCTACAATACTTATTATTTAAAATCACGCGGAAGAAAACAGGAGAAACAATGTCTGTGATGGGTAATATTTTTTTTGGTTTGGTAGCAGAACGTCCCATTCCCAAACTCGTCACGCTGTTTCAGATGGTCCCAATCCCAGATGGTCCTATTCCCAGATGGTCCTATTCCCAGATTGTCCTATTCCCAGATTGTCCCATTTCCAGATGGTCCCAGAGATGGTAACGCATGACACAATTTTAATGATAGGAGTATGAATAAAAAATGCTTCTTGAATTAACATACAAATTAACATTTATTGAAATTTAAAAAAAAGCACTGCACTCTTTTCTTTTCACACAACGCCATTTGAGGCTTCCATCACTGTTATCGTTATGTTTATTGTATGTGTATGTTCCACAAATTAAACTTCGTCCTCCTCGCTGATTTTTTATAAATTCAAAGTTATGATCCATCACACCGTTATAATTTAAAGAGAGTATTACAATGTATCCGCGATAAATGACTGTGCACTTAGTTGGGGAATGAACTAAACAGAAACGTAAACATCATAATAATATTCTATGAATAAGCATCTACCCTCATTTTTTTTATAAAATACGATATTAGTAATTTTTTAATTTTTGTACGGTTTTCTGACAAAATGACACTTTAAAGTAAGGAAAAACAAAATATTGTTTTAAAAACTTAGTGTGCATGTTTTAATAATCCTTGATATTGTATCAAGGATTATTAAAACATGCACACTAAGTTTTTAAAACAATATTTTTCATCCATGGTACAAAACACAAAAAAAGCGCCTGATTTTAAAACCTTAGCAATATTGGAAGAATGCTGTTCTTGCTGTAACGAATTATGCAGGCGTAAAGTTTATAAAAAAAGTATCCAGGTACTTTTTTTCATAAACTTACACGTTAAAATAAATTAAAGTCATGTCAAAATAGATTGAAGTAGTATTCATCAACGTCATTAACAGGCCTAATAAGGCCTAATAATTAATTCAAGAAGCATTTTTTATTCATACTCCTATCATAAAATTGCGTCATGCGTTACCATCCCTAGGACCATCTGGGAATGGGACAATCTGGGAATAGGACAATCTGGGAATGGGACCATCTGGGAATAGGACCATCTGGGATTGGGACCATCTGAAACAGCGTGACGAGTTTGGGAATGGGACGTTCTGCTACCAAACGTTTTTTTTGATTAATACTAACTTTTTTAGGGTACACCACGCTATGATCGGTAAGAGTGAAACAGGAATAATAGAGGAATGCTGGGTGGCTACGATACGATACTGTAGTCTTTTAAAAATAAAATGTAGGCATATAATAATACTAGCTGTCCCGCGCAACTTCGTATGCGTAAATTTTCCCCGTTATTGCAACATTTCACGTCGCTACTCCGCTCCTATTAGTCGTAGCGCGATGTTATATAGCCTATAGCCTTCCTCGATAAATGGGCTATCCAACAAAAAAAGAATTTTTCAAATCGGACCAGTAGTTCCTGAGATTAGCGCGTTTAAACAAACAAACAAACAAAGCAAACAAACAAACTCTTCCGCTTTATAATATTAGTATAGATTATACAGGTAGGTAGGTATTTGTGTGGCGTACTTTGTATTTTAAAGTAACATATTAATACATATGTATTTTTAAATTAAATTAAAAACATTTTTTTTTTTTTTGCTGGACACAATCGTTCCATATGGAGCATGCCTCGCAGAGCTACCGGCCAGACTTTGTAGGTTGGTACGACGGTGCCCACATAAATGCCCACCTCGCACATAATTCCGTAAAGTTTTATGATACTTGATTCGCCTCCCAGACTCCCAGCAGATTCGATTGATGAAAATTAAGACACTGGGCTGATGTGTTTTGACATGCATATTCCTCCCCCGCCCTCACCTCGGCGGTGGTGGCTGATGTACCGGTGTTGAATCTGATGCCCCCTCCAGTCATGCGAACAACTCATACTTGGCCAGTTGAGCCAATAGTTGTCCCCCTGAGAAAGTTTCGGATTGCGCAAAGCGCCTGATTTTGTTTGATTATGATACGTATCTCCTAAGATATTCATTGAAATTAAGTAAAAGCGGTTTTGCCTCACAACGTATTTATTTGGATAAGGGTTAATACCATATTTATTAAACTACTTTCGCAAATAAATGCATTATTTCAGAACAAATTTGATAGGTAATAGTGGGTTAACCTTAAAAAATAAGCATTTGCTGTCGCGGACTTTTGTTCAGAACTTTTTAAGAGGAACTAATCCGTTATACATTATTGTTGTGTAACTTTAACCGTTTACGCAGCGCACACAACGGAAGCTCTCAAAGTAATATTTTTTTCCCGTTTTTGCAACATTTTTATTGCTGCTCCGCTCCTATTGATCATAGCGTGATGTTATATATATAGGCTTAGATAATCCACTGTACCCCGCGATCCCCTATAACCCACTCTCCCCTTGATACTCGCGCGTTGTTGGACCATATCACACTTCTTTTACCTTTTTTTGAGTTAATGGCAATTTATTTTAATGGGTATGTATACTCAATACCTACGTGCGTACCTGAACTCGCAGAAATTAACTTCAGTTAATTTAGAGTTTAGGTACCTAATGTGTGTGATCTTATCCATTTTTACATCGAGTAGGTATTTAATAAGTTAACTGTAGGTAGAGGTAGTTTACTGCCATTTAAATACTATATTTCACGTATTTGTAGATCACAGTACCCAAAGGCTAAATCCTCTATGGTTTTCCGGACGTTGCACTCCGTATAAAATCTTCTATAATACAAAAGTCGCGAGTGGCTCCCCTGGGGTTAATAGCATTTATTAGCTGCTTACAGCAAAAGGGTCATATGGCAGTTTATCACTTTGGTGTAAACTATTAAGATCTAGTACCTACTATTTTGTATAGTAGGGGAAACCGGTCCATAACCGTATAGCTAAGGGTTTAGGGATGCAGATCAGTAATTTTAACGCATAAATACACTGAATCAACATTTATTATTAGTCAGTCTCATAAGGTACACAATCACTGCAACATGTTAAGAATTAAAGAATTAAAAAAAAAAAGGAAACAAAAACATAACCTCTAGGTACCTACTTATTACGATTTTGCACCAACATGACGATATTACCCATATATACGAAATCACCAATGGTGATGTGTTGTAGCCTGCACACCTTCATGAGCCCAGCCACAACTTGTACTTTGTACCCAACCTTCATCCATTCGACTAACACCATATTCTTCGACGCAGTATATGCAAAGGTTAACATTTACGGTTTTCTGTTTTCGAGTTTTCTTTGGTTGATTTAGATTAAGCTTAGGTGTCTCTTTATTTTGTGATTTATTTATCAACTCGTTTTTATAAGTAGAGTTTTTCCTCTACGATGGTTCGTAGTTCTTACTCGCGGAACACGCATTATATCTCCAGGAGACACAGCTTCACTGACAAGGTTGAAAGTAATAGGAGTCAATGGCGCAGCAGAAGTGGATGGTGATAAGTCAAGGTGTCCGGTAGAAGAATTTGATGGTACCAGGTCAATAAAGGGCACTGAAGAAGTGGATAGTACCAAATTACTGAGCCCAGTGGTAGAAGAAAAGATAAGAAATAAAGAACATTAACATTTGCACCAGCGGAAGTAATAATCTATACTAATATTATAAAGCGGAAGAGTTTGTTTGTTTGTTTGTTTAAACGCGCTAATCTCAGGAACTACTGGTCCGATTTGAAAAATTCTTTTTTGTTGGATAGCCCATTTATCGAGGAAGGCTATAACATCGCGCTACGACTGATAGGAGCGGAGTAGCGACGAGAAATGTTGCAAAAACGGGGAAAATTTACGCATACGAAGTTGCGCGGGACAGCTAGTAACAATATAATATCTTGGGACAACTCACACAACATATTCTGATCCCAGACCAAGCAGAGCTTGTATTAAGGCAACCAGACAACTGGTAAACATACTTATATATTTCTAAATATATACCTAAATATGATAGATAAATTACACCCAGACACAGAATAAACCATCGTGCTCATCACACAAAGTTTTCGTTTCATCACACAAGTAAATCGAACCCAGGACCTCCGGCTTAGCAGTCAGGGTCACTAACCACTAGACCAACAGGCCAGTCAAAGTTAAAGGTTGCGACACATCTATTTCTGTTGTTTCAGCCGTAACAAAATCTATTATTCGCTTCAGCCAGCTAAAACGCTAAACGACGCAGATCTTTATATGTGAGGCCAAACAATCTTTGCTCCATAAGTAAACAACTAGACTTTGATCTTGAGAGTTCGAAAATATTGGTTTAAAATGTCCAAGACCTTTGCATGTTGATATGACCAGATTATGAATCTGTCTGAATTTATAAACTCGATCTTGCAATGTACATTTTGGTACCAGATAAGTTTGAGCAGATTTTAAATATCCCATATTTCCATCAAATACGGCTTAAACAGTTATTTTTATCTGCTCCTGGTGCCAATTCATCTTTGTCGCATCTGTAGTAATAAAAAACAAAAATAGTTTTTATTAGGACATCTGGGTTAAAACCGTATACAGGCCGGTTTTACCCCAAACGATTTTGCCCTAAAGCCCGCGATTTTTAAACATATCACTCACTAATACATATGCAAATCAATGTCGCTGGTACCTACTTTGTAAATTACTTATAAATACATAGTATTCTACTACAATAATTAGCAACTTACCTGAAGTACACGTAAACTTGACAATCATTGCTTGTTTTTGATGAAAATAGGATCACGAGCACCAAACAACAATAAAACTAAATATTTTGAAAACGCGCGTGCTTGTCGCGACAAGGTGTTTGTCGACAAATAGCTCTCATCAGTCATTGGTTGGCGCCGCTAAGCAGCTACCACGTGGGATATTTGTATTATTGACAAGTATAAATTGTTTTGAAACTTTCGTGATTTTTATACATATTAGGCGCGGGGTTTTTCAACTACCCTTACCCTTCTTGATAATTTGTACCTACTGTCAAAATTATCAAGACAAGGCGAAAAGTCGTTGAAAAACCCCGCGCCTCACGGAGACATCGCTAAGCTGCCATCAGTCGACCCGTGATCACGATCGGTGCAATTCGATCGAAACGTCGGGTAAATAAAAGGTTCGTACCTTTAAATAATTCACGCAATCAAGTTCCGAAATATATCTAATATGCTGTACTGTTTTACCCCGGTACACGATTTTGTACAGGTCTCCCTTAATAATAGCTGAACGAAACGCTAAACGATCTGGATAAAATCCAATTTATTTTATACACAGGCTCTTATCTTTTCATTAAAATCTAGTCTAGTTTTAAATGCAACAATGTTTATGTAAGACGTATGTTTCAATTGTTGATACAAATTACGCAACGTGATTGTACTATAATATGTTCCTAGGCATTATTATTATAATGCTTGCGGAAAACGTAGGTTAACCGTCATCAAATTTTAATAATCACCCCGTCACGCGTAGGGTAAATACGTCGTGGTTCTTTTCATTCTAATTTTACAATTTCGTCCTCTCTATACTATATAATATTTTACTTAGATGTATGTATATCCCCTATATCTATCTATTTACTTAACACTTTATACAAGGATAAATACCGCTTTACAATTCTGCTACGCTCTACGCTACGTAAATCCTGCTATTAATAAAATAATCGTTATATCGTTATATATTATTTATTTAGACTATTTAGAGTATTCGTTCTTGGGTTCCGTAGCAAAAATGCCAAAATAGAACCCTTATAGTTTCGCTATGTCCGTCCGTCCGTCTGCAACTTAGCTCAGAGACTGTTGGTACTAGAATGTGGTAATTTTGCATAGATGCAGGTACATATTACTTACACCGACCAAGTTATAAAATAAAATCTTGAAAAAAAGGGCTTTTTAGGGTAACTCCCCTACATGTAAAATGTGGATGTGATTTTTATTTCTTACCTGCCCCATCGTGTGGGGTATCTTTTAAAATATTTCGAGGTTGTGAATATCATTTTTCGTTTTAGGGTTCCGTTTGTGAGATATTAAGCCTTGAAGTGTAAATGTTTGTTAGAGTCAAGTGCCCCCCCCCCCCCTGCCAGCTGCCAGCTTAATGGTTGTTTTTGGAGTTGTAAAAAAAAAACGGGGTAGTAGTATTGAAATTAAAAGGAAAACTATCACAGTATTTACAAGTTTACGAGTAACAGCCGACCGAGTAAGAAACAACAAAATTTTGTACAAATTCCATTGAAAATTACTTAAGTATAAACTATTTGAATCAGGCGTTACATGGCGGAGGGTTTCCACCACTCACTCTCGATCGGTGAATCACCAAGATTGAAGTAGGTAGTAAGGAAGTGAAACTTGTGTAGAGGCGAAACACGTGTCGAAGGAAGCGGAATGTTGCGAGTCAAGGGTCCGGAGGTGCCTACCACTCGACTTGGTGATAGTACCTGTCAATAATTTTCTTTGTTGCAGGTCTCTCTTATTGAGTGCGGTCTGTCAATCTATTTCGATTGTTGTAATAAAGACATTTCCTTACTACTTCGATCGTGGTGATTCACAGATCGAGGGTGGGTGGTTGGATACCTACTTTATAATCTAAATAACTAATTATTAATAGTATGGCTAGTTTAAAACACAAATTACAGAAAACCCACTTCTTATACCGCATTTTTGTACTGAGCAGCTACGGAACCTTACATTGTGCGTGCCCGACATGCACCTGCCAGGTTTTTTAAACTTAAACATAATTTCAATCACATACCAAAAACTACAATAAGACTGATTGCATACCATTTTAATACAAAGTATCATTTACATGTTGAATGATAGTACTAAATATTGGCAACAGATTGATGCATTTCGAATATGGTTCCAATTTTATTTAGAGCTAACTTTCATCTACCTACAAACTTACGAGTAGATACGATCACGTCAACATTAGTACCCTAAGTATACATATCGATTAACGAGGGAGACCTCATCTAGAAATGAAAATAGTGAACCCTCACTGAGCGCGATCGTTATAAGTATGAGGAGAAAATTCCAGCTGTGAGAGTTCATTGACCGATCATTCTCGTATCTTGCAATATTTGGCCGCCATTTCAAGGGCAGACGCGATTTGTTCTAGTGTATTTTGCACTGTATACACATTGTATAGATTAGTTGGATTGTACGGTATGTATACCACGCGTTGATACTCAAGCCAGAACTAAAATAGCACGGCTTGTGAAATAATCGTTGTCGTATGGTTTAATGTTATAACACGTGAAGTCAGGTGACTTACACTCGACGAGAACATGCAATTTTAAATTAAGAATTGTGTATGAGAACAGTACTTTTTTTGATATAATTGATTGTAGCGTAAATTGATGAATAGGTATGCCGCGAATCTAATACATCCGAGTGTTTCACAGTCATTAATTATTTAAATTGCTTCTTTAATTAATTAGATTGTTCTGTTGGCACTACAGCTAGTTTTTATTGTTGCTATAGGTATCGCGAAAAATATATGGTTTATAATTACGACTTTATTTGCTTACTGCCTATAAAATCTATGGTAGGTACCTTACCTGTCTAATTTCGAGAATATTAAGTTATCTCATAGAGTTTTTTTATTAACCTAAAAAAATATATTGAATCGTTACAAAAACATATAATTATAAATAATTATTCTGTACGTGGTGAAAAATACTTCTCACCTAACTCCTAAACGGCTAGACTGATTTAGATGAAATTTTGTGTGCCCTGAATGTTTTAAAAATACAATTGCCGAAACGAAAAAAAACGAGGCGATATGAAGTTCGGTTTTTTACCATTTTTACAATTCGCGGAAATCATAGTTGTAGAGATAAACAAATACCTACTTATCAGTTATACCGTTTTAACACAACTAAAAATAGTTTAGTAACAAAGAATATTATCTGATTATTATTTTGTTTATGGAACAATAATGAGACTTCAAATTAAAGATCTAATATGCATAAAAAAAAACAGATACACGCACCATAATCTGGAAGTCCTTGGTTCAGGTTGTTACGATGATGTCATAATGACCTTGCCGGTACCAACACAGCTTTGTACTCCAATCTTTACTACCACCAGACTATTGATTTATAAGTACTTTACGAATAAGAGCGCCTACAAAATGTAAGGGTGAAGCCCTTTTCGTTTCATGAAAAAATAATATCATATCATACTGATTCATACTATATCATCAAACATTGATACCTGCTTCAGGGAAAATTCCTTGGAAATTCTGATAGCAAGTGCCTTATTTTCCTCTTACACAAATGATAAAAAATAAACAGTCAGAAAAATTTTCACAACAAATCATTCCACTTACCTTAATAATATAGGGCCAAGGGAAACTACGATGAATGCATGTAATCTATTTTAAGTAAATTCAGCGTTCAAGATGTTCGTTTAATTATATTTCTGTATAAAAATATTTGAGCGAATGCGTCACTTGATATTTCAGTTTCACATCACAATTTGATACGTGTTTTATTTAAAACTATTTTCACTAATGTGTAACTAACTCTAGTACGTTATTAACTAATGGTGAGCGTATATTCGCTCACTAGCGGCGCGCGACCTACTGACTGACCGTAGCACATTCGATCTTGTCCGTGAGTCATTGTTCTCTTGACATTGAAAGAGCAACTTCAAACCCAATGTGAGGAAAACGCGGCTAAAATAAAATCTCTAGCAGCGGGGACGCTACTTGTAGCAATACATGAATAGTAGCTCTTATGACGTACGAAGAATTAGTTCGTGGAAATTCCGCAATATGGCCGGCTCTTTTTCTTTTGTCAGGGTTATCTAGTAGAGCCATCTCTTAGGGGTTTATAGAACTATGACTCCTAGTAGTCAGCTATCAGACTAAATGTAACGTTAAAACTATAGTAAAGGCGCTATTCCTTGTATACAAGTTGCAAATTGCATACAACTTGTACAAAAGATTGCAATCAATAGTGTTTTGTTGTTGATGGTATGAACACGTTTCCAATGCAAGCAACTTGTACGTACATGTGACGTCATACTTGTATGCAAGACTTGCATAAGGAACAGCGCCTTTAGAGTATAAGAGATTAGTGTCCGCTTGACGTGAAAACTACAATAGGTAACTACTGACTGACCTACTTAAATGTTCCTCTTAGATAGGTAAGTTACCTACATATGACAATAAAATACAACTAAGTGTATTTTATTACCTGCTGAACCCTAAATTTTTAGCTGTCGGAAAAGTACAGCGTCATCTAGTGAGCTACTATCTACTGAGATACTAATCTTTCTAATAGCAATTCTATCTACTATATTACTTATCTAAGTTACTCAATAATTATAACTACCTAACAGTAATTACACCACTATCTAATTTTTTAACCAATATTGTAAAGAAAAATACCTAGTAACCATTCAGTTCTTCCTTAATGTTACTTCATTTACTTCGATCAAGGTTTCAATTTATGATGTTGTTTTTCCTTCTTGGTAGCTTATGATTGCCGCGTTGTATGTTCTGCAATTTTATCAATATATTTGTTTCATAATCCCTACAGCTATTATTACAAGGGAACCTAAAGCAATATCGTAGTTACTAAAATAAAAACTTGAGAGGTGTCAAGGGACACCCGGATGGAACGAAGTTCTTATCTTATTATTTTTTTTTATTATTATCTTCGCAACACCACACTGTTCAATGCGAAATAGAGAGACGAAACGAAAATAACTTACAAAAAGACGATTGTATACCGAAGGCTCGAACCCACAGCTACACAATTGTCACCAATACTGTGTACCGAATTTATGCCTCTAGACCAAATCGACAGGTGACTTCTTCGTCAAGTTAGATGTTCATATCTTACGCGCACGCCGCACGGCTTGTGTGTCAAAAAGTGTCGTTACAACTTTTCGTGAGATTTTTTTCCGTCTAGCCCCCTTTACTAAGCCTAACTTCGTTCCAAATATCCCTACATAAGGCGAAAACATATTTAGAAAATAACTAATTTATTGACTACAAAGGCATAGTATAAATTTAAAACTGCACTCACTCGTCACTGCTTCTGTCTCTTTTTCGTACTTAAGAAACAAACAGGAATGTCAGGAGACATCTCGGGATATGGCGTAGAATGACGTTGCATGGAAGGCTAACACAAGCCTTTGAGCTTAGCTGAAGGGTTTAACAAGATTGCTAGTAATGTGTGACCCAATCCCACATTGCTAGTTGGCTTTTCTAAAAAAAATGTCGATGAAGGTCAGTGTAAACTTGAAAATGAAAATGTGAGCAACTTTTGTCGACAACTGTACCTATTATGCTTGAAGTGGAAAATCGAATCGCGTAGTTAGTGACAATCACTTGGTGACAGCATGATAATACATTCTACCTAGAAGTAAATGAGTAATAGGGCTGCATTATTTTAAATAATAACTAAACTAAATACTGTAATGTTTTGTTTTATACGACGAATCATCGAATACTCAAACATATTGCTGTGACTGTAATGACATAAACATAAGGACTTACATAAGTTATGTCATTACAATCACAGCAATAGCAATCCAGCTTTGGAGTCGTCGTGTTAAAGTAGAAGCATCACAAGAATGTCTAGAATCGCGCGTTGTTTAAGATGTCTTTAAAGTGATATGTACCTATGTACTGACACATTTTCCACTGCTGAAAGTGCCTACGGAAATATATACCACCTCATTAGTGGCACTACACTGTTTTATATAAAGCCCATTTCTCGGACATCGCCTTTTTATTGTGAAATCGGATAAATCTAACCTTTTACCTGCAAGTTTGTTTTAGCTCCATTTATCTATCATTTGTAGTTTTCGAGGAATATTTTTAGATAATAGTCTATTTATTATCTTAAAATAAATTATTTTGTCCCAAACTAGGCATAATTTGGAAAAACGATATTAGAAAGATCAATAGTGTCCTTAATGCTGCATATTTTAAAGCAAAAAAATGTTGTTAGATCTGTAATAGAAATAGTTGTGAGATCTGTAATCTGAATGTAGTTATATATTTATAGGGTGAACCAAACCAATGCCCCCTATCCTATCTACAATGTCAATATTGGATATAATATTTTACATTAAATCAATTGGATATCACTTTGCTGAAGGTGATACGTATGATGATGATGACTAATTATTTAAAAGCACATTTTGATCTATTTTGCTATTTCGCTTGTCTGAGTACATTTATAAATTTTATGACCTTCCTCAAATTTTAGATTACTAGAGAGATTTGTTCCTAATGTTCGACCCTATCAATCGGTATCATAAAAACACAGCATGTTTATTTTTGGCATATATGCCAGGTTCGATTGCCAGCGATTTGCCAGTAAGTGACTTTTAGGAAATCTTTGAATGCAGTTCTTTATAATTTTAAAAATAAAACAATGTTTCCTTTGAGTAAAATTTGCTAACTCAAATATTTAGGGTACCTATTTTATAAATAATTGCATTTAAATTAAAGAAAATAAGTTCAAATCCAGGAATCGAACCTAAGACTTCCGATCGCTTAACCGGAGCGCGAAAGCCAAGCCATCTGACCTCGTGTCCGTTTCGACTGCTCGGCCACTATGTCGTAGAAAAAAAAAACTTATGTCAGCATTTCGAAGGAATTTGTAAAAGATGAACAGTGAAAACCGCAAATTCGAAGAGTCAATAATCAGAAAGTTATGTGGGTTTAACCGTGGCCGCGCAGTCCGCATGAATTCAACTGCGCGGCCACCAGTTCTCTTAAACGGAGCGTTGTAAAAGTCTAATTCCTTTAGCTAATCACTGACAGGATTTCGAAGAAAATGTAGATCATAAAAATAATGCCCTACTGTCTGTAGTTCACGACCTACATCACTCCAAAGTTTGGCCGCGCAGTCCGCACAAAGCGAACCGCGCGGCCACGAGTTTTTTTTAATAGACCTTACACGGAGCTTAGTAGAAGTCCCATTCTTTTTGCTAATTACTGACACCATTTCGAAGAATATGTAGACAGTATAAATAAATCCTATAATTAAGAACTACAAGACCTACAGAACTTAAAACCTATAATCGAAGGAAAAAATAGGGTGACCAAGATTTATAGTGTGTGAATCCAGGCTTTTTTCCATTTCAATATCATAGTATAAATATATCATCACTACACAATATACAAAGTCGCTTTTTCTGTCCCTCCCTATATCCCTATGTATAGATTTTAATGCGGTTTTTTTAATAGATAGTGATAGAAGAGGAAGGTTTATATGTATAATAATAAAATCCATTAAATAGGGGCTGTTATTTTTGATGTTTCTAACGTGATGTACAACGTTCGAAGTACTTCGCCCGCGCGTATTTAAACGTTTTTATAAACCTGTTCAGTAGTAGTTGCGCAAACACACACACACATTATTACAAACTTTCACGTTTATAATATTAGTAGGAAGTAGGATGCCTCAAAAAAAAGTATAGGGTAAAATAAAAGCTAGCTCGCAAAAGACAGATTTTTCATACTTTACATTTTAATTTTTTATTTATCGTGATATTTTGAAAAATGTACACTATATCTATATAAATTATAGCACATGTGTTATTCTGACATGTAAGCTATTTTACTGCAAAGTTTCAGAAAAATCCGTTCAGTAGTTGTTGCGTGAGAGCAACAAACACACACACACACACACACACACATTATTACAACCTTTCACGTTTATAATATTAGTTAAATTATTAAATTATATGAAACATCTGTCCTGTCTGCGAATGAAAGGAATGCCAAAAATATAATATCTTCCTAAAGTGTTTATTTATAAAACTTAATTATTTTATAATGATGACGTTTACCTATTGCAGTAGTCCATGCGTTTCATATCCAAGATGTAAGCTGTTTTAAATAACTTCCTAAAAAAGTCACTGTGCGCTTGCGTTGGTATGTTTTCATTCGAGAGTATAGGTAAGCACCTACCCAGTTGCGTCTGTAGCGACTCCCAAAATGGCTACAATATCAGCGGGGAGGGGTCCCGCCCTGCCCCGCGGAGCTTGATTCAGTCTCGGTTGTTACAGAGTGCGCCCGTGTTTATCAGTGCAGTGTTAGATAGTTCATAGTTATTTCATAGGATTGTATTGTGACTATACTAATTGTCGTTAATACTGTTGCTTTTATCACACAAGGAAGTTTTATCAATCAAGCGGTAAGTACTTATTCAAAACATTAATAAAATGTAATGTATTGGAACATGCGTGTAATTCCCAATTCTTTATTGCATGCCTACAGTTTAAGGTGGGTATTGTTAAATTGAAAGTTGAATACAGTGGATAATATGTTAAATTTAATGCAACATTATAACCATTATCATAAAAAAATGTTTTACCTATTCGGTAGGTCAATTCTAAGCCCTCGAAATACATTGCCAAAAGGATTGAAACTCATATGAATTCGATATTATATTAAAGGAATAAACAAATAGATACCAAATATAAAACTTCCTAGGAAATGTTCGTCCGCGGCAGACTTCCACTAAAGCGGCAAACTCGCGTCAAAGCTCGCGTTGTTACCGTAGCTGGCCGGAGGACCACTTCTTACCACTAATACATCGCATTTTTTTTCAGAACGATGGGTAGAAAAGGACGTAAACTGAGAGTCAACGAAGACAAGCTAAAAAAAATATTTATAAAATATTCCACAGACTGCATAAACACAAAAATTAAATATAATGATCCTATATTTCATACTATCTCAGAAGAAATAAATCACGATATGTCACCGCTTGCGTTGTACTCGTGGCTAAAGAGAAATTACAATAAAGTTTTTGATATAAGTACGACGACAGAAAGTTCTTTATCTTCTCCATCGTGTCGGAGCACGACATCTTCAACGACAAAAAGTGAAATTAATGATAAGCATACAAATCAATTTTCTTTCTTACTAGATGAGCATGAGTGGAAAAAAGTAGAACCAATTTCTGTTCGTTATATAAGACGAGATCTAAAAACTACATCGACACACAAGAAATACAAAACATTGCCTAAGTTCAAGTGGAGCAATCTACTCAAAGAAAAAATATGGCAGTACTCGAGACGACCTTGCACGTGGACTTTCAAGAATAAATTAATTGACTCAGAAGATAATGTGAAAATAAAAGGGAAATGCACACAATGCAGCTGCACTGTAGAAATATGTAGCGAAAAGTTAACAGACAAAACAGCAACTATAAAATGTACAATTTTCAATACAGATAACTTAGTTCCGCATAATCCAAAACTGAAATCTAAGATGTCACCATACAAAAGAAATCAACTTGCAAAGAAATTACAGTACAAATCTGCCACAGTAATTCATAAAGAAATAGCTTCAAAAGTTATTAAGTATAAAGATAATGCAATCCCTCCCATACTTCCTACAATGAACGCTCTTCGGAAAATAAAGCACAAGAAGAGACAAAGTAATCGTTTGCATGCCAATCCCATTTTAAGCCTACTTATGATGTCAATGTTGCCAAGTTTTAAAAATTTGATTCGCGAAATAAAACTTGTCCCGAATTTTTACATGTATTATTGGTCTGAAGAACAAAATCAATTCTACAAAGATTTTTTAGAAAAAAATCCACAGGAAGTAACTATCACTATAGACGCCACGGGATCTTTCTTTCACCCAATAAAACTTCCTGATGGATCAACATTAACTAAGCGACTCTTTCTATACGTTTGTATGCTAACTTCAAAAACGATAAAATCTCAAGCGATATTTCAAATGATAGCGGACACTCATACTGCAGATTCCATATCATCCTGGTTAAAAAGATGGTATAAGGAAATACATACCGCTCCTAACGAAGTTGTAACTGACGACTCGTCTGCTTTGATTGCTGCAAATGTAGATGCTTTTACAACATCTATAACAGTGAAAAACTATCTGAGACAATCATTCTTAGTGTTGAGAAAACTTAGTGTAAACTTACCAGAAGTTTTTCTTAGGTTAGACACCAGCCATTTTATTAAAAATGTTTACAATTTACCTTGTTTTCAAAACGTGGATACTCCAATTAAAATGTTTTTTATTCGATGTATTTTATTGATAAAAAGATCTGAAAGTTTTGATGAAGTCAAAATGATAGTTTCAAATATGGTCAAAATATGCACTTACAAATACTATAACACTACTAATAAAGCTTGGGACTTAGCAATGCAAAATATGAAGGAGAGATTATTCGCTACGGAAGATCCGGTCCCCGAATATGGCGGTGAAAGAGAAACTTTCTATCACGATACCTTAATAATTGAGGAAGATAATATAATGTATTGGTTTGATGAGATCGTTGAGCAACAAAAAAGCTTATTTCAGACGCCGACTGAAACACGCAACAAATATTATCTGCCCCACCTAACATCAACTTTGAGAAGATTGCTAATCAAGCTTCCATTGTGGAGTAACGTAATGTGTCCTTTGTATGATACACAAAATAAGTCGCATACATCCTCCTCAGTAGAGAGTTACTTCAAAACACTAAAGCATTTGTTATTTGAGACTCGTACTCACAAATATAATATTGATGAGTTTTTGAATATTCATTACAATTTTCTGCAAGGAGAAACCAAAGTTAGTTTGAAGAGTCTGAATGATATTCCACACAATATTAGTTCTAAATCCCGAAAACGAAAGTTAAAGCGAGTTAAAAGCATTAGCATAAAGAAAAGAATAAAAAATGCTGCCGTGACATTCACTTCCGACTCGATATTTGCTGAGGAGCCCTCGTATACCGAAAATTGGAAGGGTGAGGGATATGAAACTCATAAAATAACATCTACTTCAATCTTATTTTTAAAAAATGGAAATGTAATCGAATCTAAACAAAATGTTTTAAACACCTGCGCGTTTGATTCTGTGTTTTTTATGCTGGCACATGGATACCAAACAAACAATTATATTCGCGAAGTCTTCAACTCTTGTGAAAATAGTTTAATTCGTGATTTTATTAATATATTAGCCCAAAATCAAAATGAAAAGGAAGCATATAAGCTAAGAGAAAACATTGTTTCACTCTATTACCAAAAAAAAAACAATTATTACGAATGTAATTGTAATATGGCTTTTGTGTTTGAGCATATACTTTTTGATTTCTTGTTTAGTGCAGAAAGAAGTAAAAAATGTATTACGCCTTTTTGTAATGAGAAAAATGTAACAAGATTCATTGTGTTTCTTTCTCTCAATTTCGATATTATTAACATGTTTGGTATCAGAAGCTTAGAAGACGCCATCGTTATCGATAATTTAGAATTAAAACATTGTTTAGAATGCAATAACAAAAGCATTAAATACGAATACAAATTAAATAATATTATTTTATTTGATTTAAATGGTACTCAAAACATTATACTTAATGAAATACCACGTTATATAAAAATAACGGAACGTAAAACATTCAAGTTGATAGGTGCGTTAGAGTATGTTCTTCCATGTGTTGGCAATATCGGTCATTACAAGTGTCATTGCTTAATCGACGACCAATGGTTATGTTATGACGACAACCGAAACAAAACTCATGAAAGTTCAGTGCAGCCCATAACACTGCACAATTTAACTTATGGTCTTATTGGTAGTTAAGTTACATGATAATAGGTGAGAATTTTGCTCTAAAGTGGAGCTAAAATTAGATTTTTATTATATAGAGACTTGTTAAATGTTAGATAATAGTAGGCTTATATCGAAATTCACTGTGATTTACATGGTATAGGAATATTTTGTGATTTTATCGTAGTAAGTTTTGCTATAACGATTATAGTATGACTGATTTGTTTGTAATAAAAATATTATGATGTTAATCGATACAAAAACGTAGGTCGTTATTTCTTGATTAAATTGTAATTGTAAGTACAATAACAAATTAAACTGTGATTGGTAGGTAGGTGTAAGTTGTATAATTTTAAGTTTTAGAAATGTTGTTGTTATCGTAAGTCAGATTTTGTTTTTAAATTCTGATTGCAATATGAAAACGAACTGTGATTGTTGAATTAGGTGATTTAAAGTATACTTTAATAAAACTTTATCTACTTACAAACTTATAATTTTATGTTATATAGGTACATGATGTTGCTCTCGTATATCTAGTGTAGTTTTTAAATAAGCTACTTTTTTTAGCTTATATAGTTATGATCTTAATCGTTACAACAACGAAAATAAGCAATTATTTTTTAAATTGTAATTATAAATATGAAAACGAATTGTGATTTTTAAATTATGTGATTTATAGTTTATAGTAATATTATGTTTTATCTATTACTTAAGAAATAGAAATATAAATCAATCGATGACATTTTTTTCTTTATATCCTTTTAATTAGCTTCTCTACTCAATTTCAAACCAAAAGACTAAAACTATTTGCATGTTACGATAAAAAGTATAGAAATATACGTGACAATGAAAACGTCTTATATGGGAATATCTCGTCAGCGCATCGTAAATCATGGTCACCCTTCTTTTAACTCTAGTTACAGGGTATAAGTTCTGTAACTCGCGATTTTCAAACATTAGAACTTCATTCATGATGTTTACAAATTCTTCGAAATCGTATCAGTGATTAGCAAAAAGAAAGACACCTGTACCAAGCTCCGTTTAAGCTCCACTTTAAGAAACACGTGGCCGCGCGGTTCGCCATTACGTGAGTGTTGTGGAACGAGAAGTCCAAACTTTAGAGCTATATTTTTACAATGTATTTTTTCTTCGAAATCCTATCAGTGATTAGCAAAAAAACTTAGACTTTTACAACGCTCCGTTTAAGAGAACTGGTGGCCGCGCAGTTGAATTCATGCGGACTGCGCGGCCAAACTTTGGAGTGATGTAGGTCGTGAACTACAGACAGTAGGGCATTATTTTTATGATCTACATTTTCTTCGAAATCCTGTCAGTGATTAGCAAAAGGAATTAGACTTTTACAACGCTCCGTTTAAGAGAACTGGTGGCCGCGCAGTTGAATTCATGCGGACTGCGCGGCCACGGTTAAACCCACATAACTTTCTGATTATTGACTCTTCGAATTTGCGGTTTTCACTGTTCATCTTTTACAAATTCCTTCGAAATGCTGACATAAGTTTTTTTTTTCTACGACATAGTGGCCGAGCAGTCGAAACGGACACTCTGACCTCAACTATGTCACTACACTTGATTTTTTTCTAAGATAGCGCCATCTAGATATATTCATAAGATCTATTATGGCTTTTGTTATTGCTTCGTTACAGAGAGCATTTTTAACAAATTATGATGTCGCTGGCCGAATATTTAGGTGTAATGTCGGAACCACAATCCCACATGGGAAAATTATCTTTAAAAAAAACGATTTTACAATAAAAAGGGGAAGTTCTAAAAATGGGTTTTATAAAACACTGCCACGCACACGCCACTTTTATGATAGATGAAGATTCATCGGCCCCAGAAACGGAGTCGATACATCGTTTTAACAGCCTGACAAGAAATCTAAAGATAAATAATGCATAATAACGTTAAACCCTTTACTACCTAAGAAAATTCCCTGATAAGTTGTTTAGCGATCATACACGCTGGCAGAAACACGATATCAAAATGTATTACTGCAATCTTTTGTAGGTTAAAATCTATGGCACAAGTACTCCGAGAGTGGGTCAAACGAGTCGCGCCTCTGTCCGTGCACTAACGGTCTTTAAGTCATGCCCCTGTATTTTGAGGTGGGCGCTTAGCCGTAGTTAAACCTAGAGCAATTAGAACTTTAGATCAGGCGTTGAACATTCATCAACTTGTCACTATGTCCACCTCTTCGCAGATGATCCAGTAGCAATAAAACATAACAGTTATGCACCTGCTTAAGAATAAGACAAAAACTACACATAAGACATTACTTTATTAAGACAATAATATTATTACAACAATGTCAGACCTCAAGATATATGTGCGACAAAGATAGCGATAGCGGTATCACTTCTCCTTTTTCTCGGAGGACAGTGAGTTGTAGAGCTTGTTGATTTCGTTGAGTACCAGGCTCTGGACTATGGTGCCGTTGGTGTCGATGAAGTTGGCGAAAGACTTCGTGATGGAGGACTCGCGGGATTTGCCGGTTGAGTCGCGCATCACGAGGACCAGGTTGTATTTGTCGTCGTGTCTGTTGATGCAGATTACATTACATATACATAACAATGTAAAAAGATCTTTCAAGTTATAAATTATGATGGATGTTTGTTACTCCATCGCCACGTAAATACGCCAGAACGGCTGAATGAATCACATGTTCATCACAACTTTCACACAGATTGTAGACTGGAAGGTTTATTCCGCCTTGTTAACCTGAGTGACATCACCTGGGTGAACAAAGTGGACATAACTATTTTCATATCATTCTTTAATTTCATATCGTATCGTCCTTTGTATCCCTGGATACTATTATCACCCAGCTGAACAGATGCGACTTTTATAAATATTTTGGTGGACTTTTTTCACCCACATTCTAGGTAGCAAAACATTTAAAATGAAAGTCATTTGAATTTCACAAAATTAAATGTTAATCAAATTTACTGTAGCATTTGAATTTCACAAAATTAATTATTTATGCTACAGTAAATTTGATTAATTTGAGATTATGCGTAATAGCGACGCTTAATAAATACTTTAAAGTAAAATTCTTTTCAACAATATCCGATCATGTTGCATTATCTTTGTCATTTTCTTCATATTTTTTAGCAATATGGTTTAAAAGATAAAGAGTTTTGACACCATTTTTGCAACTTTTGCAGTGATTATTTCTGAAAATATTCACTTAATCAAATAAGTTTATTAGAAACCTAAAACCTAAATGCTTTTATATACACATGGTAAACCTTATAATAGTATTGTACCTAGCATATAACTGTTAAATGTCCCTAAATAAATAAATAAGTACTGTTCATATTGTATAAAAACATGTTTTTGTAGTTTATAACCCGCAACACAAAATTTGGGATTTGTGTGTGGCATACCTCTTGCGACTTTTCTTTAATGAAAGCTGTTTTTCTTGTGGTAGCTTTAAGATAGTTCATCAAAACTATGAATTTAACGCTCAGAAGTTTTTTTATCTTACATGTTGGGTAGTTAACGTGTTTATTTAATGATGAACACATTAGCTTTTAATACAAAAATATAAGAAATTTATTGAAAAAAGCAATTGTGTAAGTATTAATTATATCTTTCAGAAATGTACCAATACTTACTTCTTAACATAGGAGCTGGCTTCCCACACCCTTGTGTTGTTCCCAACCTTTTCCTTAGCAACAACAAATACACCCTTTTCTTTGAATGTCGTGTATAGTGTGAGAATACCCATCAGTATGAAGTATGAGGACACGCAGATAATGAGGACCAATCTGTTAAGAATACAAAGAAGTATATAGAGAAATAGTTATTTGTTAAACAAGAGTGCAATGTTGCTTTTTAAGAGCACCCTCTATTTTGATGATCAAGTAAGCAAGCAAGGGAACCAAAACATTATTTTTTTTGTATTTAAAAAGACGACTCCCGCATTAGGGTTCAAGCCCTGTGTCGCGGGGAACTTTACAAACATACAAGTCACGGACACAAACACCCAGACTCAGAACAACTATTTGTAGATCACACAAAGTGGTGTCCCGTGTGGGAATCGAAACCACAACCTATTGCGTAGCAGTCGGACAAACTCCCACCGCGCCACAGAGGCAGTCGAAAATGGATGAGGTGAAAGGAAAAATTGCACAGATTTCAAGTTCAAAGACGTTTTATCTTAATCTATACTAATATTATAACGCGGAAGAGTTTGTTTGTTTGTTTAAACGCGCTAATCTCAGGAACTTCTGGTCCGAATTGAAAAATTCTTTTTTTGTTGGATAGCCCATTTATCGAGGAAGGCTATAGGCTATATAACATCGCGCTACGACTAATAGGAGCGGAGCAGCGACAAGAAATGTTGCAAAAACAGGGAAAATTTACGCATATGAAGTTGCGCGGGACAGCTAGTTAATGATAAACTCCATGTCTAATCCATACAATTTTAACTTTCCACAGGAACTAATTTTAGGAGAGTTTGGGAGTGCATGAGAAAAACCCTTGCAAAGCAGCTTAAAATAAAAAAATATAATTAAAAGCATTACCTGGACTGTGGGAAGGGGTACAGATAGTCCCAAAGCAGAGCATAGAGAGCAACACCAACAGCCAAGGCACAGAGGAATAGTCTGCCATCAATAAGGGCAAAACTTTCCTTACATTTCAGGTCACCAGTAAGAACCTGGAACAAATGCACATCTTTACTTATTATAAAACAAAGTCACATCCTGCTGTCTGTCCTAACATATGTTTAGGTTTTCTAAACTACACAATTGATTTTGATGCAGCATCTTTATATATATAGGTATCTATACTAATATTATAATGCTGAAGAGTTTGTTTGTTTGAATGCAATAATCTAAAAAACTAGTTTTGAATTTTAAAAAACTATTTTAGTATAGGATAGCCCATTTATCAAGGAAGGCTATTATGGGCTGCATAACATCACACTACGACCAATAGGAAAGGAGCAGCAATAAAGAATGTTGCAATAATGTTTAAAAAAATCATACAAACGAAGTTGCACGAGTCAGCTAGTATAATAATAGATAGTGCCGACATGTCTGCAAACACAGAGCAGGTCGCTAGTTATGAGTTAATTTATGTCCTGGGATATTTTCACAAACAATCTTAAATAATCTATATCTGTGTTTTCAAGTTTTATTTTTAAAAAAAATATCAAGTTTTCCATGTATTAATGTTTGTTTTTACAAGACATGGTTTTACTCAAACAAACTTACTGGATGTTTCATTCCATCATTTGCTACATAACCCACAGGCAGCATAAAACACTATATTTTTTTACTTCCTGTACAATGATGTGATCTAATAGGAAATTAAATGGGTTTGTAATAATTACCTCCCTGATGGCATCATCAACAGCATTTTTAGCGGCAGCACCGTCCCATTTATTGATCTTAACGTTCTGAAAACATTATTTAAAATAATGGAATGCAAAAAGGTATTATGTGTAATGGGGGACCATTTATATAATATAACAAGAGTAGCTTTGTCCTGATTAGTTGTGAACAAATCATTCATTTCAAGTTAACAATGCGTTTATAAACATTCTCTAAAACGTGACGTGTCTTTTCAACACTTTGAAATATTCGAAAAAGCTAGTAAGAATAAATGAATATGTATATAAATTTACCTCTGCTGTTTCAGTCATTGTCAGTTATATATAATTAAGCTTTTATAAATTACGAGAGAATTATTTATTTCTGTAAAATCACTTTTTTCGGCCCGCTATTCCATCGGAGATCAGTTTGACATTTAGTTTGATTGAGTGACGTTGACGATGCCGAATTGCCAATGCCTTACGTCACGTTGATGCATTTCAAAATAAGCAATATTTTAGTCGATTTTTCTGGGTGCATTACCTACGCAGAATGTTGTCTCCTTTATGCTGTCAAGATTTGAATGACACAGATTTTTAGTGATTCATGCCGTTTTTTTTTTACTCGACGATAATACATAAACTCGGTAGGGATTATTGCTCGAATGCTCGCACATTCTGTGCATTCGCCAGTTTCAAGTTTGTATTCTTTCAAGTTTTCTTCTTTGAATCACAAAGTCTCGTTCTTATTATTCAGTTACATAACTACTTTTACATATTATGATGAAAGTACTTAGTTAAAATTGATAAGACGTGTAATGTCTAGTGACATTGTGTCACTATAAATAAAGTGATACTTACCTTACCTATCAGCCTTTTATCACGTATTTCAAGTATAATTTGCGCTCGTAGAGTATATCTGTTTTGTGTTTATACTCGTTAAACGTGGAGCTGTAAAAATAGCGACATATTAGTTTGCCGCCATTTTTACAACTCATTCATTCACGTCGTTGTTTAAAATGTATGCATCCAGCCAGAATTTTTTTTTTGCGAATGTCCTATTGGATATGAAATAGCTAGAAAGATAGCTTTTAATTTGTGCTAAATGTGCATGCAAATCTTAATTTGTATATCTTATGGCTTTATAAGCCCGGTACATGTGCCTACATTCTTAAATACGTTATACCTTACCTTTCGATTATTATTAACGTTTTGGTATAGATGGTACTGACGTGTAGACAAATGGTTATTTTTTTTATATTATTTAATAATTTGAGACAAAACACGCAAAACAAGACGTCTACTGATCAGGTGACTTAATTCCACAAAAAATATAATGTTCAAAATGATTTATCTCATTTTTTCGGGTTTAATAATTTTTATTAACGGGTATTTAATAAACGGGTATTTTGTAAACGTAATTACGCAGGCCAATATAGGCTAATTGACGAATCAATCTCAACATTGTGACGTACAAAAATATATTTATATTTTACATTCTATGAAATACTAGGTTATGACAACCTAGTATTTCATAGAATGTAAAATATAATTCTTTAAATATTAGTTATATGTTATTTAGTGGTTTTGGCACTTTTATAAGCTTTTGTTTATCTGGTAATGTTTGTTTGTTCGGGTCTAATCTTGGAAGCTAAATTAATTTCACTTCCTGACACAAATTTGGTATTCTTTATATTCGTTGGTATTGTTATTATTCGGTGACAATGCAATATTATGTTACATACTTACTATGGAGCTTTATGACAATTAGTTATAACATTATCACGTAAAACTATCATAATACACTATACAGGACGACTTAGAATTTAGTCCACAAACTTCAATGACTAAATCTCCAACCTCCAAGATTTTTTAGGACATATATTATTCTATGATACTTTAAAATACAAAAAAAAACGTAAGTATCTAGTGAGTAATTCCATGCGTCGTTTCCGTGAGCATGAATGAATACAGACAGTGCAACGTTGCCATACCGTGCAAGGGACGTTGCACAGAATATGTAATAGTACTACATACAAAAGGTTCACTCCCTAAACAAAGTCAGGTTTAGGTTTAAAAATATACTAGACTCGCCAGAGCTGGGTAGCTCTGGCGAGCAAGCTAAATTGAAACTTATAACAGCGCGTTTTGTTTTTTTTTTAGCGCGCCACATTTCTAAGACCGAGCTGCGAAGCCCACATAGGGTTGACACTTGAGAAGTTTTTGTACGTAGTTAATATCTCGCGAGCAAAAGTATGGAATCACTTGATTGAATTTGATTCCGCGCGATCTTGAGTACTTAATAACTAAATAATAATAATAAAAATGATATCATTTTAAAGGTTAAAATGTAGTCTTAAAATTGATACCAAATTCATTCAAATCGCTTCATTATTTGTGGAGCTATCTTGGATTAAGTGAAGGAGGTAGGAATAGGCAAGGATAATGGAAAAATAATGAATGAAGAAAACAACAAAAATTAATTAATAAAAGTTTAATTTCGCTTAAAAACTTAATGTCAATACTTAGTGTTCCCCCCCCTCGCCCTAATGACAGCTCGGAGACGGTTCTTCATGGACTTGATGAACTTCTGTATGGTATCTTGTGGGATACCTTCCCACTCTTCAATCAAAGCCGTTTTGAGCTCATGTGTGTTTGAAGGAGTAGGATTTCTGGATCGAACCCTCCTCTTTAGTTCATCCCACACGTGCTCTATTGGATTCATGTCCGGGCTAAGCGCTGGCCAGTCCAATGTGGCGATACCGACTTCCTCTAGGTATTCGGTTGTGGCACGAGAAGTGTGACAACGAGCGTTATCGTGCATGAGGACGAAGTCATCACCGATATATCCCGCATAGGGAACGACATGTTCCAGCAGAATATCGGTAATGTACCGGTCTGAAGTTAGACCGCCTCCTCGTCCCCCGCCAGGCACGAAAACAAGCTCCGTTTTACCGTCGAAAGAAATGCCGGCCCACATCATACAAGAACCGCCTCCATAAGCCACTGTCTCAGCGAAACAGCACTGCGCAAATCGCTCCCCAGGCCTCCTGTAGACCCGACCTCTTCGATCGTTGCCGTGCAAACACATTCTGGACTCGTCCGAGAACAGTACACGGCTCCATTCCTCAACCTCCCAATCAAGGTGGGAACGAGCGAATCGAAGGCGGGCTTGTCGATGAGCTGCCGTCAGTTTAGGGCCTGTGGCAGGCCTTCTTGGGGTTAAATTAGCTTGCTTGAGTCTCCGACGAACTGTCCACTCGCTAACAGCGACCCCGCGAACATTTCGGAGCTCCTGTTGGACGTCAACACCAGTCAAATGCCGATTTCGGAGAGAAGTTGACACGATAAAGCGGTCATCCCTCTCCGATGTGCACCGGCGTCGTCCAGATCTTGGTCTCGGGACAAAGCCACCAGTCTCCAGAAAGCGTTTGTAGACTTTCGAAACACAAGACTGACTTATGTGGAGCTGACGTCCGACAGCCCGCTGGCTAAGCCCTTCTTGCAATAGGGCGACGATTTGGGCGGCTTCTGTAGGTGTTGTATCCATTGTCTTCGAAGTTCAAGGGTCCAAAGTTGCGGAGATGTGTACCGGTCAACGTGTGAAAGCTAACTGATAAAAAAAACCGATAACACGTGCTTTTATAGGGGATGAAGGGCGCGCAACTCGCGACGGGTCAAACAATTGAAACGTATCTTTTTTCGTACTTCTTCACGTAGCCCGGGATAACTTCTTAAGTACTGGCGTTATTTGAATGATTTTGGTATCAATTTAAAGTTAATTAATGAACCTTTAAAATGGCATCATTTTTATTATTATTATTTAGTTATTAAGTACTCAAGATCGCGCGGAATCAAATTCAAGCAAGTGATTCCATACTTTTGCTCGCGAGTGTAGTTTTAAGATAATTATGTAGATTAAGCATTACAAATATAGCATTATAAACATAAAAAATCAATTGTCGTGTGTTCGATTCCCATGGGTGTAGATATTCCTTTGTAAACATTATCCTATCCTGTTCCTAATATTATTTCTGGGCATCTAATTAAGGATTTTTATGTTAACTATTACTAAGTACTTAAGGATCTAAGGAATTAAAAAAGAACGACCAGCTGCCGCCGCTGCTTTTACACGTACTTCGATGACGCAGTGGAATTGTAAAAAATATTAGTTCTGATTTACTATTCGTTTGATACGGATTATATTGACGTTTTTTAGGCTTAGAAGACATTGTGGGTGTCGAAAAGAAAAAATATATGTTTAAGTACGCGCGAGCGCGTCGCACGTGACCACGACTGTCGTGCAAGCCGAGAGACAGCCCACTGCCATACGCCCTTTTGAGGGGCGCGCTGCCCGAATATACCTAAACTGCGGAGTGACACCCTCCTGAACGCGGTACGGTACGAGTCGATGAACTATCTGTACCTAACCTACCAATCATGTCGCGAAAACAAAACAATGTAAAGCCAATTTTTCCTTCATACTTTTACCGGCTTAGGACTTTTTTCCTCTTGCTTGGGCATGGGCGGGAACATGAAGACTACTTACCGTAGTCCAAAAGGTTTCGTAATGTCACTTAGTATTCTCTCTAAGGACGGTTGGTTTTGGTGTGGATAATTTTCCCGCCATCTTCGCTGCGTTTTCCTTAAATTGATAGTTTGGCTATACCAAATCATTATATTTAAAATTTGTTGGTTATCATAAAGTTCACTGTTTTTTCTCGTTATCAGGCATCTTCGAAAACTTATCACATAGCAGTACACAACTTCGATAGCTACACAACCGATTACTCTTTTAAGCGCACGTGACCGTCACCTCATTAAGCTTTCGTCCGACTGGTGTTTTATTATTTGTTTATTTACATTAGCAAAGATTGGCACGCGCCCGCGCCCTCTAGGGATGATACTATGGGAACAAATGAAATTTATCGATATTTCCATAGATAATGATCATTACATTTTTATTTACATACTGGTAATTATTTACTTGTACTTGTACTTACAAGGACTGAAGTGACTCGCATACGTGTTGGTATTAATGTATTGTTCTTAGTAAGTATGATTTGTGTTTTCAATTCCTCTTTTTATAAATAAAAGAAGTTGTTAAAAATGTACTCGATAACAATCTTAACAAACTTTAATCCACATTTTATAGAGTATGGAAACGTACTAGAACTCACCCCCCCCTCCCAACATTTTTAGAAAACTATGAAAACACAACTAGAAATAACATGACTCTGACCCCTAGAATTTTCTCTTGTCATCAGTCCTTTTAAACTTTTGAAATCTATTTGAGTACATCAAATCAACTTTTTCCTTTTTAATTATAACCATATAGTCACGGAACAGAAAAAAACAGGTGGAAGTGCTATGCAACAAAATTACTATAGGAACCGTTGTCGCCAAACTCATACATATAAACCGATATTCATATAATGAACTACAAATAAACAATTCATTTGATTTGTCATTTTAATTTTACTCATAACTAGCATAACTCACGAATCCTACATTTGGAAGTAAACCTTCATGCTCTATTAATAGGATCTATGTTGTTTTATCGCAGAAAGTATTTACAACGTTTTGTAATCTTATGTCAAACTAGATTCGATTAACAAATTAAATTCGCCACTCGACCATAGATGGCAGTATTCTTAGTCGAAGCAATTTTGAATTTAATTTCTTTATTCATAAGGTTGAAAATCGTGTCATGGGTCTATATATATTGCTACACGACCAGTGCAGAACACCATGAATTTTGAATTACATTATCGATTTCGATAGATACCCGATTGCTTGTTTAATTCGAAAAAATAAGATTTGTTGGGAGTTCAGTAAAACTGTAAGAAGAATTGCGTAGTATTATTTAAAAATAAATTATACATAATTACTCAAGTCACTGACCAGTCGGACTCAAAGCCGGTAACCGTCAAGCATCGGTGGTACGAATATGTATAATAATACTACTAGAAATGCTCTTTTCCTAAATGAAAGAAATTTTTTTAGCTTATTTCTTGCTAGTACGAATAACCTATAAATAGTGGTGTCTGATGGAATTGGCTTTAGTTGGTACAAATACTCTCTATGTGGATTCCCAGCAGGGCCTTACCGGTCTGTATAATATACTACTTGCTTTAAATAAAAGTGTTTTACGTAAATTAATATCTCAAATAAATAAATACTTACCTGATGCATGTTTTCAGAATTTCCATGAGAAAATACACGTATAATAAGAATTAAATGCGCAATACTGAATTAATTGTGAAAATCATCTAACATACTTGGGTTAAAATTAAAAATGCGTTATTTTGACTTTTTATTTATTACCCTTGAAATAAAATATATATTTTAAGAGGTGGTAAAGATGCCATAAAAAGGGAAAACCTAAATACCTTATCTTTATAAATAAAATTAATTAGAAATTATCGAAAACGGTGAATTGGCCAGTGGGACTAGAGTGGCGTTGAAATGTTTGTTGTGCTGCCCTTGAGGCAGGAAACGGCATGGCGGTTTTTGAATGATCTTACACACTGAAATGACCGGCTGGTCAATGCAATGTCTCAAACATTATAATAATTACGTTGTTTAAGTTTGATTACATTTTTTATATAAAGCACCTATGCCATTCAATACACGTTATAAAATAAATTTCGTGTATGAATGTTAGGCAACCTTATAATGTAATTGTACTGATAAGTTAAATAATAAGTATTAAATTATTTTATTATATCAATACCCATCGATAAAACCAACATCCGACCCGACTACATCACTAATTAAGTAGCGAAGAACTTTCGAGAAAGAAAGAGTGAATACAATCAATCCAAATTAAGCTTTAATTTAATGGCATAAGGTTGATTTTACTAAGCGTTCTTTTAAATTATTAGTAAAATTAAATTAACTAAGATCTTATTGGAAAACAAATAAAATCGTACTTATCGATGGTACGAAACACCTCCATTTTTAAGATATTTTTTGTGCTATCATTTTTGCCCTCCAAAATGGAGCAATACGGCATAGTTACCTACCAACTCGACGCGATGTTAGATAAAATGTACTCTGTGATGTTAGAACACGACTGACGACTGGGACCAAGTTGCGGAGGAACGCTTAATTGTGGCACGCGTGTCGCGCCCACTTCGCACTTCCACTTGTTTTTTCTGTTCCGTGTTCCGTGCATATAGTCCATATACAAAACAGGCTAATCAAGTAATTTTAATATATCCTCAACATTGTACATTCGCGTACATTCGACTTTGATTGATTACAATCGAGATAAAATACAAGGAATGACAAATTAGTCGATTATCGAGATTTAGGACAGGACCAATGATGATCGGTTTGGCAATTTTTATATAATCTGCATTATTCGGTCAATTTGTCTATTTTATTGTCTATGTACGAATCCCAACAAAAAAAGCAATGAATTACTGAGAAAAATGAAATTATGCTTGATAAAATGTTTCATTTAGTTTGTGAAAGATTATAATTGTTTTGTTTATAATAAAACATTGGAACAAATGCAAGGAATTATAATAAATACAAAAAGTAATGGTATGTAGTCAGCAAAGGCATGTAATGTTATTACTACACCATCAACATCAACCGGTGGCTTCACATAATGAGTTAAATATTTTATCTGGAACGGATCTTCTGGCGTGCTGAAGGTTGCAATATACGATGCATAAACGTATTTTAGTTCTTTCTTTATTATTATTTTAATTATAACCATGTGGCATTGACACTAACAAGAAACAACAATGATCGAAGGAGGTCATTGCAGGTTCAACCATGTTCCGTTTGGGTGATTTACATGTTTTAATTTCTAGGTTGTTTGTTGCTGCTCTAAAACAGTACAATGGCGAAGAGAAAGAAGGCAGCTGCAAAACCCGCGGCAACGCGTCGAACGACAAGACGCGCCAAGCAGCAGGCGGACGCTGAAGCCTCAGCGTCTGTCCAGGGAGAGACTTCTTCCGCTGCCCAGCCTTCGTCCTCCGAAACTAATCAAACTGCCTCTGAGAACGGTCCTAGCGAAGGACCAACCAGTCTTGATCTCCAGACATCAGATCCAAGTGAACTTACAAAGCCCTGTCAAGTGCCCATTGTAGCATTGCATAAAAAGTTTGGAAAATACCGTTGCTTGTTCAATAACGATGAAACTTTCACCAAAAAGTATGACTTAGGCAGTGACAGTGAAACTAATAGTAGTCTAGAAATAAGAGTTGTTGATCCTTGTGCAAGTTCTGAATCAGACTCTAATGCTGCTTTAGACACTCAGTCTGAGAATGGAGTTAATTTGGGATCTATGCAAAGTACTATCAATACTCAAAGCGATTCAAGAGCCATATCCCCTGCACCAGTCATAGTCAATCATGTCACACCATGTAGTGAGATTCCGTTGCCGAGTAATGATAAAAGAGAAGAGAATAGTAGTGTAATAAACATTGTTGATTTAACTGAAGGTGATTCTAAACATAGTGAATCTAACTCTGAACAAATTCTTAGTACTGAAAATCAGCCAATTATGATTGCAGATTCTCCTATAGACAATAAACAGGATGATGTTGGTGATGAAGACATTCCATATGACCCAGAGCAACTGGAATTTGAAGGTGATGATGATGAGGTCATCACAATTGTTCAGATTGTGGAGGATGACAACCCAGAGCTGTACTATAATATAAAGATAGACAGCCCAAAAGATATGTCGGAACGTGTTGCATCTGAGGAAAGCGAGAATCACTCTCAAAATCATGACTTCCAGTCACATTTTGAAAAGTTGAACATAACATCAGTTGCTCCTCAATCCCCAATGCAATGTTCTGAGTCTAATGATGTAGAAACACCAACTTGTGATACTCCTGAATTACATTTTAGTAAAGAAATTGTAAATGATTGTTTAACTAGGCCGGATCCTAGTATCACACCTAGCTCCACACTGTCTGATGATAGCAACTCATCAAGGGTTACAGAACAAAATCAGAACAACTCAAATGATTCAGCTGAGTCTTCCCCTACTGGTGTCAGGCGTTCCACAAGAATAAAGACAATAAGCAACATGAAACAAAAGACCAAAGGCTATGGTCTGGTTAAAACACCTTTGAAGAAGGCTCTGATGACACAGGCAAAGATGAAACTTGAAGAAATTGGATCTGATAGCCAGGAAAAATCAATAGAATCAATACCTGGTGCAATGCCCAACTCTCCATCATTTCCTGTGCCTTCTGAAATGCCTGTAAAAGTTAAATCACGCTGGCGACGTTCATCTGAGCTAGAGATGGGTGCGAACTCACCAGCTAATTCTCCATTGGCAAGTCCGAGTTTACCACAGCAACGCTTACCAACTGTGGCAGAAAGCTCAAGTCTTCAAGATTATGAACCCACCCCTTTGACCAAAGAGGCGTATGATAAGATAATTGAGGAGAGAATGAATCAATACCAACATTTAGAAGAAAATGAGTATTTGTGTGAGAGAATGATTAGTAAAGAAACCAAGAAAATGACTTGTGACTGTTTTATGACCAAAGAGGAGTTGGAGAGAGGAGAGCTGGCTTGCGGAGAAGACTGTCTTAATAGACTGCTTATGATTGAATGGTTAGTTTTTTCAGTAGCTTTCTAATGGCTGGTCTCAATAATCTACCTATCGATGGGTTTGGCTACTGGAGGTTGAATTTTGACATAATTTGTATGGTGTTAATGTCAAATATATACCTCTAGTAGCCAAATCCATCAATAGTTAGATATTGAGACCAGACGTTGATCATTTAGGATTTAGAGCAAGGATTTTTTCACTTAAACGGCTATTACACTACCCTGAATCAGGGCCCTAAATCGAGGTTGCCTTGAAAATTTATTCGAGAATTAGGGCCCTAACTCTTATTACACCGCTTTTTTTAAGGATTTAGGGTCCCTGATTCAGTGTAGTGTAATAAGCACATTTCTGGAACTACAAACAATGTTGTTGAGTACTGGCTTTTAAATGGATATTTTAAAATCCAAAGCCCTACTATTACTAGACGTTAGAGGTGTGCTATTTAAAATTAGTGCTTATTTACTAAGAATTCAAAAGGCACTGCTCTATAGTGACCTTTTCAAGGTAATAATATTCCATAGCAATTGGAAATATTCATGAATGAACCCAAAGCACTGTTTCTCTATGCTAATCAATTCATGCATGACAAACGCAGACTTTTCTAGTATCATGCATTTTTATTTCATATTATTGACAATGTAAATTAGGATCATGTTTGTTGTTCAAATGTTTCATCTGTAAAAATACTGTTCCAGTAATTCCCGGTGTCCAGTAGGAGATCGTTGCACCAACAGAAGGTTCCAGAAGAGGGAGAATGGGCCTCTAAAGGTGTTCTATGCTGATAAGAAGGGCTGTGGTGTGGAAGCCAATGAGGATATACCAGCGTAAGTTCTTTACATGATGATGTATAGCATATGCTTTATATTGTAATGTGCTGAGCGAATGTCTTGTTAAATTACTATAAGTGTTTTGAACATTTACCTGAAAGTATTCACTCAATTTTAATCAAATTTGGTAGAGAAATAGTTTGAAGAGGACAAAAGACTTTTTATTGTGACTAGTTTTAGTCGCCACTCCATTTGTGTGACCTTGGTGTTTTTATAATGCGTTCTTATACCTTGTAGAAACATTACTGTATTTTCTTCTTTTTAAGTCTAATGCTGTGTGTTGATGAGTGTATGAGTGAGGCAATGTGTATGAAAGTTTGATATATGGTTAAAGTAATCTTTAAAACTACTAGATACATTTAGATTTGGACACAATTTAATATGGGGGTAGCTAGAAGTGTAGGTGCTGGCGACTCTTTAAGGCGTTAACTATCATTCTCTAAGACGGAACTGTCGGGAATAACTAGGAAACCCACTAGCTGTTCCCAACTTCGGCCTGCTAAGGCTTACACCATTTATTGATGGAATGTGTTTGATATGATACAAATACGTAGGTAAATTTTGGGACATAAAAAACTATACAAGATATTAACAACATTTATTTGACATTCTTTCGAAATACTCTCCTTCATTCTCTATGCTAATTCCATTCGCCTAAACCAATTTTTAAACACTTTTGGCAGTCTTAATCAGATAGGTCCAAAATTGCGACTTCGTAGGCGGCCACGGTCTCTTCGACCCACGAAATAAAAAACCCTTATATTTTTTCCTTGATTGTGTGAACCAAAAAGAAATCACAGGGAGCTAAATCACGACTGTACGGTTAATGGGGCAAGGTTTCAACACAGGATCCCTCAAGAAACGCCTTTGTTCTGAGAAATCGTGCTGGCTCTTAAACAGCTGAAAAATGGAAAAGCCCCTGGAGAGGATGGCGTTACAACAGAGCTGTTAAAAGCTGGAGGTAAACCCGTACTGAGGGAGCTCCAAAAGCTTTTTAATGCTGTCCTGTTTGAAGGGAGAACTCCGGAGGCGTGGAGTAGAAGTGTAGTCGTCTTGTTCTTCAAAAAAGGAGATAAAACCCGGCTGAAGAACTACCGACCTATTTCTCTTCTAAGCCACGTCTATAAGCTGTTTTCAAGAGTCATCACGAACCGTCTTGCGCGAAGACTTGACGAATTCCAACTACCGGAACAGGCTGGATTTCGGAGCGGATATGGCACCATAGACCACATCCACACAGTGCGGCAGATTATACAAAAGACCCAGGAGTATAATCAGCCCCTGTGTCTAGCATTCGTGGACTATGAGAAGGCCTTTGACTCGATTGAAATCTGGTCCGTTCTGGAGTCTCTGCAGCGATGCCAAGTAGATTGGCGATATATCCAAGTGATGAGATGTCTCTACGAAGCCGCCACCATGTCCGTCCAAGTACAGAATCAGCAAACAAAACCTATACCATTGCATCGAGGAGTGAGGCAAGGGGACGTTATTTCCCCGAAACTGTTCACAAATGCAATGGAGGATATGTTCAAGACGCTGCACTGGAAAGGGCGGGGCATCAACATCAATGGTGAATACATTTCTCACTTGCGATTTGCAGATGACATTGTCATCATGGCGGAAACGCTGCAGGACCTGCAACGGATGCTGAATGACCTGGCTGACTCCTCTGTACGCATCGGCCTACGGATGAACTTGGATAAAACCAAGGTCATGTTCAATGAACATGTACTACCGGAACCGACAGCGGTGCACGGCGCCGTTCTCGAAGTTGTTCAAAAATATGTGTACCTCGGGCAGTCATTGCAGTTAGGTAGAAACAACTTCGAGGACGAGGTGAACAGGAGAATTCGGTTGGGTTGGGCAGCGTTTGGTAAGCTACATCAAGTCTTCTTATCGTCGATCCCACAATGTCTAAAGACTAAAGTCTTTAATCAGTGCGTCCTACCCGTCATGACATACGGAGCCGAAACGTGGACACTGACGGTACGGCTGGTCCACAAGTTCAAAGTCGCTCAGCGGGCTATGGAACGGGCTATGCTCGGAGTTTCTCTTAGGGACAAAATCAGAAATGAGGTGATCCGGCAGAGAACCAAAGTTATCGACATAGCCCACCGGATTAGCAAGTTGAAGTGGCAGTGGGCTGGCCATATTAGCCGAAGAACCGACAACCGTTGGGGTAAACGAGTTCTTGAGTGGAGACCGCGGCTCGGCAAACGTAGTGTAGGACGCCCTCAAGCCAGGTGGAGTGATGATATACGCAAAACGGCTGGCAGGAGCTGGATGCGAGAAGCCGAAGATAGAACAAAGTGGCGTGCAATTGGAGAGGCCTATGTCCAGCAGTGGACTGCGATAGGCTGATGATGATGATGATGCACTTAAATCTGTTCATGCTATGACATTTATCAAAATCTTGTTTACATAATTTAACATGTACTCATTCATTTATAGTTAACTAGCTGTGCCTGTGACTTCGTCCGAGTGAAGTTGCCTACACGATTGCGTGATGATAAGTAGTCTAAGTTACTCTTTACATCATCAGCTGCCTGACATTGAAAGTCCCGTCAAAACTTGTCCAGCCGTTTCGGAGATTAGCCAGAACAAACAGACAGACAGAGAAATGAAATAAAAAATGTTCTTTTTGTTATAAGTACGACAGCCTCTGTGGCGCGGTGGGTGTGTATCCGACTGCTACGCAAGAGGTCGTGGGTTCGATCCCCACCCAGGATAAAACTTTGTGTGATGAGCACGATGGTTTATTCTGTGTCTGGGTGTTATTTATCTATAATATGTATGTATTTAGAAATATATAAGTATGTTTATCAGTTGTCTGGTTTCCATAGTACAAGCTCTGCTTAGTTTGGGATCAGATAGCGTTGTGTGGGTTGTCCCAAGATATTATTATTATATTATTATTATTATTATTATATACTTTCAATAGCTGACCCGCGCAACTTCGTTTGCGTAAATTTTCCCCGTTTTTGCAACATGTTTTCATTGCTGCTCCGCTCCTATTGGTCGTAGCGTGGTGTTATATAGCCTGTAGACTTCCTCGACAAATGGGCTATCGAACAGTAAAATAATTAATAATTATTTTTCATTTCGGACCCGTAGTTTCTGAGATTATCGCGTTCAAACAAACAAACAAACTCTTCAGCTTTATAATATTAGTATATACACAATGTTCCGTAGTCCCCCATCCTAATAATTCGACTTAAGAGGTGGGTTTTCTATTGTTTTTGTACACATACATAATACATTTTCAGTATAATCCAAGGTGAATCGTTAGTTTATATTAATAAAAATGAATCCCCAAATACGGTTACTTTTTTCAAATATTCGTTGAAGTCTAAGGAAGATTCATAAGACGGGAAAAATTGCTTGTAAAAATATCTTTTTAATAGCTGCACCACATGTAACCGAGCTCAAATAAAATTGTCGCAATACAAGACATCCATGGCGGAGCCGTGGGTGTAAGCTCGCTAAATTATTGTTTAAAAAGCAAACATTGTATTAAGTAATTAGCAATAAAAATTCTTAGTCCGTAGCTTAATGGTTAATTCGCAATCAATTCGCCGGTTTCGAATCCTACCCATTATACTACCGACGTGATCCCACTCCTCACAAGCAATTGAGCTTAGTTGCATAGGTTAACAGGATTGCTAGTAATGTGGGACCTACAATCTCAAACTGTTAGTTATTTTTATTAAAAAAAAAATAACTATCATAACACTAATATTATAAAGGCCAAAATTTGTAAGTGTCTGAGTGTGTATTTCTTCACGTCTAAACGGCTGGATCGATTTTAATAAAATTTGGTATGGAGTTAGCTGATACCCTGGATTAACACATAGGATAAAAAACCGCGGGTAACACCGCTGGGCACAGCTAGACATAATATAAAATGACAGCATAAATATAAAAATGCCTATAAAAACACTATAACTATCAAATTTCTTTACAGTACTCTTTTGTTTCAGAGGCGAATTCCTTATGGAATATGTTGGTGAAGTCCTCGACTACGAGCAGTTCTACAAGCGCGCCCAGGCCTACTCCGAGGACAACAACCTTCACCATTACTTCATGTCCTTGAAAGGCGAAACGGTCATCGACGCCACCCTCAAAGGAAACATCTCGCGGTTCATCAATCATTCTTGTGATCCCATTGCTGAAACACAGAAGTGGACTGTCAATGGAGAATTAAGAATAGGGTTTTTCAGTAAAAGGGACATTGTTGCTGGTGAAGAGATTACTTTTGATTATCAGTTCCAGAGGTTTGGGTAAGTTCTTTGTTAATGTTATAACCATACTTATTATGTCTGATGTTTGATCAATAATGTGATTGCCCAAAAAAACAGTAACCTTCTAAAAATCTGAGTTTCGGCACCCGAAGGAAAATAAAAAAATAAAATACAACTACGTAGGTACTTCATTTTTTAATTAATGACAATTTAGGCGACAATTCAGCTAATTGCAGTCACTGTTTTATTATGGTTTTCGTACACTTTAACAGCACAAAGATGCGTTTTCATCAACTTTATACACGCGGCTTTATATAAAATATTATTACGATATTTGAAAGGGAATATCTTCGTGATTTCAATAGTTTTAAAAACGTTTCCTAAGAGATATGGACTGATTAAATTCCAGCAGGTGTTGTGGTACACGGTAACAGATTGTTGTTTACTGCAGAAAAGTGGCTCAGCGGTGCTACTGCGGGGCGAGCAACTGTCGCGGCTGGATCGGCGGCGAGCCTGACAGTGAGGACGAAGATGACGAAGAGGTATTTGATCAAACCACTTATTTTTTCCACACTAACATATAAAATATCTATGTAAAATGAAAATATGTATCACTTGTATAGTTATAGCTTCTTAGCTAACGATCCTGAATTGCTCGAAGTGTGTCCGGAGTCCGAAGTGTGCACATGAAAGAGTAAACCAGCAGAGTTTCAGTAAAAGTCCATATTAGCAGTTGCTGTAGCCGAAATCCTAGCATCAGATCTTGATGTAGGGGTTTAGTTACTAGGTTAATGACCTTTACATAAGGGTGGGGCGAAAACGGAAACTAATACTCGATCAAGGTCCGGAAATAAAGTGATAACCGAACCAACAGGCAAGTGGGAAATCATCTCAGTTCAGGAACTGTCCAAGAAGGAACTATACAACATAAAAATGGCTTAAAATATATATTTATATAGACTTTATAATTACCTATCCTGTATAAAATGTTTATACTATTACATACAAGCTTATGTATTTTAATTTTATTTGTTTATCAGGAGGAAGAAGATGTGTCCACTTCAAAGGCTGGCATCACAGAGCTAACAGAGGAGTCTTCAGCCACACCTACAGAGACACCGAGACGACCTCGTATAAGAGTCAAGAAGGACCGCACGTATAAACCGAAAGCACACGATTTAGTGCTTGATGCTGATGTAAGTGATTTGGATATTCCTATTTTAAAATGCCAGATTTTGTAATAATAATAATATTTTATTTATTCGAGTAACTCTCAAATCACACACAATCCAGTACATTTAATGAAATTGAAATAATAAAATGAATGAATAAATAACAAATTGAAATTATTAAAATTAATAAGCGAATACCTCATACAAATGATCTGATATTATTACCTTCTGGATCTGTAGTTTAGTCAGTACTGACCAGTCTACAGATTTGCAGTAAACTAACGCCTCTAGTCTTTATTCCAAATCTGTATTGAAGAAGATAGTCGAATCTAAGCAGTAACAAACTAAACGGTAAAACAAACATTTTGCATGACTAACGTCTAAAACACCACACATTAATTTATACTAGTGGTCGCCCGTGGTCGAAGTTCGATCATAATAAATTTATATATACATATTTTTTTTTTATTCGCTCTCCTAAATTGCACTCATAAACTATACTCGATTAAAGAGAATTGCGCGGACGGAGAAGTATGAAATTTATATATATCTAAGTATGAAATGTATGTATATATATCTGTCGGTAGATCGAGGAGGAGCTAGAAGCGCTGGCGCGCACGGGCGTCAAGAACCAGAGCCACACGCTGCGGCTGTCGCGCACGGTGGTGCGCGCCAAGACGCGGCGCGCGCAGGCGGCGCTGCTGCGCCTGCTGCGCGACGCCGACCTGCCGTGCCGCCGCCTGTTCCTGGACTACCGCGGCCTGCGCCTGCTCGCGCCCTGGTGCGCCGACGCGCCCGCAGACTTCAAGTACGTCTTTGTGGCCGACTGCCGTACCCACACGGCTCCGAGTCTGGGTGTACTTTACAAACATACTAGATGTTTGTAAAGTCCCCCGCGACGCAGGGCTTGTACCCTACTCCGGGAGACGTCTTTTTAAGAAGAAAATAAAATGGTTACTTTAGATCAGCAATTTGCAGGCATTGAATCCTCGGCCTCTATGTAGATAGAGGCCGAGGATTCAAAATTGATAAGAAAGTTCAAAGTTGAAATTCAAAGTTGTATGTAGATACAACTTATTATTTATGAACTAGACGTTCTTTAGAAATAGTAAAACCGACTTTTTAAGTTCACACGTACGTCTTAGCGACGAGGAAAACGTTTCTTTTTATTTTTAAAAGTTAACTATCAATGTAGGATTTTGGGTCCCACATTACTAGCAATCCTAATAACCCAGCTAACCTCAAATGAAAAAGCTAATGGCGAAGGCATTAGACTCCCAATTGTGAGGTCGCGGGTTCGAATCCTACCCATTATACTAACGACGTGAACCCACTGCTAACACAAGCCATTGAGCTTAGCTTAGCTAACAGGATTGCTATTAACGAGGGACCCAAAAAAAAATCATATTACTAGTTATCATTAAAAAAAAAATGTTATACAAAACATTTTAACGTACACATTGTTTCATACGATTTTATATCTACGAGTATATCTATATTACTTTTTGTATGTGATGAATAAACTTAAAAACTACTGGACCGACTTCAAAAATTCTTTCACATATAGAAAGTTACATTATTGGGAAGTAACATAGGCTATATTTTATTTAAAAAAAAATAAGAGATCCTTACGAAAACTGCGTTTATATATCCCTATATAGAAAAGTGTTAAAAACATATTTTAAACTATATTTTTGTGTATATTACGGAGAGATTACGGTTCTAGTAAGGTATTGTGTTCTAGAAGAAGCTCTCTAACTACCTTAACCACTAGTAGATAATTGAAATCAAGTTATTTCACAGCAAGTCTGTAAGGTTCCGATTAACTCTATGTTTTAAATTTGATTATAATACATTTTTTCTTTCTTTGCAGGTTAGAAATGTTACTGACAGTGGACCGCTTGCCGATCCCCAACAAGACGATGGTGCAAGAGAGCCGGTTCTTTACTATAGTGGAGCGCTGGCTCAGTGCCGCCGATGTACCGCAGGATCACGTGTTCATTGATGAGGCAACTGGTGAGAACTATAAAAGAATAGTAATAAATCATCTGAGAATTTTTTTATTACTACTATTATTAATGATAGTTTGGATTCAATCACGCCAAAAAGGAACTAGATTACAGAGATAGATTATCTGGAATAGGGATGTTGACTGTTAAGTCAAATCAGTGTCTTTTTATGAGACGTCAAAACGACAAGCTCTATAGAAATGTGTATGGAATAATAACCTATGACGTCATAAGTTCCTATCGTCAAATAATTACTTTCAGTATTCGTTTTTATGCTTTTAAATTCAAAAACCATGGTAAATTGTAAAAGAGTATTTTATCTAAAATTACCTGATTAGTTTTTATACTTATAATTAAATGTTATTGTAGTAAACTACCCATGGGCAGTTTTTGTCCCGGAAAATGTAATTTATTTTTCAAAAATTTGTCAGTCCAATTTTTTTTTTTAAGAATGTTTTATCAAATTACAAAAACATGGATTGCGACCCTGCCAGGATTCGAACCTGGAATCTTCTGATCCGTAGTCAGACGCGTTATCCATTGCGCCACAGGGCCTCGTGAGTGATTTCGCGAAATTATCACCCTATTGCCAAGTATTTTATTTCTATTATTTTTTATTTTTACAGGTTTGCCGGTAGAGTTACGTAACAGTAGTAATGAGGATGTTCCTAGTCCCGAGAAGGCGAAAGAAACCGCTTCTATAATTGAGAAAATAAAAGCTCTTTCTAGCCAATTGTTAGAACGATGGTCCAGTTTAAAGGTATGTTCAAATACTTACTCAGGTTACTTCATTGTTTATTATAACTATCGATCGATCAAAAACATTCTCATCTTTTGCTCAAAATACACCTCAAAATACGTCTTTTACGCCACACTCGTATTTATAACTACTATGCGTTTGAAATGAGAAGATAACCGCGATCGCGACAACTTCACTCTGTACTTGTCAAAATTGTACCGCTAGCAGCAAAAACTCCCAAGTTGGGTAAAATACGTATGTGTATGGTAATAGAACGGACGTATTATTATTTGCTTTGAACTATGTAACTTATATTTTTCTTTATTATAATATTAATAGTATTCTTTATTATTTAATAAACACCAAAAAAAAATAAGTAAATAGGCAAAATATAAGTCTTTCAGTCAGTCGTGATATTTTTTTTAATTAAAACTTAACTATATTATTGATAAACTTTCGCGATTTGTACACATTATTAAAATATATATATTACGGGTCTTAATCGCGCAGTCTTCCCGTGACCACGGCCGTTGCAATACGGTCGAAACGTCGGGCAATAAACAAGGTATTTTACCTTAAATTATTCACGCGATTAAGACCCGTAATATATATATTTTATTAACTATATTAGTAAAATATAGTGCTTATATATAGTTCATTAGAGTAGGTAGGTACTTCTGTGTAATACTAACGACACCTTTTTACGAATCATTTTATTGCTGACCTTACGTCATACAATGAAGTTTCAGTCGTTATGCGAATCAAAATGTCATTATGACAGTTATCAACACATTTGAAACGCATAGTAACTCAATATTGAGAATACACATGAGTTATGGACAATCCCCAACATTAGAATAAGCGAGTACTCTAGATATTCACCTCTTGTATTTTGTTTTAATTTACAGGAGGTATTTAAAATCCCAAAGAAAGAAAGAATACAGCAAATGAAAGAGCATGAAAGACAAGCCAACGTGGAGAGACGCGCTGCTGATTCAAGCGGGTCTCGCGACCGAGATAGAGATAGAAGAGAAGATAGAGAGAGGCGGGACGATCGAGACCGTGATAGAGAAAAGGACAGGGATAGAGAGCGGGAACGTGACCGTGATCGCGATAGAGACCGAGATCGTGATAGGGGCGAGAGAGACAGGGATAGATATAGAGAGCGGGATAGAGATAGAGATGATAGAGATAGAAGGAAAAGGAGGAGTAGTCCTGAAGGCAGGAGGAGTATAAGGTTACGATTTAATTATTTATAGTCTTATTAACGCGACCGAGACAGAGACCGATCTGGGATAGCTTTAGCTAATCAAGAAAAGATTATGCTTTATAACTTGGTTGGAAAAAAAAATAGTTTCTTTTTATTTATAAAACAAAAGTGTCAGAGTTCAAATTGTTTGAAACAAGTGTTTTTTTTGTCTTTTTATGTGTTTTATACAATATTTTAAACTTGTTTTAATTTGTTTGTGTTTTGTGTCTGTTTAACACGTGTTTTAAAACAACTTGTTTTAATCATGTCAACCCTGCTAGGATGTCTGTGCCGAACTAAAAAAAAAAAACGGACACGAGACCTGCCGATTGTTTGCAGTAACAGGCTGTACTCTGGCTGTCGGCTGGATCTATGTATAAGGGAGCGCAAAAGTAATGTCACAATTTGAATTGGCTACCATTTTGTTAGAAATGAAAAAAAAAAATAGATCTGTTTTCATGAAATGTTTATTTGAAAATGTGAAATTCATGATAATAAGTCGAAAAAATTATATCACTCAAATCACCACCTCTTGAGTTGATCACAATTGTGCTCGTTTTACGGCATTTCGAATAATTGTCGCTCGCATATTTTTTCGCTCTATTTCTTCATCAACGTTAGCTTTCAAAACGGCTTGAACGGTTTGTGATATGTTTGTAAACCCACACGTGCAGGTTAAGCGAGCGCGTGCTAGCAGCCGTCCCCCCCATGAGCAAGGAGGAGCGGCGCCGCGCGTTCGCTGAAGCAGCCGCGGCCGCCGACGACGCGCGCCGACAACGCGCCAGTAACGCGCCCTGGCACTACTGGCATCAGCACGAAGCTTTCCAGCAGGTAGGACATAGAAGAATGCGAGGTATAACTACAGTACGATCAACGTAACTTGACCGGATTGAAGTTAGGTTTTTATCACTTTCGCGCATGTCATAGAGATGCGACCCTAAAATTACTTACGAAAACGACTAAATATGTTTAATCGATTAAAAATACTAACAACATTTTAATTCAACAATATAATAACGCTATTTAAATGAGTTCATAAAAGTCTAAATTTAGAACAGTTACAGTAAATACTAAAGAAACTTTGAAAAACAATTTCTTTACGAAAATAATCACAAAAAAACATGAGTTAGTAATACTAATTATGACAAAGTAATGCGTAATCGCATCTTTAATTTTCTTGGTTTAGTTACCGCCCCCGCCCTCCGCTTCCTGTCACCATTTACTTCCAAAAAATGCATCTGCGCAACCACTTGTCGCCTACTTCAGTCCGGCCTAGTTACGTTGATCCAACTGTAGAAGAATACGAGGTATAACTAAGCGTCATACGTAACCCGAGCAACCCACACAGACATCGATCATGGATACGGAAGTTTAGTACTTCTTCGGAACGCGATCTGACACGACGCATTCCAGGAGGTGACACTATGGCACGATTCGTAATTGCATTGGGCTATTACACAAAGTTCTGATACTACTAAAGGTGAGCTTCCGTTATAGACGTAGTTTACGGCCGCGGAATCTTGGAACACCTTCCAAACAGAGCATAAAGAGTTCGGTTTGTGATTGGGATGATGACTACAGTAAAAATAAATTTATTTTTAGTAATCAGGCAATAGTACGCCATAACGAGATCTGAATAACTGTAATGTAAACTATTTATTATACGGGAATTAACGCGCATTTTTTACCTTAAAAATGCTAGACGTTTCCACCAGGTTGCACCGGCCGTGGTCACAAGCGAACTGTCGCAGAGATGTTATAGCTTTGTGAGAGTTGTCCCAAGATATTATTATTATTATATATTAAATTGTTATAGTCAAGCTACGCTTAAGCTTAAATGTCTGAATAAATGTTTTATTCCATAATTTAACATGTGTAAGAATTTATAATCATTAAAACAAATACTAAAATCAATGATTTGACGATCTCGACAAGACGAGTTGTGACGTCACGTCCCAGTATTCCATACAAAATTTTATAGTGTCACTAGCTTTCGCCCGCGTAGATGTCAGTTATCGCGATAAAAACTATCCTATGGTCTTCCCCAGAACTCAAACTATCTCCATATCAAATTGCATCTAAATCGGTTTAGCTATTTCGAAAGAATAACAGACACAGACAGAGTTACTTTCACATTTGTAATATTAGTATGGATTCTAACATTTCTTAAGAAGGTCCTGATTTGATCATTATCGCCCATTGACAATCGACGACGGTGGTAGTATTTCAAAGGAAAATCGACTTTGATGACGTGCAGATGAACTTTTAGTGTAAGGTGATAGAAGAGATTTGTGGTCGCCTGTAGTATATGAATAAATGAATGCAAGAGTACACCGTCCCACAGCAGATGTTCCCGGGCAGCATGGTGGGCGGCGTGGTGTGCGGCGTGCCCGCGCTGCTGCCCGACGTGCCGGACTGGCTGCCGCACGCCGACTTCCAGCCGCCGCCCTTCTGCCCGCCCTTCCCGGGCGCGCAGCCCTTCTGTATGCCGCAGCCTAAGTGAGTCTATACACCCGCACTACCGACGGTTCTATTGCTAACTGACCTACCAAGAACGCTGTACTGAACGCTGGAATCGACATTATTAATTTGTTACTGAAGAGAACACATATGAATTTATTTGTCATTATAGCGAGACCGTTTTCTTTCTTTTTCGTGACTACGGTAACCATAATTATAACAAAAACCGTGATAGTTCTTTAACTACCGACTAGATGGCGCTGCGAGGGCCTAACTCGCGTGCATCAAGGGATAGAAAAAATTGGAATCTAGTAACATAGTCCAGATAGATGGTTCGCTTCTGGCCCCGATTTGGCTACGGAAGTCTCGGGTTCGATTCCTAAGTCTGGATTTCAAATGCAGTGGGACCCACAATCCCATATTTGCTACTTATCTTGTTTTAATAAAAAAAAATGTTTTTTTGTAAATCACAATCTTCACCAGTTTTGACACAAAATAAGTACGCAGTAATCTAATTACATAATTGTAACATGAGTAAAGTATTCGTAACATTTTTAATGAAATGTCTTAAAAATGTTTGCACAATGTCCGTTCATGGTAACCCTATGTTATTACATTAACAAATAGTACGTGGACTCTATAAAATGTCCGTTGGTGTCAACAGTTTGATGGGTATGAGCGGGTTCGGCATGGGCGGGTTCATGTTCGGGCAGCAGGTGCCGGGCAGCTTCCCGCAGCACCCCACTCCCGGACAAACTACCAACGATGCCACGCAACCGGTATGTTAGATAACCTACTTTATTTTTTATACATTTTTTTAGATGTCAAGTTACATTCGTATTCGTAGTCGCAATTGTAGTAAACATTTCTTACAATTTGAAGATTCTATAAAAATAAGTATTTGACATTAGTTTTATCTACTCTGCCCATAGATATTTACCCTAGAAATGTCTCGGTCTCTATAACAACAAAATCTCTAGCGAAAGACAGCGGAATGACCCTGCATAGATTACATTTTTACTTTTGATGTAAGAAACCCTAAAAACATTATACGGGTATCGATTTATGACTCAATGTAGGAGAAGTTGACTCAACGTCGACTACATTTACTGTGTACTTTATCCTTTTTAACAGAGGTGTGACTTATCTTCTATATATAAAAATGAATCCCTATTTTCCTTCACGACTTTACCGATTTCATTATTTTCATTTTCTTTAGTTTTCTAATACTTTGTAGAAGGTTCTTACGTAAATAAAATTACAAAAAAATAACGAGGAGGTACGAAGTTCGCTGGGACAGCTAGTCTTAGATAAAAGTACCTGAAATACAGATACAAGATACAAAATACGTATTTTTATCTTGTATCTAAAATACTATTTATACTATACTATTTACAATTATGTTAATATTTTTCATTTGAAACAGCCTTCAGCAGCAATGGAGGAAACTAAAGAAGTAGTGCTACCGTCACTGTGGCGCTCAGCGTTAGACAACCGCGGTCGCACGTACTACTACCACGTCAAGTTGCGGCAGCCGCAGTGGCATCCGCCGCCGGTACCGGCTGAACCTGGTATGTTTATTATATTTACAGGTATTTGTTTATTAGAAACCTATAGCATTAGGCACCTGTCCCACCGCTGGCGATGAGCGAGAAGCGATTTCATCTATACCAATATTATAAAGCTTAAGAGTTTGTTTGTTTGAACGCGGTAATCTCAGGAACTACTGATCCGAATTGAAAATTTTATTCACTGTTGGATAGCCCATATATCGAAGAAGGCTATAGGCTATAGGCTATATAACATAACGCTACCACCAATAGGAGCGGAGTAGCAATGATAAATGTTCCAAGACGGGAAAAATTTACGCAGACGAAGTTGCGCCGGACAGCTAGTCGCTTAATAAACGTACAATAGATGTAAACAAAAGATCTAGTATAGAGCGAGTATTCGCCCCATTGTGAGCAATCAGCGATCAACTATTAAAATCGCGATTAACTATTACACGAGATCTACATAAGTATTTTTTTTTAATGTACGCTTAAGTATTTACGTTTCTTGAGCGATAAAATCGCTACTAGCTTTCTCGCCATTGATAATATTGTTTAGGCCTTAAAGGACTTTAAATTAAACTATGTATTTGTTGTGGACTGTATATAATATCTAAATCTTGGTTTATAACATGACAAGAATGAAATGCCCGCGGTCAAGCCGTGCCGTATGTAAGGCTGTCGATTTGGGTGTGCGCGGGCGCCGCTTGCCGGTCCTCGTCCCTCGTCTTCCTTATTATTAGAAATTAGAATTACACTCACTGTTTATCACTGCCTCGATGGCGCAGGGAGAAGTATACAAAAGGTTGTGTGTGCGATTCCTACTTGAGATAATGCTTTTTGATATTCATAAATGTAGGTTGAGTCAAATGTACTTTGTGTCCGTTAACTGTAAAGTTCTCCTCAAAACAGGGCTTGTATTTTAGTGCGGTAATATTTTTCAACTGATTGAACACTTAAGCAACTGAAGTTAATGTAAACGTGTTTACAAAGTTTTATCAGGTATATTGTAAACATTAGTGTTTTCCAAGTTTCATCAGGTAATTTACATTTTTGAGGATACAGCTCTTGTAAAGAATCTTAAAAAATCCTCGAATGTATATAGCGTTGTCCGCTATACTATGTTATGATATTACATCAATAATATCATTAAAAAAAAAATTAAGTATTTAATTATATTTTGGAAAATTACTCGTTTATCTCAACTAAAATCGTTTTTATATAAAATAATAGTGTCACTGATTGACGAATCTTAACTAGTTATAACTGTTACAAGTGATATGATGTTTTTTCTACTTGTAGAGGAGAGTTCGTCAGAGGAAGAGGACGAGCAAGTGAACGCAGGACTGGACAGCCCGCTGATCAGACAACAGACTAAAGGGAAGGTGGTTGAGGGCGTCAACGGTATATACGAAGGTAACTGATAAGAAATAACCGTTACTTTATGACCTGGTGAAGTATTACCACTAAATTCTCATACAAAAATGATAAATACATTTTTTTTTTTCTGTACAATCCATAGAACAATTTTAAGCTGACCTGCGGGTCAATTCACGTATTTAAAGCAGTGCAGTTACAGTTAAGGTTCGATTAAAACGGCCATTTTCGTATTCTTGTAACTTTGTGATCGATCTTAAAAACGCTTGCGCACCGTACTAGAATGTCGTTATTGTGCTCTCGAGACGCATACTTGATGCAAGCGTATGTAAGATCGATCCCAAAGTTGACCGTTTAAACGAAAGTTTACTGCAACTGCACTGCTTTAAATATGTGAATTGACCCCCTGAGCTGGCTGTTGATTTTTTAATGCATAGTTAAACTAGATATTTGATTAAAACAACATGATGGATGTAAAAAAAAACAGTAACATTAGCTACACATACGACTTGTAATGCAAGTGAACCTCGCTATGTTTATTGCAGTGATAAAAGAAGATACTCATAACGGGCTAATACCAGAACACGCACTCGTCAACATGAGGCCGCGGAAGCGACGACCAGGATTGGTTTCGGAACGACCTATTAGTGTAAGTTACTCACTTCAGACAGTTAGGTCATCAATTCCAAAGAAAAGAAAAATAAGAAGTTATAATTTTTTTTGACGTGACAACGTCTTATAATTCGATGGAGCCGGCTGAACGCACGAAAAAAAACGTGACTCATGAGGCGTTACCTCGCTCTGAGGCGATCCATTTAAGTGCAAGCGAGAGTGTGGAACAAGCGACAAAGAGGCACAATCGGCCTCCGCGTTCGGCAGGAAACCATTCCATCAGTATTTTCTTATGACGTTGTCACGTTCAACTATCGTCAGTAAACCGACTTTATAGACAACCGATTTTTTTTTTAAGCATTAATAGCAAGTGTCAAGTATTTATTGTACAAAAATTGGGTCTTATGGGTTTTATACATATTTAGGTTAAACATGGAGTTATAAAAACAACTCAGTAGTCTTTGTATTTTTGTGAAGTACGTCAACAGCACGGAAATAATATAGTAGAATTAAGCAGTAGTCGTCTGTGCTTAAGCTTAAGCTGAAGAGTTTGTTTGTTTGAATGCGATGATCTCAGAAACTACTGGACCGAATTGAAAAAATATTTTACTGTTGGATAGCCCATTTATCGAGGAAGGCTATAGGTTATGTAACATCACGCTACGGCCAATGGGAGCGGAGCAACAATGAAAAATGTTTCAAAAACGGGGAAAATTTACGCAGACGTAGTTGCGCGGGTCAACTAGTCTATGCTATCTATACTAATATTATAAAGAGGAAAGATTTGTATTTTTGATGTTTGTAATGAATAAACTTAAAAACTATTGGACCGATTTAAAAATCTTTCACCGTTGGGTAGCTACACTAACCCCGGGTGACGTAGCCTATTTTTTATCCATGTATTCCCACCGGAACAGGAATTACGCGGGTGCAACCACGAGGCGTCCGCTAGTATACAATAAAGTCGTATTCCGCACGTTTTTTTATCCAATAACTTCTAAATCACGCAAGGGATTTTAAAAAGGTTTTAACCGTCAGTTAGATATTTTTTTAATGTTCTTGTTAGATAGTGGAGAAAAGTCCGCCTTTTGGAATGTATTTGTAAGAAGATTCAAATAAATAAATACCTATTACAATTTAGCCTCGCACCGAGGAAGACAAGCTGGCGGGCAGACTGGAAGTGAAACGATACAAGCAGACCAAAGAGAAGCTGCGACGTCGCAGAGAGAAGCTTATACAGAAAGTGCGGTTACTTGCTGCTAACAAACAAAGGAAGATTAAAGGCAGCGTACTTGATCTAAAGGTATGTTGATATGCTTCTTACATACTTGAGGAGGCCTGTCTAGGTTTGATCAATTACGTAGGGGATGTTAACAATGGTCTCCTAACCGATTTCCGGTTGGTAGCCCATCTTATGATACTAGCCAACTCCACATGAGATATTACGCGCAGTACACAAGTGCTCGTTCTATTCACATACTCTCATAGTTTAGGCATAGAATGTAGCTTATCTCATTCCTAGTAGCTTTGATTTTTAATTTGGCTGGCTAATGGTGGAATCTTTACAATAACATAATATTGTACAATTTTGTAATATTTGTCTTAAATTATGCTATCCAAGGAACTGAAAACTGAAGAAAAGAAAGATATGAAGGAAGAAGTATGTATTGTTATTATTTATTTTATAGAGAGATTATTCTACTAAGGCACCTGTCCCACCAGCGGCGATAAGCGAGTAGCGATTTTAACGCTCAAGAAAGAATACAATAGATTGTATATTGTCGATCTGGTTAATGTAAACAAAAGAGATACAGTATAGAGCGAGTACTCGCCGGCGGTGTGAACGCTCAGCGATCAACTAATAATATATGTATCTTATATGTTTACACGGGATCATTCATTATAGAAATAAAAAAAAATAGTATTCACAAACTGACTAGCCATGTCCGCTCAATAGTGAACTGGGGATTGCAGAGGATGCAATCCATATCAATCTAAAAAATGCCTCCCCATAGGTGTGAATAACGTATGAGGTTGATGTCATTTATAATGTTGTTATTTATAATTTATAAATGTTAATGAACTTTCGCTATTTGTACAAATTATAAAATTGTATATACTACTAGGCCGTGTGGTGCCGGCTTAAGAATAGTACCACCCCATCTCTACCCGTGGGTGTCGTCAAGGCGACTAAGGGATTTCACCCCGGAGGACGGGCAGCAGCGTCCTCTGAGTATTTAAAGCCTTACTGCGATCGCCAACCCGCTCGCCAAGCGTGGCGATTATGGCAATTACCCCCAGGATCTACTGCGGAGACCCGTGCCCAGTAGTGGGCCATCATTTGGGTTGATATGTATATACTACGGATCTTAATCGCTTGAATAATTTGAGGTAAATTACTTGTTTATTGCCCGACGTTTCAACCGTATTGAAATGGCCGTGGTCACAAGTACCCGACAGTCTACCCGTGACCACGGTCGTTGCTATACAGTCGAAACGTCGGGCAATAAACAAGGTATTTACCTAATTCATAAAAATCTAGTGTCACTTTGTTTGTGGTCGAACTCCTCCGAAACGGCTCGACTTATACTATATGTTGTCGGTATGAGAATTTTATTATTTTAAAGCATTTTTATATAAAAAATAATATTTTTATATTCCTTGGGAACGAGATGGATGACATCGGGGAAAATTGACGCAGATGAAGTTGCAAGGGTCAGCTAGTGTAGAAATATATGTATCTATAATTTAATAAAAAAAAATATTTACAGCAAATGGTGGAGCTAGTAGACTCAGAAACGGACTCAGAAGACGATTCAGCTGATGAGATACCAGTAGAGAAACCGCCCAGTCCTCCCATAGTCATGGTCCCTGAGCCGGAACCAGAACCAGTGGAACCTGAGCCCATCGTCAGTACCGAGGAGATTGCGCGGAAGATCAAGGAGCAGTTCCGGTGTAGCATGGCGAGAGTTATGGTACAACACCTTAACCCGTACAGGAGTTCAAGTGCGCCGGCTGCCAGGATCACTTCTACTGCTGATTTCAAGCATTTAGCTAGAAAGGTATTGTGGTGTTCCTTTAACTCTTTTCATGACGTTAGTTTGATAATTTTTAACAATATTAGGTAATGTTCACACTCTACATTTCAAATAATGATAATAATATCTTGGGACAACTCACACACCCATCTGATCCCAAACTAAGCAGAGCTTGTGCTATGGAAACCAGACAACTAATAAACATACTTATATACTTCTAAATACATACATTTTATAGATAAATAACACCTAATAAATGGCTTGTTAGATTATATGATTTGATGTGTGTCGTTGAATTCGTCTCAATGAGGGCTACCGTTTTTGTGCTCACCAGTTGGCGCCACTGTTGAGGCAGGTCTGGCTGTTAAAGTTCAAATTATATTTTAATTATATTATAATGGGTGCCTTAACACCGTGTTGTATAAATATTGAGCACGCCATAGTATTGCCCAGTCCCATTTTTTTCGAAAAAGAGTTGGATATAAGTTTCCGAAAGATGAATATGCACAAGTTGTACCCGTAACTCATATTTGCCATAATTCATCTCAGGTATTGCAAAATATTCACAACAATAGCTCTAATTACAAATAAACTCGCGTAACCCATCCACAAATTATGAAAATTGACATTTCGGAGACCTGGGTCCTTATTCACTATCTTTATTTCGATGTCGTGACAAGCCCGTGCGAACTAACGTATGCGCGTTAATGCATTTCTAACCGCAGCTCTCTATCGCGCATACGCGGTACTGCGCGGTATACGCGGTTTAAGCGCACCGCGCACGCGGCAGTTTGCACGCGCTCATAGTGAATAAGAACCTTGACTCTACTACTAATGCCTCTAGCGGCGAATTCACACGCGATAACTCTCATTATAGCATGTATATTTATTTTGAAGCAGTCAAATATTTTTTTTGCCTTCTTTTTCTAGAACTTCTGTTGCATGTTTTTCTTGTTAATATTATAACAAGGAAAGGCGGATTGGTAACCCATTAATTTTAATTTTATATTTTACAATGTCCAAAGAAAGTGGTAACGTGACGACGAACTAAAGGACCAAGATTTTTCTATAGTAAACAGAATTTGACTTGTAATGTGTCAAGCAAAGAGTTTTGAAAACTTTTCTCAAACGTGAAACCCAGATTTGTCTATATCTAACATAGCACTAACAAAAGAATTTCATTCCAGTTAACACACTTCGTGATGCTAAAAGAGCTTAAACACTGCCGCTCGGTTGAAGAACTAGTCGTCACAGATTCAGTGCGCTCCAAAGCTAAGATGTTCGTAAAGAAATACATGGCTAAGTTCGGGCCTGTTTACAATAGACCGCCGGAGGAGGCCGACTAACACACATCGGCCGCGAGACGGCCTAAATTCAGCTCTCGGACCACACCGGTCCGAAAACGGTCTTCCTAGACACGGGTACTGACCGGTAAGAGACCGAAACTACTAGAATATTTCATATAGTGTTAATTCATGAGACAAATCTTTAGTGCAATGAGATCGATGGTAACTCGATTAAGACGTTCGCGAAATGTTGTAAAGTGAACTAGTCGATTTTGTATCCGATTCCTAACCGTGACAATTAATCGATTCGTTGCAAATCATCGCCTAATACGGACAGTGAAAAGTGCAAGTATGGATCTATGAAATAGCCCTATAACTCTGCTGCAGAATTATGAAGAGAAGATCTAATATAGTAACATTATAATGATGTTATATGACGTTATTGTAGTAATAGACAATAGTTTTAAAACATGTGTTCACCATATAACTTCAGCTATGGAAGCGAGGTACTGAGCTCATCTCAATTTAAATATTCTTTAAAAATGATCGTATTTTTAATAATTTAGCAACGAGCATTTCAACTCATGAATGTTTTATTTTTTAAAACAGACAACATTCGCTAGCCGCTAAACGCTGTTAAAGTATTATAAATAAGGCCATATTGAATAATTCTGAAAGAAAGACCTTTTTGCATGTCCTGCAAAAAAGTTTTCATAGGATACATATTCAATTCAAATGCGTTCCTACGTTTAAGCCACCTATATGGGTGTAATACCTGTATATCGAGTATACAACATTACAATGATTTATGATATAAATGACAAGGAATTAGAGAAAAAATGTTTTGATGAAGTAAACTTCAAACTTTGAGAGTTTAACTATACTAAAACTGAACTAAATTGTAAATATAGTGTTAAGTACATAGATCTATGTCGTTTTAAGTACTATTTAGTTTAGTTGTATTATACTAGACAATTAATGTTCTTAGACATGATTTATTCTCGGTCGATACATGATCATGCGGTAGAGAAATGCGGAGCGAACCTTACGTTTTGACACAATACGTAGTTTGGATTTTGAATCTTGTTCCTATTGTGTAAAGTGTAAATTAGATTGTGCTATTTTTATAAGAGCCTGACGGCAATTACGAGTACTCTTGGGGAAGTCTCTATGCCCATTTTTTCTTAGATTATTTTAAAACATTACCTATAACTTTTAAACGACCTGCATTTATAAAATCATCCGCATAGCTTTGAGAATATTAAAAAGAGCTTTCTCTCGCATTTATAATGATAATAATATAGGTTTTTATACACTCGAGATACCTACTACACAGGTTGACATTTAATTTAGTCGACAAATTTCAAGGAGTAAACCCGCGCGTAAAAATGTACTCTCTTGATACTTTTAAATATCCCATGCATACTATTTTTTTTCTTTCTTTTTTTAAAAGACGATTCTAATTCAGTCACGGACACAAAGTACACCCAGACTCGAAACAACAATTTGTGGATCACACAAAGTGCGTAGCAGTCGGACACACTCCCACCGCGCCACAGAGGCAGTCGAATTGAGTTGTTTTTTGGTATTTCACGCTTGACAAAAATAATATAACTTTGATAATTAAACAAAGACACTGATATTTATTTAATTTTAAATTTGTTAAAAATAAATTATTTCACACTTGCTATTGACGATATTTCAATTTAAAACCAATGTCGACTGATTTCAAAGTCACTCTGCATATTTGAGTTTTGTAACAAACATTCGCCTCGCATTCTTTCCCGCAAAATGTATTAAGACCTTTACCAGCCGCGCAAACGTAGACACTAGTAGCCTACACTGGGCCGAACACTTTCAGTGCTACCAGAATTAGGACGTACGTTACTCGAAGTGTAAAAGGAGTACCCTGGAGAGATAGTATACGATTCAAAAATATAACCCGCGTTAAACCGTTTGGGGGGATTAAACCCCAAAATAGTCCCCCTGGATACGCCGTAATAGTACGTTCTGGGGTTGCAAAATTTACCAGTGTTTTATAAGAACCTGCTTACGACGGCGGGAGGGGATCTAATAACACTGGCCAAATAAGTCAGGTTGAGCCGACTGAAGTTGATTAAAAAAAACGATTGTTTAAATAAATAACTTTAGTTAAGAATCGATTCTTAACTGAAGTTAGAGACGACTTTTTCATCCTTACAATGTTCCGCTCAGTATAGCTCATAAGACATGCGTTTGCGCAGCATCTTAGATGTTGAGGAATAATGCAAATTAAAGTATTTATAAACGTACTATGATCTCTACACAGAGTTTCAAAATAACATGATTGTGACTCGAATATGAACTGCAATTTAAGTACACAGTATTATAAATAGATTTTTATTGTATATGCAGTTTTTTTTACCTATTATATCTGAATGGTAATATAAGGAACAATTTGTCAGATGTTGCGATTTCATAGGTATTTTGATCTAATATTGAGCTTGTGTAATTATGAAATTAAGTTTTATTTTGTTTACAGTAAGGTTGAAATCTGTATATCTAGTATAAGCATAAAAAATAATGTAATAGGCTATTTTTGTGTTACATGTTGATTCAAAATTAACATAATAGTAGAAAATTATTACGGAACTTGTAATGAACAGTTCTGTTTTTTTTTATAAAAAGTGAACAACTTTAGGTACACTCGGATTTCAGCCTGAATTTCATTTCGGTGTTATGATTTACAAAATTATGTGATTGTTTTTGAAATGGCGACTAAAATAGCTATAAGAATGTATCGGCACTTGAACACAAAAACAATATGTGATTATTGCATTTGAACCATATTTATCTTTTATCTGAGTGACTGATCTCGCCTCGGGTGAAACTATTGATCTTAGAAGCTTGTATTGGGATTGCTTACGTAACATTTGTGAGAATTAAGAATGATTTTATGGAAATTCCACTTCTGAAATTAGTCTTCCAATTTTGAAGTAGACGAAGTAAAAAAGTCCCATTTTATTAAACACTTGACCAGAATTTTGAACAATACATGTTAAAAATCCACTTTGAATTTGGAATACAAAAGTTTGATTGAAATTTCTATTCAGCCTTGTATGTTTTTGTATCAAGTGTCGATATTATATTTTTAATTCAAACGAACTTAAGACACACTTTACCTGACATCAGCTGTTGCTGCATTTAGCAACAATTAAATAATTTATGTAGTTGCTTTCGCTTGTTGTACTAGCTTTTGCAGTGCAGAAATATTTTTTCATGATAACTTGACTACTAGATGACGTAAGTTAGTGTTAGGGACGCGATTACGGATGATTCTTGTTTTGAAAACTGCGAGGAAAGTGTGTCAGCGTTAATATTAGTACCTGCTATAAATGTAGCTATCGACACCAGTTTTGAGCATATATGGGGAACAAAAGATCGAGAGTACAAAATGATAGCGTTAAACAATGCGAGTTCGAGCAACACACACAAGACATCGCTCAAGGACATAGGAGCTCGGAACACCTTCGGAATAAATCGTTTCGAGATACCGTGACCGCGAGTGATCTCTGTACGTTGCTACAGCTCTTGAAGTATGAAGCTTTTCTTCTGTAATTATGGGGAGAAGGTCTCCATACATAGTCTAAAGGAATCAAATGACAAGTTATGTACGATTTCCACCGAGCGGGCGACGCAGGAGCACATCGTAGAGGATGCGCGAGCAGCTGACCGCCTCCGCCCGACGGCCGCAATCTGCTGGAAGGGCGTATGCTCGCGTATCCGTCGACATGCTTTCAGCGACTAGAATACAACATACGAGCGCTTGCGGCGGTAGCCGAGCGGAATCGACCGGACGCGTAGATACGCACGCGTTTACACTGCTTGTAACCGAGTTCCAAGCAGTGTAAATTCCATGCAAATATCATACTTATGTATGAGTTTAGAAGTTTGAATTTTCTCTGGCATAGTGTGAAATGCGCTGCGCTGCGCTCCTGCGTCGTCCGGTTGGTGGACATCGTACATTAGACGACTAGCATTGACTGACTAACGAATCATACTCTCAAGTACAAATGGACCAATAACGTTTAGCATACGTTGAGCTAATGCGGCGTTTTATTAATCTAAAGCGTTCATAAAACGCGCGTTATAAATATGAATTTGTAAACGCACGTCAAGCGTTCCTCAACTGCTCATCTGTTTGCTCACGACTGGCGCCGATAATATGCATGTAGCTCACTAATGCGACTGGTATTATGCTTGTTTGTCACTTTTAAAGAGGGGAAAGTGGTGGTAGGCCGGCAAGGCTAGATCCGTATATGCGTACTCAAATGACTCTAAACCAAACAGTTTGATCTTATAGTAAGCTGATATGAAATTATGTTTGTATAATTTTCCGATTTTGAGATGATTTTATGTGATGTATGTAAATAATTGTACATAGAGTGACATAGCGTATTGGCTGTTCGAGTTGATAAAGTGAACGATATTATTTTTGTGCGGTAGTGTGTGTGTGTGCGTGTGTGTGTGCGTCATGCGTAGTGGTGGGCGTGTGCGTTCATACTTGGGCGATCAGATCGAAGCCGTCGGAACAAATAAAATGTTATTTCTTTTAATTTTTGTTTTATTTACATAGAGATGAGAGTCCAATGTTATAAAATACATGGTACAGATAGATGGCTCCCTACTACTAGCAAAACAGGCTTACGAACATAATGGAGGTGCGTGTACACAGATCTCGGTCGAATGACAATCGAGATGTGCGCAATCTTTATGATAAAAAGTAAAAATAATTACAACAAATTCTATTCTTTAGTTGAGAAAATAAGCGAAGTAAGAAACGTTAAACGTCACTGATATCGTTGCTAAGTAATGGCTAAGTAACAAGTAATGACTCATACAGGTAGGTATATGTGTCCGTGGACTTGTGTTGATCTGTGAGCCGGTATTCTGAACTTATGTATTTTATGATTATCTATACATATATTATAAAGCTGAAGAGTTTGTTTGTTTGAATGGCGTTGGCCGAATGGTAATAGTCCGTACTAACCGGTTCGGGCTTTATTTCAATCAATCGTCGCCGATATAATGTATACGTTATAACGTTACCTAGATGCACAGAATTCAAAAGCCACTTTGTGCCATTTGTTACATTGCCACTGCTCCAATGCTGTAACCATTGCTCCAAATCGATAAGAAAAACTTTGTAAGACTAGTTCAGTTGACCAATAGGGTACTTTCAAAAAACAAAATAAACATAAATCACGTGTCATAAAACACGAGCCGCCATCGTGTGACGTAATATATGCAAAACTCAATTTGCTGTCATTTGTCCTCCTTCTCTGAAACTGTCATCGACAAAAAATGCGCAAAGAAAGTGGCGCCACCTAGTATTCTCGATATATAAATAATGGTTACGTGGCCTTATAAACCAGCATAGATGGCATTGCCGACACTGTATTTGACGCCGACAAACACCAATCTGATTGGTCTATGCCTATATGACGTTATAAAGATGGCAGACAGCGTTTTCGCGGCAATATATATTTTTTAAATTTGAATTTAATTTTATAGCCGGAAAATGTGTTTATTTTGCCCAAATATTTGTTTTTGTGGCTTTTTATTAAATAAACCTACAATATAAACTATTATTTTTAACAGACTGGAATATCCTATTCTACTAACTGAAACTGAGTCTATTTTCTGGTTTGCTTAGTGATCTAGAATCAACGATTTTAGAGAGAAAATACATGCAACGTTCACTAATCTGCATTGGGCCCGCGTTGTATCGTTACAACGCGGGCCCAATGATTAGTGAACGTTGCATGTATTTTTGAGAAGAAAGGCACGAGTCTTTTTTCCTCAAGGACATCCGTGTGCAGAAATTAGAAACTGAAGAGATATGAGATATTTCAGTGTAACGGAAAGTGTTTACAAAAAAGCAACAACGGATATGTGCCTCACTGCGTATCAGTGTCACACCATAGCTAATAAGATCAGTAGCAGTATCTACTTGTGGATCAAGGACAAAACAATATAACGTAAGTAGCGATAACATTTATTTATTGTAAGTACTTAATCACTACATTATACCTTCCGAAGCGTTAAAAAGTTACAACTCAGCAACTTAATCTATATGCGGTCCTAAAATATGCATTTTTGACCACACAGAATATATTAACATTCATAAATGTTATTATTATTACATTTCACTGCAAAGATTTCACGTGTTTTTAGATTACATATAATTTATGTACCCTACTTATATTCTATTTTTTGTCCAATATTACATAACGTAACATAACATAACGGAACTATTTTTTTTAAGCTTCAGAATTTTAGGTCACGTACTAATGCCTGCCATCTTCACTATAGTACACGGTTGTTTATTGTATTATCTATGTATGTTGTATTAACCTGTTTGAGGTGCCAAAGGGAAACTATTTACCAAGGCACCGGTGCTATCCGGCAAATCTTATTTGTGAAATCAGTCAAAGGCTTTTTAATATACTCGTAATTTCATGTTACTGTGTGCTTCAGCCGGTAAGCTCTTCTAGGTGTTTCATTATTGCTGCTGTCTCCAAAATTCCTCTCTATTCTCTAAAAACCTGATAGCTTCCTCAGCTTGCTTGAGCACGACGTCGTTTTTCTTGTCAGCGATGGCCAGATCTGGGTTCTTCAGTAAGTTCTCCAAATATATTTTGTCAGAGTTCAATAATCCTAGGACGGGCCTGGCGGACTTGGATCTCTGTTTTCCTTGCTTTTTCACAACCTTCACTGCGCCGATCGTGTTTTCAATGGCTTCCTGTAAAGAACAGTTTAAGAATTAAAAATAATATTTTTGTTGGGGTAGGTAGATTGAACAACATTACTTTTCCTTAAAAAAAGATTACTATTGAGATCTTAAGACAGGATTTTTTTTATAAGTATCGTGTGAGAAACATTGGAACTTATCTATACTAATATTATAATCTATACTAATATTATAAAGCTGAAGAGTTTGGTTGTTAGTTTGTTTGTTTGAACGCGGTAATCTCAGGGACTACTGATCCGAATCAAAATATATTTCACTATTGGATAGCCCGTTTATCAAGGACGGCTATAGGCTACACAACATTACATTACGACCGATAGGAGCGGAGCAGCAATGAGAAATGTTGCAAAAACGGGAAAAAATTGCGCAGACGAAGTTGCGCGGGACAGCTAGTAGTTACTATAGCTTTATCATTCGAATTTGGATTCAAATCTGTAACCGCTACTTCGGATTCCAAAAAATGTCTCATATTAACACAAAGAGCACAATAACCATAGTCATTGTATAAACAGTTACCTGAGCTTTTTGCACGCCAAGTCTGAAGTCGTTCAAATCAGGTCTTGCTCGCAGCCCTCGATGGTAATGAACGAGGCTCATTTCGAATTCACCGCAATAGTACAGTGCTTCGGCTTTGCGAAGCAGCGCCTTTGCGTCCTTGGGGTCGAGCTTCAGAGCCGCTTCTGCGTCCACCAGCGCAGAACGAGGCTCTCCAAGTAGCAGGTAACATTTGCTGCGGGCGACGTATGCTTGTTTCTCATCAGGGGCTAGTTCAATTGCCTGAAATAAAAGAAAACATATCTTTAAAGTTGAGTAAGTGGAAATTATGATTTTGAATTACTTTGGACACAAGATTGGATATAGTATTTGCAAATGTAGGAAAATATGTAATCTGAGGTTCTATCCTAAAAACTTCTTAGGTGGGGCATCAGTTGTATTTAGGTATAACAGATTCACAACATCGTTAATTTACAAGTTCTATCATACTCGTTTTAAAATACCTTATTGACAAACAAAACAGCAGTACGATATCTTTCCCTCATCATCTCAGCTCTCGCTAATGCAAGAAGTGTTCCAGCATCTGCTTCAACAGGTAACTGCAGGGCGCTGCTCCTCTCGGCCTTATCTTTAAGGTTTAAGGACTGCTTGATGTCCTTGGAGCCCATCACTACGGCCGCTGCCCTATCCTTGTCCGTATACAGTTCTTCCTCTCTTCTCCTTCTCTCGCGCTTAGGCTTCCGCTTAAACCTCCTTTTTGGTTTAGATTCTTTCCTCTCTTTTCCCGAGAGCTTTTCATCTTCGATATCACCATCGTGATCCTTTCCAGCGGAGGCTGGGGCTCTCTTGCTGATAGAGGCCTTCTGCACTGGGGTCTCGTCTTCCTCATCGCCTACACCGACGCGTACAAAACTAGCTAGGAACTCCGCGTCTTTTGTTGGCCCTAGGATGGACCGAGCTTGAGCTTGAATGTCCATCGCGGATGAGCCAGGACCGTGTCGTTACGTAATATGCGAGTGTGTGAAAAGGCGTCAGTATCGACGCCTCGGCTGTCGTTGTCATGACGACTCGATGTGTTTTCGCACCCACTTCTGGCACACTAGTGGCGTGTAGGTCGTTCCGCATAACGGCTGTGCTGAATCGATCACATGAATTTTATGATATTTTAACTGCTGTTGTATCGAGTATTCACATAGAATGTTTTTAGGTACCATATATTATATATTAGCATATTCTGATATGTGTAGAATTACTAGCAATATAATATTTGTAATAATTTTAGTAGGTACTTATGTACTTGTCTATTCAGATCTAAATAATCCGAGAACTTGACATTTGACTTTCACCCTTATTAGATAAACCAATTTAGGGAGTAGCTTTTGCTATTTATTAGTTTGAAAACTTTTGTAACGTACGGAACGTTAGTGTTTACCTACACGCCCTGTGTCGCGAGGGACTTACAACCATAGATACAATTAACAGATACAAAGTATATCCAAACTCGGCATTAGCATTTATGGATTTCTCACAAAAGTATCAAATGTGGTAATCGAACCCATGACCTCTTTCAGTCGTAGGTACCACTCCCGTTACGAAATCCTTCATGTAATCTAATTTTCAAATTAACCATCATAAAGGTTTTATTGATGCGTAATGTCCGCAGCTTGGCTTAAAGACTGTTTGCGCTAAAAGGTTGTAATTTTTAATGGATACACAATAAAATCATGAAAAACATTTTTTTTTAGGTGGGGTGTGATTTTTTTCTCACCTACCCCATCGTGTGGGGTAGGTAGGTCTTATTGAGTTGGTTAGATAGGTCTTTTAAAAACGTTTAGGGGTTGTGAAGACCATTTTTAAATTTACGGATCCGTTGGTGAAGTATTAAGCCTTGAAGTGCAATTTTTTGTCAGAGTCAGAAGCCCCCCCCTCTGCCAGCTTATTGGTTAATTTTGGATAGTTATGGTTAATAATGTGTAGTACCTATACCTAGTCTGGCCATAAATACTGTTACAATTAAAAATAAGAAAGATATTACATTTGAATTTGGAATCTGTCATTTTTATACGATTGTTCATTGTATTTTCTAATTTTGGCGCCAATACATTGTACAATATTTTGCTATATTAAAATGGAGTGGGGTGATAAAGAAAACCGAATCGCTGTGATTGCATTACACAAAGTTGGTATGGAGCCGAATGTAATTTTTAAAACTCTCCATACGCTTGGTATTAGTCAAATGTTTGTGTACCGGGCTATTAATAGGTACAACGAGACCTTCTCTGTTTGTGACAGAAAAAGATCTGGCCGTCCACGTAGTGTTCGTACGAAAATGGTGGTCAAAGCAGTAAGGGAAAGAATTCGAAGAAATCCTGTCCGAAAGCAAAAGATTTTATCTCGGGAGATGAAAATAGCACCCAGAACCATGTCACGCATTTTAAAAGATGACTTAGGACTTGCAGCCTATAAGAGACGCACTGGTCATTTTTTAACTGATAATTTAAAAAAGAATAGGGTGGTAAAATCGAAGCAACTACTGAAGCGGTACGCAAAGGGAGGTCACAGAAAAATTTTGTTTACGGATGAGAAAATCTTTACAGTTGAGCAACATTTTAACAAACAAAATGACCGTATTTATGCTCAAAGCTCTAAGGAAGCTTCCCAATTAGTCGACAGAGTGCAACGTGGGCATTATCCGACTTCAGTGATGGTTTGGTGGGGTGTTAGCTATGAAGGAGTGACTGAGCCATATTTTTGTGAAAAAGGTATCAAAACATCGGCACAAGTGTATCAAGATACCATTCTTGAGAAGGTAGTTAAACCCCTTAACAACACCATGTTCAATAACCAAGTATGGTCCTTCCAACAAGACTCAGCGCCGGGTCATAAAGCTCGGTCCACGCAGTCTTGGTTGGAAGTGAACGTTTCGGACTTCATCAGAGCTGAAGACTGGCCGTCGTCTAGTCCCGATCTTAATCCGCTGGATTATGATTTATGGTCAGTTTTAGAGAGTATGGCTTGCTCTAAACGCCATGATAATTTGGAGTCCCTATAACAATCCATACGATTGGCAGTGAAGAATTTTCCCATGGAAAGAGTGCGTGCTTCTATTGATAACTGGCCTCAACGTTTAAAGGACTGTGTTGCAGCCAATGGAGACCACTTCGAATAAGCTTTTTATATTTTGAATTGTTTTTTATTTATGTATTAAACTAACACACTGTAAAAGTAATAAATATTATTTGCAATAAAAAAAAATGTTTTTTCTTCGTAACAATATTTATGGCTAGACTAGGTATATAGTAAAATTAAAGGGAAAACTGTCACAGCTAAGTAGACTTTACAAGTAGGTAAACGAGTAACATCTATCTTATTGGTAGAAAACAGATTCAGGAATGAGCTTTCTATTGATTTTGGTGTACCGCTAGGCAGTATAATTGGCCCAACACTCTTTTTAGTTTACATCAATGGGAAAACAATCACCTTCGCAGACGATACGGCTCTTTTCTTTAGTGGAGAGAGTTGGGAGACAGTTTTTCAGGTAGCTCAATTGGGCCTTAATAAAGTTAATTCCTGGCTTCAAAGTAACGTCCTGACATTAGACATTAGGTAAATGTGTCCAAAACAAAATACATCTTTGCAAATAAAGCTAACCTTCTTCCACCTCCCTCTTTAACCACCACTGCCCTAGTTTGTAACACCTTGACCAATTGTACTTGTCCCTTGATAAGGTGGAAAATATCAAGTACCTCGGGGTTATTGATCAACACCTAAACTTTAAACCACACATCGAGGCTCTTGTACCCAGACTCCGTAAAGTTATATTTAACAATTTAAGACACTCTGCAGACCAAAAAAACATTAAAATTCACTTTGCAAATCCTTTTTGAGTATTGCATCACATCGGGGGGTGGTGCGCTAAGACCTATATTATTAAGGTTGAGAGAGCGCAGCAGGCTGTTCTTAAAGTCAGTGCGGGACTTCCTTCCCGATACCCTACCGCCGAACTATATAAAAAATGGGATCTGCTTATAATCACACATATCTACATTTTATGTACGGTATTAAAAGAGCATTCCCTTTTACAGTATGATGCTAACCTAACTGCAGATAGGTGTCGAAAAGGCAAGGTATGTCCGACACGGAGATATAGAACTACTCTCTCCCACAAGTTTTTCTGATTTCTAGGTCAGTATCTCTACAATAGTCTAAATAGCACATTTATATTTATCCTAAAACTAGTCCGAGCTGTTGTTGAACTTTAAAAAATATCTTAAAACCTTAAGCTATCACTGAAGCTCTGCTAACAGTTCCTCACAAAAAAATTACGTTACCTTTAAATTTATGTATATTCACACTTCCTCACAAACAATATTCGCACATCGTCATTACTTCCCATCCTCATCTTCCACACGCACTTGTCACTACATTTCATCACATACATTCACTCTACACTCACATCCTCACTCCTGCAAGCACCACTAAAGCCGTAACCATAACTTTTTGTATTTGTTTTAATTTTCTAACCATTAATCGTTTCTTTATTGTATGTTCGTTTCCCCCATTGTCAATCTATAAAATTACACGGTCCTCCATACAACCATTATTGTATTCGCGGGTGGAGCACCAGTGACCTGTAATACAGACCGGCACCAGTCTCTCACAATTAGGTACTGTTACAATTATATTAAAGAATGTGATACTGTATAATTTTATCATAAAAACATTGTGAGAAAAAAAAAATATAATAAGAAATAACAAAATTTATGTACAAATTCCATTGAAAATTATTATTCAGTAGGTACCTATCTATCTATCACGTAAGTATAAAACAAAAACAACAGGAAACCCACTTCTTAAGCCGCATTATTTGGATGGGGGGAGGGGACTACGGACCTTACATTGTGCGTGGCCCGACATGCACTTGCCCGGTTTTTAGTGTCATTAAAATTGTGAAAGATATAATATAATAAGGTTACTTAGATAATTTTATAAGTTGGTAGGTAATATAATTTCCGAGACATATTCCAGCTAATATTATATATGTGAAAGTAACTCTGTTTGTCTGTTAGGTTTTGACGCTGAAACTGGTGATCCGATTTAGATGAGGGTATAGTGATAGTTAATTCTGGGAAAGGACATAGCGTTTTATCGCGATAACCAACATATATCAAAAAAATCATTTGTTTATTATTTTGGTTATACGATTGATAGGTAGGTATTCATTTCACACAATGCATTTCATTGTAATTATGATTCGTCCGAAACCAAAAAACCCGAATATGCAAGGGTTTCCCACGTCAACAGCCACCGTGCCAACCAAATTCTTGATATCTTGGTACCACACTTGACATTTGTTTGATACCTATTAATTTGCTTTATCCTCAGTTATTATTCCCTATAACCGCTTTGGTGGATGGAAGATCCAGGACTGACTTCGGGGGGGGGGGGGGGGACCAGAGTCAAATCTTGATGGTGTCCCTTCACCTTAAAAAATGGGCTAAATTGAATTGGCCCTACATCCGGCACTGGCCAATGGGCAAAAAAATACATTCTTGGGAGCACAAGGGACAGGGAGCCTATAGGGTGAACAAAACTTAAGACCAGTGACGGGCATAAGTGAATAGGGGTAGGTCCTGGTCTTGTCAAGTCTTGTCTTTTAAGAAAAAGAAACAATTCCTCTTACAAAATTGGCTGGAGACATTCTGCATTCAAATTGACTTTGGACTATCTGACTACAGCAAAGTTCGCAATACAATCATCATGAACCCACCTTAGCGAGTGAAGCCAGAGCTCGGTCATAATTGCCATTTTTGAGGTGACCCGTCGCCTCATCGCGGTGTTTCTTCGCTTCGACGGGGTTTGTGATCGGTAACTCTGGTTCCTTATTTCGGCCCATCGTGATGGCTTATCGAAATAACACCTGGAATCTGAAATAAAATAACATAAAAAAAGTTAATCATAACGGATGTTGGTATCATCGCATCGATGATTTTGGTCGCAGTGAGAGTGCGTTTTCCTTAACAGATTTTTGCCTTTAACTGGACTAGGTACCAAAATGGACCTGGTTAACTAACACCAAACCACACCAAACTTCTTAAATGTGGAAGTTTGGGGATTATTATCTTTCTATGAAGTTTCTTGATTAGTTTTCGCAGTATTTTGTAAAAAAAATAATTCGCTCTGAACTTTAAGTACCTATTTACCTACATATTCAGCATTTTCCATAGCAAGTTTTGTAGTAGGTAGGGATTGTCACTTAGTGTTTGTAAACGAGATCTGTTTATAACACGTACGTAGCGTAGGTATGTATTGTATCTACTCCATGCTTCCTATAACGTAGTGATAAACCCAAACTTGATTAGCGATTATGGAGAAAGTGAATTGGTAATATGATTGATGTGTTTACAAATGTCAGCTTTCTACACAAAGGTAGAGCAAACTTATCGTCTTACCAAAAACATATTGAAATTGCCTAAAAGCACTTGCCTAATATTTACGAAGAACCCATACCTACTTTGCATAATAGATTAGGTAAATATTTACCTATTTATCCGTGCCCCGTAGCGGACTATGATGAATGATGCGGTGGTCGCACCGTAGACGCTATGTTGTAATAAATCTTTCTATTTCTACCCTCCATTTCTGTTTGTTTCTAATCAGATTATTTTTGGAAGCGGGCTTCTAAGTGGGCGGAGAGAAGCCGCGCTGCGTAATATGGTGAGATAATCTGAGGTATGTAGCTTTATTGTTTGCATTCGTTTTGTTTTTTACTTGTCCGCTAATATCGAGGCAGGGTTTAGGTATTATTTTACCGTTTCGTTATTAGCGATTAATTAATTAATACATGTAATAGATGTAGAAGAGTATTTTATTTTATTTTTAACGTGATAAGGTCTTATAAATCGATGTCTAGGTGCACGCATGAAAAAGTGTCTCTGTCCGTCACGTTCCGTCTGCTGATAGGCTGAAGTATTGTGGCCGTCGGACACATCCGCGTGTATACGTCCGGATCCTCTTAAGCTGTCACAGGGATGGTTGTTTATTACAATGTATTGAAAGACTAAGCTATGGACCAAAGATGATCATCGATTAAGCGATGAACCTCGTTTTGTAATAAAGATTTTCGTAGATCCATGGTTTAAACTAGGATTTTCGTCAAACCAGGTTTAGTCCAGCTTCTGGAATAAGGCGGATAAGGTCTAGTTGCATACGACTTTTTCCATTGGTAAATTATTTAACACAAATAGGACAAACATCACCCAAAAGTAAGCTGCTTATTTCAGTGTCACCGGTGGATCAAAGAAATTGTTGGTCATATTGCGACAAAATGAGGTAATTGTCATTGATGAATGGTTTTAACCAGGTCGTGCTTACGGCTTATTTTATTGCACTTGGCGCACGAACGAGTCAGATAACTATTCTGACGTTAGTTGGTAGATGCTGGCGGCATATAAAAGATAGGACTATCAGATCCGGGCAGACAATAAAGTTAGGTGGTAGTTAAGGTGTTTGATAAATTTCTTCTATACGTTCTCAAGACGTTTAAATATTTCATAACATCAACGAAATTCAGGATAGTCGGATTATGGAAACATTTAGCAATGTCAGATATAAAAATTAAGAATAATAATGGTCTTAATAAGGAACCTTGAGGGACACCACTTGGAACACTAATCTATCCAGATGATACATATAGTTATAGTTACCAAGTACTACAGATTCCTTTAATGTGAGGCTATTGGCAATATCTACATGAAGGTATAGAACGTTATTCTTAAGTTTATAGGTTCTTAAAGTAAACTGCACTGAATCTTTAATTTTATTTCTTACGACGACTGTAAGGCTTATTGGCCACATGACCATATTCGAACCTAACACACCCCACATACTGCTCTCATAGAAAAATAGTTGCCCTACGGAGAGCAGTAAATAAAAATGTTGATTGTCTCGCCAGCATCTACCAACTATCGTCAGAATAGTTATCTGACTCGTTCGTGCGCCAAGTGCAATAAAGTAAGCCGTAAGCACGACCTGGATATAACCATTCATCAATGACAATTACCTCATTTCGTCGCAATATGACCAACAATTTATTTGATCCATCGGTTGAAGTGAAATAATTTGAGTTGAATTGCAGCTATTTGTTAGGACTTATTAATAACTCTCTGATTTTATTTAATTGTTAATATGTAGCAATTCTTTTTTTGATCATTTGATTTACGTTCAATGTCATATGGTTTTTAAAAAAATCTTTTATTATCTTTTTAAAAAAAAGGAATGAAGTCCGATGACTGACAGTAACTCCGTAACTCCTTTCTAGTAGCCACACTCTAAGCTATCGCAAACTTGGTATCGCTTCCGTGATGAGCGTCTATTTCTCTCTGCTTATCGCGCCATCTCCTTTCAATGTCATCATTGCTATTACTAACTTTATTGAACAATTCCGGGGTGCTTTTATCATATATTTTATCATACTGGAATGTACGCTAAAGTATTTGAACTTATTGAGACTTTTCATCGACTGGATGTCGGCGACTTTATAGGTCGTCGATTTTATCTGACATAGGTACACAAAGTCAATAGTTTACTCAAGCGATATGCTTTGAGACGTGCTCAAAAGTATTATATCGCTACCAACCATGAGAATCATGGGCGTACCCAGGTGGGGATTTGGATTTGAGCCCCTCCAGAAATCGCAAACAGGTAGGTAGATAGGTACAGTACATATTTGGCCAGTGTTTAGCCCTCAGAAGTTACGAAAACCCTCCTTGAAAAATAATCATAAAAAAGTAGATTTGATTGACAGTATTTTAACAACATTATTACTTTTAAGATCATGTAGTTTAAAGACGGACAGGTGTGATCTTCTACGCCTTGTTGATAATGTGGAGGTAAAATAATCACTACATTAAGTATAAAACAAAGTCGCTTTCTCTGTCCCTATATCCCTATGTATGCTTAAATCTTTAAAACTACGCAAAGGATTTTGATGCGGTTTTTTTTAATAGATAGAGTGATTGAAGAAGAAGGTTTATATGTATAACTAGCTGTGCCCGCGACTTCGTTCGCGTGGAAGTTGGGTTTATATTAAGGTAGTTTATATTACAATTCAACATCTGTGTAAAACATATTGTAAACATGCTCCACAATGCTCTGTGGCATCTATGGATATTTGGGCCTAGCTTTAATCAGGGCCCAACATATGGCAGGGCAAGCCAAGCAAATGCCCAGTGCAGCAAAATGAAGGGCGACAAAGTTTATGGCGCCAGACGGTTAGAAGACAAATTATTAAAATTCCCACGACCACACCTCGACAAAAAAGTGATTTGCATCACATCAAATACTATTAATATTGAAAAATTCCCCCACCACGCGAGTACTGGGGCGGTTTCGAGTTAAATGAAGCTCGAAACGTAGGTAAGCAAGGTATTTAACCTTAAATTATTCACGCGATCAAGACCCGTAATACATATATTTTCATAATGTGTACAAATCGCGAAAGTTTATTAACATTTGTAGTTAAGCAATTTTGGCACTCAGAAGAAATCGAATCACAGATGGCGCCACGTGTTTTATTTTGATGTAACGCGGACTTAATCTTTCATTTTTTTTAAGCAATTAACATTTATAAATTCTAGAAAATATCAAGTAATTACTGTTTATTTGTAATGTAATATTGTTTTTCATTTCTACATTTATAACATAATCACTATTCATGCAAAACAATGATAAAGGTGCCTATTGGAAGTGATTATTAATATGAAAATTTGTTAAACAAAGTAAACATGTTAAAGTCGAAAATAAAAGCTTGTATAAATATGTATACATTTAGAAAAATACTTAAAAAAAAGAATAAAAATAATTTTAACACAACACAAAAAGAGACTCGCAATTAGGGAGTCGATCCTCCGACCTCGCTCGTTTAATACCGCTACTTGTGCCAATAGACCACCTCAGCTGATGCAAACACGGTTAAAATAGCTGATCTTAAGAAAATTGAAAATGTTGTGTTTAGCTCCTAATAGTTTTAGCGTGAAGTTATTGATTCCATGGGTTACAATTGTAAATAATGTCTTATTGTGAAAAAAATAGTGAAAAATCATAATGGTTCGACAAAACATACGTTGCTGCTCACTCCCCATAGACGATAGCATAATGATTTATAGTGCAAGTAATGACCTATAGTATTTACAATAAAACTGCAAATTTTCATGAAGATCCGTCAAGTAGTTATTGTTTTATAACGATAAATAGCTACAGACATTATCCGTCATTGCTTAGCTCCTATGGGAAATAGTGTGATGCTAAATGTTAATCCAGACTACACATACAAAATTTCAACCGAATCTGTCCAATAGTTATTGCGTGATGCGTGTTCAAACAAACAGACAGACAGACAGACATTTCTAAAAATGTAGGAATGTGTTTAAATACTCTTTTCGGACATTTCCCAATATTTTTTTTCACTATGTTCGGCCATGTACAGACACGTGAAATTTACAATTTTATTATATGTATAGATATAGATAGATAGCATGATTCAGTATTCACGCGCGATGGCTTATTATTAGCGTATTTCATGTATAACTTTGGTGTTTCTATACCGATTTATATTAGTATTTTTTATGGAATAGTTAACTTTTTTAATTAGGGATGACTGAGAGTGTTATAAACGTAAGAGTAGACAAATATAATCAGAAAGCTTCGAACTACTAAGCTATCGGGAGTTACACGTGATATTGTGAGTCAACCATAAAAGGTAGACATATGCTGTCGTGGGATATTTTTTATATAATTTTAAGGAAAATATTTCCGTCATACATGATTTCTGTGTAGCTTTAACCATTACGGTTGCACACGCGACGAAAGCTTAAAAAATGGAGTAACTTCTCCCATTTTCCTTCACTGCTCTGCTCCTATTGATTGTAGCGTGATGAAAAGTATACTATAACCTACTCAGGAGTATGAAAAATAATTGTACCAAGTTTCGTTAAAATCCGTCGAGTAGTTTTTGTTTCTATAACGGTTATACAGACAGACAGACAAAAATTTTACTGATTGCATTTTTGGCATCAGTATCGATCCCTAATCACCCCCTGATAGTTATTTTGGAAATATATTTCATGTACAGAATTGACCTCTCTACAGATTTATTATAAGTATAGATAACATCCATTAAATAGTGGAGAAATACGGAGCGGAGCAGCAATAAGAAATGTTGCAAAAACGGGGAAAATTTACGCAGACGAAGTTGCGCGGGTCAGCTAGTAATTACACAAAGAGTCAGGGCGGAGTACTTTCGGGAGGATAATCATTTAAGGTAGGTAGGTGAATCTATACTACTATTATAAAATTAATGTGAAAGTAACTCTGTCTGTCTGTTACCTTTTCACGCTTAAACGACTGAACGGAATTAGATGAAATTTAGTATGGAGATAAATTGAGTCCCGGGTAAGGATACATGAAAGTTTTTATGGCGATAACCGACATTCACGCGGGCGAAGCCGCGAGCGAAAGCTAGTACCTAGATAATATTATTTTACCTAAGTAGACAGTAACAATGACACGATTTTTTATAAATATCTATTTATTGTGCTGATTATTTGGATACGACGTTCAGTTCTGTTCGATTTTAAAAGTTTTACAATCGTTTACAAAAGTTTTACATTCGTTTTGCAATGGGTAGATACTTACTGGACTGGTACTACTAAATATAGCGACCTAATTCGCTTAGTTCCCTCAATACCTTGATATTTTTCTTTTAAAAACGAATTAGCGTGACGTCTTCCAATTACCTCCCAAGAAACGGACTGTCATAAACATTTTTTACAAAACTAAAATGCTTCGTTGGTAAATTGCCATTATGTTAGATTTGTTACTTGCAGGTTCCTGCAGTCAAATGTAACTTATACAGTTTTTCTGGGTTCCGGATGAATTTATTTTTAATCTTTAGATACATAAGTATTAGGCAAATTAGTCTTTGGCCGAGACTTCACCCTCGCAAATCTAGGTAGCCATGCCCAACTAGATAGGTACGAGTATGTAATGAATTGACCGGAATTTTTTTTAGCGATGTTGGTAGATAACCGACGTACGTCTTACTATTAGCATTTATAATATTAGTAGGTTAAAATTATTGACAAATAAAGACTCGTCATAATATTTATGTACCAAAAGTAACTCGTAAATAATTGTGTAACAGGCGCAGAGCGGGCTGTCATAACTTTGGCATCGGTTCTTGCTCATTACCGTGGAAATTATTCATGCAAACTTGAGCTCACGATATGCCGTATCATAATGCAGGGAACCGAATGCAATGACACTGAATACCTATCTAGTGATTGCTGATAACTAATTATGTATAAGACCTTTATAATAGTTGTAGTCTGGGGTATTATAGGCTTGATGGAATATGAGCTTTATCTATCCGAGAAAAAATGGTAGGGCAGCAACGAAGATATTAAAGGTGGGGCAATAAGTTCAATTTAAATTTAACGCGACAACCGTTTGCAGATAAATAAAAGCAAGTACCTACATACGCAATCGTTGTCATTTTTCAGAGTACAACAAAACAATGTTGGATACCAATACTTAGGCCAAATCTTTCTTATCACATTTTTCATCTCGCTGTCTACTGTCATCTGTTTCCAGAGCGATCATGTGAAAGTGATCGCTTTAATGAAACTAAAGTATAATTAAATTGTTGGCAAATGTTATCTAAGCATTTATTATATTACAAATTAAATGTTTGGTTAGGTTGGACCTAAATAGAACCCGCTGAAAGTAAATAGGCCAGGATTGAATGACATATTCCACATGGATGCCTCTATGCTATCTAGGATCGTGAAACACGCAAACCGACGATACGCCTGCCTTTACGACCACAAAAATAATGAAATTAGAGATTATTTGGCCTGTAAACAGCTTTACGACGTCCGTTGGCAAACTCTAGGGGATCGAACTAGATATCTTTCATAGATTGTTGGTAGAAACGCAAACTATCAAATTACCTTTGAATTGAACTGAAGAAATGATAGGGTCATGTAATTTATTTTGTCATTATAATTTAGGCGATTGGCTGGTAGGTAATATGTCACAGTATAAATATGTACATACCTACTCTGAATATAACATAATATAAACAAGAAAGATGTTTAAAAATTTGCAAGTTTTTGGAATTCAAACACGCCGTTTATTTTTTTATTTGCATTTGAGAATGGCGGGCCCGACTATTTTAAACCAACTCAAATTTCCATCACCGTATGCGAGATAAAGTTGTGGGATTTTCAAAGTGCAATTTGTATTTATCTGTGATTTTTGCATATTGCAAAGTGTTATCAATAAAAGCGGAGGTTGGGAATATTCTTTCTTAAACTACTAGCTTATAAAATACTAGCTGCCTGCCCCGGCTTCGCACGACTGTCATATCGTAGCTTTTTATACCTTGAGTATTTGCACAGGGATCTCAATTTTTTTGACAATAAAAAATAGCCTATATAACACCCCGATAATGTAGTTTTATAATGGTGAAAGAATTTTCAAAATCGCCCCAGTAATTTCAGAGCCTATTCAATGCAAACGAACAATCAAACAAACAATCAAATTTTCCTCTTTATAATATTAGTATAGATTGGTCATAATTGTTCACTTTTCCACTAACACAATAAATACCTACATAATATATAAAAGATCTAAAAATATAATCATTTAATTACCTACGATTTAGATGATTACGACTTATGTTTTTTTTTATCAAGTAACAATCGCATTACATAAACATCATATTTTGTTGTTATTTACAACAGTTTTTACTTGAAATATAACACACAATAGGTAAGTGAGGGCTGAAGGGCTTTACCTTATTAGTTTCAACGGCGCTCACATGAAACTTCCTTGATTATTTACAATAAACGGACTTAAACTAACTTAAAATTGCACCACTGTTGGATGAACCACATTCAGGCAGAGTTAGATGCGGACTGAGTCCGTACCACTAGTTGATCGGGCTCGATTTACCAACCCCTAATGAAAGGGTTGCTTACAGCACGATAGATACGGCACGGTACGCAGTATGATTTATTTTCTTTTATTTATTTAATATTTTTTGTCACGGTTTTACCTGATTGTTATAGAAGTTTGCATTATTTTAATATCTCTTATGTAGATAACTAAGTAAATAGGTTGTTAGTAAATAGATGGTCATATCCAATTCACAGTTTAAAAGAACAGGTAATAGAAAGCTGTGGTCAAATGTAAGGGTTGTTCTTTAACATGAAACTGAGTGTGTGTAGTGTCATGTAGGTAGTTTAACCTTACCTACTTATGTAGGTGTCTGGACTATGAATTTGTTGGCATACTTAACATTTGCCTTAACGCAAAAAAGTACTTAAGCAACAATGGTTCTAAAGATAAAAGTGAGAGTGCGTAGATACGACTGCTGAATAAGAGGGTTCGAATCCCACATGGGACAGCTTTACAGCTTTACAAAATTGTTGCTACTTTGTATCTTCTTTTGTTTTAAAATGTCCAATTAATGCGGTCGTTAAAAGTTACGACAAACAGACGGACTAAATAAGGCTCTGTTGGCACTTAAATACTAAAATTACGCATATATATAAGTTATGATGTCAAATCTTTTATTTGAAACATTTCAACTCCGTAATTTTTATGTAAATTGACGAAAACGTACCTATGTAACTACCTAATCATTTACGAAGTTTCCAAAATGAGGCCTTTGTTTACTTTTCTGTTACATTACATGTTTGCTTGCTACGTGTTTATTTCAATAAAGAAATGAGTAAGGACACGCAACATCGATAATGAAGCCTGATTCTTTTACCTTCGATATTTATCATGAAAAACTTTTTGCTAAAGCAAATAAAATTGCGCGGAACAGTAAAATATCTATATTAAGAATATAAATTATTTTCAACCGACTTCAAAAATGGAGGAGGTTCTCAATTTGACTGTGTTTTTTTTTGTGTTTGTTCACCGATTACGCGAAAACAACTGAAGCGATTAATATAAGTTTATAAGTATTTTTTTAAAGATAAAGCAATGTGGAATTGGGTCCTATATTACTAGCAATCTTGTTAACCCCTCCAGCTAAGCTCTTTGGCTTGTGTTAGGAGTGGGTTCACGTCGGTAGTATAATGGCCAGGATTCGAACCCACGACCTCACGATTACGAGACCGATACCTTAGCCATTAGGCTACCGCTGCTTCAACTGGTAATGAAGACCGCAGATGACCAGCGGAACTATTGAATATTTCAGGATTTGCGATTCAATTACTTTAATATGGTATTGCATAGCACTTTATGTTCGTCATGCTACTATGTGTTACAGTATTACACGATGTAATAGAGCTGATGGTGAAGTAACATGTGAACTCCTCAAAAATTAACGGCTCTGCATCGGGAAAAGCAATATTTTGTAAAAGGATTTCAGCAGTTGACATTAGGCTATTATAACTTAGATGAATAACAAACCAACCCACTAAAAAGTGAGATATATATATATATATATATATATATATATATATATATAAACTTTTTTACCAAAAAATATTACCGTCTTCAAAATTAAACACCTACAAGGCAATTAAAAAGGAAAGAAATAATACCTAGATATACTCGTAAAACAACAATAAATAAATAAACTGGCCTGTTGCTGTTGTGGTTAGTGATCCTGACTGCTAAGCCGGAGGTCGTGGGTTTAATCCCCACCCAGGATAAAACTTTGTATGATGAGCACGATGGTTTATTCTGTGTCTGGGTGTAATTTATCTATAATATGTGTGTATTTAGAAATATATAAGTATGTTTATCAGTTGTCTGGTTTCCATAGTACAAGCTCTGCTTAGTTTGGCATCAGATGACGTTGTGTGAGTTTTTCCAAGATATTATTATTATTATTATTACATTTTGAAGTTGGCAGGTACCATGAAAAAGTAGTTTTTAGGTAGGTATGTTTTATTTGGAACAAAGAAACTTCAAAATGTTTATTTATTTTCTCTAATATTATTTAATCGACTGTTTAATAATGACTACCTACGATCACACAGGACTGTTTTGGAGCAGTCGTAGGTACTCGTAGTCGTAGCATAAAACTTGCATGTTTTATGCTACGGGGCGTAGCAATACTTGGAGAATGTGTTTACTAATTGATACCTCTTGCGTTACTAAAATCGATATCTAACTAAACGTTTTATGGAGGTGCGCCTGTCATTGGGTTTAATTATATTATTGGGAACGACAATCAATTAAAGGTGTAGCTGACCTTGAAATTGGCTGCATTTGTATCACGAAATCTTTGAATTTTTTTAGGTTAAGTTTTGTTTGTGCCAGAAACAACGAGTTATTCTTAAACAGCTATGAACTTGGCGTTGTGTAATTTTGGAAACAAATGAGTCGGCAGATCTCGAGTCATATTCCTAGCACAATATGTAGGTAGGTAGGTACTGTGGCAGGTGGGTCGAAGATAATCCACCTCTCTCACGTTAGACCTCATTGTAGTAGATGAAACTCATTAACAGAATAAAAAGAAAGATGTCATTCTAGAATTGCGAGTTTCATGGCCGACCGATTCGGGTCGTTTAAATGTGATTAGATTAGAATGTGTTTTATAAAATATGTGATATGATGTTGATAATGTAATAAATGATGATTTAAGTAATAAACAGTGTATTAGCTTTGGGGAAATCCAGAAGTTTCATTTAAAAGCCCGATAAAAGTTCTGAGGAATACCCCCGGTACCTGCTTAAGAGCTGGCCTGGTGGCTACAGTACATAAATAGATAATAAGTATAACTCTCCGTAACTCCGTAGGTTAACTTTGCGTTATGGTGTTAATCTTCTTAAAGTTTCGCGATTTTTAAGTAGGTAGGTTATATAGTTCTTAACAAATTCGTTAAGAATTAATGGCGTAAATATTATACGTAAGTTGGTACGATTTCTTTTATTTTCCGAATTGCGCTGGATTGGGATAGGTCAACACGAGGAGGTCCTATTATATCTGATTTGTGCAATTAGGTACATCGAAACGTCGGAGAAGTAAAAGTTATTCCATTTTGATTACATACTAGCTTACCCGCGCAACTTCGTCTGCGTAAATTTTCCCCGTTTTTGCAACATTTTTCATTACTGCTCCGCTCCTATTGGTCGTGATAGCGTGATGTTTTATATTAGCTCTACCCGATAAATCCAGAAGCAAAAAAAAAGAAACAAACTAACTCTTTAGCTTTATAATATTAATATAGATTAACAGTAAGTCCAGATAAATTTCTAATTAGGTGCTTGTTTGCCACCAAGATGTTTATAAATTGAGTTGTAGATTTATAGCTAGGTACTCACTTACTTAAATGTCATCCAGTAGGTACCTAATTGTTCACAGATAATGTATTGCAAGCTACCTCTAATCGTTGATTAAATCCAAACCGTTCAAAAGGAAATAAGAATGCCGAGCAATACTGAAAAACTGCACCAACCATCGTAACTTTCCATTAACTTTTTACAACTACCTCGTTCAGTTCTATTATATCTTATGTCAACTGAATAAAGATCAATTTAATCTATATCTTCAGTAAATAATTGTTGGTAACCCACCCGTTGTCACCGCGGTTGATGCACGCAACCTCGACATAATAAAGTTAATCAGTTTGTCAAGGAAGTCAGCGTTTAAGTTAATATTAGCTTGCAAAGTGAAAAATACAAATTTTGTAGATGAGGAATAGTAATTATAGGGAATCAGTCCTGTCTGTCCTAAATAACGGAGCAGTTGCATGCAAGGTGGTTTATGCCAACAGAACCAAGAATAAAAAGACACTTTGTGAAATAGTTTTATAATTCCTTATTAAATTATATAATATAATATATGGTCGGGGCAAAAGTATTTTCGTATTTTCCATACAATTTTTTATTTATTTTTATTATGTTGCCATCTTGTGGCCATGATCTCATTGCTGTAAAAAGTTTAACATTTTTGATCAAAAAAAATTGACAATTAGTTTTCACAGTGTTCTTTTGAGGTTAACTCTTTGCTTCCTAAAGAGTTCTGAAGTGACCAAAGCAGGTGGAAATCGGATGGAGCAAGATCAGGGCTATACGGAGCATGCATCAACACATCCGGCTATAGATGAGTGCGGTCTGGCGTTGTCATGATGGAACACCACGCCCTTCCTGTTCACCGTAATCAACCGTTTAAGAAATGGGTTGGAATTGTTATATTTCAACAAATAATCGCAAATATAAACACGTGGCATTAAGTTTCTCTCAGTGAGATCATGTGGTACCCAAATATCAAGTTTTTTCTTGTACCTACCCAGACTTTTGTAAATGACGTAAAACTTTGTAATCAACATCAAGTTCTTCAGCAATATCGTTACTAAAATGTCGATCTTGCTCCACTTTTTCAAAGATGGCACTGATTTTATCCGTGGCATTTTATCAGCGTCCAGTGCGAGCCTCATCCTTCACATTAAAATTTCCAGACTTGAAACGCTTGAACCCCACAAAAATTTTGTGATTTTAACATTTTTATAATTAGGATTGACGATTAGATAATTAAAAAAATCTGGAATCTCATCGTATAAGTCCATGATAACATAACATTTGAGGTTATTTATCCTAAATGGCACTACCTATGCCGATCATTAGTACTGACTGATACCGAACTCCTCCTCGAATGTGCTTGAAACGGATTTTACCTCTTTCTGTCTGTGTTCGTCAAAGATAAATTTTACTGTCTGTCTATTTAACCTATAGATTCTGGTAAGTTCAAAATCCTTACCGATTTTTGTTATGGTGGCCAGTCAGACACAAGTATTTTTTGAGACAAAAACCGATATAACTGAGAAAATTAGGCCCAGAACCGACGGCTTTTGCTTTCCAAGGCTTCTGCTTGGTCGCTACTGAGTCACATACCTTTAATCAAAGTCCTGTTTTTGTCTACCTACTTCTAAGACTAATGTTCTATTATTGTAGTAGTTTCGAATTTTGGATAACTTATTACCTGTTACAGTGACCTATGTGATGTACAGGGTGATTTTTAATATAAGTACTAATAACGTCCCGCTCTTGGCTTATTTACACTACTAACATTTCAGTCCGCTTGTGACCACGGCCGGTGCAACCTGGTCGAAACGTCAAGCAATTTTAAGGTAAACAATGCGCGTCAATTCCCGTATAATAAATAGTTATTATTTACATTACACCAAATAACTTTAGAAAAAAAAAATGAAGCCTTCACCACCTACCTACCTAGGTACTTTTATCACACAACCATTTACCACACATCTGAGAGATCTCCGAGTAAACTCGATGTTTATTTGTCAGGTTTATATCCTAAACCTCATAATAAACAACGATTTTACTCCAGTAAAATAGACTGTATAATGAGTGAGAAGCTAGTAGCGATTTATCGCTCAAGAAACGTACAATAGATGTATTTTGTAGATCCCGTCGTATAAACAAAAGAGATGCAGGATAGAGCGGGTACTCGCCGGCAGTATTAACGGTCAGCGATTAACTATTAATATCTGTATCTCTTTTGTTTACACGGGATCTACATAAAGTATACACGTTTCTTGAGCAATAAAATCGCTACTCGCTTTCTCCCTGTTGGTGGGACAGGTGCCTATGTCACAAAAAAGTAGCCGAGTTTTTATTGCAAAGTTCTTTTCTCACAGCTTTGCCCTTGCGGAATTGGCATTAGTATCGTAGGTACTATACCGAATTTTGTCCGACGTTCTAAGCGTTGCATTTTGTAACCTAAGTGAATAAAGTACTTTGACTTTTATCTACGCTCTGCGGAAGATAGCTATCTTTATGTACCTATCCTATTTTCTCTCGTAGTAGTGGTAGAAGTGTAGGTACTTACATAAAAAACACAAGACTCAAATCCTGAATCGCGCAAATGAAATTCTTACAGCTGCTCGTGAAATATTGCCAACATTGACCGTTGAACCGCATCCCACCACGCACTATCATTTTGCCTAAGCGGAGGATCCTTTCTTACAAATACAAATACAACGGATATACAACAATACAACTTTAAAAATGGCCAATATTTATGCATAGGTATAGTTTTTACCTTTGTTGTAAGTAGATACTCCTACTATATTGTACCCACTAAGGCTGATTTTGGTTTATCTAATGTTTCAACTTTTTGATAATACAATTTGCATCAGTCCTATAACATGGTGTATAGTATATTAGTTGCAGCATCTTACCCCCATATCAAGTTTAAAAACTTTCACACATTGTAAAATTGGCAATTTGAAAAGAGTGGCCTCGAGTTTTTATTGCCCATTTCTTTTCTCCGGCTTTACCTATTGTTTGCGAACTTGGCATTACATGTACATGTAGAATCCCGACGTATCACAAGATTTGTTTTGCATCCTAAGTGAATAAAGAATTTTGTATTGAATTGAATTGTATTGAATTGAATTGAACAACACACATACGGAGGATCCTTTCTTTGTGTTGGAGAAATAATACACCTTGTTCAATAAAACACTTGTTTTTAACACATTTATATTTCAGTAATACAGATACAGGCACATCAAATCCATTGTCTAAAATTGAAGGTTTATAAAAATATTAAATTAGGTACGGTTTGAGCCAATTTGACGTTATACATCAATATTTTAAGATAAATTTTAAAGTAAACGTTGGCACTATTGTACCAAATTGATTTTTCAATATGTTTTTAAAGTTTTCTCTAACCGACTTCAAAATGATTATTAGGTATACCTACTTACTGGCGCAAGTCACGAGGATAGCTTATTGTCACAAAATAACGAGAGTACAAAAGGTTATCTTCATAGAAAGAGTGCTCAACGCTCACATTTAGGTACATCGCTCACGAGCACATAAAATAAAATCTATATATTATATAAAAATGTTTTTTTGTCGATATGTTCTTTATAGAATCGTAAACTATGCATTTGATCATGTGATAATCTTCAGCAAAGTGTTGTGCATGAGCCCACAACGGTTTACGGGTACGGGTAGCGGAGCATCAATGAAAAATGTTGCAAAAATGGGGAAAAATAACGTACACGAATACCAGATACGGCCAGATATTTCGAGTTTTCGATCTGGCAACCCTAGTCTCCCCGCTTGTATCAGCGCCTGTTTATACGTATATATATATATACGTAGCCCGGTAGACCAATTTGTTTAAGGTGCTCAGAGATACCATGTTTTAACCCATTTACGCCCAAGACTAAAGTAATCGTAGAAAAAAGGTATAACCCTTATTATTTAGTAGGAAATAGGCTGTTATAACATAAAACATAAAAAAATTATTTATTTTATTTATTTACTACAAAAAAAATTGCCGTCCTCAAATGGGGACACTGGGCTTATTCAGTATGATATTTCTCAAAACATGGTTTTTCAATACACAAAGTTTTTTTGCACTTTTTGCACTCCCAACGAGCTTTACTATGGCAAACCGTGCATCTCAACTGTTTTGTCAACTTCTGAGGAAAGTGGCCAATACCATCTAACTGTAAATTGAGCACTACCGAGGCTGATGGACGAGAACGTTCATTAGTTTTCTGTCGCAAGTAATAACGAGTAATGCTACGTCGAAATTGTAGCTGGTCCATCTTCACGTCGTCGTTACTAAGTACGTGTAGACGCCAGGCATTGCTAATGCATAGATCAAACATGTATGTAAATAACACCCACCACCACTTTTTGCCTCGTATCGAAGTACGATACATTGAAATCGACTGATCGGCTTGGTCGACACCGCCCATGCCTTTATTGTAATTCACAAATACTTGCGGAATATTTACATCTGTTTTCTTCCTGTCAACTGTACTCCAGCGTTTTACTTTGCCTAATGGAAGGACATTATCGTAGTTCGTTCCCATTGTACAAACGCTGTTATCCAGGCAACGAACAAACAATATTTTATTGGCAGTGTCAAACCGGTAGTCAAAGTCAGCACGATCTTTCTTTTTCATTTCCTTGACGGGTATAAGAGGACATTTGCTGGTCCTACCCTCACGTACAGTTCCTGTAGCTCAATAACCGGATTGTCATAAATCCCGCAGCAATGCAAAGCTAGTGAAAAAATTGTCGAGAAACACAATATGGTCTTTAGGATCTGTGTTTAGCTTGTTCAACAGGTTTTTCACAACTCGTGTACCTAACGGTTCATTGCTAGGAACTTGCGATTTGCCACAATAAATATCAAAATTATAACAGTAGCCATCAGAACTAGCGAGCATCCAATTTTTATAACCAAAGCGTACTGGTTTACCTCGAATGAATTGTTTGGATGGATGACGTCCAAAATATTTGACCATGGATTCGTCTACAGACAGATTGGTGTGAAAGACCCCCCATTGCATAAATTTCTTCATCAGGATGTCAGAAAGAGTTCTCACCTTGAACATTTTATCAGATGTTTCAGCAGCATCAGTATTATCACAGAAATGTAGGTACTTTTTGATATCTAAAAATCTGTTTCTCGTCATTGCCTTAGAAACTATAGGTACATTGCAGTCCTCGTCTAGAGACCAATATAGACGTTCGCGAGGCAAAGTATGGTAACCAGATAGAGATAGAATACCCAAAAATGTTTTCAACTCACCAACGGTAACGTCGAAATCATGCTTATTGTTTTGTGATGCATACAATTTGGAATATTGAAGAATCATATCCGTCACTTCCTGGTCAAAAAACTTCTCAAAAATTGAAACAGGATTTTTACCTTTGAGATCAGTAATTAGGTTTTCGCATCGATGTTGTACATTATTCTCTTCAAAAGTTATGTGATCGTAGCTAGGCTCGCATTTACGCCAACGGGGTTCAAAATCATTTCGGCGTCTCTTAGCAGAATTTGACAAAGGCTCTTCATCAGAACTGTCCCAGTTTTCATCGTCTCTATTTACAAAAATTTCGACAGTTCCAGGAATATCTCTCGGCATGTCATTGGCAACAATATTGTCTTCATCGCCTTCTTCTTCGTCAGTGAGGACACTTGGATTTGGAGGAAGAGCAACGATATCGAATTCAATATCTGAGTCCTCTTCTGCCATAACAGCATCAAGTGCTTCCTGCAGTCCATGGTAGTTTGCGCTAACTGCAAATTGCCGTTTAGACATTTTTATTTTCAATTATACCTCTGCAAAAAAAAAAAAGAATATCTTACTCTTCATGTGCCCACTGTCCCTGTTTGGGGACACCAAGAAAAAAACGTGGTTAGCAGTTCACTAAACAATAAGTTTTATTTTATCTTATCATAATTACCTAGTAAACAAAGTGTCCAATAAGGTTATGTAGAACAATTAACAATTTGCTAACGTAAACATATTTAAAATAATACTCACATTTGGTTATCACTGGAGGACTCTAATTCACTTTAAATAAGTCGGTAAAATACTTCTTCTAAATGAATTTATCCAATATGTCCGATATAAAACGTAAGATATATTAATCAGCTTGACAGTAACGCACTGTGAGCAAACTTACTACATTAATAAAAAAAGTTGAGGGTAGATTTGAAGGCGTCCTCGTATGGGCACGGCAGGCGTAAATGGGTTTTGTCTAAAAAAAATAAAATTTCACCCGATACCGCCTAAGTAACTCGCGCGACGGGGGGCGGCAAATCAATCAACCTTGCTTCATAAATTTTCCAGTCTTCGCCATACATTCGGCCTGCGTTGACACGCAATTGCCTCCCCCCCCACCGTCAAATGACTTGCCACTTCGACGTTGAGTCATATTGCCGCCCCCCTCCCCCCCAAAACATGATCCTGAATCCGCCCTTGTGTATTAAGGTTTCCTTCTGTACTTTCGGTATTGGTCCGTTTGAATTTGATAACCGTCAATTTCTTAAATAAATGCTACTTTTCGACGCCATTGTTCATTCATATTTTAAAGTCGGTTGGCTTTCTAAGTTTTTTTGTTTAGATTTAATACAACACTTAAGGACATAAAAACAGATCCTTCAGATCTTCCCTTATAGGGATAGGAGAGACGTGTTAAGATTTATTTAGGCCTTCCACATTATAAGTATATAGTCGTACTTAGATAGGTAGATAATTGCAGGAAATCATAATAAAAATCATACTAACATTTTCTGGATAAAATAACATTAAAACACATTTTTCTAATTCCAGATAAAATAACAGTTAGGTTACGTAGTTAGGTATACGAGTAAGAACTTATTTACAGATGACCAAAGAAAAGAATACCAAACTTAGTATTTTTTCTCATGAAATAAAATCGGAATCCTGGGCTATGAAGCAAATTATTGAAGTCATGGTTGAATACTATTACTTTCTTCTTGTTCCCAAGCTTCAAGCTACACCAAGGAACCTTAGGAGATCATCTCTTACATCCAAAACGTTACAAAATACATTTATAAAACATGGAAAATACTATTTCAGACATTATCTTACGTTACAATAAATGCAAATGTTTTTATTTAAGTACATAATTATGAATTCTTCGTATACATTAAATTAATGTCGGTATTAAAGCAATCTGCTGCTGCCCTCCTTTTCCGTGGTCCGGTCGTTGTGTCCGGCCGGACAATGCAAGAATTGTTTTTTCCGTGGTCCGGTTGACCGCACAGCGGAAAAAAATACATTTTCCTTTGACCGGTCAAGCGGACCATGGAAAACATCCAGGATTTTGTCCCATTAATGAAAACATAGTGTTCATTGTAATCTCCATGACTTTAGTAAAGCGTACTAGTACACCTATATCCATGGTAATCTTATCGTTATGAATGCAGAATGCAACCTTTTTGAATATGTCATATAGTAAAGGAGGTGTAATTCAAAGATAAGAGACGTAATATTGTGGTAGGGCATGCTTTAGAAAAGTTTGCAAACATTAAATAAAATATGTTATCTATACTTAATATTATAAAGCGGAAGAGTTTGTTTGTTTGATTTGTTTGTTTGTTTAAACGCGCTAATCTCAGGAACTACTGGTCCGATTTGAAAAAATATTATTTTTTTGTTAGATAGCCCATTTATCGAGGAAGGCTATAGGCTATATAACATCGCGCTACGACTAATAGGAGCGGAGTAGCGACGTGAAACGTTGCAAAAACGGGGAAAATTTACGCATACGAAGTTGCGCGGGACAGCTAGTAAGATATAAATTTGTAAATGTTACTAAGCAAAATAGATTTTCGTTTCGTCAATCGGATCAAAGTACAGTACTTGAAGTGTACAACCGGTCAATCAGTATCTTCACCGGACAATCGAAAAAACAATTCTTCCATTGTCCGGCCGGCCGGACACAACGACCGGACCACGGAAAAAGAGGGATCTGCTGTAGGTTTACTCTCCGGATAATACGATCGTAGGTAGTGGTGTTCGAACCCCGCTGCATTTTGACCGTAAAGATGGCCGACATGTGGGCTGGGAAGAAAAATTAATTATTAGATTATGAAAAATAATATTTATTAGAAAAGTTAGTAATTGCATAACGAAAATAATCGATTAGATTGGGAAAATGAATGAATAGATTGGGTAAATGAATGATTAGATTGAGAAAATGAATGATTATATTAGAAATATTAATTTTTAAACTGAGAAAACATAAAATTAGAATAAAATAATGAACAAGTAAGAGATACAAATGATTGGAAAATGAATTAACTGATTTATTTAACCTATAATAAAATTAAAACCTATTACATGGATAGTCATTGCATGATTGTAAAATACATATCATAACCAGACAACTGATATACATTCTTTTATATTTCTAAATACATGCATATTATAGATAAACGCCCAGACACAGAATAAACCATCGTGCTCATCACACAAAATTTTATCCTGGTGGGGATCGAACCCACGACCTGTTGCGTAGCATTCGGATAAACTCCCACCGCACCACAGAGGCAGTCTAATAAAGATAGTCTCCCTTTAGACAGTGCACTAACAGATCTCTGTCTTCTGCCTTCTGCCATACTGCCACTGGACGCTGAAGATAATCTTCTAACAGAAGAGATATCTAAAAAAGAACGTACCTTGTCTATCTCCGAGACAGCAGATAGTTTCCTCTTAGACAGTGCACTAGCAGATCTCTGTCTTCTCCCTTCTGCCACGCTGCTACTGGACGCAGAAGACAACCTTCGCCTAACAGAAGAAACGCTTTCTTCTTGGACACTAAGACTTTTGGCTTCTTTCATTCGTTGTTTGGCTGACCTTGCGGCGTTTTCTCTAATGATCTGATCTGCTCTTATGCGAAGTATATGAGCAGCTTCTTTGTGATGTTTTAGAGCTGCGTCTAGATCGCTCTTTGATAATGCGAATAGGCTGGAGTAGCCGCGTGACCTAAAATTATGATTTAGGTTGATATATATATTTTTTATGATAAATAGAAATATGGGGTTGTGGGTCCCACATTACTAGCAATCCTGTTAACCACTCCAGCTAAGCTGCAAGCAAAATGGCTTGTTAGGAGTGGGTTCACGTCGGTAGTATGGGTAAGATTAGAACCCGCGGCCTCACGATTGCGAGTCCGATGCCATTAGGGCCAGGGTCGCCAGGGACTGTATTAATGTCTGTTATAACGTTAAAAGTATTTTTGTAGGTTTCGAGTTTCGAACTATTCCCATATATTTACTTTTGTAAGACCGATATTATCAGTGCAACTGTTTTAAGACTCTGTGTTTAAATGTGAAAGTGATCTGTATTTGTTTGATTTGAATTGATTTTATGAACTGACTTGTTATATGACATCCATATGCATGGGTGTACAGGAATTTATATATTCATATTTCCTCGTATAAATGGACACTTGTTTTCAGATTAGATATTATATTTCGGGACTTAATCGCGTGAATTATTGAAAGGTACGAACCTTTTATTTACCCGACGTTTCAATCGACCCGTGACCACGGTCGGCGCAATTCGATCGAAACGTCGGGTAAATAAAAGGTTCGTACCTTTAAATAATTCACATGATTAAGTCCCGAAATTTATCTAATATGTATAAAAAGCAAAAGATTAAAAACAATACTTATTTTCATGAAAACAAAGACTATGGTATATCTCAACCACGTTGGGCGCCAACGTCACTGAAATTTGGCGCCCAACATGGGACTCGGTATATACGTTCGTAACATGAACATCTAACAATTCAACTTCTTTTAATTGGTTTTGCAATCATAGTTATAAAAATGTAAATCACCTGACAGTAGCAGTTCGTCGTCGTAATCCATCAATACCAAGTAAACTGATTTCACCGAACACAGAGCCTTCTCTCAATGTAGCTAGTACTTCGCTTTCCTCTTGTGACATCACCTGTATATAATAAATAATTTTCTTTTGTGCTTTAAAGCTTGTCTTATGGATAATCTAAACTAATATTATAGAGAGGAAAGATTTGATTTTAGTTTGTTTGTTACGATTTAACTCAAAAACGATTGGACCGATTTTAAAACCAATAGAAAGCTACATTATTGGGAAGTAACATAGGCTATATTTAAATGTCAATAAAATTAGGGATCCTTACGAAAATTGTAATAATGTAACTCAAGGAATAAACAATTTTGCTTGTTAGGTGTGCGCTACGAAAACTGTTTAACATTCATCAAAATAATGTATTTACAACATCTATAAAGTATTCATTATTACCCATTGAAAAGTCCGCCAGGCTTTACGTCTAACTAGTATAGTTAAGTCAGAATAACCATTTTTTGTTCAAATTTGTCCGTCTTAATACGGGTAGAATCAAAAGATGATGATATTCGTATCATGTTATTCATCCTTAACCAATTGAATAGTTTCACAATTAAAGATTATTATTCACATGTAAAATCCTTTTTAAATTATTCAAATCGGACCTTTTGTTTAGAAATTACGACGTGTATAAAAAAGTAAGATAAATGCGTGAGCAAACTGCTCTACGTTTAGTTTATTAGTTACCTGCACATTTAATTTATTGTAAAAAATCTATACCAAGTATTCTGAAAAATGTATCAATAAAAGCTTGCGATTTACGATTTTTATTTGTGAGATTTAATAAATAAAAACCCTAAAAACGCAAGCTTTACTGGATGCTGTGATTTTATATTGGATTTAATATGAACCTAGAAGCACAAAAGAAAATTGTGTGGTTATACCACATTTTTACTCGTAACCATAGTTTTACAAAATGGTTACGAGTGATCAATTTATCTGTGATTAAATTTTTAACACCTGTATCTTGTGTTTCTCTATAATGTTTACTAATATTAAAAATGCGAAAGTTTGTATGTATGGATGTGTGGATGGATGTTTGTAATTCAATCACGCCCCAACGGGTCAACGGATCTGGACGAATTTGGAACAGGGATAGATTATAGTCTAAAATAGCAGAAAAATGTTCCCGTGGGATAAATTTGCTTTGAAAATTTTCATGCGAACGAAGTCGCGGGCAACAGCTAGCGCTAGCACATAAGCTAAAAGCTTGTTTCATTGAGATGGTCCTTAGCTTTTGTTTGATAAAAATCAGTTCAGCCATTTTGAAGATAATCATATTTTTATCATTTGGCAATGGCGTCACAGTATCTAACAAATATACGTACGCAGCATTCCCCAGAACTAATAATATACATCTGATGTCCGACATCACCACTCCTCACAACTAAATCTCCAGGTAGAAAGGATACAGGCCGCAGTTGTAGTACTAAGTCTCGAAGTAATGATGCCGAACAGTCCCGGAATAGTTGCACCTGAAATATTTTTAATAATCTTGGGACAACTCACACAACGTCATCTGATCCCAAACTAAGCAGAGCTTGTACTAACCAAACAACTGTGAAAGATACTTATATATTTCTACATAATAATCATCGTGAATAAACCATCATGCTCATCACACAAAGTTTTATACTTTATGGGGATCGAACCCACGACCTGCGACCTGGCTTAGCAGTCAGGGTCACTAACCACTTAACCAACAGGCTAGCGGGTTTGAAAACATATTTCAAAATTAAAGAAGGACGAAGGTCGAGAACGGACAGTAGTAGGTACAAAACTAAATGAAATGCAAAAAAAAAAATCAACGCTTTTGAAAATAAAATCGTAAGTATTACTTCGTTCTCTTAGATTACAAAATGAAACTCTTAATTTAGAATTTATAAAGCTCTTGCCAACTTCATGAAGTTGCCAAGAAAATTAGCTCAAGGATGTGACCTAAAATATACCTAGGCTAATTTAATTTTGGAAGCCTTGTATCAACAGGGCTTTTACTACTACTTAGTTGAATATTAAGTTTTACTAAGATATAATTATAGTTCTACAAGGATATTTTGGCGCTTCGATAAAATTGACATGCTTTACAAGATGGCGGCGTTAGTTCTGATTTCGGCCACGCGCCAAAAGATACTTGTAGCACTTTACCTTGCTTAGTGTTGTCATGTGTACTGCGAGTGCTACATCACGTTTCATATTAAATGGCAGAGAGTTTAGGATTTTGGATTCATCTGCAAATTTACAAGTTAACATTAAATATCAATCAATGTCAACTACATTTGAACGAGCCATCTATTTTTTCTGTATCTAAAGCGAGATCTAAGTTAAAGGTAGTAGTATCTATCTGTGCTTTGAAACAAGATTCTCTCTCTTTCTCTCTCTCTCTTAATGCGATGAAAAGAGATGAAGACAAAGAAGAAATGCAAGCAGTTTGATCAGTAATTATGAAGGAGTGCATACCAAAGCATCGTTGTTTGCTCCAAGTATAATTGAACCAGAGTGCGACTCGTCTCTGCAGTGTGTTGGGCATATTTAAACGACGCAGGTAACGGGCACATCCATCCAAAGTCTTACGATATTCCGTCTGCAAAAACACGTCGCTATCATGCATAAAATGATCAGAAAATGTAAAAAAATCATTGGTATTGGTAGCAGAATTGAAAGCAGAAAAATTATTGAACGATTATTGATTAGATACCAATTGATATAAACATTACTAATTAAAACCGATACTATCGATAACCAAATCGATATTATAACTATGAGTATTTACAACCAATGAGTGAATAAAGATATTACTTTTGAGGTCGAGACATAATCCTTGTAGTTACTAGTAGACTTCACATCTAAACTAATATTTTAGAGCTGAAGAGTTTGTTTGTGTGTTTGTTTGAAGCGATAATCTCAGGAACTACAAATCAGAATTGAAAAATTATTTCACTGTTGGATAGCCCATTTATCGAGGAACGCTATAAGCTATGTAAGTAATATCACGTTACGACCAATAGGAGCGGAGCAGCAATGAGAAATGTTGCAAAAACGGGGAAAATTTACGCAGACGAAGTTGCGCGGGACAGCTATATTGCTCTATATATAATAAAATACCTTCCTACCTTCAATATATAATAAAATATCAAAACATATAAAGAATTTATACCTACAACAATTTAAATAGGAACTAAAGAAAGAACTTTTTGCAAAATGTTTTTATAAATTAAATGATTTTATTATTACATACAAGGTAACATACTATAAGACGTTTTGTTTTTGTTAATGTCAAATTTTTTGTTTCGTTTTGCTAGATTTTATCATTTTTGTTTATTTTTTCTAAATTTGTCACGTATATTTTTAGCCTAGTACTAATGCGCTTATTACACTACACTAAATCAGGGACCCTAAATCCTTAAAAAGAGCGGTGTAATAAGAGTTAGGGCTCTAATTTTCCAACTAATTTTCAAGGCCACCTCGATTTTTTTATTTTTTTTTATTTAGGGCCCTGATTCGGGGTAGTGTAATAGCCGTTTAACAGTTGATAAGTAGGTACCTATTATTGTATAATGTTAAATCTAAATAATTTCTAAAAACATAATTTCATAAATAACTTTGTAAAATTTGTATGCCAATGACATGGCGAAACATGCAGAGCTTTTATAATATTTAACACCTTACATTGCGAAACTGTAAATGTACACAAATAAAAAAATATTATTATTATTAGGTTACAACTTACCCTTGCTCTAGTAGCCGTCGCAATAATATCCCTGATCTGTCCAATAAGCAACGCAAACACAAAAACCCCCATAAGCCAGGCAGCCGTCATAAAAAGGTACTCTTCCGTTGTTTCCGGTTTAGGGTTCTTTCCTATAGAGGTTGCAGTTTTGGTTGCGAAATAGAAGCAACGGATGTAGGCCGTGCCTTGGTTGTCGTACACCCAACCGTTGGAACCCAAACCGAAGTGGGCACTCATGGCGTAGTACGCACAAGCGTTTAGATGGATTAAGTAAAATATATAGAAGAGTGTCTTTCCAATTCTGACCTAGAAGAAAAATATTGACGAGGTTAAAAATAGATGTATGCGCTTTTTGCAGTAACTTTTTTCGCTGAAATTGACAAGTCTAATTTGACGTTTCGTCATGCAAAATAGCTCATTTTGCATGATGAAACGTCAAATTAGACTTGTCAATTTCAGCGAAAAAAGTTAACTAATGATTTTATTAAAATGCCTTTCCACTCACTTAATATAATACGTTAATTTAGCGAATGTACCACATACGTCTGTTTGTAGCTCAGGATATTAAGTAAAGTATTGGTTCTTCTACGTTTTTGAAGTTTTTAAGCATTTAATTTTGTGTATTGATCTATTATTTTACAATTGATGTATTATTTGATCGATAATTACTACAGCAAGCCAATCTAGATCAAAAAAATAACCACAAGAAGAATGTATGAATTGTGTATCTCTTTTTACTAATAATTTACCGAAAAATATTTATATAAGCAGCTGTAAAAAAGAGGTTAGAAAGCTCTGTTATGCTTACCACATAAGGAGAAGAAAGTACTCGGTCCATAGCTTGGTGAAATTCCCAAAACGTTTGTAGCTTCAAGAGCCTCGGCCAACGGAGGATCACTCGCTGAGGGCCGAAGTAAAAGTATAATATGTCCAGAGGCAGAAGGGATACGACGTCGAACTGGAAGAAATAAGCACAAGTGTAGTTTAATATTTTTTTATTTCTCTAAAGGACAATTTGCAAAAAAGTATGGAACCTGGGAACACCCTCCAATAGCAACAGTTGTATGTCGTGGGATCTGGTAATCTCATAACAATAAATAACCGAATAATTATTAATCATATTATTGACTTACGCACACAATTAATTATGTTTAATCGATTAAAAATACTAATAAAATTGTAATTCAACAATATAAAAATTCTATTTATACGAGTTCATAAAACTACGGAAGTCTCGGGTTCGATTCCTGAGTCTGGATTCAAATTTTTCTATCTGTCAAAAATGCAATTATTGTATTTGTAGAGTTCATTAAAGTTTTAATATAGAATATTTACAGTAAATACTAAAGAAAGTTTGAAAAACAATTTCTTTACGAAAATAATCACAAAAAACATGAGTTAGTAATACTAATTATGACAATGTAATGCGTAATCGCATCTCTAATTCTCTTGGTTTAGTTACCGCCCCCGCCCCCGTTTCCTGTCACCATTTACTTCCAAAAAATGCATCTGCGCAACCACTTGTCGCCAACTTCAATCCGGCCGAGTTACGTTGATCCAACTGTATGTAAGTATTTGAAATGTTGTAGTCTTACCTTATACTGTAGTTTCTTCCTATAATGTTTTCTAGTCTCCCCCGGCTCGTCGACCCAGAAACCATCATGAAGAAACATAAGCCTAGGCTTCACTAGCGCAACATCTAGGAGGTATACGATATCGCACAAGTAGTCAGCCGTCATCCACAGCGGCGTGTTCTGAGGCGTCTGGTAGGGGAACGTGGCGCGGAGAGCTATGCACCAAGCGTTGTAGCTGTAGCAGAATGTTACTAGGAGAAGCCAGCTGATGTAGCCTCGACCTAGGAATAGTGAAAGAATTTGAATCTATTATTTGAAGATATTATTTTAATTTTATTTAGGTACTTATTTCTTCATAAACTGAATTTGTAAGTAGTTATATCAATAATAATTTTTAAATTTTATTTAAGTAAATAATAGTTTTTACGAGTATATCTAATTTCTCGATAAAATTATTAATGATTAAATTGAGTACTAATAGCAGAGTAGTGTACTAAGAGTTGACTGACGGAAGAATATTTCTTTGCCTCACTAGTGACATAATATAAAAAAATCAGTGTTTTTTTTTACACTCAGCTTTATACTACCTATTACTATAAGTACTTATAATTGAAATTAATTGACTATCAACGAAGAAGAATCCTTCATGCTGCACCGATTATTTGGAAACAAATAAGTTACTTAGATTCTTAAAGCAAAACAGGTAATTTACTAACAGAAAATATTGCAAATAACATTCCGTTGGAAAAAATAAAATGTAGAAAGCAACGATTTTCAACAAAATATATCTGGATTAATTAAAGCTAACATTTCCGTTTTATTACATTGCCTCAAACTTAATTCTTCTTAAACAATTGTCTGGGCACTTAATTGGCGCCCAACAGGGACCAGCTATTGGACCAATTAAAAAACAATTTACCGCTTACCTTGAGGGTCTATCGGCACGAAGGGGTCGCAGAAAGACAACCTTAGAAAACCTTTGCATTTTTTGCTTCGTGTCGGAGATATTGGAACTGGACTCTGGGGGGTCTCTACTAATGAGTTCGATTTTTCTTCAGATGATGATTCCCTGAAAAGAATCGTGATTTAATTTTCTTATGTAAAGTAAAATGAAAACATAGACCAAAACTGTGTTCTGATAATTTGTTTCTCCAAGTTCTCACAAAAATCAAAGACTCAATATTGATTTTTATTCTGGTAAGAAACCTAAATACGCGCTAACCAAGTTTACTTTACGGAAAAACAGCTGGATTATGAGTAAGAAGTGTTTATGTTATAAATGATTAACATTGTACTTATAATATGAATGTTTTGACTTGTAATTGTTCTGTTTCTAGGTACTCACTTTTCTGGTGAATTATCTCTCGACTTTGGTTTAAAATCTTTGAGTTCTGTATCAGCTTCTTGTATATCGTTATTAGATCTATATTGAGGCGGTGGACTTGACGAAAATAGACGAACTTTGTGTAGTTGAAAGAGTACGCTGAAAATTACACAAAATAAGTTTTTTTATTATACCTGCTCGTAATGTAATTTGTTAAAATGTATAGGTATCATTCTAAATACGTACTGTTCTTTGTTTTGTTTGGTATCATCTTGAAGATGTGTTTTAGTTTCGACATTCGAATTCGTTTGTGTTAATCTGAAAACATTAGTGAACTCATCAATATCTTAAAAGCCGCCCGCGTGGATGTCGGGAACCGCTAGATGGCATTGAAGAAGCTAGATTTTGAGATTTTTTGACAAACAATTTTTTAATTTTTCGTAAAAAAAAAAATGTTTTCTTAATAAAAAGTATCCTATGTTACTTCTAATACCAAGAATATGTGTACGAAGTTTCATAATGATCGGTTGAGTAGTTTTCGCGTGAGGGTCAAGGGGAGTTTCCAGGCAGGTGTATGGACTCAGGTCTAGACTCGGTTGGATTATTTTACATAGGAATAGCAATGTGGAATCGTGGGTTCCACATTACGTATTAATCATTACATTCTTCTGGATCCGATCTGATGATGCCACCTATAGCTCTGATTCTGCCATCAGCTTGTGTTGTATGTACAGCAGTGGATTGATACAGGCTGATTTATTGATTGACTAATATGTTTCCAATATGTACTTTTGGGTGCAGAATCGCTACGCACAAACGCTAATGGTGAAGTCCTTGACGAGTGTGACGGTCAACTCGTCCAAGCTGCTCGGTACTGTCCAGTCTGTCAGTCAGATAATAATATAACACTATTTATTATTACTAATGTTACAAAGCTTTCCATTTAAATGTTTTAAAAATACAATTTCTGAATTCGCTAACACAACTTAATTATCTGCATAAGAACTAAGACGAGTTAGTTCAGCTTAGCTTGTTTTTAGCTAAGCTAGCTTTAGGTGTTTAGGCATTTTTTTCGTAGATACAAAGCATAAAGCTAAGGGAGCTTAAGTTTTGATCTATGACTGCTTTTTTACAATTTACCTATATACATAATATGTTTATTTAATCTTACACATTATGCGCCGGAGAAGCTTCAGGTGTGCACCATGAGCCGCAACTCCCTTTAGTTATTGGAGTTTTCTTGATTTCCTTAACAGTTGATGGATGCACTGTGTGCTGAAAACGTATTGAACGTAGAAACATTTTGGATTTAATTAAGTATAACTAATTTCAAAACTTCATTCTTGTGATATCTTAAAAATTTGAGTAGGGGAATTAAGATTTAACTAAAAAGATTTTGTGATATATTACTTGACTAGCTACAACCCTTAAATTCGTGCACGTGGAATTAATTTAAAAAATAATGTTTCTATGTTTTTCACGAAAATCGAAACCCTAGTACGCGTTAGTAGATCATGGATAGTGAAATTTAACGGTCAAGTTTATACGTAATAATAAAAGTCATATAACTCGTAAACGTTACGTATTACTCGTTCACCAGATATACGAGTATCTGTTTCTTACGCCGTATTCTTGGCTATAACAAGTTCTTCGTGATTTTAAAATTTTAACATTATGAATGTTTTTTTTAATTTTTTGGATATTTTTGGCACTTCCCACGCAACCAAGAGAATAACTTGACACTTTAATTTTACCTAGTCGCATTTCCATATGCTTGTAAATAAGAACATCCTCGGAGTGCACCGTGCGAGTTATACCTACCCCAGGTGACAGCGGCGGATCCAGGATTGTCGTTTGGGGGGGAGGCGCTTGAACCAAATAGGGCCGTTATTGCACCACTTGCACGAAAAAAAAATACATAAAATTCGGTACACAAAACAAACGTCTGAGGGGAACGCACGTGCCTCTGTGCCCCCTTCCTTTATCCGCCTATGCCTACAGATACCTACATAATCGATAGGTACTGACTTCCTACCGGCAGTTATGGACAGACTCCATTTACGATCAGTCCATTCGTCATTAAGATGTCTGGCTGTTAATAGTTCATACACAATAAAGCTATCAATTCATTAATGAGTCCTGGTCATAATATTTCATTGTTTACCGCGGCAGTAAGAAAGCACTTAATGGATTTTTCGTATTCAAATCACGGTCAGGTGCGCTGAGGATAATGGCTGCGGCCTCGCTTCACCGACGCCGTAGTACAACGAATGCAGATCGAAATGATGCGGGTTTTGAATTTTAACTTTTTAGGTAGCTAGGAAGGAAACAGATATGGCTATTGTGTTGTTGAGCTCTTTTTCTGTTCAATTAATTTAGAATGCAGCGAACATCGGAACAGATGTTTCCCTTTAGCCAAAGTGGCAAAACGGAACCCATATAGTTTCGGCATGTCCGTCCGTCCGTTAGCTCAGAGACTGTTAGTGCTAGAAGGCTGTAATTTTGCATGGATACACATATTACATAAGCCAACAAAGTGAAAGAATAACATTTTTTAGGGTACCACCCCTACCTACATGTAAAGTATTTTTTTTTCTCAGCTACCCCATCATAGGTCTTTCAAAAATCATTTAGGGGTTGTAAAGACCACTTTTTTATTTAGAGTTTCGTTGGTGATATATTAACGTTTACAGTGCAAATTGTTGTAAGAGTCAATTGCCTCCACCTCCCCTGCCAGCTAAATGGTTGATGTTGGGGTGTGTATAAATTCACGGTAGTAGTATATTTAATGATTTTTAAAGGAAAATTCACACACCTAAATAGGTTTTACAACTTAACGAGCAACAGCAGACCAAGTGAAATAAAAACAACAGAAAACCCAATTCTTAAGCTGCATTATTCGGATTGGGGGCTATTGAACCCTACATTGTGCGTGGCCCGACATGCACTTGCCCGGTTATTTTTTTCTTTGGAAATGTCTTAATCATATCAAGGTTTAGGTACTTACCTTTCATTTTTAAACGGGACAATATTGTTTCCTTATAATTTTTATATGTTATTACTATTTACTATTTAAAAGTAAGTTTTTAGTTCAGTGGTTGTGGGACAACAGAGAGCTGATCATTCAGGTAAAACACAAAATTTTAACAAAGGCTTTAATAACAAAATTACCACGAATCTTTATTTTACTACCCCGTAATATACACGCAAACCTATTGATCAATATTACAGATGACACCTAATTCACCACGCCTTCTTCAATTACTTTAACTAGGTACTTGCTAACTATATTTTTGATCAGTAATATCTATTTCCTAAGTAACGATAGCACTCCCTGCTATTTTATGTGTAATAGGCCTCTTAATCATTGTTGTATTGTTAGTGTTCCGCACTTAAATTGGTGAAACGAAACAGTTATGGAATCAATTCTGTGATTTCTTCGTATATGATTCACACGAGTTTTAAAGCTACGCGCTATTTGCGAGGTGGATTAAAAAAAATGTTTTTTTAGTCAATTTTACACTCGTTTGGCTTTCTTTCTAGAAATTTCCACCCTTTCAAATATATAACAGAGGACAACAAAATACTATAAGTAGTAGGTATCAGGTTTCGCCTTTCGAATGAATAACAAATTAAAACGTGGCAGCAGTGGGGGGCGATCCAGAATGTTGATGCCTAAGATTTAGTACACTAAATCTTGGGTGGGGGGATAAATTTGAGGCTTTAGCCCTTCTGGATCTACCACTGTTTGTAAACTAGACTTAAAAATATTTCAAAGGCTCATCGTCGGTAAACTTCACACAAATATAAAGTCTGGTAAAGTTTGTCAAAGAATTTTCGTAGTGTTGCATTTTATTTCGTGAAATGTTCTAAATCATTCAACTTTAAAACGAATATCTACATCACAAGTAAGTAGGGAAACAATCAACAACAAATAACGCGATTACGCAGTAGAAGATAATAAATATTATAGTTATTTTCCTACACAATTTCTGTCACTAAGTATTTTCATTAGAAGATCAGGCACAGGACCTAGCAATTAACCCGCAAAGACTTATTTTTTTAACTGTCGATTCGAAACCATGGTATAAGATTAACATGTACTTAAAAGTTTATCTATTTCTGAACGGTTTTATGCGATATTTTTATAGTAAGTATTCTCATTTAATAGGGATGGTCGTTAGCATCATTTGATGTTAATCCGATTAGCTGTTTTGAAGATAATTTAACTTTTTGTGTCACGAGTTGTTTTTTATAATGTGTGCTCATACATTATTTTATAGCACATAATTACCATATAATTAAACGTGTCCTGTTTCCTGTAACATTTTTAGTATGTCTACAAAGACAACACAACGCATCAAAATGAATGCAACTGATATGTACGAGTACCTAGGTATTTTATTCATTAGATAATGGGTAGGCTGCGTGAAACGTTAGTCCAAAGTCTAATCTAGTCTCTTGTTGTGGGTTTCAATGTAGATACTAGGTTTCAATCCATATATGATTAGCGTGATTGAGTAACCAACAAAAATAAAGTGCGACTCGAATTCGAACACGAAGTATTCCGTGCCACCGTAATACCTAGCTATAGGTGCCTATATGTAACCCTGAAAACGTGGAAAAAATAGGTTTTATGGATGGGAATCTTTCTTTTTTTAAACTTAATAATATTTTTTTATTACAGCAGTCATCACAGACATGGTAAAACAAACTTTGTGTAAATTTCAAATGTCTCCCTTTTACGGTTTAAAATATACTTATAGACCTGTGACAAAAGGTCTGGTGGGTTCAGGAGAGGTGGGTTCCGTTGACACCCTTTGAGTACAGATACAGAACCCTCAAAACCTAAAATGACGAAATCTTATCAAGTTTCTTAAAAATGAATGAAAATTTTTATTGGAACACTAGAAGTTTGACGTTTGAGGAACACAATGGGTTTACCATAGATATTAACAGAATTACAAAATAAGAATCATGAAAATCCTTAACAGCTTGCAGATATAAGTACTGTTTATTAGTTTAGCAGAACTAAAAACTTTTTTTTATATTTAAGGACCAAACTCCTTGTTGGGCAAATATCTGAATGTCACCGTAACCGGCTCCTCATTTGACATTCGTTCATAAGTCTCATTTGCCTAGCAATAACACTTGCTACAGTGCCCTTCAATCGAAACACAGTCATGTGTTAACATCACTATTTCACGTAAGATTAACTGACACAGTGTGGTAACTACCAAGAAGGCTTAGACCACTGGTGAACCTCTTTCGTAGTTTCTTTTTACGTTTAAAATGATTTTTTATGTACTTTAAAGCTACGGAAAATATTTAGAAAATTATAAACTGTAAAACTTACCACATCAACTTTAATTTCCATTTTACAATCCCAAAAAAAAACAAAACTGGCCACAAATAAACTCTCACTTTTTTAAAAACATTACTATTCCAAATTTGAAAACATTGCGTCAAAGGTAAGTAGGAAAATCGAAAGGAATTTTCCGGTCAACAACACACGCGACCACTACGAAGGCGTTTAGGCGACTGTACAAACACGCTTGCTTGAAGTTCGTACTACAATTACCTCAATTGAATGGTACCTACTATAGGTATAAGGGGTAATAGGACAACCCAATTGTAGCCCTTTTTCTATTTTTATGTTGATGTTGACTTCGTTCCTTTTAATTGTTTTGCATATTGGTTTACTTGACTTGGTAAGCTTGTTAAAGTACCTACTTGCGTACTTTATGTAGGTAATGCGTAGTAAGGCTTGTATACGCGTGTTTATAAGTCTACATGGTTTATACAAACACTGTGTTTGGGATATAGCAAGGCATATCTTTATTATTTTGTGTCAAAAACAGATATCCACGCATTTCTTGTTTTGTTTTTTAATATAATCCCTCGCGCCACTCGCAACATTATTGACATCAGAGACAAAATTACGCGTACTTAAAACCATCTATACTAATATTATAAAGCTGAAGAGTTTGTTTGTTTGTAAAAAATATTATAAAAATTTTTTTTCTTTTGAGTAGCCCATTTATCGAGGAAGGCTATAGGCTATTTAACATCACGCTACGACCAATAGGAGCGGAGCAGCAATGTAAAATGTTGCAAAAACAGGGAAAATGGACGGTATATAATCTCTCATATATCGAAACTCGCACACAATGTAACAAAACAACACGTCACCAAGCACCTAGAGTACAGAAGCATAAAATACATAGGCACAGATGGCCGGCTCATAGGTCAACAACAAGTTCACGCAGACATACGGACACACACGTACGGGCGACCTGAACTTTCGCAGTCCGGGTTGGCAATCGACCGAGTTCAATAGAAGAAAGACCGATAACTCCATACGTACAGCCAGCCTTCAGTACTTATATATATTGTGACAAAACCTTATGACCACGGGCACGAAATCTCGGAACGCCTTCCGAACAAAGTGTAACAGCTCGTGTACATCTAATTTGTAATCGGCCGAATCATACGTATGTAGAAAAAAAGAACGCCAAAAGGATTTGGTGCTTTTTATCTTCAACGAAAAATATTGAGAAATGTCAGTAAAAACGTAAAATTAGATTTGACCTCTTGGTCAGACCCATCTAGTAGCAAAAAAAAAAACTGTTTATCGGTTCCACAATTAATGAACTATTCATGTTATGCACATAAACATATTGTTAGTTAACCGAAGTTTATCTTATCCATAACTAATAGCTAATCGTTAGTTGACTAGGATTTTCAGAAACCAGACATTGCATACCCTATTCGGAGTGTAATGAGGTTTTAGTCAGGGAAAGATGGCTATTTGTGCGATCCTCAATCAAAATAGATCTATACGGTCAGCTAGTCGGTAATATACCTAATGACTTAAAGCCCGGTGCTGTGTGGAAATCGAACCAATAAGCTCACACTTATAGTCCGTACACATCCCATTGCGCCACCGGTATTGACCTCACTTAGAAACCGTCGAAACCAGATTTTGGTTTAGCAGGGCTTAAGACCCTCGTTTCAATTAATGCTCGAATATGCAATGCGTGGTGTGTAGCCCTACAATTATTACTCAGCTACGGCTCTGAAAGGAATGTTCTGAGGGGGGGCACTTTGACCCAACACTTTGGCTAAGTGCAGTACTGTGTACTTCTTTTACAATTTCAGTAAGTTTCAACCCCCAAATTTCCCCCTGGTAAGGGTAGGTTCACTTTCGGCAGACCTTGGTGGTCACTGACGATATGTTCATTTGGAAGCCTTCCGAATGGATGTAGGCAACATTATGACACTATACTTCCATTTGGATGTCTTCCATTTGGAAGAACCTACGCAAGAATGTTATACTAAAGAGTGACTGTGCTGTCAACACTATAAATTTGTTTCATAAAAAGTAAAGAGAACAAATTTGATATTTTGCGAGACCGTCTTTCTGTTTTGTGACTATGGCCATCATGTTTTCACACAGTGGCCGATTGCTGGCTGGTAGGCCCGGGTAGGATCGCCCAAGCCACTTCGGCCCACTTGGCCGATATTTGTTAACCTCTGTGATTTTTATTGTCCGGCCAAGTCTGCTAAGTACTGGTTTCAAACTATGCTTAGAAAGAGGAGGGTCTCTTTCTAAGCTTGACGAAAGGATAAACCGTAGGCACAAATTATTACTATAAGCTTTTAGATTTGCTCACTCACTGATAATACGGATGCCTTCCAAATGGCCTGGCGTGATATACGTCCATTCAGGGGCGGATCCAGCATTTCATTCTTGGGTACGAGAAGCAAATAGCAGTGCCGGATCTAACATGCTCGCAACGGGAAAGGGGGGGGGGTGTCAGGCAAATGGGCAAAGAAATTCAAAACAATTAAATTCGGTAAGTACACAAAACAACAGTCTGGCGGGGGGGGGGGGGGGCGTGCTACCGTGCCCCCCTCCCCTGGATCCGCATAAGCGTCCATTTGGGTTGGACGAACGTCAGTTAGCAATTCCAAAGCCGAACAACGTCCATGTACGTAGAGTACAGCCTCTAAGCCCACCATGTCAGGACTGTTTTTACCCGATTGTAAGGAACGGTTATGTTTTTCGCGCGTATCTTGTATGTATATATGTATGTATGTAATATTATTTCAAAACTTGAAAATAGCTGTGATAAAAGTTAGTTGTTACATCCTACAACTACTAAAATTATTAAGTCTATATTGTGTATTTTTTTGTGTGAAAACACCTGTGTTAGGTCATTATATGGATGTATATATATAGTGGAGGTAGCTATTAACCTGAATATCTACTTTTAGATACAAGCCGACCGAACGTAAAACGCACAAGCGCTACTCGTTAAGATAACTAACTATAATGAACAAAATAAAAACTGACGAACTACCCACTGAGTAATGCCCGCTAAAGGTACAAAACAAAAAAAAAACGGGCAAGTGCATGTCGGGCAACGCACAATGTAGGGTTCCGTAGTTGCCCATCACAATAATGCAGTCTAACAAGTGGTTTTTCTGTTGTTTTTTGTTTCATACTAGATACTGTTGACTGTATAATTAATTGAAATTACATTTATACGAAAATTATTGTTACTTCTCACTTGGTCGGCTAGTACTTACGTGTAAAGTCGTAATAAACCATTTACCTGGCATGACTCTAACAAAAATTAATAGGTTCTAAAGTACCTATAAATTTTTTAAGGCTTAATGTTTCACAAAGAGATCCCTAAATCGACAAGCTAAATTATTACAAAACAAAAAACCCGACTGCCTAAAATTAATAACATTTTTTTTTATTTGATGTAGGTATGTACATACATACATACCCAGCGTCACTCTCACAACTGAGACGAATCGAACGACACCTCTTGAGCTAAAATCCGTCAAGCCGTTTTTAGAGCGTCCCAAAGAAATATACAAACATACACTCAAAAAACATAAACCTACACAGTCGGGTAAAATGTGGTCTTCACGACTCTTAAAGTTTTAAAAGACCTATGCATCGACACCTCAGACGATGGGGGTAGGTCAAAAAAAATCACATCCCCACTTCACTGGTAGCGTAGCATGCTACGTTTATTTTACCACCATCTATATTAAATTATTAAATAATTTAATATATTAAAATATAATATAAATTATTAATTATTAAATAATGCCAAATTAGAGGTTTCTAGTTGGTACTTAATAACAGTCTCTAAGCTATGAACAGACTGACTTGGCGTGACTATAAGGGTTCCTCCTTACTATGGAACCCTAAAAAGACGAAATTGCGAACCTCCATAGTTAAAGTTGGTTATTAAATAGTTATTATCCAACTTCGGTTCGCAACCCTTTGACAATGGTGTCAAGGGGTTAAATTAAACGATATGCATTAGCAGTGATAGGTTCTCATCACTGCCTTTGTAAGGAATATCTAAGAAATATTAAATAATTATGTAAGTAAGAAGTACCTAAATCTCTAGTTTCAGTCTAACAGATTATTTTAATTTAAATGTAGGTACGTAGAAGCACCTAACTAAAAAGGTACCTATCTACCTACTCATTATTATTTACATTTCATTGCTAAATTTATTCCATCGTATTGAGTGTTTCGTCTGAAAGCTTGTCAAGGTCAACAGGGAGGTTTATGTGTAGATATTCCCGCGTTTGAAAGGCCAAGGACATATTTACATAGAAACGTCAAATTCAACACCGTTCATTGTTATTAAACTACATTTTAAAGGTAGATCTATAATATAGATAAGATTCTACTTACCCCTACTCTACCGGCTTGCACTTAAATTTCATTCAACAAAAAAAAACAAATGTAGGTAATTAAAATTAGAACTCACCCTTCGCAGAAGCTTAAAATTGTCCAATACCATTTTAACTAGATTTATACCAAGCACATTGTGTATTTTATCACCATTTTCATTACCGCCTGAGCTTTCTAAAGATTAGCGAGGAAATCGGAAAATTTGGAAAACCTTTGTCGATACTCACTTGTCAATTTTATGGCCTGAAAGATTTTTAAACGACTAATTTGAAGAGGTGGTTTCTCTATAATAATGTATGGAGTGCTAAGTACATTTTTAATTTATCCGCATTACCAAGTATTTAGGCGGAAAGTAAATATTTATCTTGATGACATTGTTGTTCAGCGAGTGAAAGTATGGTAAAAGCTCAGCGTTTGCAGCGCTTTTATATATCGTCTTCTATTACTAATATCTCTTCTATTAGCGGTTTAAATACAAGCTATTGTTTTTTAAAATGTACTATTTGAAGGGAAACAAGTACGTTGATAAATAAAGAGTATCGTAATTATTTTAAAATATTCATAAGAGCTCAGACAACTGAAGTTTAAAATAAAAAATGAGCTAATTTAGTACAAAGTGGGTGTTCATTTTTCCTTTTTCTGGACATTCCACCCCTTAAAAATACCTTAATTTTCTGATATGGCAATTTAATATCAAAATCTGTCAAATCTGTTAGATTTTTCTTGCCTTTGTTTACAAACAAAAACAAATTCTACAACATAGTTGTATTATGAAAGCGCTGAAAGGGAGTAAATCTGAAATAATCTATTGAAATGCGCGCGCATATTTTTCGTTCGAGGTCGAGGCATCGGTAAAACAGTGCAGTGCCTGCCTGGAGAACATAATTATATTGATTATCGTGCAAGCCGATATAGTCGTCGAGACGACATCAAACCGATAATATTAAAGTTAACACAACTTTAGAGTAATTTTATTACAGTATTGACTTGTAAATCAATTGGGGACAGCTTTTTTGTTTATGTAATGTGTAATAACATTGAAAGCCCTAAAAGCACAGTGTAATTCAACATGGATGCAGGTATGTATAATTTTTATTTTCTTTTATCGTTTGTTTGGATAAACACTTAATTTCTATAGAATCGCACGGTACATTGTGGCTGCATAATTATTTTTATTTGCAAGTTTATGAACTCAAAACAATGTAGCTAAGAAAATATATTTATTTTTAATTTAATTAATTAATTGGACTACAAAGTACTTAATTATAATTTTTAAATTATATTTATTGGCGGCAAATTTAAAAGTTAATAAGTTCTAATGTTTTTTTAAAGATTGCAAATCAAAAAGACAAGTGAATCTCGAACAGCTGACAGCTTTGTTAGATTTTCTGAAGGAACACCAAGAGTTGGCTAAGGGACTCAATAGAGGTCGCCGGGGGAAGTTCCACACATTGAAGATCTGGAATCTCTGCGCTGATAAACTCAATGCTGTAAAAGATGGAGCTGTGAAAGATGGGAAGGGTTGGTCTAAGGTAATTTACCCAACATCATAATGAAAACTAAATTACATTACATTAATTTAGTATTCAATCTATAAATTCAGTGACATCAATCAATTTTTTTAGCAGGTTACAATGTTAATACATATATAAATATTACAAATATCTTTCTACCTAGGTATGTCGGTTATAGACTTTAAAACCATCCAATTGTTGCGCCCAAACCGGCTTCACTAGAAGAAAGGCAATACTGCAAAAATGGTTTTAGACCACTAAGTAAACCAATAAAAAAAAGTTGTTAAATAAACAAGTATAGTAGCATATGCCAGGTATCCCCTAGTAGTAAATATACATAGAGCTCATGCTATTTAAATATCTTGCTTTGAGGTTTTTTTTATTTTGTACCACAAAAAACAAAACTGAATACCTTCACTCTACCCCATGTGGTCTCCCGAACCCTAATCTTGGATTGATCAGTGGGGCTGAGCCATAACTCCAAACCAATATTCTGGCACTGATCGGAAAAAAATTAAAAAGGTTAAATATTATGTATGACATCAATCAGCCTGTATCGGTCCACTGCTGGACGTAGGCATAGTGATCCAATTTATTCCAGTAACTTCTTGTATCACATTTATTTCAATTCTAGTACTGGTGCGATTGGAAGTACAGAGTTCGGAGACGTGCCTTAGAGTTGAAAGCAGCTAAATTGAGCAACAGACCACCACCTGACGAGGTTGTACCATTATCTCCCATGGAAGAAACTATTTTGAGTATCATTGGAGAGAAGGCTATAGATGGTGTGGTGATCAAGATGAATCCACTTGGTGATGAGGTATGAGAGATTTATTCTTACCCTTTTTTAAGGCCTACATGAACATTAAAATTGCCAATAATCCAAAATATTTTTTACTGTGTTACTTACAGTTTACACTTACTGTTTGTGTTACTCAATTACTCTAAAATGTCTAAGCTAATTAAAAAAAAAAATATATTGATGTGAAATGATGAAATTTTTGATACTTAACTATCAGCTCCAGGAGCTGATAGATAAGTATCAGGTGAACTAAAAAATTTACTCATACTGTATTTAACAGTATTTTTTTAAAGAAGACAAGCACTTGACATTAGGCTATAGTATGATATATAAATTTCAAACGAGCACTAAAAAGAGAGATATAACATCTTTTCCAAAACTAAATCATTTTCTGGCACCAGTGTCAGCTAAAAGGACATTTTTAAAATGTGTCATATGTTTGAAAACCGTGCCGGATCTAGGATTACTTAGAGGCGGGGCAACCTTAACTTGAACTTGATGATAGCGCCTTTTACCTTCGCTGAACGTGCTGGATGCATGTCGTTTCACCCAATATCGCCATTGTGAGTACCTCGCGCGACGAGGGGGAAGGGGTGGCGTCTCTTGATAGCGTTTGGCGCCCCCTTCAACATAGCAGATGAAATGCCTCATAAATGTGGCGCGAGTGCGGTGGTGTGGGTTGCGAGCCCCGGCTTGCCCCCTATTACCGGCACTGTTTGGAAATTTCGTCATATATTTATTAAGAAGAGATTCCTACTAATTATGATGCTATTTATTTTCCAGGATTCAGTGGAAGAGGAACAGGACAATAATGACAATCATGAAGATGTATCTGAGCAGTATGGTAAGCACTACATCATACTAGGTAACATACTATGTAACGGCATTTATGGAAAAAATACTTTAAAAAAATGAAAACGGAAGCCAACTAATTGTTACAATGGGTGTGCCTCAGGGCTCTCATTTGGATCCCTTTCTCGTTTTTATGTTTACTAACTATTTGACATAATATTTATCTTGTCCCAGTAGGGCAAGAAAAAACTGGTTTAATCTCTTAGCAGGGTCTCAGCTACGCAGGTACTACTGCTGTGTAAGCGCTTGTGGGTTTGATTCTTATGCTGCACAAAACCTTGTGTCTTGTGATCTTATATCAAAAGTCATAAAAACTTCAATTTTGCCGGCCTTCATTTTTTCCACTCTGGGCATGTAGAGCCCTGCTACTAAATGATCAAATTATTTAATTAAAGGTGAGCCGTCACAATCAACTGGACAAAAAAGGCGTCATTCAAAAGATCCAATATCAGATACAGATGACCAGCCCAGTAGTCCACCGGAGAAAAAGCCCAAGGCAACTGACAGAAATAGACAATATGACGACTCAGGTAAATACACTCGTTTTAATTAATATAGATGATTTACTTTGGAGCGTATCTACCGCCGTACCAGCCGTTTAAATTATGCCCTGGACGAAGCCATCTGTAATGCCTTCGTCAATTGCAAATTTGTGCGAGCGATTCACATTAAGCTATTGACTGTTTGTGCCTTTAGACACCTGCCCCCCAATAAATTTTGACAGTGGGCTCGTGTAAGGCAAGCTACGTCATTGCTTTAGAGATTTGATTCTGGCTATATCTCTCGTATAAACGGAAATTCAGGCATAGTAAGTAAAAAGAGTTAGATGGTCCTCCAAAGTAAATACAGGTTTACATTAGTTACGAGTTTCTATTGTTTGAATATTCGGTGACAAGGGTGTTAGGGTTCATTCAAGTATTACGTAAACAGCAAAGTTGTGGCAAAAATATTCGGCAACGGAGTGACGCATAGACTCATAATAGTTTGGCTCTACTTTCTTATGGAACATTTAGTGAGAGAAAAAGAAAGTGTTGGAGACCAAGACTATTTTTTACATATCCTTTGAACCAACCGTACACAATAGAGAAATGGCGCAGACGAGGGGCATTGTGAGACTTGAGCTTGAGCCTCTTAGGCCTCTTTTACATCCGCCTCTTTCTTACATTCTCAATAATAATTTCCAGATCGCGAGGACGAAGCAGCACAGTTGTTAAGGGTAGAAAAAGAAAAACTAGCGACCACTAGACGGATAGCGGACTGTTTAGAGGCGATACGATCACGCATCACAACACTTGGCAACACTATGGTACATATAAGAGATATATTAGCTAATAACAGAGTAAATTTGTAACTTATTTTACTTGTGTTTGTTTTGCTGCTGCCCATGTTCCCCGCTGCCCCGTGGTACAGCTATAGACATAGAGGTTGGACTACAATTATGAAGACGTATCTAACTAGGGAGGCTAGACAAAGACACATTCGAATAGCGATGTCGTTAATGGAAAAGTAAGTACAAAATGTATGGAATTGAAATATGTCACGTGGTCATTTAAAGTCGATGCGTACAATAAGCTGCACTATTGACAGTATCTTCGCTATTTTTTCCATTCGATCGATCACGAATCAAGAACGGTGAGACCATGTAGAAAACGAAATACAATGGCAGAATTTATTTTTTAAGAGTTTTACGTTTGCGTTGGAGGATCATTTGGAATCAACCTCTTGTAGGCGTTAGCGAATTCGCCACGGAATGAATGTACCTTGTGTAAGCCCACAGGAATATGGTAAGTACATCTTATATCATTATTAATTACTCGTAATTCATGGAAAATTACAAACACAATAATTGCATTTTTGAAAGATAGAAAAATTTGAAGTCCAGACCCAGGAATCGAACCCGAGACTTCCGTAGCTAAACCGGGGCCAGAAGCGAACCACCTATCTGGACTATGTTACTAGACCTCAATTTTTTCTATCCCTTGATGCTCGCGAGTTGGGCCCTCGCATGCGCCATCTAGTCAATAGTTAAAGAACTATCACGGCTTTTGTTATTGCTTCGTTACAGAGAGCATTTTTGGAAGCCGACCAGTCACTATTAAAGGACATGTTTCTTCTCGTGCAACGGGTGTTCCTCAGGGCTCTCATCTGGATCCCCTTCTCTTTATTATTTTTACTAACGATCTGACGCAATATTTATCTTGACCATTGACTTAGAGAATGCAGTGAGCGTTCTCTTCTACGTATGAAGTAAATACAGACTGCAAAGCGTGAAATAGACAACACAATCGAGATGCCAGTGTTGTCTCTTTCTAGAAATCGGGATGGTCCACGTCACCGGCAAATGTCTATGTCTTGTCATTTTGACATTTCAGAAAAGAGAGGTATTCCCGCATAGTCGCGTAGTCTCTTTCTAGAGAGTGGTCAATTTTGTGATGTTATGGCGCAGTCCAGGCATAGTGTATGGGTGCAACTAGTTGTACCACTACAGGGATTTATTTCCCGTACATACAAATCGTAGTCGTACCACGGAGATGTTGTTTTGCTTTGGTCTAACTAAAAATGTTCCCCGTGTAGTAGTACTACTATGATTTAAAAGGATAATATAAATTGATAATCAAATTTAAAAGTTTAATTAAAGTTTCTCGTCAGTCGTTGGCCTATCAAGTAGGATTTTTGATTTTCAGGATGAGAATTTCTAAAGGGAGCCATGCGTGGATTCTAAGCGGGAGCGGGAGCGGGTGAGGGGGGGGGGCAACTTCCAGATTTGACTGAAACACTTTTTGTTTTATATTTGAGAATTTTTACATTAGACCGGTGTGTTTTGACAGGTAATTGCCACCCCCCTCGGCGGTGGCGGATGGTGTTGAATCAAATGCAGCCCCCCCCCCTCCCGTCAACTTCTGGATCTGTGCCTGAGGGAACTAATGTGTGTTGTTAGCCCAAGGCCGTAGCTAGAAGAAGGAGGGGGCGGGGGTGCATTGAGGGGCTATGCCTTAAATTAATATACCTATAATATAATATAATATGTATTATATACATATAATATAATTAGTATACCTTAAATTAAGCAATGCCTTACCTTCAGGGCCGCAGCTGCTTTTGTGATGAGCACGACGGTTTATTCTGAGTCTTTGTGTAATCTATATATGTATATAAAATTCTTTGTCCTGACTGACTGATAGATCAACGCACAGCCCAAACCGCCAAACGTACGGGACGTATTCCTTATATAATGTAGGCATTCGATAAGAAGTGATTTTTGGAAATTCGTCTTTTTTTTCATTACAACCAAATTTCATTTTACACGGTTCAACGCTAATTTTTAAAAGAAGAATGATTACAGTTATACCGAAGTTTCGGCTACATTTATTTGATTTTTATTTCGTTTCGTTTGGAGGACATGTCACGAGGGCTCGCCCTCGGCCTCTTATATGTAGGACAATGTCGCTATATAATGGTCCCGTTATCTATAAAGCTAATTAATGCGTTTAGATTCTTGGACTCGCATCACATTGTGATTACTTGGAGATGAGCGAGAGGTCCGTGACTCACTAACAACCGATTAGCCAGCCCTACTTTCTTTCTCTAAAACAAAATTCATGAATTTCCGTAGTCTTCAATTTCTACTATTATACCTAATTAATTTTTAAATAAGCTCAAACAGTCCGTACTCATAGACGATTCTATGGAACTAGTAGATTGAATTATATATAATAATAATGTCTTGGGGCAACTCACACAAGTCATTTGATCCCAAATTAAGCAGAGCTTGTTCTATGGAAACCAGACAACTGAACACATACTTAGATATTTCTAAATACATACATATTATAGATAAATTACACCCAGACGGAATAAACCATCGTGTTCATCACACGAAGTTTTATCCTGGGTGGGGATCGAACCCACGACCTCCGGCTTAGCAGTTCACTATCCGGCTCAGGGTCACTAGCCACTAGGCCAACAGGCTAGTCAATTTTGAGTTAACGGTGCTGACTTTGTTTATTACTCGTACCACCTCATTTTGTTCTCTCTCACACTTGACCGGTGTTGGGAAAAACGAAATGTACCCCACCCCTGGCACTACCGTTCTCTCGTGCCAAGAATGCTATCATGGCTACGCCTCTGAAAATAACGAATAAAAAAAAAGAACACCTGATGAACATTAATCTACTTAAAGCTACGTTATCGACCTGCATCTGCTGGGATACTGACTTTGTGGTGCTTTAAACGATTCAAGTCTTCAAGTCTCATTATTGCAGTTTTCATAGCTCCTAACTACATATGTGGTCCGCCAGGCACGATCACTTTTGGACCCTTATTCACTATCTTTTTTTTCTTTGTCGCGGCAAGCCCGCGCTTTTAACTGTCAAAGTCTTGTCATAAAGGTCAATAGAGAGCTGCGCGTAGAAAAAGCATCGCGCATGCGTGCGGTCATCTTTGAGCATGCGCCAATAGGCGCGGGCTTGCCGCTAAAACGAAAAAAAACTAACAGGACCCTGGTCGGGGTGTCTCTTCCTTTGTGCTGGAGTGACGTAACAATTTGCCCTCCACAAGTTACTTCACCTACACTTTGTAGTTGTGTCGTAATCATATCCGGTAGGTACATTATTGTTTCTTGAAAATTACGTCAAGCTCGATGAGTAACTCGTGAATGGCCACGACGTGGACAAAGGTTCCGCTGATGCTTACTACATGACCTGAGGAATAAGGCGGTCAAGACTGAAAATCCCTGCCTAACCCTTCAAAGTTTGGAGGCCCTTGCTCTAGATGAACTACTTACGGATAAAAACTAGCTTTCCTTAAACTATCTAAGTAGGTACATTGGTACCTACTTAGGTAGTTGTAGGTAACCAAAACTATATCTATCGACAAAAGACAAACTAACAAAGCGGCAAACACTTGTACCTATCAAATAAGGGTCAAGATCTTGACATTCACTGTGTATTCAAATTCGGTAGCCTCCAACAATGAAAAGAAGATTAATTAATACAAAAGTTAATAGACACGTGATAAGTCCAAGATATGCTCATTACGGAACAAGCGAATTTCAATGGCCGTAATCAACATTTCGGGATCAAATAGTTCAAATGATAGTGTCTAAGAACTGATGTTTAAACGTACAAGGCGATCAGTACTTCGCGAGCATGTGTCACATAAAACACTTATAATACTTTAGATAAATTACTCTGTGATAATGAAGTATGTGTATTTTTTTATTTGGTGCGTAGTAAGGTAAGTTATTTTGTCTTTATTTTGGTTTTGGGCAATGTAAGGTTGTTTATACGATACTTTAACGTTCAAGATCGTTTTGCGTTTGTCGCATTCGTAATGGGTAAATTATATATTTTCTGAAATCGGCATTGTTCGTCTATAAAAGATTCTGTCATCGAAACACCCGTAGGTACATTGATCTGTAGGTGATCCATTTTGCGACGAAACCAATATCGAATTCATGTTTCCCCTTGTTTGCTTTAAGACAGATCCGCTTAGCGGCAGATTCGCTTTACGGCAGATTCGCTTTACTGCAGAAATTGTAGTCGTGTTGAAATAATCTCCACGTCCGACTCGCCCACCCACTGGACTTTCTCACTGGCGGGTGGACGTGTAAGTCACGTTTAGTCCTCCACCACACTATTATAGTGTGTACCGAAACAAGCATAGGCATCGATAAGGATTTTCAATACTAGAATTAACAAAATTATAAAAAAAAAAAATAGAAAAGTTCGTTACATTTCTTTAGACTATTACAATTCTTTCTTACTGTATATGCGAGCCTAGTACTTTCTTTTTATTTGAACGGGGTGTGAAATCTTGTTTATCAAATGATGTTATAAATACCATACCAGCTAAGTACATTCATACTTCCTGGCAATCTATTTGGTCCTGGTACTATTTAGCTAATTGTCTGTTGATCTCTTTCTGTGGACAAATTTGTAAACCCACAATACCTAATTGTAATTTTCTTATTTTCTTATCACTTGCGCGTCGCCAACTCCTCTCTCTTCCCTCCTCATAAACCCAGGCAACCTTACTCATTCACAGAAACACAACATCAAGTTGCTACACTCTATTTATTGTGAGATAAATAATAAAAGCATTTGTGTTACTTGCTCACTGTACTTCTGCCGTAAAGCGGTTCTGCCATAGAGCGAATCTGTTCTAAAGCGAACAAGCCGTAAAAATACCTACCTATTGGGTAAAGTAAAAGATAATCTATTAATGGAAGTTCTGTACTTAGTAAAAGATTTTAATGGATATTTTACCGAAAAATACAGTTGGCAGTGTCCATATAAAAAAACCATTTACTAACCAATAAAAAATAACATCTAGACCATGATTGTACCTATGATGAACTTGGGTGAACCTAAACGTTTTGGAGACGATACGGTCATAAGAATTACCATAAAGATATCTAAATAGAGTAGACCTAGACTTGACCTACTTGAACTCAAAATATTTGCTGTTGATCATCTATCTCTATCGTCTGGAAGCAGTGGTGGATACAGAATTTTATTTTACCCTGATGAGGTTCTGAAATCCGTATTACACTACACTAAATCAGTATCCCTAAATCTATACAAATATATATATACATATTTTTGTTTATTTTAAAGATAACTAGCAAATAAATAAAAAGTGTGTTTTTTATGACAAAATAACAGTTTTTTGCTAAATGCATATAAAAGTATATAAAGTACTTATTACAAACACAGATGAGAATTTTTTGCCTGTCTGTCTCTCTGTCTGTCTGTTTGTTCCGGGTAATCTCCGAAACGGCTAGACAGATTTTTACAGGACGTTTAGGTACTGTCAGTACCTAACCTAAGCTTTTATAATCACGCTAACGTCTAGAGCATCACTGCAATTTCAATAGAGTCAGCATGAATCTCTAACTACCTACTCAGTTTTTATGGCCACCCTTGATTTAGGGCCCTGGTTCAGTGTAATGTAGGTAATAGCCGTTAAGTCTAGATGGTTGGGGGGGGGGAGGGGTGTGCACACACGGACCTTGTACCTTGTTGAATGTACGTTTTATGAAGGAAATATGCACGGAAGGATTTATTAGAAGAAAATAGAAAATGTACATAGACCCTCTAAAGTATTATGAGTCCAAGTAGGTGGGTTTGTTTGTTTTTACGGGGCCATGAAAACGGCACTTAGCCTCTTAATTGCGCCATTTTTGGGTCGTCGTCGTCGTTACAGCCGAAAGACGTCCACTACTGAACATAGGCCTCCCCCAAGGATCGCCAAAAGGACCGGTCCTGCGGTTTGGGTAGTCATAGATAATATTTTCATGGCACCCCTTGTAGCAAAAGAAATCAATGTCTTTTTACCAACAATAAGGGCATATAAAAAATCTCGCGAAACATTTAAAAATTGCACCTGAAGACCCCAATATATGATGAAATTACTTGGAAGACACCCAAATGTTTTGGTAATGAAAGGGCCTTTTGAACTCTTAATTATAGATAGAAGGTACATGCATAGTAGGAATGTCATTATCGCATTGCTAATTGTTTTCGTACTTACCTACGGCACGACCAACACTTCTAATCACAAAAAACAAGACATATTCCTAATTATATTTAATACCTAAGTATGTACGTAGTTGACTAGCTAAGAAATGAATTAAAAAAAATAACTTCTTTTATTAAGGTTTGATAATTTTTCTCAGCAGTTGTAGATATTTTGAGGTTGTCATATTCGCACGATTCACAAAAATTAACCATTGTTTTTCAGCGTTAATGGAAGAGTTGCCGTTAATGAACACACAGACAATGTTAACAAATTAATAGTAGATATAAAACCAGTTCAAACTGAGAATAATATAAATAATAACAATGAACAGAATAATACTAGTGATAATTTAATCAACGCGAATTTGAGCCAGCAAAATGTTGATAATACTCCTACAGAGGGTACGAGACCATGTGTCACAGAGAAAAACATATTGGATAACTTATTAAATCCAAACTTCAATACTAGCTATATATTGAACAATCTTTGCAAAATTAAACCTAAAGATCCTGAAGTTATAGTTGATAATGGAACGGCGTTGCTGTTAACGGATTACATTAGAGCAGGGCAGACAAAGGAAGCTCGAACGGCTTCAAAAGTAGATTCGAGTGTCTTTCTTGGAATCAAGAGTTACTCTGGGTTTTTCACCGTGAATGCGACTTATAACTCCAATATATTCTTTTGGTACTTCCCCGTGCTTAATAAGCCCGTGAGTCAAAGTCCATGGATCATTTGGCTGCAAGGAGGTCCAGGGGCGTCGAGCTTGACTGGACTTTTTGATGAAATTGGACCATTTACCGTGGTGAACAACACTTTGAGACGTAAGTATCAAGCACTTTATTTAACACTATCTACCTAGTAAAACGTAACTTAGGAGAACTCACACGAAAACACACGCTCATCTGATCCTAACAAAGCTAGAGACATGGCAACCAGACTAATGACAAAACATACCTTCTTAAATATTGCCCGCGAATTCGCTTACGTGAAAATTTGAAAATAAAACTACCTTATGGGACTATTTTTAGGATAAAGAAGCCTATGTGTTATTCCAGACCGATTATATTTATATTATCTATTTATTTATCGAATTTCATACAGACGCTTAGCCGTTTTGAAGTGATTGCATAACAAACTTTCATTCATAATAATTATAATACATATACTAGCTAATGCGGCTCCCCCGCTTTGATGCCGGTTATTGCGACCAAGCATTTGAGCATTCTAATGTATGTCGCTACTCACGTTCGTTTGTCGTTAAGTCTAGATCGCGACGGGAACGTCCTGAGAATGGTTAAAAGTTTGACACTAAGAGGTGCAGGCGAATGACAGAAATATAGACGCTATCAGTAGTATAAGTCACAGAATAAAAGGTACAGGCGTTGAGATGTAAATTATTTTGAGACTTGTGTGTAGGTTCGTCATAATTGCTGATTTCTTCGTACCGACCGGCCGACCCGGCCGTCCATCTGATGCACTCACTATTGAACCTAGCCTCATAAATTGACAAAGTCAGGCCCAAATCACAAGATTATTACTCCTGAATAGTGCGTTAGGTGGTTCTTAGAATTTTGTAATCCTGTCATCAACAAATCCAATCTTCCCCGTAAATACTCCGCGCCTCATTGTAAGTTGTCGTAAGTTTAGTGTTTAGAAATACGGAAAGTAAAAATAATAAAAGTTATGAAGACCAGGCGAAGGTAGTTCAAAATCCCCGCACCTCACGAAGACATCGACCCGTGACCACGATCAACCGTACAACTCGCGTCGGGTAAATAAAAGGTTTACCTTTAAATATTTCTCGTAATTAAGTCCCGATAATATTCTAAACCATAATTGCAATATTTTTATATTTAAGGGGGCATAGATTAGTTTTTGAAATCCTTGTGACACATATTTTCATGAGGTATGAAAATATGTATGTGTCACAACGATTTCGTGTGGCATGACAGTTAAAGAAAAGCGTACAAAATCTTCGGAAAGCTTAGGGTGAGCAGCACCTAGGTGGCGTCACTGCTGTGCCGACGTCTCAAAGATTACTTGCCTGAATTGGCTGGTAAAAGTGGAACACCTATAGTGTCCCTCGGAACCTATAAATCTATCTTCTATATCTATCCTCGGAACCTATAACCATATAACCACAGGACCAAGGAAGACGTTTAATTTTAGTTGAAATACCCGCCCTGATAAAACTTTTGAAACTTTGTGTTGTGAAAATAAGCATTCCGGGGATTATAATTGTAGTTAATATGTCACTCAATTTTTTTTGTGATGCGCCTTCCGGCCAACTCTGTACAATCAATCAAACAGCCTAAGCATAAGGTATATAATTGAGTGATTGTTGAGTCCTTGTCCCAAGATCGTCAAATAAATTTGTTTCGAAGATCGTCTTAACATAGAAATAACGTCATATTATTTCGTAATTGACAATGAATCGTATATCAATAAATTACTCTTTCATCATATGGGTCTAGTTCTCAGATATCTACGAGTAGGGGATAGGGTGGCAAGATGGGGTACTTAAGCTTTAAAGGTCAATAATATAAAAAATTACATAGTGAAACAACCATTTTTATTTTTTAAATATGAACCAATTATTATTATTGTAATATTTGGTGTCATTAGGAACTTTTGGTAACACATTTAAAAGAAAAAAATTAAAGTAAAAAAAACTTGTTTTGCCCCGTCTTGCCCCATGGTGCTGGTAAGATGGGGTACCCCCCTAAGGTAAGATGGGGTGATGAGAATGATCACAGAGAAAGATGATTATTCGAGCTGGCAGAACTCGCAGACATAGGTGGCTTTGTCATCATCATCATCTATTCCTGCGCAGCCATTATGAGCCCATCTTCCACATAATGAGCATGATATCCAGTAAAAGAAGCACGGGTCTCTCTTTAGATGCTCCACTGAAAATCACAAATCTCTTAAACCATTGGAGGAACAGCTCGGAAGTAATCCAGCCCGAATCACTACATGTGCCCCAAGCACCAGCTTGTGAATTCATCATCAGCTCTGGATTCATCCTTTTTCTTGGAAATATAAGCATAGGTGGCATGTAGTTTCCCGCTGCATTAAAGCATATCCCGACCGTTACTGTCTGTCCTCGTTCTGCTGACACTATGACCCCAACCTGTTTCCGTCCTCTTTTAGCGATTATCTTTGAAACAACAGAAACCCCCGTTTCGTCACAATTATATATAAGGTCAGAAGTTAGTTGGTGCTCATCGTACACGTTGCCGAGAATATTAAAGAATTTTTCGACTGCAACTTCTTAAGTATCTTGGCGGCGCGTCGAACGATAAATGAACGAGCGTGATTGGTCAATTTGAACTGTGTATTTCGCTCGGTACCCCATCTTACCCGCTACCCCGTCTTACCTCCTTCTCCCCTACATAGTAGATATCTGTGAACTGTGAAGATCCCTATTACGTACATTTCTGAAGTAACTGCGCAAGCGTTAGGTAGTAGGTATTACTTATTACAATAACATGGTTTTAAAAATAAATACCTAACTATTTATAAATCTAGTAAGTAAATGTAGATACATACCACACATTATTTATCTGCGGTACAATTATAACTCCGGGGGCTTTTTTCCTAGAACTGTTTGTTTATGATATTCACTTGTTTTTTCTGTTTTGAGATAATCACTCATTGTAGGTATATACCTATTTATTTGTAGATGATGTCTTGAAGTAGGTATACGTTGTAGGTATGTGTCAATTAGACTTACCAAGTATCTAGGGAATAGGAATATATCAGACTAGCTGTCCCGTGCAACTTCGTATGCTTAAATTTTCCCCGTTTTTGCAACATTTCTCGTCGCTACTTTTCTCCTATTAGTCGTAGCGTGATGTTATATAGCCTATAGCCTTCCTTAATAAATGGGCTATCCAACAAAAAAATATTTTTTTCAAATCGGACCAGTAGTTCCTGAGATTAGCGCGTTTAAACAAACAAACAAACTCTTCCGCTTTATAATATTAGTATAGACTAGCTGTCCCGCGCAACTCCGTATGCGTAATTTTTCCCCGTTTTTAAAACATTTCTCGTCGCTTCTCCGCTTCTATTAGTCGTAGCGTAATGTTATAGAGCCTAAAGCCTTTCTCGATAAGTGGGCTATCCAACAGTAAAATATTTTTTTCAATTCGGATCAGTAGTTCCTGAGATTACTGCGTTCAAACAAAAAAACAAGCAAACTCACTTCAGCTTTATAATATTAGTATAGATTACCTTTTTTTATTAAAGTTTTAGGCAACAGGGGCAACTTCCCCCCCACCAGACCTTACTGAATGACCTTCTTTTTGTAAAATTTTAATACTGTACCGGTGTGTTTTGACAGGCAACTGCCCCCCTCGGCAGTGGTGGCTGATATACCGGTATTTAATCAATTGGCCGGTTGAGTCACATGTTGCCCCCCTGAGCAAAGTTCTGGAACCGCACCTGGACCAATGTGAGACGCTCACACAAATTTGTCTCTGGCAGTGGGGGAGGCTTACTAACGCACGTTGCGGGCCTCGGTAGCGGCGTAGCCTGGTGCTCTGTGTAACAGGCTTCTTTCCTAGGTAAACGAAAAAATCCAAGGCATCGGTCTCGCAATCGTGTGGTCGCGGGTTCGAATCCTACCTATTATACTACCGACGTGAACCCACTCCTAACACAAGCCACGGAGCTTAGCTGGCGGGGTTAACATGATTGCTTTACCAGCAATCCTATTAACCCATCCAGCTAAGCTCCGTGGCTTGTGTGGGACCACAATTCTAAACTGCTAGTTAACATAATTTAAAAAAAATATATATAAAAAGGAGGAATAATTTGGATTTTTGTATGTCACGAATAAACGTGAACAATACTAGTCCGATTTTAATTTAAGAGATTTTTCACACAAACTTTACTATTCTCGGGAGACATAGGTTACTTTTTATTCCTGTATTCCCACGAGAACGGGAACTACGTGGGTGAAAGTGAGAGGCGTCCGTTAGCCTATATCTATACTTCTATATCTATACTAATATTATAAAGAGGAAAGATTTGATTGTTTGTTTGTATTGAATAGGCTCCGAAACAACTGGATGAATTTGAAATTTTCTTTCATCGTTGTGAAGCTACACTAACCCCGGGTGACATAGGTTATTTTTTTATCCCTTTATTCCCATAGGAACGAGAACTACGGGGGTGAAACCGCGAGGCGTCCGCTAGTAATAAATAAAACTTGCATTTAAATTATAAACGATTAATTCCTCCGATTTTTTTATCAATAATCATATTATAAAAGTGTAATTTGGCTAGAAACAATAATGACGTCATTGGCCATACTAACCTTCTTATAAAATCTGCGTTTTAACATTTCTTAAAGAGTTGTTGTTTTGAGTAGCCCATTGATAGGTATGGCGGTAGCCACGCCCTTGTGTACCTACTTAATGTTTATATACTTACTAGGCTTGAATATGAATGCGACTCGAATGGTTTGGCAAAATAAACAAAATGCGGCCAGTGCCTAGAATCTTATGAAGATTTATTTAAAATCACAAAAGCAGTAAATAATACTTACTATCTTAGATATTTCTGTAATTATGACTTAATTAACCAACACTGTTATTAAATACTAAGACTAAGACAATCATTTAATTTAGCCTTGGGATTTTAATTAGCAGTATTGCCCCGTAAGTATGGACCAGGAAAAAATAATAATCATTCGTTATGTACCTATAGAAAGAGTTTTTATTGAGGAACTTGATAAAAAATTAAATTATTAAGATAGGTACTTCATGGCTATTCTATTCAGATTAATTGCGAGATCGTATTGTTGGTGGAAGGTTTGATACTTGCAAGTCTTACAACCATTGTCCTGATCACACAAAGTTTTATCCTGGGTGGGGATCGAACCCACGGCCTCCGGCTTAGCAGTCAGGGTCACTAATTAAATTATGAATACTGGCAACAATAATTAAGATAAATAAAATGTGGTCATCTAAAAATCTAATCAAGTCCATTTATATCACGTTTCTATTAAAAAAGAAATATTAAGTAATTTGATTAATTTTGATGATACCAGTTTCATCATACCTGTTGGTACTCTGCCTCTGTGGCGCAGTGGGAGTGTATCCGACTGCTAAGCAAGAGGTCGTGGGTTCGATTCCTACACGGGACACCACTTTGTGTGATCCACAAATTGTTGTTCCAAGTCTGGGTGTACTTTGAGTCCGTGACTTATATGTTTGTAAAGTGCCCCGCGACACAGGGCTTTTACCATACTGCGGGGGCCGTCCTTAAAAAAAATGAAAAAAAATGAAAAAATAAAATTCGTAAGGTTTGTGTGAAGATTTATACACATTTTAATATAATTTATTGCGAAAAAGAAGTTTACTGTTTTATTTGTATGTAAGATACCTATAGATATTATTAAGGTAGGTAGGTTCCCATATTTATAAACAAGCGTTATTTAAGGTCAAAGGCCGAGTCTCAATTCAAGTTTCAAGATTGTATCTAGGTATTAACAATAGGTAGGTAACAAATTCATATCTATTCCAAATGTTTTTGTTAGATATTTCCTTGAATTAATATTTCATTCATACATTAGCTATGTTATTTTATAACAAATTATTGTGATGCTGATTGTGATAAAGCTGATGTGTATAGTTCGTTAGAAACTTTATGCTCGTTTACCCGGCGTTTAAAGTGTGAGTAATTTTGCCCGTCAACGCGGACCAAATTAATGGCGAAAACTTGAAAATTCACATCATTCAATTCTCTTTTTTTCTGAAAAAAAAGACACTTGTTATGTTAAATAAATTCAAATTTGTTTTCATTTCTTCAGTAAGTAACAAAATAGTGTTTATACCAGTCTTCAGTCAGTACAACCTTCTTGCGTAGGTACGTCCAAACGGAAGAAGTAGGTTACACGGAGGCGACGTTTTTTTTTTTTTTTTTTTTTTTTTATATTTTAGGATATAACAACTAACCTTTATCACAGCTATTGTCAAGTATTGAAAATTGAAAAAAAGTAATGGTTGCTGACTGACTTTTTTAGTATTACAGTCATAATCTGTTACACCTTTTTGAAATGCTTAAGATGAGCCCTTTAATTTGATATCCATATTGCAGTATTCAAAACAACTTTTTTTTTCGCACCTCTTTATTTTGACATCACACAGCCACCATGTTTGTTTTTATCAAGCGTCACTTATATATGAACCCTTGGGCGGTCAAGACGAATCTAACGACGTCTTAATTGTATAAATCCGTTCAGTGGATTGTGAGATATCAGGTAATAAAGAATATTACATACATTATTAACATACATACATACAAGACACGCGCGAAAAACATAACCATTCCTTACAATCGGGTAAAAATACAGGCAATTGAGGGACTATTTGCGTCAAAACTTAAAAAGAGATATCTACCTGGCTATTACATATATATATATATATATATATTATATTTATCTTAGGACGACTCACACAACGCTATCTGATCCCAAACTAATCAGAGCTTGTACTATGAAAACCAGACAACTGATAAACATACTTATATATTTCTAAATACATACATATTATAGACAAATCAAACAATCATTATCACAAAAAGTATTATAATAGGTGGGGATCGAACCCACGACCTCTTGTGTAGCAGTCGGATGCACTCCCACCACGCCACAGAGGCAGTCAAGTACATACTATTACTATATATTATCTGCCTTACTCTTTTTACTTTCAATTAAGCGAGTGCAAAAACGTGAGAAACCAATTCACATATTTAACTTTAAGTACTCCTAAGTGCAATTGCCAATCATTGGCAATGCGATCATCCAATTGCTTCAATATGAGAAATTGACACCACTTTGTGGTATGGTCTAGCAACATTGTAAGTAACCAATCAATCTTTTAACCACTCAATAAAGTAGACACTTACTAAACATTAATAAAGTTTCTGACCATTTGAAAATCCTATGCCGAACAGAGAGAAAGAAACACTTTGCTGAGTATAAAAGTGAAGTAATTTTTATAAGCATTTCTTGCCAATTACTTTACAAATATAATTATTGTATTTGTAGAGTATAAAAGTGAATAAATTGCCTGATAACTTGGTTAGAAAAAAGGTGATTGATTAAACTAGCTTTCTGTTACACCATTTTTGGGATTTATAATGCCCCAATTGGCAAAAAAAAAAACAGACAATCTTTAAACTTACCCATATAAAAGTGCATTAAATTTCTGAAATATGGTTAGGATACAAGGGGTCGACATGGACAATCGCACTCCCCCCCCCCCCCCCGGCTCAACTGAATGAACTTCTTTTTAGGGAATTTGAGAATTTTAACACTGGATCGGAGTGGTTAGGCGGGCAATTGCCCACCCTCGGTGGTGGTGGATAGTGTACCGGTGTCGAATCAAATGCGAAACACACTTGACTGGTTGAGTCATATTTTGCCACCCCCCCCACTCAAAACAAACTTCTGGATCCGCGCCTGGGTAGTTCATAGTATGGAGCCCATTTAAATATATTCACTTTAATAAGCGCTTTTAATACGCTTCTTTCGCCGGGGTTGAAACATTTAGAAATAACCTTACAGTTTTATTTCAGATAACCCGTACACATGGCTGCAGAACCACTCGCTCTTATTCATTGATAATCCTGTGGGAACAGGGTACAGTTTCACAGATCACCCTGATGGCTACGTCACGGACATGGCTGGGGTAAGACCAACTTTTTTATTTTATAACATAAGTTAACTTTAACTTACCTAATGCTGAAATACTGGAATCTTCTATGAAAGACAGACCTAATCCCGTTTATTGCAACTTTCAAACGAGAACACAGTCAACGAGAGTCGCCGTTGAATTAGCGTCATCATTGTAGCAGTACCGCTTCGAGATAGCTGTTATCTTGCCATTAAGATTACGACTTTAAATTGTGTATTTTAAAGTATTTTTTTAAGTGACAATTCACAATCGTTAACGGTTTGTCGTACCATCTCACTAGCACTTTTATTATTTTGACTTGAACATCTGAATTATCAAAGGTAAATGGTATTTATCTATAAGTGCCTATATACAAGGCACTATATACCTACTTATATTTATATATAAGTAGGTAATAACAACATTTTACGGTTAACGTCTTGATAAAGAAATAAACACAGAGGTGATCATAAGTCACCTTTTTTCCAATAAAGTACAGCACTCTAAACTTTATTTCATTTTTCTAGTACGCTAGCCATCTATACAGCACCCTAAAACAATTCCTCGAAGTTTTCCCTGAACTGAAGACTGTGCCACTATACTTGGCTGGAGAGTCGTACGCTGGCAAGTACGTACCAGCGATGGCTATGGAGATACACAAGAGAATCCAGAACAAACCAAATCCTGGGATTAATTTTAAGGTACTTACTAGATTTTTTATGTATGCTCTAATTTCTACTAAGTATACAAAATATTGAGAGTACAGAATCTATACACGTACCATATGTAGACATCGTTCAAGGACAATAATTCCAGACCACGAACGACCACTTTGTTTGAAAGGTGCTCTGTGATTCCGAATGGGCGTTGTACACTGACCCCATACAAAGTGACAGCAATTTCAAATGTCGAATCGAATAACTGTTCTGTGTACTTTTTGACACTTATGACAAATGGCCGTTGTTGTTATCCTTATTACGCCGTTGGCCCCAATGTGGGTCCCAACCACTTGCCCAACGTGTGGCTCTAGAATAACGCTCGTCCCAACGTTGCTGCCAATGTTATTTTCTAGATCTACACGTGGGAATAGTGGCGTTAGGACCGACGTTGGTCCAACATGGGTTGGGTAACACATATACAAACTTCCATTTAATTTTCAAATATCTCTACTATCTCTACTTGTACTACTATGGAGGTCACTGGCGTTGTATAAAATTTACCTCCTTTACTGTTAGTATTTTGAACTGACAGTATCTATAGATACAAAGGCCATGACTTGCTCACCCCCTTATTCTTTTCCAGGGTATGATAATAGGAAACGCATACGTAGATCCAGATATGATATCTCACTTGGTCTGGCCATTCTACTACTTTGGACTATTGGATAAGGAACAGGTTGAGATCGTTAAGCCTCTGCTTGACGCCTTCCAAGCAGATATCAAAGCTAATAGAAGTATTGAGGCCAAGGATGTAAGTATAACCATTGGTTTTACCCGACTCCGCCAGAATTATGGTGTTGTTTTTTGAGCGTATATACGAGTACTTATGTAGGTTTATCTTTGGTATGCTCTACTACAGCTCGGACGGCAAACGGCTTGACGGAAAATGTATACAAATATTATAAAGCTGAAGAGATTGTTTGTTTGTTTGAACGCGATAATCTTAGGAACTACTGGTCCGAATTGTTTTTTTTATGAATAGCCCATTTATCGAGGAAGATTATAGGCTATATAATATTACGCTACGACCAATAGGAGCAGGGCAGCAATGAAAAATGTTGCAAAAACGGGGAAAATTTAAGCAGACGTAGTTGCGCGGGTTGGAAATTATTAGATAATAGCGTTTCAATTAGATCGACAGAACAGAAGGTTACATAAAACTTTACAAAATTATTGAATAGGTAATGAATAATCCATAAGGCGAAAAGCCTATTTTTTTTTTCTTCTAAAAGTATCAAATGAAACATCATCTAAGTAAAGATTATTTTTTGTTCTACAGAAATGGAACAGTTTAATCACAGTAGTATTATTCTTGACACATCAACGACACGCTTACAATTTCCTACGTGACGACATGGCGGTTGGCAGATACATCAACTTCCTAAAGACCTCAGAAGTAAAGAAGGCTATTCACGTGGGCGATATTAAGTTTGGCTTCGTGAATATGACTGTTAATATGAAACTGGCGCCAGATTTCTTGAGTACCACGAAACCATTGTTCGAAAGATTGTTAGATCATTACAGAGTGCTTGCTTACTGGTAAATATTCAACTGTACTTTTCTACTATTCTGTGTCTAATTTATATCCAAGGTAACATATAGCAAGTGGATTTAAATTATTTTGGGACCTAAGCCCCTCTGGGTCCACCACTGACCCAAAGTATTTCGAATTCGACAAAGAAATACCTACATGCATATTACCTAACAGAGACAAAGCAGAGAGATTTTAATGTCCTACTTTGTAACCAACGAAAGCGCGTAAAAATTCTCACATAAATGAACATAATAAACAATTTCTCTCGTGCATCCTACTTACCTTATTACACTTTACAAAGGCTTCTGCGAACTAAAACAATGAAACGATAATTTAATTGTACCTATCTATTCATTGTTTTTAAATGACACTATACAAAGTAACGATGGAACTCCGTACTTCTGTGCCTATACCACTTAAATAAAAGTTGAATACCTTATGAGCACATTAGGATTAACATACAATCAGGAGGTCTAATTCCATGGGTATTTACTCATTACCTCCGATTAAACAAGATGAGTGGTATGAAGAAGCAGTCGCAGACTTTCAGTCCGTTGGTCTGTTAAAGCATCGCTGATGCCTTCGAATGTGTTTCTCGCGTTGGTTTTTTGAAAAGCTACGTATAACAGCCCAACCTATTAAAGGATGACCAGCGGTGGATCCAGGACGGTTAGGGAGGAGGGACTCTAAGGAGTTCAGACTTCTCTAAAAGTATCTCGAATAAACGTGTTCTTCATAAGTTTTATCTTGATATAAACTACTCTTAGGTAGGCAGGGAACAAGCATCCAATTCCAAAAATCCTTCTTTGCTCAACGGAGTTAAGCCTCTCTAAAATCGAAAACCTCGATCCACTATTGAGGACAACACTACTAACATTATCTATTTTTTCTCGCGTCGTTCCTCAATGCTGAGGGTCGTGGCAGCTGCGAGCAACCTTCTCCTTAACCATTTCGCGCCAGCCCACCCAGTCCTCGGCAGCAGATGGCACAACAGATGCAGACGGACGTCTTTAAGGCAGATGGAATCTGGTCTGTCCAGCGCATTGCGATTCCGCCTCTAGGCCTCTTTCCGTTCACCTCGCCCGTTTCCATGTGCTTTTCTAAGTTGTCACCTCTCTTTCTGGCAATGTGATCATAGAACAATATTTTTGGCCACATTGCCAGAAGCCCGCCTTGCCTGCAGAGGTGTCTCAAGACTCTCAAGAGACTCCTCTGCAAGCAAGTGGTGCTGAGCCTCATATATTTTTAATATAGGAATTACATAAAATGTATGTAACATATATCTTTATTTCCAGTGGCCAATTAGACCAGATGCTGCCCTGCGTGTTCACCTCGGAGAACTACCGGACTTGGAAGTGGAATGGTACTGCCGAGTTCATTGGCGCTAGCAGACACCCGTACATTTATAACAACAAGTTGGCTGGGTGAGTGCAACATTTTTTTCTGGTGCAGCAGATAAATTATGAGGACTTTTAGAATCCCTAGGCCATCCAGAAATAATCTTAGGCATTGTAGACTCTTTATGAACCTTCGACACCTTTTCTGCGCCTTAGAATCTCAAGACGCCCTAGGCACCTTAGAATCTTCGACTTTCGAGTAAATTTAGGCTTCCAGAACTCGAAGCATAAGAAAAATTTAGTGACCTTCGTCAACGGACGGTACTGCCTCTTAAAAACCCTTTTTGAAAATTTTAAACGAAACGGAAAAATGGATTTGAGTGTTTTTTTTTTTGGAAATCATGGCTCTTAAAATCTACGTCTTTGAATGTGCATTTTAGCTACCCAGTGCTTTGGTAATTATGTGACAATAATTAATATAATTATTTAGTCCAGACAACAGTGACCGTTTTCGAAATTTGACACATCACTCAGTGCCTCAGAGAGCACGTTAAGCCGCCGGTACTGCGCCGAATCTCACTTCGGTCGTGTCAGAATTTCGTCCCATCGGACTATGAGAGTGAGGAAATACCGTAATAGAGAGAGCACTTGTGTCTGCGCACACACTTGTGCTCTATAAAATCTCCTTTGTAGTTAGCTTGTCTCAGATGAGATTGGTCACCATAACCGAAATCGGTTAGGAGAGACCTATGAGTAGGTATATTTAGTGTTATTAATATTTTATTTAGTACCTGTCCTTATAACCTATAATGAATGACCAGAATAGTATTCATGTGGCAAATACGTATGTGTATAGCGTAAATTATATGTGTAATTATTGGTTGGAGTTTCTCTTATTGTTGATATCTACTTGTGAAATCAGTGGATGGATTTTTATTGCTCATAATTCTACGTTTGCAAGAGCCTGGTGCAGTCAAGGTCTTATTAAAATGCTTAATAAATTGAATAATAGTCTGACTCACGGTTAAGCACTTTCATATAACGTGTTTAGCGGTATAATACCTTATGGGAAGTCTAATCTCCCTTTCAACAAGAATAGCAAAAAATAAGCTAACACTTATTGGGGGGTGTATAACTATGTCTCTGCCATTGTAGTTTTCAATAGAATTAAAAATTACAAAACACTAAATAAATTAGTGTTTTGTATTTGATTAACTAAATTCTTTTCCTCATTTTGATAGCTGTTAGAACTATTTCAATCTATGGAATAACTAGCGGACCCGCGCAACTTCGTCTGCATTAATTGTCCCAGTTTTTGTAACATTTTTCATTACTGCTCCGCTCATATTGGTCGTAGCGTGATGTTATTTAGCGTATAGCCTTCCTCGACAAATGGGCTATCCAATAGTAAAATATTTTTTAGTTCGAACCAGTAGTTTCTGAGATTTTCGTGTTCAAACAAACTCTTCAGCTTTATAATATTAGATAGATTTTAAGCTTAAATTTTACAGAGAAAATTCTTTTGTGACAGGTTTAGGGATTTATGTTCTTGTTTCTAGAAATACCAAAATAAACCTGTGGTTTCCAGGTACCACAAGAGTGGCGGGCACTTCACCGAGGTAGTGATCCGCGGCGCGGGTCACATGTCCCCGCTAGACGCACCCGCTCCCACACAGCACCTGGTCGCGCGGTGGACTCACAACAAACCGCTCAGCTTGCGTTACGGCGCGCTCGAGGGCTCTTTCGTTCAACAGTTCATAAGAAACAACTCGTTGACTACTACTATCTACCTCTGAACTTGTTTCATAAATTTTGTATAAATATGTAATATATTATATCCACTTAGTTTTTTTTTATTATTTTAAAAAAGAAGAAAATAACGCTAGCACTATCCCAAGAGAATAAAACTTTCGTTCTAGCATTAGCGACGTATCAAACAACTGACTTCTCTCGTTGGCAGAACGAGAGAAGTCAGTTTTAATATTGTGTTTGTTTTATTTTTAAATACAACTACCGCAGTAGAGTACAAGCCCTGTGTCACGAGGGACTTTACAAAAATACAAGTCACGGACAAAAAGTACACCCAGACCCGGAACAACAATTTGAGGATCGCACAAAGTGGTCTCCCGTGTGGGAATTGAACCCACGACCTCTAGCGTAGCAGTCGGGCATACTCCCCCCACCGCGCCACAGAGGCAGTCAGTTAAATACTATAAGACTTGTCATGTCACTGAGTTTCCTAACCTACTGAAAAAATAATTAGCTACAAGTTTGACACTTTTTATAAGTGCATTGGTTAATAATCCCATCATTCGGATTATAAGCCAAATTCTAAAACAAACCTTGAACTGTAAGGCTACATTACAATAGGTATTCTCGTATTTCTCACTGTTATCTGATCTAAGTTAGTAGGTATACAGTTTAAATCTACTTAATACAGTTTCACATTGCTAGTTATCTTTTATAAAAAAAAAAAGTAATATAATAAACATAAATGTTAAAAACCGGGCAAGTGCATGTCGGGCCACGCACAGTGTAGGGTTCCGTAGTGGGTTTTCTGTTGTTTTTGTTTCATACTTAGAACGTTTTAACTACTTTATAATATTTTTCAATGCAATTTGTACGAAAATGTTGTTACTTCTCATTTGATCAGCTGTTACTCGTAAACTTGTAAAGCCTACTTAGCTGTGATAGTTTTCCTTTTAATTTCACTATATATACTATTACCGTGTTTTTTTTTCACATTTCGAACATCAACCATTTAGCTGACAACGGACGGGACACTTGACTTTAACAAAAATTAGCTTTTTAAAGCCTAATATTTTACAAACGTGTCCCTAAAACTAAAAATCGTCTTTCCAACCCCTAAACGTTTAAAAAGCCAATATATGGATACCCCACACGATGGAGTAGGTAAGAAAAAAAACACTCCCTCACTTTACATTATTTTTTCAAGATTTTATTTTTTTACTTTGTCAGCGTAAGTTATATGTATCCATGCAAAATTACAGCCTTCTAGCAATAACAGTCTCTTAGCAAAGGTGCGGCGGTTACGGACGGACATGGCGAAATTATAAGGGTTCCGTTTTGCCATTTTGGCTACGGAACCCTAAAACCAGGGACAACATAACATAAATTTTAATTATAGCATAGAAATGCCATAGTCCGCATTTTTGTTAAGAAATTGTGTTGCCCGTTTTTTTAGGGTTCCGTAGCCAAAATGGCAATACGGAAACGGAACCCTTGTTACCATTAAAGGTACAACTTACACGCATTATCTTAAAAAAAAAGAACAAGAGACAACTCATTTCTTAGCTGAAGGCTGACAACGCACCTCGACATATTGTTGGTAAACATCCTGGCGCCGATGGTGTTACACGAGTTAACAGTGTGAAGAGTGGGGATAGTATTGTGCAAAGACTAGAAGACTTCGATAAGCTCTGATACTTACCTATAGAAACTGAATGATAATGTTATTGTATGTTGTTATTTTTATAATTGCAATATGTAGTTGCATTATGTCAAAGTAAATTGTTAAAGGACTAGTAAGCCTTTTGGTGAGCGGTTATGTTAAATTCTTAAACGAAAAAAAAGTGGGAATCAGTCGATTGCATTCCTACTTTGTATTGCATGTGTAAACACATGCAATATTTAAGTTAAAAAGTAGTCACCAATAAACCAATCCGAAGTAAACACTTCCTTTCTGTGAGGTTATGTCTATTCAAATATTCGCCGTTAAAAAGCCGAGAAAACCAGAAATAATATGTCTAACGGATTCTCCGGGACGATAGCATGCCCGACATGTGTCAACCGCGTACCGTCTATCTCCGATAGTTTTTCGTCTTAATAACTTAAACTATAATTGCAAAGACAAAACCATCAGTTTTACCAAATAGGTCACCGTAGCGAGGACACAGATGCTATTGTGTCTACTTCAGGCCCATTTATGGCCCGATAAAGGCGTCCATGCAATTCCTTATCCTTCCATACTTCCTTACAGTCATCAATACCAAGAATCGCCAGAGAGAGCAGGTTTTTTTCGTTTATTGTCATTTAGGCAACGTCGACCCTCGCACTTCCGCGGGATATACAACCTCATCACTGACGAACGCGGATGATGCATTCGAGAAGCGGCTAACAGTACCCGAACTCGCATGACCAAGGCGTCCCATTCGGTCTGAGTCCACTTAAGTGTACCGAAAGAGTACATCAATAATGGCATGACTCAGTTGCAGGTTGCAGGCGCGCGCCTGCCGTGTTACCACGCTATGTCCAAGGCACATACCAGCGCTATGTTTTTTCTATGAGTGGGCAAATGTGGTTAACGTGGCCTAAGGTTTGGCTGTGTCAACTGATACTCCCAAAGCGAATCATCAAAAGTGTTCCTCAATAGGTCATTGTTAAAAGTACTCTCAGTTGAAACTACATCATCCACTTCCTCATCAGTATAACCAGGAACCAAAGACACTGCAGGCGTGGTATCTACATCCGATAATATAACGCAGATGCGCTGTACGTCCGAGCGTAGCCTCTAAAGTACGTCGTCACCCAACGTATATAGCAAGCCTGCCGGAGGCCGGCCTCTCCCTCCTCGACGCATTGGTGTTGATCCCGCTAGGGAAGAAAATTCGTCGCTCGAACTCGACGCAACTGCAGCCGCTTGTGTACTCTGCAACCTAACGAGATCTTGGCGGAGCTAGGCAACAAGTCTAGAGATGTAAGGTGTTCTGCCCGTGATTTGGGTCGTGTCCACATCGTCAGTCAGTTTATTTATTTAGTAACACAGGTGTCATGAAAATATATATATTACGGGTCTTAATCGCGTGAATAATTTAAGGTAAAATACCTTGTCTATTGCCCGACGTTTCGACCGTATTGCAACGGCCGTGGTCACGGGTAGACTCAAGGTATTTTACATTAAATTATTCACGCGATTAAGACCCGTAATATATATATATATATATTTTCATAATGCGTACAAATTGCGAAAGTTTATCAACATTTATAACATAGGTGTCGTCGATACACAAAGACCACTTTGCACAGTACCTATAATTTATTTGTAGTTCTACATTTTACGGTAATTTATAGTTATTATTTACTTGCTGTGTATATTAGGTAATAAATATTAACTATATTATTATTATAACTCTACTAATTAAATAGGTAACTGTTTTTGACCTAAAATGTATTTGTTTTTGTTAATGTGTAGTATTTTTAATAGTTTATTAAAAAAATAATAGGTAGATTTATTTTTATTACAATCACAATGTGATTATTCATAATTGATTAAAATTACTTCACGTGTAATCATAATTTTTTTTTTTTTTAATTGTTATAAAGAAAACATGTAGTTCACCATTGACGTATAAACCTAGACGCGCGTCTGCGTCTTTCAGTATGTATAAATCTGTGACTGCGCCATAACCTTACACAATTGATCAATCTCAAGAAAGAGACAACGCTACTTTGTGGACAATATCTGTCAAAGAGACAGGGCCGCACGAGTTTTTTCTCTCTTTCACACTTTGCAGTCAATAATTACTTTTTAATTATAAGGGATGGCACCGCCTATGTCTAGGCAATATAGTTCACCGCCGTAGTACATACCCACATACCTAACCTTGCAACAATGTGCAGTTCTTTAGAATAAATATTGTTAATTATGTTTAAAATGGTTTATTAGTCAAATTAAACCGTAAAATTGCCTTCGTTGGTCATTAAAACAATAAAAAATATTTTTAACTGAAAAATGTTATTCAATTGTACAGTACCTGGGCGCTTATTAACTTTTAAAAAGTAATAATATTGTGTGTAGTTCACGTTGTAGAATGTTGATGAACTGTCAAATTTGATCTATTAAATTGGCCTTACTATACCTAGGTTTCAAATACATAGTGTATCGTATACCTACTAGCTGACCCGCTCAACTTCGTATGCGTCAATTTTTCCCGTTATTGCAACATTTTTCATTGCTGCTCCGCTTCCTATTGGTCGTAGCGTGATTTTATATAGCCTATAACCCTTCCTCGGTAAATGGGCTACCCTACAAAAAAATATTTCTTCAATTCGTGCCAGTAGTTCCTGAGATTACTGCGTTCAAACAAACACTTCAGCTTTATAATATTAGTATAAACTAGCTGTCTGTAACTACGTCTGCGTAAATTTCCCCGTTTTTGCAACATTTCTCATTGCTGCTCCGCTCCTATTGGTCGTACCTTGATGTTATATATAGCCTATAGCCTCTTCAGCTTTATAATAGTAGTATAGATAAACAAGAGTTTGAAACACTGCGCAGCATGTAGGTACAGGTAGGTACACTGTACCTATGCAAGGATAACAGCAACCGTCATCTATACTAATATTATAAAGCGGAAGAGTTTGTTTGTTTGTTTCTTTGTTCGTTTGTTTAAACGCGCTAATCTCAGGATCTACTGGTCCGATTTGAAAAATTATTTTTTTGTTGGATAGCCCATTTAACGAGGAAGGCTATAGGCTATATAACATCGCGCTACGACTAATAGGAGCGGAGAAGCGACGAGAAATGTTTCAAAAACGGGGAAAAATTACGCATACGAAGTTGCGCGGGACAGCTAGTTTGTCATAATTGTGTCAAAAACGTTCACAGGATAGGATAGGCATAACTGCATAAGCGTAATTTATTGTTGCCACTTTGTACGGGATAGGCAGTCCAGTGTACTAGAACTATATAGGTCAGTGCTGCCTGGTAAGCAGCTGTCAAAGTCTAGTCTATGGACATGGCGGATCCAGGATTTGATTTGGGGGGAGGTGACGTGTGTTGCGCGACGGGGGTGGGGATTTCGTTTTGCCCGACACCGGTTAAGTGTGAACGCAAGCAGTTGGTGGGGGGGAGGGGGTGTATTTAGTTCCGCCCGATACCGGCCAAGTGCTTGTTGTATGCAATACGAAACGTAAAAAACGACGAAAGTGTGTGCTGGACGCACAACGGGCGAGTGAGTTAATAAAAAAATATATAGAGGGGGGGACAAGAGGCAAATGGGCAAAAAAAATAGAATACAAGAAGCTCGGTACGGGGGGCACGCGCTTTGGTAATTTATAGGTACTCTTTGGTGACTCTACTCTACTTAAGTCTAATTTATGACTAAATTAGCTACGTGATATAAAACTTTTTTACAAAAAAATTAAAACCGACTTCCAAAATAAATAAAAGCAAAATATAATTAAAGATTTTGAAGTTGGTGCCTAAAACATAAAACTACAAATATTTTTTGTTGTTGTAAGTAGGTACTTATATTATTTTTTGCTATTTAATTATCTTATATTTATTTTGGAAATTATTTTAGTGTATTGGTTTGTAGTTGATATAATTTAGAATAGAATAATCTAAACTCTTTATTTCTTTTTACAAAATGTTACAGTTTGCGATTTTTTAAAAAAATATCCATTACTTACATGATTTGATGGAGACGAAGTATCGGGTATCAAAAACGGTCCTCAGATCGCCACCCGCAATATTTATTATTGAATAGTTTCGCTGGTCATCTGTGGTCTTCATCATCCATTCCATTTCACTCAATGATACTTTTTAAGAGTAAATGCTAATTGCTATTACAACAAAATATACCCAAATTAGTATGTGTCCTTAATATTTGAAAAGTTCCCTCGATTTCTCCAAGATCTCATTATCAGATCCAAACTTTGATGATAATGGGACCAATCTGGAAGTATAACCCTTTCAAATACAAAAATAATTTTACAAATCGGTCCAGCCGTCTGCGAGTAATCAGGTAACAAACATAAAAAAATACAGTCCAATTGAGAACCTCCTCCTATTTAAAAAAAAAATGGCTGTCCCTCCATGTCACCCCCCCCCCCCCCCTCTTTGTACTTTTACTTACACCAATTCCAATGATATTATTACGCATCCGTGTACCTATGTGAAAAAATCTATATTAAATCTACATAATTAATGTAAATATATAAAGTAATGCTACGTGGATTAGGGGATTTCCAAGTTTTTAACCTTTTCAATGGTGTTTGACTTAGTAATAATTCAATTAGTTAAAAAAAAAACAATTCTTACCTCATAGTGGATGCTGATAGGGAATTCCGTTTGAATCATGTGAGGTCATGTACCTACGTTCAGTCGAAAAAGTCCCTTGTCTCTGAAACAGTAGATTAAAACAAGTCAGGCGCATGTGAAAAAACCCATCGCGCTCATACCTGCTTATTTCAAGCGCTTAATTTATCCTCTTATGAAATACTTTTACACTATTGAATACATGTTACAAATAGACCAATCTTTGATATTGACAGATAATAATATAATGTATATGTATAATGTATATCTTGGGACAACTCACACAACGTCATTCTATTTACAAAATAAGCAGTGCCTGTAATAAGGGAACCAGACAACTGATAAATATAACTACTTAAATATTTCTAAATAAATACATTTAAAGATAAGTTACACCCAGACACGATTAACCATCGTGTTCATCACACAAAGTTTTATCTTGGATGGGGAACGAACCCAGGAAATGTAGTAACAAACTGCTACTGACTGTTAGGCCGGAGAATGAGAGAATATCAAAACATCCGTTAAATAAGACACAAATGTATCACATTTTAAAACTTCATTACATTAAAGCGTCTTCTAGACGGTTGGAAACAAGTCTTCTAGCCAAGGTGATTTTGCGTAAAATGATTTTGTGATCATTTAAAACGTATATACAAATAAAAAAATAACAAAATACGCTTCGACCTTCAACAAATGAAGTTATGCTATTTTCGTTATTATTCTATTCAGACCTAAAAACTAATGCTAAAAACACAAATATTATCAATCCGAATTTTAATAAATTACGATATGCAAACGTCATTTCTATATTTATAATTAAGTCAAATGTGTGAAATGAATCGTAAGAAAAAAATAATTTACCTATCTAATTTATTTACGTACGTTACAAAAACACCTTTTAATGCCAGCCTGACAGAATCTAAATAGATACCTTCTTAGTTATGGCTCTAGATTTACCTACTGAAGTTTTTAGGGTTTCGTCACCAAAATGGCAAAACGGAACCCTTACAGTTTCGCCATGTCCGTCCGTCCGTCCATCCGCAGCTCAGCTCAGCTCAGAGACTGTGAGACAGACAGTGCTAGAAGGCGATAATTTTGCATAGATATTTCTCGTAAAGTATTATATTATCTGTGCTTACACCAACAATGTGCGAGAATAACATTTTTTTATAATGGTATATCTCTCTCCTATAAGTGGTTGAGTGGGAATGTGATTTTTTTTCTCACCTACCCCATAGTGGGGTATCATTAGGTAGGTTTTTTAAAAACGCTTAGAGGTTGAAAAGACCATTTTAGATTTATGTTTTGAAATATTAAGCTTTATAGTGCAATTTTTTGTTACAGTCAAGTGTCTCTCCCCCTGCCAGCTAAATGGTTGATGTTGGGTATGTGAAAAACTCACAGTGGTGTTATAGATACAGTTAAATTAAAAGGAAAACTATGACAGCTAAGTAGGCTTTACAAGTTTACGATTAATAGCTGATCTAATGAGAAGTAACAAAATTTTCGTACAAATTCGATTGGGGCGACTACGGAACTCTTCATTGGGCGTGCTGGTTATGTGATCCGAAACCCTAATGATCCAGCCCCCAAATAAGGTTATGGGCACGGTAGAGCTCGTGAAAGCTATTTTTTTATTAATGAACTTTTACAGCTTGAATACATATTTGACCTAAGTAGTGCGTTTCAATTCACACACCGTTGCTTTTGGTTAATTAATTTTAGTTATAACATTACTGATGAAACGCAAACTCGTTTTGTTTATGATACATTTTAGAAACTTACATTGTAGAATGTCTATGGTACCTGTTCTTTTAATGTCATTCTTTTATAACAACATACTACCAATAATTTGTAATACATTTAATTAAATATTAGATTATAAGCAGCCCCCCATCGTGCTTGCAACTCACACTTGACCAATGTCGGGTACATTAAACGAAAAAATGCAGCCCCCTACCCCCGTCGTAAATATGTTAGATGCGGCACTGCCATTTGCCTCTCGTTCCACCCCCCAGAGTGAAATGCTGGATCCGTCCCTGTACTTATCTAAACCATGGACCATTGAATGCGCAAGTTATCTGTCTTAGTTTATCTTGTCACATTGTCCGCGTGAAAGTAGCAGAAAATAATTGCTCATTGAACCGCCATGAAATCTCGATATCAATATTGCGCAATCAACTCAATATTTTGATGACGTCACCCGTCATATGCAATTCTTCTTGCTTTCTGATATAATTTGCGTTCATTAATTGTATGTAGCCGGTACTAAAGTTCTCTGTCCTCGTGTTCAGTTCGATTGCCGCGTTCGGTGGAAGCACTCACGTTACGTGCATGCCTCGCTCAAAGTTCCTACAAATAGTTTAAATTATAAAAATAAACGTACAGTTCATGAATTAAAATATAAATAGTTAGTGATACAAAATGAAAGTGTTAATTGGATTGTACCTTACAATGAGGTAAGAAATTTATGCCTTATAAATATACGAGTAAGTTAACAATACTTTTAAAGTCTATAAAGTAAAATTCTGTTCTTAAATAAAAGATTCCCTGTAAACAGGTTTAATTTGAGTACAGGTTTGCAAAAATGTAGCTGTGATCGTACTTCACCCATCCATAGGCCACATAGTTTTATGTTTAATTTTTCCCTAGCTTTTTCCTCCTTTTCACTAGCTTTGTCACCAAGTTTTTCCCATGGCTTCACTCGCATTATGTTAGATTTTTATAGCCTACTAGCTGCGCCCGCGGCTTCGCCTGCGTGGATGACTTTATTCCGTTAAGGGTTGATTTTCGCTTTTAATCATAATAAAACGTGTTTTAGCATTATATATATTAATGAATTTTATAGATCTTACTTTAAAACTGACGGAGTTTTATACAATTGGCAACCCCTATTTTACCCCCTTAGAGGACAAATTTTTAAAAATAATTCTTAGTGGATGCCTACAACATAAAAGGCATCAACTGCCAATTTTAAGTTTGTTGTTTTGTTCGGCTTAGCCTTTATGTTGATGAATCAGTCAGTCAGTTAGGACAAGTGATTATATTTATGTAGAAATGGGCACATGTAGACTGCTAAAAACATAACGGGTTTCCTTTTTGGCTTTGCCGTAGTCGGGTTATAAAATAAGAATTTTAAAGTAATTAAGATCTGACCTCTCACATTTGATGCTCTCAAATGCTTTGATCTGACCTCTGAACGGATTGTTTCATGCACTCAAATATAGTACTCGTATGTCAAAAGTCATGCCGTAGAGATCCAGTCTCATTAATAAACAACATTTTGTACTATGCGTTTCAAATGAGTTGATAACTGTCATGATGATATTTTGTTTCGCAATACGATTGCAACTTCATTGTGTAACGTAAGGTCAGCAATAAAATGATTCGTAAAAAGGTGTCATTAGTATTACACAGAAGTACTTACCTACTCTAATGAACTATTTATAAGCACTGTATTTTACTATTTATTATGTTTTAGGTAAAAAAAGTATTACGTCTGACTGAAAGGCCACTAAAGTGTAGAATATTCTTATATTTTGCCTATTTACTTATTTCTGTTTCGTGTTTATTGAATAATAAACAATACTAATAATATTAAAATAAAAAAAAATGTTAGGTAGGTACCTACATAGTTCAAAGAAAATAAATATTACGTCCGTTCCATTACCATAATACACATACGTACTTTACCCGACTTGGGAGTTTTTGTTGCTAGCGGTACAATTTTGACAAGTACAGAGTGAAGTTGACGCGATCGCGATTACCTTCTCATTTGAACCGCATAGTGCGAGGGTTCTCATCACATACCTACTATCAAGCCAGTTCAGTTTTCAAAATGTATGTTAGGCATCAGATTATAGGACGGAAGCTTGCGAGGGCCCAACTCGCGAGCATCAAGGGATAGAAAAATTTGAGGTCTAGTAACATAATCCAGATAGGTGGTTCGCTTCTGGCCCCGGTTTGGCTACGGAAGTCTCGAGTTCGATTCCTGGGTCTGGACTTCAAATTTTTCTATCTTTCATAAATGCAATTATTGTATTTGTAAAGTCATTGGCAGGAAATGCCTATGAAAATTACTTCGATACACATATTAGTTACGCCGACAAAGTCAAAGAATAAAATCTTGTAAGTAGGTATGTGATGAGATCCTTCGTACAAATTTAATTAAAAATTCATATTACCTACTTATGGCACTACGACGTATTCTGGGTCCGGCCCTGCTTATAAGCTCAACTGCACATGTTCACTGTACCCAGTAGATAACGCTGCATTGTTTAATAATCATCATACGATAAGAATAGTTCGGCTTTCTATGCGAACGTAATCAGAGTGAGCTACAGTTAGTCTACAATACGGATGTTGACTGGCAGTCAGTCACTTTTTATGAAATGTCAAAACGATAAGCTCTTTAGAAATGTGTATGGAATAACAACCTATAACATCATAGGTTCCTATCGTCAAATTATTACTTTTAGTATTCGTTTTCATGATTTAAATTAGAATTAAGTTAAATTGTGGACAAACACCTTCTAAGCATTTTAACCTACTATTGCATAATTTGTATAAAATATTTTTTTTTCTTGTAGTCAACTACCCAATTGTTTAATCCGTAGACTCCAGACGAATTCTCGAGAAATCCTAGTTCTTACTCATTTGTAATGATATCACGTGGATAATGTAATTATGATTTCATTGAATGCTCATTGCTTATGAATTATGACCATAATAGACTATAGGAAGTATCGACAAACAATAAACATTAATACTCTAACTTCCTAAGTTAAAGGCTTCAGAAGGCATTACACAATATGAATTTAAATCAGTTGAAGTACCTACCTGCCTACTCTATGTAGGGAGGGACGGGCACAATCATTGTGACTGTATATTTTATTTATTGATAGAAGATCAAAAAAATAGTATTTCAGGAACTGCCCCGTATTGTAATGAAATACGAAACACGTAAATGACGTTTTGACTATTGTTCCTTTCGGTGTAGCTGTTAGTTTACAGTTACATGATCGAATCCAGGATTATATCCTGGGGCACAAAGGCGAGTGGCACCAATATTTGGCACTGACAAATGGGCTGAAAATCATTCTTGGGCAAGACGCAAATGGGCAAAGAAATTCAATACAATACAAGAAATTCGGTACCGTCCTGGGGGAAAGGGTCTTTGCCCCCTGTATCCCATATGTATAAATACAATTGATTTTAGATCGAAAATGACACATTGATCAATCGGTCAGATCCTATTTGAGAGAGGCCATTAAATGATACTTGTGCCAAACAAGCATTACGTTCTCTCCAATGACATTAATAAAAAACCCAGTAACTTTCCTATTCTACCTAAAAACTAAATTAACGTCAATAGGTAGGTATAAATTATACGCTATATAAAATACAATTATTCAAAATATCGTAAAACCTCCGTAAAACAATGAAATTCTCGATGCAACATCAATGTTTAGAAACTTGAAAAAATATATCATTATACATGACGTAAAACCTTACGTTAATTGGTAGGCAAAACAGTTTTTTTTACAATTCCTTGGCAATTTAATAGGTTTAAATTATTAAATAATGTAAATAGAAATATGTACCTACTATTTAAAAATAAAAATGAAATTCTAAGTCGTAGTCGTAGCACACCCTAACAACAACTGCTGAACACATTTTTCTTATCAGTATAGTTAAACCAAACTAAATCATAACCACTAAATCGATTTTGATGAAATTTGGTATGGGGAAAGTGTAAAGGCATAAAAGTGACATAAGCTGCGAATCCATCGCGATTCAGCTCTGTCCAAATCGGGTAAGTCAGATCAGGTCAGAGATCCTCATCTCAGTAAGAATACCTACTTTTTTTTTCTTTTTTTTTTAAATACGACTTCCGCAAAAGGGTACATGCCCTGTGTGGCGGGGGACTTTACAAACATACAAGTCACGGACACAAAGTACACCCGAGATTCGGAACAACAATTTGTGGATCACACAAAGTGGTGTCCCGTGTGGGAATCGAACCCACGACCTCTTGCGTAGCAGTCGGACACACTCCCACCGCGCCACAGAAGCAGTCGATTTTATACTTATAGCAATTCCAAAACTCTTTCCAAAGAACGGCAAAGTTTAAGGCCTCAGATCGTGTTGGCCAGCGCCAATCCATTATGGATGAGACTAATACTCGTCAGTATTCCGCAAGGGACATCCCCGGCTTTTAAATGTACGTAGGTACCATATAGTGTGTGACAATCAATGGCTTTCAGTCAAAGACGATTGTGACGGCTAAATAATTGTCATCGCCGCCGGGCAGGTGTGAATAAAAACACAGGCAATCTATAAACTTAATATATTTATAAAATTATGTATATAAAATTATTTGTCCTGATTGATTGATGGATCAACGCACAGCCTAAGCCACTGATCGTAGAGACGTGAAATTTCGTAGATATATATATTTATAATGTAGGCATCCGATAAGAAGGGTTTTTTGGAAATTTATTCCCTAACGGGGTAAAATAGTAGTTTTAAGTTTGTATGAAACTCCGTCAGTTCGTAGTCAAAGCTAAATACAAAGTTTCAGAAATGTAGCATTAAGCTACATTTCTGAAACTTTGTATTTAGCTTTTTGGTTTAAATTAATGAAATAAGGATTTCAGCGTTTTTGGAAAATCAGACCCTAGGAGGGTAAAACAGGGGTTGCAAGTTTTTATTTAACTTCGTCACTTTCAAAGTTAGATCTTAGAAAGTCACTTTTAAAGGTAATCTGTGAAAATAGATAAATATAGTTGTAAAATAGAGAAACACGTCAAACCTCCCCCTAAGGAGTTAAAATGGGGATACTTCGACAGTTTTAAAATTAAATCTGTAAAAAAATGACTTTATGGATAACGAAATAGGTCTTTCAGCGTTTGAAAGCGAAAATCAACCCTTAGTGGGGTAAAATCTACCACGCTGTCGAAGCCGCGAGCGTTTTAAAAAAATGAATTGCCAAATCTGTTGCTAAGCGCAATTTTTTTTTTTTATAATCTTTTATTTTTGGGGCTTTTTTTTTAGGAACATGTTAGCCCCGTAAAGCTTAACCTATACATTCAGTAATAAAGTCTTAGGGGATCACGAATACGCGAACATCTTATATAGTGATAATGCAGCATCTGATATAGGGTTTGCCAAAACAGTTGCGAATACGCCCATATCCATCATATTTAAATTAAATTCTCGCACTAATGACTCCCGCTGACTCTGGTATTTTCTACAATCTTTTAGTATATGTTGTACATCATCATCATCACACACACACACACACACACACACACACAAACTTACAGTTACTTGTTAAACTTTTTTATAGTGTAATCACTTTTCTTACCTACTATGTTTTTCTTGAACATACAATTTGCCGTAGGCTTGTTGTACCACATGTAAGATACGGACTGAGCACTGACCTCTAAGATACAGGTTTTCACCTAGTTTAGTGGTCAGAGGATTTTTTTCTTGTCACATAATTATAATGAGCCTAACAAAATTGAACAAACTTGTACTATGTTTTAGAGAAATAATGATTATTATTATTATTTATTATTATTATCTAGTACTTCGCATATTTCGAGGATCAATTGGAAAAAATATCGGGGAAAACGCAAAAACTCCATATTTCAAACTCAAACTTAACGGGGGCAATGCCGCGGGGAAAAGCTAATCCAAACCAATACTATAATAACGTAAACAAAATTCTGTCTGTCTATTACGTTTTCACGCTTAGGTAAACCACTGTACCGATTGAAATGAAATTTGGTATGGAGATAGCTTAAGTCTCGGGAAAGAACATGGCTTTGTTTTTATCGAGATAACAGATATCCACACAAGCTGATTTGCGGGCAAAAGCTAGTAATTTAATAGATAGAATAGGTACCACTTTAGTATTGTTTATTTACATCTAAGACAAAAAACTAATTGAAATTCCGCAAGGTCTCTAAACACGAATCTGTTATCAGAATTAGATGACCTTTATAATTAACATTTAGAACATTACTTTCAATTCGAAGTGCTTTTTTAGGGTTCCGTAGCCAATATGGCAAAATAGAACACTTAAAGTTTCGCCATATCCGTCTGTCCGCAGTTTAGCGCAGAGACTGTTGGTGCTAGAATATAGTATGTGATTTTTGTCTTTGTGTGTGTGTGATTGTTGTGATTTTTTTTTTACCTTCCCCACCTACCCCATCGTATATTTTTAGATAGGTTTTTTAAAAACGTTTAGAGGTTATGAAGATCATTTTTAGATTTAGGAATCCGTTTGTGAAATATTAAGCTTTAAAGTGCAATTAATTAAAAGGAAAACTATCACAGCTAAGTAGGCTTTACAAGTTTACGAATAACAGCCGACCAAGTGAGAAGTAACAACATTTTCGTACAAATTCTATTGAACCTAACCTAACTTACTATGTTAACAGTATTTAAACAAAAAAACAACACCAAACCCACTTCTTATACCGCATTATTGTGTTGGGTAGTATCCTTAGAACACCATTACTTTCGGTTTCCCTTTGGATTGTAGTTACTTAGTATTATGGGTGCAAAGAACCAGCAAGCAAGACATGATTTTGTATTGGTTTACCTCTGAAAAAATGTATCCCTTCCCCTCTGATAGCTGCGGAACCCTACATTGTGCATGATTATGACTACCAACCTATTGTTAGGCAACATGAATGCTGGCACCTCTTTTTTTTGTTCTGCGATAGCCATACCTTCTCTGTTTTTTTAAAAAAGTCATGGTACATATGTCGAATGACCTTTTAAAAACTTAAATCATTAACCAGCCTTGTTTGTAGTAATTATTTGCTACGAATAGGTGTGAAAAAAATTAAAATTATGCGGAAACATATTCAATATTATTGACAATACCTACGTATTTATATTATTCTTCAAATATATATTCAATTATGACATTCATTCGATTCTTCTGGCATAATAATTTTGACCTTTATAAGTATTTATTTTATTATAACCACTTACCTTTGAAGAGCCATTCAAATATTTTGTGATTTGCGGTTTGTGGTAAATCCATCCGATAACATCGTGACAAGTATTTTCATATTTCCGCATATTTTTAAAGTAAACGGCAAATGTAAAGCTTCGAAACATTATAAGTACAACTCGACCAAGCTAAGTTTGCACCTTGCGTCCAGGGCGCTGTATTCCGGCGTAAAAGTAAGCGTTTCAAAAGGGTGTGAAGATGAATGTTTCGACTCCTTCACGCTGTATCTGCTGGATGTTTTTTTAAAGAGAACTAGCAATGTGGGATTGGGTCCCCACATTACTTGTGTTGGGGTAGGTTCACGTCGGTAGTGTAATGTGTAGGATTGGAACCCGCGGCCTCACAATTGCGAATCCGACACCTGAACCATTAGGCTACCGTTACTTTAAATTTCTTTCATTTTGATGATATTTTGCAGTATTATAGCTCAGCAGAATATGTAGAACATCTCTGTACTAATATTATAAAGCTAATGAGTTTCTTTGTTTGTTTGAACGTGGTAATCTCAGGAACTACTGGTCCGAAATGAAAAAAATATTTTTCAGTTGGGTAGCCCCTTTATCGAAGAAGGCTATAGGCTATATAACATAACGCTACGACCAATAGGAGCGGAGCAGCAATGAAAAATATTGCAAAAACGGGGAAACACATACGAAGTTGCGCGGGTCAGCTAGTTTAAATATAAAAATGAATGTTTGTATGTATGTCCTCTATGCGTTTAGAAACCATTGATCAGATTGTGATGAAACCTTGGAAGAGTGTTCTGGAGGCATCCACGAGGTTTCCTAGCCCAAAAAGCCATAGCGAAGCGTGGCCGGGTTCAGCTGGCAGGCTATAAAAACAAATAAACATCCGTGTTATGATATTAACAAGTCATTTTATTTCATTGCAGCCTAACCACAATATTGGCAAGCACTCCAGCGTTGATACTCACACCATACATAAAGAAGAACTTAACACAACAAGCGAGGCAACTGTCAGCGGTAGACCCGACTCTCTTCCTGAACAGAACCAGTTACTCCGGCTTCCTTACTGTAGATGAGAAGCACAACTCTAATCTCTTCTTCTGGTACATAGAGGCGGAGAACCATAGACCAGATACTCCGTGGATAGTGTGGCTGCAAGGAGGCCCTGGAGCTTCCAGCCTCGCTGGTTTGTTCGATGAAATTGGACCATTCGAATACAGTGATAATCAGTTAAAAGGTTAGTGGATAAAGAGCTTACTTATCAACAGACGAGGATTTGCGTGTAGACCGCCCTTTTTTTTATAGATGGGAAATCATCAAATGACTTCTCCCGCTGTGGGCCCGAGCGGGAGGGAGTGTCAGACTCTTACTGATTAAAACCCATCTGTGTTCCTTCTTTAGCCCTGGTGTTCCGGGAGCACGGTAACTCTTTCGAACCATCCCGTACTCCCGGTGGGCGCCGCCGGCCCAATGGGGCCCCATCATTTGCTGACACTTCTTTGAGGCGCGCGTGGAGTGCGGACCGCCCTGGGCCCTGCCAGACGCCCCTTTCTGAGACAGGGCGGTGGGTGCAACTCATTTCAGTAGCTAGCGCGACAGGGGGGTGGATAGCAAATAATTTCACCCAATACCAGTATGTCGCCACATCTAATATCTAGCCGCCCTAGGCCCGGGACTATTGTGCCTTAGGGCAAATCCGTCTCTGCTTGGCAATGAGTTTGTTGGGTAGCAAAATAGGTAAAATGAAACCCTTTGGCAATCATTTAAGTAAGTAGGTTTATACTGAGAATATACCTAGGTATGAGTATGTTTCATAGGCTCATTGGCCCTTTTAATAGATGATATTATTCCTAATTATTTTTAGGTTTAGGGACACTCAAGTCTCGTCTTGAACGTCGTCTAAATTTCGTAATCCGCCATGGGACCCCCTGCATATTGATAAATGTCAAATGTCTTTGATTTTTTTGTTCCGTGGCTTCCCGGTTTCCTTACGACGAAATGACTACCCTGGACCAATATTACGAGTAGGTAGATATCATTAATGTAGAACTTAGGTCAAAATTCTAGTGTCAAACTTTCAGGGGCATTACATAACTGATTGTTTAATTTTATGTAGGTTCTACACTTGTGCTTTAAAATAAAAGAAAAATATTGTTACAACTAATAACAGTTTTATTTTATTCTAGTATTTGCTCAGGTATTATTAAATGAATTTATGACTAACTATAAATAATAGGTATTTTATAATTATAGTCATAAATTCACATAACAATGTCATAGAGTAGATATAATAAATTAGCTACGTTTTCATTATAAGTACCCGTAGTTACCCATAATTGTAATAATATTCTCATTAAATGTTCCCTTACTAGGGAGATAAGATATTATAGGTAAGGCGTAATCACTTATTGTATTCAGGACCAAAAGGCATTTTATTTTATAAAAGGCTTTATACAATATACAAAATGCAAAACATATCAACCTAGATATTTAACCTCAACGTAGCTACCACTATATCAGCTGTATCAATGGGCCGGCCGTATACGGGGCCCTAGACTACTGGGGCCCCGAACGAGCGTTAGTAATAGACCCGTGCGACAAATTTGTGCGAGCGATTAACATTGGTCCTTTGCTTTGGCCGTTTAGGCACCGCTGGCTCTCTAAAATTTGTTACACCGTACCCATCTAACGTAAACCACGCTTCTGCATTTAATTAAAGACAGAGCCTCATAATAACAACAGAAAAATTCTCACGTTGTTATTATCCTTATAACATAACGCAATGTTTCTGAGAAATAAAATATACGGGTCCAAAATAGTGGGAATTCCACACACGTATGAATGCAACGGCAAATTGTAGCGACATTTTGTATGACGCATCGATGCCACAGACTTTAAAGTACTGCTACAGGTAACTTGATATTATCTGATCAATGAATACGACCAACAGTGATCGCGTCTGGGCATTGCAGCGCGCAAAATGAAGTTGCAGTTGCAATGCAAATCAAAATGTCATCATGACAATTATCAACTCATTTGAAAAGTATATTAAAAGCATTTTATTTCAAATTTTTGTGTAACTTTCATAATTGTTGCATTCTGTAACCTAAGTGAATAAAGTACTTTGACTTTAACTTTAGAGCTAGTGGTGATAATAGAACTCGCAAGCATTGCTATAGACCTTATTAAAATGACAAAATTAAAAAAAAAACAATATGAAGGGTTTTTCCTGTACTTATTATCTATCCATATTGATAGTACCTAAGTAGGTAAGTATATAGTAAACTGTTAAGGCTATAAATACAGCTTTCTAGCTGTCCCGCGCAACTTCCTCTCCATAAATTTTCCCCGTTTTGCAACATTTTTCATTGCTGCTCCGCTCCTATTGGTTGTAGCGTGATTTTATATAGCATATAGCCTTCCTCGATAAATGAGCTATCCAACAGTGAAAGAATTTTTCAATTCGGATCAGTAGTTCCTGAGATTACTGCGTTCAAACAAACAAACTCTTCAGCTTTATAATATTAGTATAGATTATAAATAGGTATACCTACCTCAACAGTTACAATTGCGACATTCTTGCCCACTGTGTTTTAAGTACCTACGTTAACAATAATGTACCTACGTACAGCATCATGTGAGCTCTACATTCTCTGCACGGTCTCCACGGCCATTACTTCAATAAAAAATACTTTGAAACTAAGCCAATTTTAATGTACTCAGTTAAGGTAGCTCAAAGCTTTGTAGAAGGGAAGTTCAGTCTATCCTACTTCCTAGTAATATGTTTTAAAAAACCTAAACTTTGTGAGGATGAATCATCAACATCCCGGCTGATGATCCAATTAATGTTTGTTGTTTTTTTAAGCAAAAACTACTCTTTATAAAATGTTTTATTTTTTAAACACGGCACCTTTCCTTTCTTTCTATAAATCCGTTCAGTAATAGCTTAAAATAAGGACAACAACGACCAAGCCGACGACGCGCGGGCCAGGAATAGCTAACTCTAATTTGTCTGTGAACAGCTAGATATCAGTATACTGGATGGTGATTTAGTTAGTCAAATCTCCACGAGAATGGTATATTAATAAAAAAGTGATCCAGTGAAAGTAAATAAGGGTTCCGTTTTTTTCCTTTTGAGGTTACGGAACTTTAAAAAAGTTCAATATACATAAAATTCTTAAAATTATGATTCTCATCCTAAGACAATTGGCTCAGTCGATCTATTAACAACAGATTTATAAAAAACTAGCTGACCCGCGCAAATTCGTCTGCATAAATTTTCTCCGTTTTTGCAACATTTCTCATTGCTGCTCCGCTCCTATTGGTCGTAGCGATAATATTATATAGCCTTCCTCGATAAATAGGCAATCCAACGGTAAAAGAATTTTTCAATTCCGATCAGTAGTTCATGAGATTACCGCGTTCAAACAAACAAACAAACTCTTCAGGTTTATAATACACTCGTAAGTATAGATATGAAGTGAGTACCTAAGGATTATTTTATTATTGATTTTGGTAGGGCAGTTTAATAAATAAATAGTTGCCTGTAACATTTAGGAAGCTTAGCTGATAAGTATTACATTTTAATTAGTGGTTAATATTTTGTACCATTATTATTTAACACGAAGTCGTGCTACTCAATTCGTTAGGCACGACGAGAGACACTTATAACATTCAATTAATAAATTGATTGAAATTGATTCTCAATCGTTTCCATGGTCACTATAATATGAAGTATCAACAAGGCAATTTGGTCGTGAATCGCATAGTGTGCGATTCAAGGTGAATATTGTATTGACGCCATAATGTCGGGAAAAAAAATGAATGCGAAAGTAGATATTATTCAACTGGTTTCTCCTTTTTTCATCATAGCACAGGTTAAGTAATCGAAGTTGTATTATTTTCTGTTTTAAATGATTGTGTTTCTTATTAGGCGTCAAAGCAATTAAAAATTTTTACAAAAATATAAGAACCGACTTCAAAAATAAATATAAGGTAAATAAAAAGCAAAAAATAATATAGGTTCAACGACAAAAAATAATAAAACATTTTGAAATTAGTGTCAAGAAATGTAGTTTTATGTTTTATGCACCAACTTCAAAATGTTTCATTATTTTTTGTTGTTGTACCTATATTATTTTTTGCTTTTTAGTTACCTTATATTTATTTTTGAAGTCGGTTCTTATTTTGTTGTAAAAATGTTTTTATTTATAACTTTTTTGTATATTGCTTTGTAGTTGATATAAAAGTTACAATAGCAATTCAAATTGCTCATTTCTTTTTACAAAATGTTGTATTTTGCGATACAAGGCATTTGATTTTTGAGGACTTCCCCTGATACTAGACTATCAGTTCCATTACAAGATTTTATGGAGGCGAAGTATCAGGTATCGAACACGGTACTCAGATTACCATCCGCAATATTTATTAGTGAATAGTTCCGCTGGTCATCTGTGATCTTCATCATCAGTTCCATTTCACTAATGGTGCTCTTTAAGAGTAAATGCATGAATTACAACAAAATATACTCAAATACAGTGTGTAGTATATAATTTCTCCAGATTTCTCCAGATCTCATCATCAGATCCAAACTTTAATGACAATGGGACCAATTTGGAAGTATACCCCTTACCCCAATAAATTTTCAAATCAAACATTAAAAAAAAATCAGTCTGATTGAGAACGTCCTCCTTTTTGAAGTCGGTTGAAAAGAGAGACGTTATAAATAGGACGTGCGTGTCTGTCACTCTGTCAGGGGCGTGTCCACTGCCATATCAGCTATATCAATGAAGATTGATACGGGGCCCTCAGACTACAGGGGCCCCGAATTGCAACCCCCTTGTCAACGAAGCGACTCACACTGAAGATTCTACTGCAAATGTGTGCGAGGGACTAACTTACATTAGTCCTTTGACCGTTTGGGCTATTGGGCCCCGGGACCCCCAACAAGTTTTAAGCTTTAATCTATACAGTCTATACTCTCAGTCTCATCTATACTTGGATACATTAGGTATTGTTATTTGATAACTAACTTAACGGAATGGTTTGTTTTGGATTCATTTTGATCAAAATCCGTTTATATGTGTCAAGTTATCAACTTTTTATCTCATGTTTCAGGTTTAGTTTTTCGTTCACAATTTACTTATTCATATTCAATCTTTAAGCTAGAGGAAAACAATCCCATAAATGTTTTTTCCGTTGTTGATGCTTAATCATGCCAGGATCGAGTATTCGTATAGGTACTTACCCAACATTGATGAACAACCTTCAAGTATCAACAGCTGCACGACGATAATTAAATTATTTAGGACTAATCAATCATATAAAGCGTGCCGACACATGACGACAAAGCGTGCCGACACATGACGTTTCCGTTTGGGGTGGGGATTTCCGGCATTTATTTTTTAATATCTTAGTACATCTCACACATGGTCATCTGATCCACAAATTAGGTAGAACAGGCAACCAGATAACGGATAAACATAGTAGATATTTATTTCCAAATGATATGCAACAGGTATTATAGATAAACCACACACACAGAATCTTTATTCTGTGTGTGTGGTTCTTCTTTAAGAAAGAAAGAAAGAAAAAAGAAAATACATTTATTTGGTGCAAAGCACACGAGATCACTGAATAAACATTTGGTTGAAATACAATTACAGACTCAATAACAATAAATAATGAATAATAAAATTGATTAATGGTATTATTATAATTAACAACTATTAGTAACAATAATAAATTTTCTTCATCACACGAAGATATGCCGTGAGTGGTAATCGAACCCACGACCTCTGATTCGCAGACAGGGTCACTAACCACTAGACCAACAATGCAGTCAAAGGTTAGTCAGTGTTTCACATAATCTACGCCTTAATTTGGTTTATTGTTTGAGAAATTTTTATCTCTAAAATTCAAATATTTCGTCATACTATAACTACTTACTTAATTAAAATTATTTTTAAAGATTCACGTAATTTTTTTGGGTTCGAGTGTTTCGACAGCTTTAGCCTTGTTAAAAGCCTTCAGCTTAATGTATTTTACGTCTGAACCCATCATCATAATACCATTTAAAAACCCACAAAGAAAAATGTAATTTAAATGTGATTGTGAAACAATGCTTTATGTAGATGAGTAACTAATGAATATGCTAAAATGTATCTACAAGAAGTTCGCAGTATCTGCACAGAATACCGCGAGTGCAAAAGGCAACCTTCATACGTACTTCACTTGAACGACGGAAACATAGTCATCGTTCACGAAAATGAATCGAATGCCGGATCACACGTCTCTACCCCTTGTTGCAAACTCCAAAATCTCTACAAACACACAAACGTGTGGACACGTCGCAAACGCTTGCCGCAAACTTTCTTGGTTTGCGTATCAATAACGGACATCAGATGAATCGGTCCCAAGCGCTTGCAAACGCTTGCAAGCCAATCCAAACTCTTGCAAGCCAATCCAAACTCTTGCAATCCAATTTAAACTCTTCCAAGCCAATCCAAACTTCCTATTACACGTTTGAATTTGTTGATGCTTGACGAGCAAGCGAGGAGGGCACGAGAGGCAAATGGCATTGCCGGATCTAACATGCTTACGACGGGGGTGGGGGAGAAGCTGCTGTTTTTTTCGCTCGACACCGGCCAAGTGTGAATTGCATGCACGACGAGGGATGGGTGCCCCGAAAAAATGCCTTTTGGGGGGAGGGGGGCACAAGAGAGACAAATAGGTATAATAAATACATTTAATACAATATAATACAAGAAATTCCATAAACAAAACAACCGTCTGAGGGGATCCGCTTATGCGTATGGACCTGGCAGAAGACCAAATAGCTGCTCTTTGTTTGAAAGGCGTACCTCGACTGCGATATGTGTGTCAAGAGCGTTTTCTATGTAGGTTGTCTTCTGTACTCTCGGTGTTCTGTGGTATCTGTTTATCTTTGGTTCATCTTTTCTAATCTATCAACAAAGTAATCAAAATCTTATTAGGTATAAGTTTCCATGGCTTGTGAACGTTGCAACTTGCAAGTATTGGTTAAAAATGTGCACTTAAGTTTTTTTATATTTAATTAATTGTGTAACTAGGTATATGGTTTTTAATATTTTGATGAACACCGGGGAAGTGCATGTCGGACCGCGCACAATGTAGGGTTCCGTAGATGCCTATTACAATAATGCAGTCTATGAAATGGGTTTTCTGTTGGTTTTGTTTCATACTTACTAACCTATAAGTAAGTAATTTTCAATGTCGGCTATTACTCGTAAACTTGAGAAGCATACCTACATAGCTGTGATAGTTTTCCTATTTATGTCGCTATATACCTGTAGGTACTACTACTCTCTTTTTTTTAGCTGGCGGGGGCACAGAATAAGTAATAGTAAGCAGGGGTGGGGAATACTTGACTCTAACAAAAAGTAGTCCTTTATATCATAATTTAGGTATTTTAAACGGATCGCTAAATCGAAACATAGTCTTAACAAGCCCCAAGTGTTTTTAAACGGTGTATTCAATGCGCCCATACGATGAGGGAAGGGAGAAAGATTTTTTTTGCGTGTAGGGTGGTAGGTACCCTAATTATATTTTACCACTTAGTTGGCGTAACTAATATGTGCCAGATTAGGTACAGTTTTCTACTACAAAGGATCTCTGAAATAATCTGGGGACAGACAGATGGACAGACGGACGGACATAGCGAAATTATAAGGGTTCCTCGTTTACTACGAAGCCCTAAAACGATGACTTGGGTCAGCTTCTTTTAGTCGTCGAAATTTAATCAATCAATCATTTTATTTGCATGAAATGTGGTACCTACATGTAAAGATGTTAAATAATAATATTATTGTTCTTAGACAATTCACCACGATGGGTGTGCAAAAATTCTATAGACGTAAAATAAAGTAATTCAAATTGTATTATGAAATTAAATTCAATCAATAAAAATTATAAATCATTACAAACTTACAATTCCAAATACTTAATATTATTAAATACACAAAAAAAGATATCAAAAAATCTATTAATGTATAAAAATTATAATGTATAAGCCATTTTTTAATGTAAAGTTGTTTCGCTGCGATCTTTTTCAAGGTGATGATAATTTCCAATTTGGGTAGAGTGAATTATATTATGAGAGGATTCTACATATAGGTACATGTAATGCCAAGTTCGCAAACAATAGGTAAGGGTTAATTTTCACTTTTAAAGAACACATTTAAGGGTTGTTTTTCACTTTCGATCAAAACATTGTAACACGTTTCTTTATTTTAAACCACAAAGCCAAATTCGACATTTCATAGATATAACTTTAATACTGACGGAGTTTCATACAAACTTGCAATCCCTATTTTACCCTTTTATGGGTTATTTTCCAAAACCGCTGAAATACTCATTTCTTTATTTTAAACAAAAAATCCGAGTGCGAAATTTCACAAACCTAACTTTAAAACTGACGGAGTTACACGCATACTTGCAACCCCCTAGTTTACCCCCTTTGGGGTTGATCTTTAAACACTCTGAAAGACGTATTTTATTATTTTAAACGAAAAATTTCACCGTTCAAACTTCAAAACTGACGGAGTTTGAAACTTGAAATCCTTATTTTACCCCCTTAGGGGACGATATTTTATAAATCCTTTCTTAGTGGATGCTTAAAACATAAAATGCATCAACTGCCAATTTCACGTTTGTAACCCTAGCGGTTTGGGCTCTGCGTTGATGAAACAGTCAGTCAGTCAGTCAGGACAAGTGATTATATGTATAGTTTAGAAAGCTTGAAGAGTTTGTTTGTTTGGTTGAACGCGATAATCTCAGAAAGTACTGGTTTGAATTTAAAAAATCTATTATTGTTGGATAGCCTATATAACATCACGCTACAACCAATAGGAACAGATCATCAATGAAAAATTTTGAAAAAACGAATCGCTATTGAGCTAGTACTTACTAAAGTGACTAGGTGCCTAAATGCCATAGAAAATAAAGACATCATAACTTATATACACAAGTGTAGTCAGGTGTGAAGCGTATGGTTTGGACGGTTTGACGTTTACTAAAAGGACACTGATTTGATTTGAGAGTCATTTACCTACCCTCATGGACATACTCAGGGGGGAGATTTTGGGGTTGAAATCCTTCCGAAATTGCAAATTGCCCGGTGTTTAATCCCTGAAATTACGAAATCCCTCCCCCCCCTCTTCCAAAGAATAATCCTGGAAAAGAATAAACGCTTATACACCTATTCGCCTGCACATATGAACGAAGTAATGTTCCGCCTTTCTTATTATTTATAGTTCTTTCAATATGATTAATAGGACATGGCCGTGCCATTGACCGAAGTTATAAATGGCTAAGGTTATAATTATAGTAGACACACCAGTGCTTGTCCAATTTTAATAATAAATATATCAACCAAAACTACAATCCCAACTTTAATGAATATATTTACAAACCCCAAGGGATGAGTACACTCAATTCTCTTTTCATGAAAATGAAAAAGAAATTTCAAGGTAGGTATATATCAACTTTAAAAAACAAGCCAAGTACCGGCAATGACGACATCACAACAGGTATAATTAAAAAATGTTCACAAGCAATAGTTAAACCATTAAACCACATTGCGAATATTATGATGGTAAGTGGTATATTTCCTGATAAATTAAAAGAGGCTATTTTTAAACCATTGTTTAAAAAGGGAAATAAACTCTATACACAAAACTATAGACCAGTAGCGTTACTACCAATATTTTCAAAGTTGCTGGAAAAAGTGATATACTCACGTTTAAACAATATCTAGAGAAGTATAAATTGCTAAGTGAAGCTCAATGTGGATTTCGAAAAAACCGCTCATGTGGAGCGGTTTTTCGCTTGCTATTTTTAAAATCCTTAAAGGTATACTTGATACCATGAATGTGAGAATGCCTGTGACATCTGTACTTCTGGATATGTCTCAAGCCTTTGACTGTGTCAATCATAGAATTTTACTTAAACAGTTAAACTTAATCGGTGTAAGAGGGATAGCTTTGAAACTTTTTGAGAGTTATTTGACTAATAGAAAGCAAGCGACTGAAATAGCATACCATAATATTAACACTAGTACTGTTATGAGTACCAGGTCTTCCTAAAGTTGGAGTGCCGCAAGGGAGTATTTTAGGACCCTTGCTATTCTTAATTTACTATAATGAATTCCCAAACATAATACAATATCAAAGCCTACTATTTGCCGATGATATATCTATATTAATTACTGGTGATAGTTTATCACAAACAGAATATGAAAATAAAATAAACAATACGGTATCGAAAGTAATTGAATGGTTAAGACAATTAAATTTAACAACAAACTTAGAAAAAACAAAGTATATACAATTTCGACCACATCAGGCTACACATAAAAAACTAGCAATACAATACAAAGGACAATCCATAGTAGAAACAAACACATTAATTTCTAGGTCTATATTTAGATAACCATCTTATTTGGAAAATGCATATAGAACAGCTTAATAATAAAACAAGGTCATACTGTTATACACACATGTAATAATCAACACGAAACAGCCCAGTCGGCATATTATGCTAAAATTTATTAATTGTTGAATTATGGTATTATTTATTGGGGAAACGCCGTAGATTCTGACAGCACGTTTATATTACAAAAAAGATGTATCCGAATCATTCATAACATTGAAAGTCAGACATCATGCAGACCAATATTTAAAGAACATAAATATCTCACTCTAACATGAATATACATACTACTGGCAGCTAGCTTCGTAAAAAAACACAGCACATACTTTCCGAAAAAAAGCACTTTAGATTATAATAAAAATTACGAAATAGAAACAATATAATATTGCCTCATGCTAGAACGGAAAATTTTAAAAGGAATATATACTTTTCTTGTATAAAAATCTACAACCACTTACCAAATGAATTAAGCAATTAGATATGCCACGGTTTGAGAGAACGCTTAAAAAAATGATAATAGATCGTTGTTTCTATAACCTTACAGAGTATTTTATAAATATGTTGAATTAATTACTGTTTTTATCATATAATTAATCTTAAATAAAATTGCATGCCTAATGAGGTAAATTGTGTTGCACACCATTACTTTTAAAGACCACATATTTTGTAATACCACAATTACTGCAATACAATTCATTTCATTTAATTTCATTTCATTTCATGGATACATATATTTACTTACGCCAACAAAGTGAAATAATAAAATTTAAAAAAAAATGTCCCCTATATGTAAAGTGCATGTGATTTTTTTTTCTCACCTACCCCGTCGTGTAGGGTATCATTAGAAAGCTTTGAAAACGTCTAGGGCTTGTGAAGACCATTTTTAATATTATGCTTTAAAGTGCAAATTTTAGTTGGAGTAAAGTGCCCTCCCCCCCTTCCAGCTAAAATGGTTGAAGTTGGGTATGTGAAAAAAGTACGGTAGTAGTATATAAATTAAAAGGAAAGCTATCACAGCAAAATATGTAATTAACAAGTAAGAAGCAGCAGACTAAGTAAGAAGTACCAAAATTTTCGTACAAATTCCATTTAAAAATACTAATAACGTTTTATACCGCATTATGATGCTAGGTAGCTACGGAACCCTACATTGTACGCGGCCCGACATGCACTTGCCCGTTTTTACTGGGAAATCGTTAAAAACATTTTATTGACAAACATTGAAGATAATCTGAGGGCTAACTATCTTAGACGATTATAGCTAAGGCGACCTGTTAAAAGAAGCCTGGCTAATCCAGTTTAAATCTGACTAATCCGATTTTCTAGAGGGCTTTATACCACCTTGATTATCCCCGAAAAATGGCTATATAAGTTAATTAGGTTGGAAACCCAGAGTATAGAAAGATATAGCATATTTTACGATTAAATTAAAATATTATTCAACGATCTTTGTGATTTATTTTTTTAGTTTAGTTAATAAATAGGTACTTATTAAAAGTGTGGAGAACAAATTCGCTAGGCTGGGTCTGCAACCTGCTAACATATAATAGGGGTACCGTCCTTACGTACTCAACCGTTCCACCATTGAGCCACTTCATTAGTATTTGTTGTTTACTACTTGTTTTTTTGTTTAATTCTAGCACGAAAGTGGTCATGGGCCAAAGACCACTCGCTCCTGTTCATCGACAACCCAGTTGGCACCGGGTTCAGCTTCACAGAGAGTTCAGAGGGCTACATACAGGATATGGCTACGGTAAGTGTTTTGTGTGTGAGGAGAGTAAGAAGGGTTCCGTTTTTGACATTTTGGCTACGGAACCCTAAAAAGGATACAGTAAAGCATGTAGTAGCCGTAGAAAAGTTGTATTGAAATGTTCTATTGTGTGTGGATTTTGTAGTAGCAAGCGAATCTAGCCGTGTGGTGCCGGCTTAAGAATAGTACCACCCCATCTCTTCCCGTGGGTGACGTCAAGGCGACTAAGGGATTTCACTCCGGAGGACGGGCAGCAGCGTCCTCTGCGTACTTAAAGCCTTACTGCGATCGCCAACCCGCTCGCCAAGCGTGGCGATTATGGCAATTACCCCCAGGATCTACTGGGGAGACCCGTGCCCAGCAGTGGGCCATCATATGGGTTGATATGATGAAGCGAATCTGTGTCAGAAAGTTGAGATAGAGACCGGGGATAATAATGACGAAATTTCTTAATGCAATGAGACAGAAAATACTTGTGCGGGATAATTTTATCGACAATATCTTGTCTTTATAATTCTCATAGTCATTTATGTCATAAAGTCAACTGTAAGCAATAAGTAAAAAAGAATAAATTTTGGCCCCATCAATTCAAAATAGCGCCTAATGCTGTAACTCCTCGAGGTCGATAGAAATTCATGATTAGCCTATACTTGAACAATACAAATTAAAACATATACTCCCACCTTTTGTAGGGTAAAAATATCTGGATACTGTAGGTACTATTTGACCGCACCTTTTTCTTACACGTTGTATAGATGTACCAGAATCGGATGAAAACTAAGAAAATTATAATTTAGAGATAGTACAAAGTGACGTTTGAAAAAAGCAAACATGGTGGCCTGTGAGATGCCACAAACATGGGGTGTGAAAAAAGTTATTTCGAATACCGCAAAATGGCTATCAAATTAAAGGGCTCATTTTAAACATTTCAAAAAAGTTTAACATGATTATGACTGTGATACTAAAAAAGTTCATTAGCAACCGTTATTTTTTCCGATCTAAGACTGGCCTGTTGGTCTAGTGGTTAGTGACCCTGACTGCTAAGCCAGAAGTTCGTGGCGATGAACACGATGGTTTATTTATTCTGTGTCTGGGTGTTATTTATCTATTCTATATTAAGTATGTATTTCGAAACATATAAGTACGCTTATCAGTTGTCTGGTTTCCATAGTACATGCTCTGTTTAGTTTGGGATCAGATGGCGTTGTGTGAGTTGTCCCAAGATATTATTATTATTATTATTTCAATTTTCCTTACTTTGCAATAGCTGTGATAAAAGTTAAGTAGTTGTAGCATCGGTTACATCTGTCGGAGGCACACAATAATGCCTCCGACTGCATGAAATTACATATCTAGGGGACCTTGTTTGCGTCATTTTTGCGCAGGCGGTTTTTTTTATTTTTTTATTATTTTTGTGAGCGGTTAACGAGAAGGGACCTGTCTTTACATTTAGGTACCACATCTTCTAAAGTAACAGTTACAGTTTTACTGACTCGGCGTATCTAACAAGCATTTATGAGCGTTTTGTAGATACCAGTTTAGTCATGCACATTTGACACCCTATCCTACCATACCTCTGACATCACTATGAAAATGAACGTTTAAAAAGTCGAACAGACAGCCAAACTTGACAGTTAAATAATTTCTGCAATGACCTTGAGAATTTAACTTAACAAATACAATAGGGATGTTGACTGTCAAGTCAAATCAGACTCTTTTTATGAAATGTCAAAACGACAAGCATTAAATAAATGTGTATGGAACATTAACTTATAGACCAGAAACGCGCCATAACCTCACATAATTGACCACCTTTAATAACAATACCTGTCAAAGGCCGCACGAGTTTTTTCTATATTTCACGTTTTGCAGTCAATTTTTACTTTTTAATTGAAAGGGATTCTGTTCTGTTCTCTTCGTCAATGTTATGGAATAACAACCTGTGACGTCATAAGTTCCTCTCGTCAAATCATTAATTTTAGTATTCGTTTTATACTTACACTTATTATGACCATTTTAAGATCTACAATTACCTGATTAGTATACAATAATTTACTTTTATAGTAAGTCAACTACTCAGTTAATCAAGTATTTTGTTATTTTTAAAAAGTTTTTATAGCGTATTAAGCAAAATTTAATAAAAGCTGTTCTTGCATTATCAATGTTACAATCTTGATATTTGCCAACAACCTCTTTTACCTCTCGACCAAAGGTTGCACGCTGTCATCAGGTCAATAACCTATGAATTATCTCCATAATTTTTGCTAACCACAAGTTATAGAAATATATTTATTAGGTAGTTTAACTTGAATTCTTAAACTAAAACCTGTTCTTTAAAAAAATATAAATTAACTAACTTAATTATTATGACATACGCTGTATTTTTATTTGTATTTAAGATTTGAGAAAGTAGGCATGTTATTATTTTTTTTAATTCGTCACGAGTCACGACGACAGTTTAATATTTTGAAAGTTATAAGCCTTAAAACATTGGAATATTGCCAAAATTGGCGTTAAAATTCTTAAGTGTTTTAAGGCTTAGGTATAACTTTCAAAATATTCATTTATTTTCAATTATCGCTTTCTACAAGCCTAGTTTATGATAAAACGAATTTGTAATAATTTTAAGCTCTCACTTGCGATCCTATGATCGCAAGTGATTTATTTGTATTTGTTTGTATGGTAAATTCATCGACTAGGGCGCCCTTGGTCAAAATTATTTCTGTCTCACTTCACCCTTAGGTTACAGTATGAGAGTTAACGGTATCTGAAAACTAACTGACGCCAGAACATAACATACCTACTTACCTACATAATAAGTAGGTAATTACCTATACCTAATGCCTTTGCGCAATTCAATCGCACAAAATCATCGAATACACTAATCTTGGTTTATACTTCCATTATAGGTGCAATTCAATTAAAAATTCTTTATTCACTTGGAATGAAAACAACACTTGTAGTACGTCGGAATTCTACATATGTAGGTATACATGTAATGTCAAGTTCGCAAACAATAGGTAAAGCCAGAGAAAATAATCTGGCATTAAAAACTCGCGGCCACTCTTTTTTAATTGGCAATTTTACAATGTTTGAAAGATTAAAAACTTGATATGGGGGTAAGGTGCTACCACTAATATACCTAATATACACAGTATTATAAGACTGATGCAAATTATATTATTAAAAACTTGGAACATGAGATAAACTAAAATCAGCCATAGTGGATACAACATAATAGGAGCATCTACTTACAACAAAGGTGAAAACTATATACTTATGTTTAAATATTCGCAAAAGTAATGTAATGATTAAATATAAAATATTATTTCTGACATCCAAAGATAGAAAATAATGGCCTTTATTCTTCACGCAGAATCTTTACTTACAAAAGTCAAATTATGCTCCTAATGAATGTGACAATTAAAACAAAGTGATAACAAAATTCACCCAAGCATAATAAAGTGATAAGGAGCAAGCAAATCATCAATTGTATAACCTCTACGTATAAGATGATTTTTTACTACATTTTTGAACTTAATCACTGTTATACTTAAAATACTAGCTGGTATCTTGTTAAATGCTATCACAGAAAGACCTAGAGGTTTTATGTAGCCTATGATATTGATCTACCAATTTAGGCTTATTTCTTGTGTTCACGGAGTGAACGTCACTATTATTGTGATATAATTACAAAATATATTTTACTAACAAAACACACATAATGTTCTCAAATATATACTAAGATGCAACTGTCATAATAAATATCTACATAGTACGTAGTACCTACCAACTCATTCGTAAGTACAATAGTAATGCTGACTGTTATTTGAGTTACAAAACAATATCATCTTACAATTGTTCCTGCTACAGTTCCTTTTAAATTGTTAAGTGCATAATTACCTACCAACTCGACTCGTGGCTATTAATCAAAGTATCTAGTTACATGGCAGTCATCAGTGTTACTCTTACATAAGGATACTTATTTGCTATCACTGCAGTTTGACAGGCGTGGGAAATTAACACGTTAACTTGTAGGTACATACGTACAGTTACATATTAAAGAAAAATGCACGAGAAAGAGGCTGGTGACCTTCACAATGCCTGAAGCAATTTACACCTCTACTTTAGATACCTACTAGCTAGAAGTAAACATTGAATTCTGTAGAAGGTCTTTATAGAATTTTATAAGCTACGGATCATAATGGCGTAAATATTTTAAGGCTAAATACCTTTATTTTATTGCCCGACGTTTCGACCGTCACTCCTTTCACATATGGTAAGGGAATGACGAACAAAGTTGGACAAATAGGTACTACAGAGTACCACCAGTACAAAGGAGTACCATCAAGACTGTATAATCCACAATCAAGGTAGCCAAGCAGTTCGAAGCAGCACTCCGAAGTAGGTAATTCCTCTGCAGACACCTGCCGTCTACAAAGTTGATTGCAGTTCGGATATAGGAACTACCACAGGGTAGTTACTATATCGGACAAATCAAACGCAAGATAACGGAAAGGGTTAAGAAACATATCGCGGCTGTGAAAAATTGGCACATGAACAAATCAGCTATAGCGGAACACTTGTTGGAGGCGGGATCGCACCACTGGATAGAACTTCACAAGCCACAGGTCCTCTCAACTGACCGCCAGTATTACTCCAGGATGGGACGGGAAGCGAAATAAAAAAAATAAAAAATGTCAACCGGATACCGAGAAGTCGGATACCATGTATCGACAATTTGGAATGTTTTGGAATGGTTATGGTTTTTTTTATCAGTATAAAAGTACTATCATATATGTGTTTAAATACAATATTCATCTATTGTGCTATCGTACACAAACATGATGCATGCATTTGGACTCGAACTGGGGTATTCTGTTTTCTAGACCGCCCGATTTCTCACCTGAGCTATTATAAAATTATAACATTGTAGGTAGCGGCGAAATTTACCTTTGTATTCTAAGAATCTTACGGTCACGTGATCCTGACGCGAGTTTAACATGTTATACTCATACCACAGTTATTTTATTACGATACTAGTTTGTACCTGTACCAAAAAAAGTGAACAACGCCGCTAAATAAGTTTTCACTTCAAAATACGTATAACTTCAAAGTACTTACAACTTACACATACTTAATTTTGATTTTTATGTCGCATAAGCACTGGCCTAAATTGATAATTCTATTATTGCATGATTTGTTTAGGTATTAGACGTTTACGTAAAATATAAAATGTTGATATTTTCGGTTTATTTGTTAAATTTTCAACCCACTTTACATTTATGGTTGTTTTTTCAATTTTAGTTGCCAATATCTCGACGTAAAACGACCGTGTAACAGCTAATTTCAAAGACACCCTAAATTGTAGGTCATAGGCGACTTAAAACCCCCAAATCTATAGATACCAGATACGTAGGATAGATTAAAGGTTTTAAATCGTTGTACGCCTATGACCTACAATTAAAATATCTAAATGTTATTATTCTAGTGTTCAAGTCACCTGTACATCGCTCTGAGGCAGATCGTGACGATATTCCCTCAACTCCGGCATGCTCCGCTGTACCTCGCCGGAGAGTCCTACGCGGGCAGGTACATCCCCGCTATTGGAGTCAAGATCCTGGAGCAGGACCGCAATATCGGCCTTTTGGATGTCAAGTTTCAGGTATGTTTGTTTCTGTTTTACTTTACTATTTATTGTTTTTTTTTATTGAACTTTTGTGTTCCCATTGGTTAGGAAAAATCATAATACATCTTGCGTTGGAGTGACGTAACACCTTATCGTCCATAAACCAAATAATTTTTAATCATATATAAAAAATAGCTGATCCGCGCCACTTCGTAAGCGTCAATTTTCCCCGTTTTTGCAACATTTTCATTGCTGCTTCACTCCTATTGGTCGTAGCGTGGTGTTATATAGCTTATAGCCTTCCTCGGTAAATGGGCTATCCAACACTAAAAGATTTTTTCAATTCAAACTAGTAGTTCCTGAGATTATCGCGTTCAAACAAACAAACAAACTCTTCAGCTTTGTAATATTAGTATAGATTAAAATTAGTTTTCGTTTTTCGTTTGCAATGTAAACTAGGGTTTAGAAAGGATTTCGGAAAGCAAGAACTCAAAGGGCATGACCAAATACAAGGCTAGTGTAGTCGCAAGCTTAACTTCTAGTCAATAAATAAATATGGTAAACAAACATTTGGTAATCTGTAAACAGAAACCAATAAAATATTAGGGGTTCTTCATATTAAGCACAGGAAAAACGCCTGCAAGTAGGTAAGATTTATGTAGAGATATAATTTGTCTGGGAGAGCGATACAAGCTGTTGTGGAAACTATCACACTTTCAGGTTTGGGCTTTGATATAGTAATTTAAGTTTATGTCTAGATGTGTTATCTATTATAAAAATATTATTTTATACACATTTAAAAAAAAAATGGCATTAAAAGCTAAGTCTCTATAAACAACTGTCTTAAAAATTATTACTTGGTAGAAAACTTCGCGAACCCTCTTGAAGAACCGTCTCATCAGGATTGTTCCGTAAACTATTTGTTAGTTTACGAAACAATATTCAACGTATGTAGGTACCTTATAAAATAAAAAATCTTGCTTACTTAACTAGTTTTTGTTGTAATTATTTAAGCAAATTATTATTCCTATAAAACTACTATAAAACATAAATGCTTTAATTAATTGTTTTGTAACACTTTATTTTGTACAATAATATTTTTGTTATGAGTAAAGGTCATTACTAATTGTAACAGCATCGCTCCGAGCACACAGCACTTAACTTGCAAGGTAAATTTTGAAATGAAAAGATTTAACTAAATAGTTAACCGGTCTTTGTGGCCATTTTAAAATTGACTTTTACGGACCTGATTATAAGTCGTAATTTTAATTGCAAGTTATGTGAAATTATGTGGTAAGAACTATTGTTATTGCCACTACTACCTACGAGAAACGCGAGACAATTTGCTTATTTTCTCGGGGTCTACTCATGCGGACAAATTGGGCCACCATTATTTCTAGGCAAAAGAAAGAAAGAAAATAATTTTATTTGTACCACGATACAAAAAAGAAAACATATTATTACAATTAAGAAGGTAGGTAGATTAGCGGGGAACAAATATGGGCCTACGTCAGCTATTGTTGTAGTCTGTGGAACACAACGCTGATATTCTTGTGGGCCCTTAAAAGACTTTGTGGTACTCAGTCTCTGCAACAACGATGGACACCCGGCTAATGCTGATGGGACTGTTTATGGTCATAACCTCCTTTCGGGGTTAAGCCTAGTCACACTAATATTATAAAGGCGAAAGTTTGTGAGTATGTGAGTGTGTATGTTTGTTACTTCTTCACGCCTAAACGGCTGGAGCGATTTTAATAAAATTTGGTATGTAGTTAGCTGACACCCTGGATTAACACATAGGCTAATAAACTACGGGTAACACCGCGGGGCACAGCTAGTAATATTATAAAGGCGAAAGTTTGTGAGTATGTGAGTGTGTATGTTTGTTACTTCTTCACGTCTAAACGACTGGAGCGATTTTAATAAAATTTGGTATGGAGTTAGCTTGTCAGCGAACTCCATACCAAATTTTGGTGTCCCCTGGATTAGCACATAGGCTAATAAACCGCGGGTAACATCGCGGGGCACAGCTAGTTCCATATAAATCTATGTATCTAATGGAAAGAAGCTTAACTTGGCTGGCGCTCGACGTGAAAGTGAACGTGTCCTAGGCGAAATCATTGGTCTATCGAGGAGCTTTGGCTCAATTTCAAAAAAGTACCTATCTGAGTCCTGCCGTGTATAAGGGCTTTTTTATATAAAACCTACCCTTACCAAGGAATAATCCTCCCTGAAAATCAAAATCTTGCGTTTCTGAACAAGATTAAGCATCTTTACCGAAAGCCTTATTCATTTTATTTTTTTTTCTTTTCACGGAATTGAATTGTCCGAAACTACTCGTAAATCCTGGATCCGCCTTTGCGAAGAATGATTAATTTTTTGTCCATAAATGAAGTGGGGATAAATTCCCCACTTCATTTATGAACATAAACAGCACAAAATACAGTGAACGAACAAAACACATCCGGCATGAGATGAAATAAACCCAAATGTCAGACCAGATTGACAAAAACAAGGTCACTACAAATAATTTCGTGGTTAAATCCGTGAAATCACCCTTTCATGTGTTGTCAATTACCTAGGTATATTTTTGCAATTATAAGACTAATCGTAGGTATGTGAATCATGGGTTTGATTAGGTGTTTATTCCAATAATGTATGTCGTATAACGTCCTGATAAAATCTGCAAACTTAATGGACAGTTACTAGCTAGCTAGCTACAGTCCATCAAATCTAAGAGGTACCGTTTGACGTTTCATATTTTTCAAACCGAAACAACTTTGTTCATACGTACATTATTCAGTTTCGATAACCTTTTTCATAAAACCATGAATTTAGAAAGATTTCATTATTGTATCTAAAAATGTACAATTCTTAATATCTAAATGTAATTGAAAACTTTCAAACAAAGCAAAATAACACATATTTACACAGTAAATAATTTCTAATAGTTATATTCTTGACCTCATTACAAAGTTACGTAGTTAGGTCACTGCACGTAGTGTTGCGACTCTTCGGATACACTTGTATGCAAAAAAATCGTTTACATATACGAAAAATCGAATGTATTATTTACAAATTACCTACACTTGACAACCAAACAAATATTTTTTCATGTGAATGGGATTTATCTCACATATTACGATTACATAACTAAATAGTTATGTAATCGTAAAATATGAGATAAAACCCATTCACCAAAAATACGTATTTATAAATCAAATATATTTGCTTCTTTAAAAAGTTGTCGAAAGCGATTTGTCGATTTTTGATTTTCGCGCCCAAATAAGTCGGGGTTTCTCGCGCTAACGCTGTCGAAATAGTAAATGGAGTCAGGGATAGTGTTTTTTACATTTATTTTTGTGTATGATAGTATGGGTTTGCATATTACAGAGAAATAAACAAATTTTTAACAAGCACATCCATTGATTTTACAATTACAATTTTTTCTTCTAAGTCTTATTTCTACGTCTAAAACTAATAAAAATAAGGTATGTAGAACCCATTCACAAAAATGTTGTTGCCTGATGTTATAAATTAACGACGTTACTGCGCGACCGCATAATGCACTGAATACACAGATACCCTAAAATAAATTAATTTAATTATTTTTAGGTCAATAGGCAAAATCGCAGGTGTCCAAGTCTCTACAATTTTTTTTTTCTGGCAACACTGCCAACTACAAGCGCACGCGGTCCGCTCGGTCGGTTCGGCGTCAGCAGTCTCTCGCCATCTTGGAAGCTGACTGTGCGCGTACTTGCTTTCTCGTTTGTGTTTTACAATTTGTGACTTGGCTATTACTTTTCTGGACTGATCATTCTTTATCCGTTTACCTTGGCAATATTTATACTGGACTCCGAACTAAGCAAGTGTTTATTAATAATGTCGAAAAGAGGACGTACTTTGAACAGCCAGGCTCGTGAATTGGTGGTGAAATTACACGAGTATTTTGAGCGTGAATCTCAAAATGGTGGACTTCTACTGCCAGTTACACAAGTTCGGGATCGCGTCGGTGAAGCTCTCGGTATTGGTAGCCGCACCGTTGGCAAAATATTAAGTGAAAAATATGGGCCTTCGGGGAGTGACAGTAACGTACTTCACACACCGAAAAAACGAAAAAGAAATAAACCTGTGACAGGCATCGATGAATTCGATAGTCATGCTATTAGAAACCATATATACGGGTATTTTACAAGAGGCGAATTTCCAACATTGGCAAAGTTATGTGCAACTTTAAAAGATGCCGGGCTGTATAAGGGAAGCATAGAGTCGTTGAGAACGGTAATAACAGGAATTGGCTTCAGATACAAAAAAGTTGACAAACGAAAAATTGTTATGGAGCGACATGACATAATTATGCAGCGACTAACATTCCTGCGCGAAGTTAAACAAATTATAAACTGGGATAATGTAATATTTTTGGACGAAACCTGGCTAAATTCCAACCATTCTGTGCCGAAAACATGGACTGATGATTCTGAAGCTTCGTGCTCGAAGGTGCCGATAGGAAAAGGTGGACGCCTCATAATATGCCATGCTGGGTCAGCGTCTACAGGCTTCGTGGAAAACTCTTTATTAGCTTTCCAATCCAAAAGCACTAAAGAGTATCATGAAGAAATGGACGCAGTAAGGTTCCGAGAGTGGTTCTTAAATTTATTACAGAATATCCCTCCTAACAGCACAATTATAATGGATAATGCCCCATACCACTCTGTGCAAATTGATAAAGCACCTACGTCAGCCAATAAGAAAGCAGATTTGGTGGCATGGCTGCAAAGAAAAGGAGTGGATGCCGACATGTCACTATTAAAAGCTGAATTATTACAGTTAGTGAAATTGCATAAACCACCAAAACCGACATATGTAATTGACCAATTGGCCGAAGAGCACGGGCACAAAGTCATACGACTTCCTCCGTACCATTGCCAATATAATGCCATTGAACTGATTTGGGCCCAAGTTAAAGGTAATATTTTATAATATTATAATAATAACACGAGTACTTCTAACATTTATAATTTAAACAATGGTTTTCGTCTGCTATCAAATAGTTACATTATTGTTTTACAGGTTATGCAGCAAGACACAACACAAAACCACCCTTCAGTGTCAAGAAAATGGAAGGTTTATTAAAGGAAGCATGTGCCCAAGTTACACAGGAAGATTGGAGTAAAGTAGTACAAAAAACAAAGAAAATAATAATGGACGACTTCGAAAGAGACGTACACTTTGATAATGTAATGGACAATCAACTGGTCATTAATTTAAATGACGATGATGACGAAGACGACGATACTAGTACTAGTAGTGAATAAAAAAATATCCTAAACATTTCTTTTATTTAATTACCTATAACAATTGATTTCTTAAAATTCGGATATTATAGTAATCGATCTCTTAAAGTTCGGATATTATAGTAATCGATTTTTTCATCCCATCCCTATCATTCAATTGTCAGAACTGTCAAACGGTACTTCTTAGATTTGACGGACTGTAATTATGCTGAATGGTGATGTACTATTTTGCAAAAATGGGTTTATTGTAACCAATAAACCCACTTTCTGAATATGAGGTCAGACACTGAATTTATGTATCGTGTTTTTAGGGTTTTCTGGGTTGGAGTGTGGCAGCATTTTTATGCTGGTTACAGAGTAGGTATGCAAAGTTGACTGCCTTTGTGGCGCGGTGGGAGTGTGTCCGACTGCTACGCAAAAGGTCGTGGGTTCGATTCCCACCCAGGATAAAACTTTGTGTGATGAGCATGATGGTTTATTCTGTGTCTGTGTGTAATTTATCTATAATATGTATGTATTTAGAAATATATAAATATATTTATCAGCTGTCTGGTTGCCATAGTACAAGCTCTGCTTAGTTTGGAATTAGATGACGTTGTGTAAGTTGTCCCAAAATATTATTAAATTATAAAAAAAGAGTTTCTCTAGGTACAATGCACTACGTGAGCCACGTACAATAATTCATCACGTTTAATTGATATTGACGATAACAGCCAGTTAATTATAATTTTGTTAAGTAGCAAACCTGTTTTCACAATCATAGTTTAAAAATAAAACATGTCTACACACTACACGCGCTAACAAGCTGACGTCTGTTTTGCTAGGGCTGCCTTAGAGAATTTGTTTAAATATTAAAGACATATCCCGTAGTAGGTAATCGCAGGAGATTTGTAAACAAAGTTATAACATAGTTACTTCTTGTGCTGAGACACAGGCCTCTTCTCTAAAAGAGGACAGTTTCCAATCTACCACGCATTGTGGCGAACCTCGTATTCAACGTTGAGTAATACTTTGTTTTCGGAGACTTGATCCCGCTGCGGGTTAGGCTCTATTAAGAAAAAACTCAGATAATTCTATGAGAAGGGATAGTTTGAGCTGACAAACAACCATTTGTGAATTACATAAAGATGCAGTAGGAAGACGCGGATCCAGAACAAAGCGACTCACATTTCGCCAGTTGAGTCGAATTGCCCTAATCCAGAACCAAGTCTGGATTAGGGCAATTCGACTCAAGGACTCAATTGCCGGTCAAAACACACTGGTCTAGAGTCAAATTTCTCAAATTCCCCCAAAAAAGGTATTTCAGTCGAGTCTGTGGGAGGAGGGGGGTGGGCAATTGCCCCTCCTTTGGATCCGCGCCTGGCGCCTTTGGTACCTATCTACGGTCCAAGTTATTAACACAAAATCTTTCTTTCATACTAATATTATAAAGCTGAAGAGTTAGTTTGTTAGTTTGTTCGTTTGAACGCGGTAATCTCAGAAACTATGGGCCAAATTAAAAAAATATTTTACTGTTCCATAGCCCATTTATCGAGAATAAGGCTATATAACATCACGCTACGACCAATAGGAGCGGAGCAGCAATGAAATATGTTTTAAAAACGGGTAAAATTTACGCAGACGAAGTTGCGCGGGTCAGCTAGTAATAAGTACCTATATAAAAATCTGGTTTCACTTGAGGTCGAACTCCTCCGAAACGTCTCGACCGATTTTAATGAATTTCTTTTTGTATATGAAATGATTTATTGTTTTGGTATGAATTGTATAAACGGGAAAAATTGACGTAGGCGAACTTGCGAGGGTCAGCTAGTTTATTATAGATTTGTATTTAGGTGAGTACCTACATTTGGTAAAAACCTTCGAGCTTGAGTGAGTATGACAGATGACAAGTTGTAGTAGCACGTTCGTCGAATAGAGGTAACCGGGCTAGCTACCTTTGTATGGGCTTGGTAAATCAGTGTATTCTCATTACATGTTAACCTTTATAAATATTTTAACGTATGAATTCAATAAAAAAACAATTGTCTTATTAGTAAGTGATTATTATAATGCAACAATAAGTTACCTCGGTACTTATTATAAACTCGCGGATTCGCTTGCGTGGTTGGTTTTACTTCTTTAAGGGTTGATTTTCCAAAACCATTATTTTAAAACACGAATTTATTTATTTAAAACCTAAACACCAGTTTCATACAAACTTGCAACCCCTTAGAGGGGGCTAATTTCCCAAAATCGTTTCATAATGGATGTGTACAACATAACATTTTAGTAAAATTTACTAAAATTTTAAGTAGGAAACTGGCAAAAATTTCAGATTTGCCGCTACGATCTAGACTCTGCGTTGATGAATCAGTCAGCCAGGATAAGTAATTATGTACTCGTACCAAGACACTCCACCAAGAGATATAGTCGACTTCATGGTCAGACTAGAACTTGGAGATATCCTATAAGGAAGAAAGAGGTGTCACAATAGATCTTTTAGGTCGCAGCGACTTCCGGTCTACACATCCCGGCCTCTATCCAGATACAATACAATACTCGTACCAATACATAGTTATTATTTCATAACGATTTTGAACGCAGCACATATTTTATAATAGATCTGGGAATGTCTACTATTGATAAATGTACCTAGTAGGGCGCCATTCATTTATTATTTAAGAATTGACTGATCCCCTCCGCAGGCGCTTATCCAGAACTTAGTTATCCGTTAACCGGTCAAGTGTGAGTCGTTCGCATAGCTGGGGGGTGCATTTGATTCAACATCGGAACACCATATCCACCATCACCGAGGGTCCCGTGTTCAAATTCTCAAATTCCCCAAAAAAAGGTCATAAGGTCATTCAAGCGAGTCTGGGGCGGGGGGCAATTGCCCCTGTTGCCCCTGTTGCCCCGCCTTGAATTCGCGCCTGTTCTTCCGTTTTTTTTTTTTACAAAGAAACAATATTTATTAACGTTCTTTGTAAATTATTCCACTAAGGTTTTATTTTCAAGTTTTTCCCTTGCACTGGTGCGGATTCGCTCATTCAACTTTTAGTATTTTTGTCGTATTTTTTTCAAGTTACGTAAGAAATGTCAAGACCCCCTTGAAAGAAAAATAAGACATGGTCGACACCCCCCCCCCCCCCCCACCCTGAATTGTCTTACGTAATAAATGAATGGCGCACCAAGTGAGGTAAATATAAATTGTTGTGGCATAGTTTATCATAATTTAGAAACCAATAGCCGCCATAAACGTTGTTAACATTACATTATATTTTTATTATTTGTTGGAAAATTCCCAAGGTTGAGTGGTAGAAAATGCCTATAGCATTGTTATGCTCTTGTACCTACTATTATTATATTATTTAAGTTCAAATGAAATAAATTCAATGAACATTTCAGCCGACTATCTGTTACTCTTTTATAAAACGTGTATCAGAGTGGTGTCAGTCAGTCAGTCATATTCAAATATTAAGTACTACTTACCTACTTGATGTTGAGTATATGTAACTATTTTTTACCCGCAATGGCCACGGAGATGAAGAAGAGGTGTTTGTGTGTCAATTACCATTTTCTCGGAAACGGCTGGGCCAATTTCGAAACCGTTTTTTGCGTTGTAGTAGTCTCATTCCCGAAATGTTCTTAGCTAAGTTTTATTTTATAGATCAATGTTTCTCCAAAATGGTTATTTATGATGTTCTCGGAGATGGCTAGGAGGATGTGAAATCGTTTTCTGCTCTCATTCCTGGGGGTCAATTCACGTATTTAAATACGCTTGCATCAAGTATGCGTCTCCAGAGCGCAATAATGATATTCTAGTACGGTGCGCAAGCGTTTTTGAGATTCGTTCCCAAAGTTACAAGAATACGAAAATGGCCGTTTTAATCGAAATTTAACTGCAACTGCACTGCAACTGTATTGCTTTAAATACGTGAATTGACCTCCAGAGCATGCTCTCAGTTAAGTTTTAATGTTACAGACTGCAAGGAGGCGCTATAGTAGGTACACACATTTGTTTATCCAAAACGGTCAAGTTCATCTTTTTATTGTTAAAATGGATTGGGTATTATATTAGTTCCGTTACATTGAAATGTTTACTTTCAAATCGAGGATAGTACCTATATTTTGTAAGAAATTTCGAAAAACTTTGAAATAAAAAAACAAAATTAAATATTTTGAAAATGTCACATGCACAAAAATATTGTAAATGGCAGACCATGATGGATTTTCTTCGATTACTTCGGTTTGTCGGGGGTTTTTAATTTTTTTTGTGATTTTATTTGATTCTTTTTATCGTCCATCGTGGGGTTTTTCAAAATTTTCAATTTTGTTTTTTACCCGACTGCTGCGTATCTTGTTTATTCTTTAATAAGTATCTCAATATCTTCCAAACCACTGGACGGATTTGTACAATTAATACGTCCGTACGTCTTGACCCCACAAGTGTTCCTATTTATATGACGTTTGAAAAAACAAACATAGCGGCTGTGATAAATCATAAAAAAGAGGTGTAAAAAAACAGTCTTTTCGAATACTGCAATATGTGTATCAAATTAAAGAGCTCATTGTCAGCATTTCAAAAAGGTATAAAATGATTATGACTGTAATAATAAAAAAAAGTTGTTACAGGATGTAACAACTAACCTTTATCACAACAAGCAATTGGTGATAGTGGATATAGTGTACCGGTGTTGAATCAAATGCACCAAGCCATGCGAGCGACTCACAGTTGATTGCCTCCCCCAGAACAACGGCACCCTAAAAGGAACAATAGACTTGATATTCTCTATTGTTTGATTCCAGGGTATAATTCTAGGTAACCCAGTGCTGACCCGTGAGAGTATAGCAGACTACAGCGGTATTTACTACCAGTGGGGTCTGATAGACAGTCAAGGAGTACTCGCCGTCAAGCCGCTGCAGGAAGCATACAACAAGGCTTTGGAAAGCCGTGATTCATCAAACGCTGTCCTGGTAAGTTACATTTATATTTTGAAAGCTATACGAGAATATTACGATGGTTTAAGTCTAAAACCGCTAGGTAGAGGTATCTATAAATGTTGATAAACTTTCGCGATTTGTACACATTATGAAAATACTAAGAAAAGACTCCGACTCAATTTGAAAAGACTATCAAAGACTCATTATGAAAAGACCATACCCTTGAGTCTACCCGTGACCACGGCCGTTGCAATACGGTCGAAACGTCGGGCAATGAACAAGCTATTTTACCTTAAATTAGTCACGCGATTAAGACCCGTAATATATATATTTTAATAAAGTAGGTATCTACATCTATACTATCCATACTTCTATATTAATATTATAAAGAGAGAGCCCGAACTAAGTGTCTTTGTTTATATGTTTTGGGTAATCTTCGCAACCATTGCATGTATTTGAAAAAATCTTTTACCATTTGAAAAATACACTATTTCCTAAGGCTATATAATAATATGTGTAAATGCGTATAATGTGCAAATTACCTATAGTTATGTCAACTAAGTTCGCCAAAATTGTGCATTTTGGCACCTTTCAGAGTGTACGCTGCGTAAACGGTAAAAGTAAAACAAACAACAACAAGTTCTTTGAAGAAGTTCGCGACAGTATATTTATATCTGATGGCAACCATTATTTATTAAGTTTAAAATGTTGGGTAAAAAATATATGTATTTTGAAAGGTGTTTTATAACCAGTTTTGGTTTATCTTAACGAAATAAGTGTTTTGCTATACATATTTAATTTTAAATATTTTTGTCCTTTACGTCATTTCATTTAAATTTTATAGCAAAATTAAAACTTTAGCTCCATAAAATAATTACGCCAGTCTGGCGGGCGGAGCGGAGAGGCAAGGTGAGGCACCGTATGGGCATATGCAGGGTCTTTTTTCGCGTTCTGGGCAGCTCTCTATTTACCATTATGACAAGATTTTGAGAGTTCGCACGGGCTTGCCGCGAAAACGGAAAAAAGAACATAAGGACCCAGGATCATTTTTGCCATTCCATTTTTGCCATTTTGGCTACGTGAGGATTCTAAAATGAGTATTCAAGACTTGATCAAAATTAGTTATAAACGGTAAACAAAATAACTGGCGTTAAAAAAACATAAGAATCGTTTGTTTATACACTAGTGAGTATTAAAAGATTTCTATTGGTGCACCAATATTAAATTTAGATTGTAATCTGAAGGGACTTAGAAAGTGACTTGCTTGTTTCTCTAAAGTGTGTGCTTGTTTCCACTCATTGACGTATGACCTGGATATATGAAAAATTGATCAGTCTCTAGAAAGAGACAACGCTACTTTGTGGACAATACCTGTCAAAGAGACAGGGCCACACGAGTTTTTTTTTCTCTCTTTTACGCTTTGAAGTCAATATTTACTTTTTAAATGAAAGGGATGGCGTGACCAGGTCTATACGTATGTTTCCACTTTTATATTTTAACGTCGCCTGCAACATAACGGGACTATTGTATGTGTCGATCTTTGTCATTTTCGCCTCAACTCTCTATTTTTCTCTAAAATTACTATCGTACAAAATAACCACGATATTGAGAACAGAGATCATAGAAAGTAAACCCAGGCTCTAGAATCTAGATACTTATAATAAATTAATTCGTGGATTGCACGTTCTTCTATACTGAGCGAGAATCGAGTCTCCACTTTTTTTTTTAATCTGTCCATGCTATCAAATGCTGTTACTTAACAATAGACTGTCAATCTAATATTTCTGTTTTATTTATTTCTAGCTACGTGACGAGCTACTCACCAGACTAGAAGACATGTCAATGCAACAGCAGACATTTAACCTATTACTGGACAAGATCTCCAGCTTGGAAACATTTTCCGACTATATCGACAGGCCGGCTGTGAAGAAAGCCCTGCACGTGGGAGACAGAAAGTTTCACTTCTACAACAGCACTGTACATGCTAAATTGACACCAGATTTCCTAAGCGAAGTCAAGTCCAAAGTGGAAATGCTTCTGGATCACTATAAGGTGCTCATTTATTGGTGAGTAGTTCTACCACAGATTCACTCTCCTTATTTTGTGGTTCTATATAGTGGGATGCCCTCAGACATATATATTTATGAACGCTAAATAACTTTGGCGATTTGTGCATATATGTAGTTTTATTTAAGCCACAAATATGGAAAAGGTGTGGTTCAATCAAGTTGTACTCCTGCTCGCAGAGTGGCCCCTGAAGTCACACCGTGAAGGCACCAATTTCGCAAGGGACACCCTCACAGTTAGCCATAGGCTTCTACGCCAAAACACAGTCATTCGACTCCAACATACTCTCTCCTTCGTGCTCTCGTAGGAGCAGTATCCATAGGGATTTTTGCACACGATAAAAAAAGGGCTGGTGCGACTTCAACTCACAACACGCACGCGCAAATTATTATAGAATCGTAGATCAGGCACTGACTCTATGGACAATGTAATTTGAGTTTAACTACATATTTAATAGTTGCACTTCTTGATTTAGTGGACAAATGGATCTAACAGCACCCTGCGTGCCGAATGCACACGCGCGAAGAAGACACTGGCATTGGAACTATCGTGACGAGTTCCTCAACGCCTCGCGGGTGCCGTGGTGGCATAATAATAGGGTGGCTGGGTAAGTTGACCATGAATTTAATAGAGCCTATTCACTTTGTTAACTGACGATTAATAGACTAGACTAGCTTACTATGTTGGAGATATAGGTTCCTACTTATCAGTAATGAATCTGAATCGCAACAAATAAACATTGTCTTTCTTGTTTATTTATTTCTTACGAGAGAGAATAGACGCAAGATTTACTACTTGACGAGCTTTTTCAAGGATAAGGGTTATTTTTGAAAATAGTGGCCATACTTACATCTATATAACATAGCAGGCGCGGATAGAGGCGGTTGCCTCCCACCCAGGCTCGACTGGAAGACCTTTTATTGGGGAATTTTGAGAATGTTGCCAGTGTACCGGTGTGTACTTCTCGGCGGTGGTACAGTCAGCATCATATAGATAGCAGCTGTTAAAATCCGCAAAAATGTCTCAACAATAAGAATTGAAATTTATTTCAGCAAACAATTTGTCATTTTTATTGAAGCAGCTAAAGTGCCAAAAGTAACTCAGCAGCCACTGCTAAATTATTTAAGCATTCAGTTATATAATTTGTTCTCCACATCCAATCATTCATAAATATCGCCGCCTCCAATAGTAGCAATATCTACGCAGTCATAGTGTTCAAAATTATGTCATTTGACATGACGTACGGTGATAACAAAACTCTTTAATGTTAGAGAAGGTTATCAAAGATCAAAATGCAAATGTTTTCTTCTATACGTCAGAAAATTTATCTATTGACATTTAAGTACATCTTGATTGAAGCATCATTTATTACAAAATTCTATAAAAAAATGAATTATCATTTAGATATTCAGACCAGACACAGGATTGTAAATCTTCACCGTGAAAGCGTCTCGGTCACGGACATCGCCAATGAACTTGGTATTGATGTAAGTAAAAAACTGTTTTACCACATTAGACATTGGAAATATACGTATCGAATCCCGTATAAAAAAATTATTATATTCATTGAACCAATCTTATTTTAACATTTTTATCAATTATTTATTCTTTGCTTACAGAGGAACACTGTTTACCTGTGGATCAATAGATGGTCTACTGAGGGAGATGTAACACGTCACGTTACCACAGGTAGACCCCGAACAAGTAGTGCTGCTCAAGATAGACGTATTGTTCAGCAGGCGCGTGAAGATAGATTTGTGAACACCTCCGAACTATCAATAATCCATAATGTCTCACAATCTACCATACGCCGTCGATTAAAAGAAGCTGGTTATCATCACCGTGTACCGGCCAAAAAACCTATGTTGACGGCTAGCCATGAGGCTAGAATTTGCTCGGACATACCTAAATTACAACTTTGAAAATGTGGTTTTCGTTGACGAAAAAGTCTTCACTTCTTCGGCTCACGGAAGGCTTTATTTATGGCGGTTGAATAACACTCGTTATGAAGAACCTAATATTTTGCCAAATAATAGAAGCGGTAGGATTTCTCTTGGATTTTGGGGCTGGATGTCAAAAGCTGGACCTGGAGAATTAGTTGAGATAGGCGGTCGATTGAACGGACTAGGTTATAAAGAAATTCTAGATGAAGTGCTGTTGCCCACCGCTCAAATTTTTTATCCAAACAGTGTAATTACCTTCGTGCAAGATGGATGTTCTATTCATAATTCAAGGGTAGTACAAAATTATATTTCTCAAAATTCGGAGCTGAATTTAATCAATTTGCCGCCTAAAAGTCCGGACTTGAACCCCATTGAAAATGTGTGGGGTAAAATGATTCAGAACTGGGACAGCCAACAAGCTCGAACCACAGACAACTTGAGACGTCACGTTTTTGACAACTGGGAGACTCTGCGATCTAGTAATTTCTCTTTTAATTGTGTCCGCTCTATGAGACAACGTCGTCTAGACGTTATAAATGCTGATGGGGGTTACACTCGTTTTTAATTTCTAAGTTATTGCTCATTGATAATTTAAGATTTAAAAGACTGTTTTAGCATGTAGGTTTTCTTTCCGTTCGTTTTCAAGCAGTAAGTGTAGCATTTTAGTTATTCTTTATACAATAATAAACAGTTTATTCTTTAACTGTCTTCTTTCTTTTAACACTTTGACAGCCGATCACGAGTTCAGCTTCGCATAGTTTATTTAATCCAAGACGCCGATCACGAGTGGGACTCGTCATCGGATTTCATACTGTTTGTTTTAAATTCACGCACTGTACTCGTGATCGGCGTTATGGGAGCGTGTAGAGAATGTTTTAGCTACACGCACATAGAGTCCCGCAATAAAAAACAATCAACAATCAATAAACTTTCTTTTTTCCAAAATGTCGACTTTTGAACACCATGACTGCGTAGATATTGCTACTATTGGAGGCGGCGATATTTATGAATGATTGGATGTGGAGAACAAATTATATAACTGAATGCTTAAATAATTTAGCAGTGGCTGCTGAGTTACTTTTGGCACTTTAGCTGCTTCAATAAAAATGACAAATTGTTTGCTGAAATAAATTTCAATTCTTATTGTTGAGACATTTTTGCGGATTTTAACAGCTGCTATCTATATGATGCTGTCTGTACTGATGGTTTGATGGTGAAACAAATACTCCCGGGTTCGGGATCGGCGCCTGTACCATAGTTAGGTACAAAGAGGTTTAAAATCACTGATGTTTAATTATATCTTGAGTCACGTCAACCCACGTAGTGAGAAAAGCTAATTTAATTTTGTATCGTCCAGTCTCTATAAATATAATGCCTAGAAAACTACAGTTTGACACACCGACTTGAATAGCATCGAATTGTCAAATACACACAACAATCTACATTAGATAATTATATTTTCATCATTTTCAGATACGTGAAAAGTGGAGGTCACCTAACAGAAGTTCTAGTCCGCGGCGCAGGCCACTTAGTTCCTATGGACAAGCCAGAGGAAACTGTGGAACTAGTCAGCTACTTCATCAGAAGTTTTGACTTGGAACTACCTCCTAACTACCAAGTATTAGCTCAAGACACCCCTATGTACGTCAACGATGAGTTTGAAGGCATCGCAAAGACGGCTTATAAACTACCTGGGCAGAATTCCTCTTCTGGGACCAAAGTTGCCATGGTTACAAGTGTAGTTTTAAACGTGTTGTTATTGTTTGCTATAGTCTGTGGTGTTGTTTATGCTCTGAAGTGGAAGAGACGGACTGATTCGTATTTGTACAATACTATGGAAGAGAGTAATATTGTTTCTACTATGTTCTAGAATCAATCGCAGGTACACACTGGAAAATATCTAGTTAAAAAAATCTCTCTTTATTCTATTCACAAAGTCTATTCCACATGTAGTACATGTAATGCCGGAGAAAAGAACAAAAACAAAAACAAAAAACTGGTGGCCACTCTTTGGAATTGCCAATGTTTACAATGTTTCTTTGTTTATAAACTGTATATGTAGGTAAGGTGCTGCCTACCTATACTTTATACACCATTAGAGGACTGATGCAAAAACAACAGATAATAATATAAAAAGAAGACATCAAATTAAATATATAAACCTAATGGGTACAACATATTAGGAGCATTTACTGTAAAAATTATATGTGCCTAAATGCACTATTATATGAAAAATATTACTTGACTCATGACGAGGATAGAATATTATATTTTAACGTGTAGAATTTACACAAAGGCTATCTTGTTTGACACCACGTACTTGGTGATTATTTTCTCTGTGCCGGACACCAAACTAATATGATAATGACATTATACACGCAGTTTGCGAATTGCCCTTCATAGATACATAAAAAGTTTTTAAGAGGGTGAAATTTACAACTTGTATAATGTGGAAATGTACCCAGTAATAAGATTGGGTACATTTCCACATTGTACGAGTAGGTACCTAACCTACTGCATCACGGCCTCCGTTCAAAGGTGCTTCCAACGGCACAAATATTTTCCTAATACAATAAAATCCATCTTGATTTGATGTCAAAATCAAAACGATCTTCCAGTTTTGACAAAATTTATAGTGCAAATTTTGGTTGCACTATAAATTTTGTCAAAACTGGAAGATCGTTTTGATTTTGAAATGTACCCAATCTTATGACGGGGTACATTTCCACATTATACAAGTTGTAAATTTCACCCTCTTTAAAACTTTTTATGTATAGGTATCTATGAAGGGCAATTAGCAAAATGCGTGTCATGTGTCATTACCACATTAGTTTGGTGTTACTATAAGGTTGAGCCCAGTAACTGTCATAATTATTAATGCAAGAAAAAAACAACCTTAACGTTTTATGACATTCAAGTAAACTTCAACTGTAGGGTGATATACTACATTTTTGGTCGACTCTACATAGCCTCTGAACAGTGTAAGATCGAAAATACGCATATCAGTCATCAATTAGATTGAAATGAGTCCCAGCGTCATAAAAACTCAGTGTTTAAATGGTTTCTGCAATGAAACTCACAGAGCCGTACAAGTTCCTTAGAAACGCGGTGGATGACGTCACGATTGCCATAAAATCGTATCATGTAAAGGCTATATTCGACGTTGGCGGAAATGTCTCGTTGCCGGAGTTGGTAACGGCTTAGGGCTGGAACCCCTTATGTTTAAGTCCCGCCTGAGACGAATTTTTCCTCCATTATATGTCCAATTTATATGTATAAAATTAACCTAAAAATGCTTTAAAAATTATAAAAAGTAATTAGATTCTCTCTTATGGTTCTCCAAATTTCTTTACATACTGCTATGTTGAGAAGAATCATAACATTATATTTTTGATATTTTTAGATTGTGTTCAGCATTTTTACGAAAGCAGAGTAGTCAGTTAGGTTCTACAGTGTGTTATTTACATAAGTTGGTACTTTTTGAAATGAAAACTTCTTTAGCGGCGTTGCGTACTTTTTGGGATGGGTAAAATATGTTAAGCTCGCGTCAGGACTAACACGTGACCTAATCGAAAATTCGTAAGACGGAGGGAGAGCAATGAAAAACTGCCACAATATCATTAGAATACGAAGGTAAATTTACCTCGTCACCATCTACAATGTTATTATAGCTCAGGTGGGAAATCGGGCGGTTCAGAAACCAGAAGACCCCATTTCGAGTTCGTGCAATTATTTTTGATTTGTGATTTATTATTTCATATTTTTTTATTATAATGTCAGTAAGGTCGAAAATCAAGCTCAAGTTTTCACTTCTGCCAATACTCCCGGAGCGTAACCCGTTTTTTTTATACGAGTACCTATGTAGACATCAAGAAGTGTTTAGATAAAAGGACCAGTTGTGGTATATTTACTTTAGGAAGTCTATTTATATATCTTCATAGTTAGCTTAGACTAAACTCTTGTTTTGGCAATTTAATTCGATTTATTCAGCTAGTTTCTGGCAATGTCATTTTTATTCTGAATATGAAGAATAGAAGTATTTTTATAGCTACGTTAAACACCAATGATGTTCTAAGTAAAAAGGTGTTTATGTATGTGTGAGATAGGTTACTTATACAACATTCGATCTTTTAAAACGGCAAACGAATGCATACATAGATTTTACGTTTAAAAAGATATAATATATGTATATATTGCAATGTCATACTATTATAAAAAGTCAATATCCTAAAAGTAGGAAAGCATGATTTAACACGGACGAAAAGGAGAAAAATGTAATCTATACGACTACTATACTACTCGTAGTATATCCTAAGTCTATGAACATGACATATAAAAACCTGGCCAATTGTCTAAATTTTAAGGTGCCGCTTGTTGATCACTTGTAACTAGGGTTGCCAACTCTTATTAGAAGAAATAGAGTATATCTTATTTCAAAGGGGATTAATTAAGAGTGCGGACTGATAAAAAAGAGTATCATTTAATTTATTTTTTTAAAGTATTGTTTGGTGCTATTTAAAGTACGTATCAATTTTTCATTATTTTTAAAATAATTGTACGACTCCAAATATTCTAAATAAAATTTTACATAGATCAGGACTAGTTTAATAAACATTGTGTAAAAAAGAATATTTTAGCGTACTCTATTAGTGTTATAGATTATAGAGTACGCCTACGTGATTTAAAGTACAATGCTCTATTTTAGAGTACGGTTGGCAAACCTACTTGTAACCTATCTACACCTTTTTATTCATCATCGTTAAACACACAGCTCGTAAGTAATGTTTCAAAAACCGAGCCGTCATCTTTTTATGCAGTATTTCTGTCTATGCTGACCCTGAATACGATAGGCGACCTAGGTCACTAGGTATAAGTAATAGAGAGAACTATTAAACTAGTCATAGTTCAATAGTTCTCTCTGAAAGAAAGCCTCAAGAAAGTAAGTATGAGATTTGTGCCTTAAAATAGCTGTAAATATAGACTTAATGATAGATGTAAGTAGTAATAAAACCAGCTATTTATAAAGAGTATTTTATTTGTATTCCGCTATGAAAACATCCATGATGAACTTGGCCACTTCAGGTTGATCTCCTGGCACGGTGTGTCCAGCTCCTCTTACTAGAACCTGGTTTAAATTGCCTCCTGTTGTTCTGTATCTGTAATCATTAAACCACCTTTAAGTTAGTAGGTTTTTAACCTTTATGCGCAAAATACCAGATTCGCAAAATACCAGATTCTCAAAATACCAGATTCTCAATATAGGTACCAGATTCTCAATATAGCATTAACAAAGGTCTTACGCAACAACCAAAGTTTAAGCAAAAAATACTAACAACTTATTTGTCCTAATAATATTCTTATAATTGCATTATAGCAGACTCTTTTACTTTAATAGACATTTGACAACTCATAACATACTCAAGAGCATTCGTTTTTGTTATTAGTCAGTCTTGTAGCAAACTTGGTACAAGACTGACTTGTAATCTTACAGCGTACTTGAAGTTGCTTATATGTACCTAAGTGAAGTCTTAAAACTGTCTTGAGAGCTTTATTTTGCTTGTTGGGTAGTTTATGGAAATCATAATTTTTATTGCCTCAGAGTGTAACACAACCATATTGTGTGATCCCTACATTGTTGTTTCGGGTCTAACTTGCTAATGGCAATCGGACTCGCAATCGTGAGGTCGCAGGTTCAAATCCTATCCATTATACTACCGACGTGAACCCCCCTCCTAACACAAGCCTACTAATAAAATAACTAGCAATGTGGGATTGTGGGTCCCACATTACTAGCAATCCTGTTAACCCCTCCAGCTAATTGAGATACTAACAATGTGGGGACCCACAATTCCACATTGCTAGTTATTTTAACAAAGTGTACTTTATGTCCGTTAAAGGTATATTTGTAGAGTCCCAAGTGAAACAGGGCTTGTAGGTACCCTACTTCGGAAATTTTCGGTATAAAAATAAATTATCTACTTAGTTTCCCAATTTCTGCCAGTGATAAATAAGTAGATATTTATTGTGCACGTCCCTGCACAAGTTTCGGTCTTAATAATTCTGCCATACGTAATTTCATAATTTTATCATTGAGAAGCTGTAAATAAATGTTTAACAACTCTTTTTTAACAGCTTTGATTGCCGCCATTCTTAACTATTTTACCTACTACCTACTAAATCGCACCCTCAGTAATAAATGGACAAATTAAAAAAATACACTTTTTTGTTAAAATGCATTTAAAGATTTCAGTCGTAAGACGCAAGAGCGGGAAAAGATAGTGAGAAAGAGTATTGCCTCCTTTAAATAAGTCTTTTTCTCTTTCTGTCAAAGGCAGTGGATAGACTAACAGTATGCCCGTTTACTTTACTAAGGGTGCGATATACACCACCTATTAATAAATATAAGTTTTGGTAGCTCCAGTACATACTGGAGCTACCAAAACTCAAAAAACCAAATACATACCCAACAACGGCTCCGGTAGCTTGCCTGCGCATGCGTCGTCGGCGTGCACCTAAATATTGCTGACGCCGCGACCACCTCAGTGTTTTAATCATCTCCAGCATTGAGCTGTGTGGCAATATCAAATCCAGCTGTCCCCTTCAACATAATAAACAGAATTCTGCTTGAAACGAATTTATATAAATGGTGTTATTTTCTGCATTTATTGAGCATCCGTAAAAAGAAATATATAAGGTACAAATGTTGATAAACTTTCGCGATTTGTACACATTATGAAAATATATATATTACGGGTCTTAATCGCGTGAATAATTTAAGGTAAAATACCTTGTTTATTGCCCGACGTTTCGACCGTATTGCAACGGTCGAGGTCACGAGTCCCGTGACCTAGGCCGTTGCAATACGGTAAGGGGTACTGCGGTAGACTTTCTCTTTTTAGCTAAGAGACAAATAGCTGGCTCTCTCGCCTACTCTATCTATAATAACTTTATGTTGTGTGTAATGATGAGTGATGAGATGAGTTATAAATGAAGTCCCCTTACCCATAAATCATTACGCCATAATTCTCAAGGAGTTCTTCAACAAAAGGCTTCGTGCTGTTCGCGAAATCTGGCAACATTATGTTATAAACATGCTGATTGTTGTAGTCGAAGGTTGCGTTGCCAACATGGATCAGTTTTCGGACCGCAGGCGATGTGACAAAGGCTTCAAATTGTGGCGCCCCTGATGACGGGTGGCCCATAAAGTTGTAAATATTTATGCCGGTCTTTTTCTTAATGTATTCAATGGTTTCGTTGAATTTCTGTAATTATATTTTAAACTTTGATAGGTAATTATATTATAATTAAGCTTAACTAAAAGTAAAGTAAGGATATCAAAACCCAACTGTTTTTTTCATCATACGCCTTCATTGAATATTATATGAAATAATAGTTTCTACTACAAAAGTATTATTGACTAGCTGACCCACGCAACTTCGTCTGCGTAAATTTTCTCCGTTCATGCAACATTTTTAATTGCTGTTCCGCGCCTATTGGTCGTAGCGTGATGTAATGTAGCCTTCCTTGATGAATGGCCTATCCAACGGTTAAAGATTTTTTTTAATTCGGACTAGTAGTTCTTGAGATTATCGCGCTCAATCAAACAAACTCTTCAGCTTTATAATGTTTGTATAGATATAGATGAATGGTTGCTATAGCAACTTTGTTATCAAACATTTCACATTCATTTTGGCTTTAGTTTAGGGTAGTATTAGTTTACTTTTTAGTAAGTAAAGCAATGATGGCGCCTTTAAAGAGGCATTGTTCAAAAACGCCGACCAAAAGGAGCTGAAAGACGCTCTATCCTAAAACATGGTCTAAACTTTTCACTTAGCATTGCTTACAGCGTAAAGCACCTGTCCCACCAACGACAGTGAGCGAGAAGCGAGTAGCGATATTTCGCTCAAGAAACGTACAACAGACGTATTTTGTAGATCCTGTCCGTGTAAACAAAAAAAATGCAGTATAGAGCGAGTAATCGCCGGCAGCGCGAACACTCTGCGATCAAGTGTTAATATCTGTATCTCTTTTGTTTACACGGGATCTACATAAGTATGTACGATAAAATCGCTACTCGCTACTCTGTTGGTCGGACAGGTGCCTTACAGTGCAATGAAGCAACACTTGACCCGGCGCAGCGCAATGAACGTGGCTGGACCCTTGGACCAGCTCAAATCTTTAAAAAGCGTATCTTAGAAACATTATATGTTTTGTCTATTTGGAGCTAATTATCAAACAACATTGCAATGTCTATTGTATCTAAAATGTCATGTTTGATGTTTTGTTTGTAACTATCTATTGTTTAGATAACAGTTTGTAAATACCATACAAATACATTTTAACTAATTGTCTGCTCTGTTTTAGTAGGTACTTTTTGTTTTGATGTTAATTGAATTATGTGACATCAAAGATATTTTAGTTTTTTCCTGCAACTATCGTTACTGAGTATTATGAAGGATTGTTTTAAGGACTAAATGAAGAGACGAGTAGGTTGTGAGACTGATGTTAAGCTGCACGCTTGCTCATAACAGTAACAGTGTTAGAAGCGGCGGTAGCCTAATGGCTAAGTCATCGGTCTCGCAATCGTGAGGTCGCGGGTTTGAATCCTACCCATTATGCTACCGACGTGAACCCACTCCTAACACAAGCCTGTGAGCTTAGCTGGGGGGGTTAACAAGATTGCTAGTAATGTGGGACTCAATCCCACATTGCTAGTTATGTTTTTTTAATAATAAAAAAAAAAAAAAGTGTCACACAAATATTTGTTGGGAAAAGATCTGAATGTCACCACACGACGCTTCTCATTTGAGACATTAATTCATATTTCACTTGCTACAGTGCCCTTCAAAAACAGTGATTAATACGTCACTGTTTTCCGGTTGAAGGCATTGACGTATAGACCTGGACGATGCCGTCCATTACAACTAAAAAGTAAATATTGACTGCAAAAAGAAGAAAAAACTCGTGCGGCCCTACCTCTTTGATAGGTATTGTCCACAAAGTAGCGTTGTCTCTTTTTAGAGAGTGGTAAATTTTGTGAGGTTGTGGCGCAGTATTGGTCTCTCTACGTCTATGGTTAAGGGGTACCTACTGTTTCACAGAAGAATAACTGACAGTATGGTGGTACCCACCAAGATATGAATGTGGCCTAAACCTACCACATATTAAATTATTGCTTTTACCTTAACCCGTGAGATAAAATGTTTACTATCTTCAAAGCGGGGAAACGTATTTTATTCAAACAAAGGTTAGGACTATTCGATTAAACTAGCTTGGTAATACCTACAAAAATATTTCAAAAGTGGTTCATTCGGTTAAGAACTACGATGTTACAGACAGTAGTAGAATGGATTTACATTCTTTAATTTTTTGTTGGTGGTAATGAAGGTGTAATTATTCATCCCCCCCCCCCCCAATGCCCTCGTCAGTGTCTTCTAATTAAAGTCCCCGCGTCGGACGAGCGAATGGCCGCGTTTGGGGTCGTCAATAAGAGTAACATAATCAAAAATGTTAGGAAACACTGAACTTATGTTTATGAGTGACAAGTTTTTTATTAGCACACAATCTATATTAATATTATAAAGCTGAAGAGTTTGTTTGTTTGAACGCCATGATCTCAGGAACTAATGAGCCGAATTGAAAAATTCGTTAACTGTTGGATAAGCCATTTATCGAAGAAGGCTGGCCGATAGCCTATAATATAACATCACGCTACGACCAATAAGAGCGGAGCAGCAATGAAAAATATAGACCTAGTTGCGCGGGTCAGCTAGTAAAAAATAAAATAAAAACCAAACTTACATTTGCTGCATCCACCAACTGGTTGTTATCAATAAGTCGTACGACCTCCTTTTCTAAAACCTTAACTTTAGATATCTGGTAGATATCTAGTAAAGCTAGGCCTTGGCACATGTTACTGTAGTGCATCACGTTCCGCAGCTCTATTAGACCATTGCCGATTGCAATACCCTGTTGGACATAAAAAGGTATTAAAAACAACATTATAATCAAATAAAATATTTTTTTAAACTGCCTAATTAATAGGAGGTAAGTAACCGAAGAAAATCCTTCTTGGTATTTTTTCTCTGAATTATTTTGTCAAATTATTTTGTTATGTGACAGGACAGCAACCGTCTCTGTGGTCGTCACGGGTAAAAAGAAGATCTATACACTCTAGGGATCTCTCTACAGCTAGACCTGTCTAAACTCTAGGCCCTACAGTCTAGCCAGGTCTAACATGTGACCCAACCGGCCAAGTGTGAGTTGCTCACGTGATTGGGGAGGGGGTACATTTGATTTGGCACCGGTACAGTGTCAAAATTCCCCTAAAAAAGGTCTTTCAGAGGAGTATATGGGAGATGGCGATTGCCCCTGTTGCCTTGGATCCGCGCCTGGATATACGAACACCATTTTCGATGGTTTTATTGACATTTGTCTTATAATACCTACCATGTGGAATCATCTATTACAACTTAGTTTTTTTTCTCGTTTTATTTTAAGTTAGTATATCTATAAATAATAATAAACTGGTTAGGGACAACTTTTTTATGTAGGTAAGTAATCCTATTATTGTAGTTTTCCTAAAAACCTACATACATATGTCGTAAATAATTCGTTAATTTTATAATAATTAAGTTTTTATAGTTAGTTGGGTAATCCAGTTTTGCGTGCAACTCACACTTTGCCGGTGTCGGGTGACATGAAATGACCCCCTCCCCCCGGCACTACTATTTGCCTCTTGTCGGATTCATTCTGGGGCAGCTACCCAGAATGAAATCCTGGATCTGCCCCTGAATGTAGGTAGGTATGTAATAGCATTGTAAATAACTTTAATCAATATACATCGAGAATATTACTCTGATCTGTATCTAATTGACTATTATGTATGCAGCATACATAATGGAAATGGAATCTTTAATGTAGCGGCGGTAACCTAATGGCTACGGCATAGGTCTCGCAATCGTGAGGTTGCGGGTCCGAATCCTATCCATAGTACCCATTATACTACCGACGAGAACCCACTCCTAACACAAGCCATTGAGCTTAGCTGGAGGGGTTAACAGGATTGCTAGTAATGTTGCTATTTATATTTAAAAAAAAACAATCGGTTTCTTCGGTTAAATAACGAATTTCGGGAAGTTTCAAGAGGTCTCGCGCTACGATCAAACATGTTCAGTGCATTGAACTGCTAGCGACCAAGTTATTTTTAGTAAGAGTGTTAAAATTAATAATTGATATTAGGTAAGGCAGGTATATCTGCGTCTCCGACTTCATAAATTATCGATATGAAATTATAGCCGGAATGTCAATTACTGCAAGCCGAACTTCGTAAGTTAGTAGGTAGGTACTTATCTAACTAATGTTCGGTGTACCATAACTTATTAATTCACCATTGCATGTATAATCACATAATATAATATTTTGATTAGTTTTATTACTTTTTTTATTAAAGATAGTTATTATAAATTACAACGGATTCAAATATGTCGTATTTGATATATACGCGGTCATTTGATTTATACAATTGATCTGCAAATATACAATTGATATATCGACAAAAGCAATACTGTGTAAGGTGACGAGCAATAGGGAATTTTCTTGATTTTTTTTGTACAGTTACAATATATCATTGAAAAAAATGGAGCTCAAAAAAACTACTACTATTAGGAAAACAAAACATTTAAAATTACAAACTACCAAAGGCATTTTAGTTACCGAAATGGAAACCCATTTACCCTAAAACCAAACCAATCAATCAACTTACTGGGCTGTTGGTATAGTGGTTAGTGACACTGTTTGCTAGCACAAAGGCCATGGGTTAGCTTTCCGCCCATTATAAATCTTTGTGTGATTAGCACGATTATTCATTCTGGGTCTAGGTATAATAATAATAATATCTTGGGACAACTCACACAACGTCATCTGATCCCAAACTAAGCAGAGCTTGTACTATGGCAACCAGACAACTGATAAACATACTTATATATTTCTAAATACATACATATTATAGATAAATTACATCCAGACACAGAATAAACCATCATGCTCATCACACAAAGTTTTATCCTGGGTGGGGATCGAACCCACGACCTCTTGCGTAGCAGTCGGATACACTCCCACCGCGCCACAGAGGCAGTCTGATAATTTATGAATACCTACGTATAAGCAGTTGTCGGGTTGCCATAGACCGTGTGTGAATTACCCCAAGATTATTATTATTATTTATTAACTCAGACAAACCTTCCTAAGTACTCACTCGCATATTAATAACGTCGGTTGATCTTTTCCTTTTAATCTGCTCATTGTACCGATGTATTTGTATACCAAGAGCAGGTACATACTTCCCAGCGTATGACTGCCCAGCGATGAACAAGGGAGCTGATCGTAGCTCCGGGAACATCTCCAAAAATTGAAGCACAAGCTCCAATAGTTGAGCTCCAATCTGCAATGTAGTCCAAGACTTAGAGTACAAGTTATCTACACAAATATAAAATTGAAGCGTTTGTTTGTAATGTCAAAATAACATAATGTAAAAATACGTCGTGTAGGTAAGTCATTAAGGTTTAAGACAAAAAAAAAGTGTAGATAGGTCCGAAATTACGACTTCGTAGGCGGCCACGGCCTATTCGGCACACGAAACAAAATCCGTTTTATGTTATCCTTTGATTTTTGGGGAACAAAAAGAAATCACAGGGAGCTAAATGAGGACTGTACGGTGGCTGGGGCAAGGTTTCAAGGTTTAGGTACCTATGTGACGAAGCGTTGTTATCGTGATGTAGCATCATTTCCCGAAGCCCATTATTTGTTCTCCTCTCTCGCAGAGCTTGGAAAACTTTCGGCAATGCTACTGTTCTATATCATTCGGAGTTAACAGATCTATGATTTTTCAACATTGTTGTCGACACATGCCCGCTGCGAGAAAAAAAATAGGCACCATTTTTCACTAACGAAGTCTTTGCAGTTTTGTCGACAACTTTTCTTTTGAAAATATCCTTGATTTTCTGGATCATATTGATAAATTTACGTTTCGTTGCCTGTGATGATTTCCGAAACAAGTCTTGACGTTCCGTTTTCAAATAGTAGTAATATTTCACGGCACCAATCTTCACGGGACAGTTTTTCAGTGTCTGAGAGTAATCGAGATTCAACGACAACTAAGTTCCTCACTTAAAGATGCTGATGCAAAATAATGCTAACGCTCTTCGAAATAATAACTTCAAGAATTTTCTCGATGTCCGAGTAAGTCATTCGTGGGTCTTCTCACATCACCATTTCAGTAGTCCACACGTTTTCTGCAGTTACTGCCGTTTGTGGGCAACCACTTCTATGGATTTCTTCGAGGTTTATTTTACCCCTTCTAAATTCACTAAAAAGTGTTGCTCGAAATGGGGCAGACTCTCCTAACGCTGATGATTTTTTCAGTTAAACCAACTAATAGAATATCGCAGTTCGCAGTGAGTTCAACAAGTGTTACATATCTATTTATCAATAATGGATGGTTCGACGAAAATGGTATAACCAAACTAGACGCCGCGCTTCGACAAGAGCTCAAAGTCTTGCAGTAATTCCCTAAAGTTCGTGACCTCTGTCTATTTCTGTCCAGGACCTCTGGACAAATGGCATTCTATTCGATTAGAGTTTACGTTAATCGACTAGAATGACGTCGTTGCGCGCGCACAACTCCTAATCTCATATTAACAATTTTCGTATTAACGTGTTGCACACGGCGTGTTACTGCAGTCTCTCCAGTAGTTTGCGTTCACTATTATACTCTTGTTGCAATGATTTCCAAGTTCTCCACAACCTCTGTATGAGCATTAGGTATAATGCTTTATAAGCACAACCGACCCCATCTCTGAAAGTGAAACCATTTAACTGGCACCATATAAAAGTTTAATTTTATTTTAATGGTAAGTATTTATAATAAAATTACAATTTAAATTTTCCTCGCCAAGCTACATAGCTTGTTGGCGAGATAACGCCCGTTTAACATTTACGCATATTATAACTCTAACAACTAAATATCTTAATTAGTTAAGAGTAAGTATTATTTAACAAACAAGATCGTCGTCGATCCTATGGATCCACCGCACCGCGGGAGGTGACATCACTTTCGCCAAGCAGTAGACCCCTATGTTTCAATTTTAACAGGTTTTTACTCATTTCAGTCTGTATTCTTAACATTTCTATTTCATTATATATCTTAGGACTAGGTATTTATTAATTCTCTCTCCGCACTAATTATTCAATTTTGGCTTCAAAAGCTTTTCTTGTCTAGCATTTTTTGTATTATATTTTATTATCTATTCTAATGTTATATTCATCTGTACTATACTGTTCCACACCTATTAAAAAAAACGCTTTTAAATCTACAGGTAATATTTGACTTAAAGGATATAATTTTTCATAGTCTTTATTGCACATTGTTTTTACTTTTCTATTAACTAAATATTTAATAAGTCTCGTCTGTATACATTTAATATCTCTTATGTATGTGTGTCATGTTCGTCCATACACACTAAGACAGTAATTGAGTATCGAGTCAGCAAGAACATAATAAACCAATAACATTGTGTGTTTGTTAATAACTTGCGTAAGTTGGTAGAATTTACCCAGAATTGCTCTAAGCCTGTTACAAACTTTATTCACATACCTATGGTTTCCAGTTCAAATGTTTATCCATAGTCAGATAAGTTTATATATAAACTAATTGTATGTTAGATCATTTGCAATTTATTTTATTTCGAGATTATTAAGTATTATAGCAAGATCTTCTTTATTAATACACTTAGCACGCTGATTGTAGGGTGAGTGTATATGCATGCACTAAGTTTAAGTCAAATCTAAGTATACCAATATTATAAAGCTGCAGAGTTTGTTTGTTTGTTTGAACACGGTAATCTCAGGAACTACTGATCCGAATTAAAAAATGCTTTCACTGTTGGATAGCACATTTATCGAGGAAGGCTATAGGTTATATAACATCACGCTACTTTTAACAGGAGCAGAGCAGCAATGAGAAATGTTGCAAAAACGGGGAAAATTTACGCAGACGAAGTTGCGCGGGACAGCTAGTTTAATATACCGTTGTCATCTGCCCACTGCGTTATACTTTCAAAGTCACTTTGTATATTCTCTTGGCTATTAGACAGTTGAAATAAACAGTGTCTTTAACTCGCTATACCTACCATTGGTATTCAAATCGAAAACGGCAATAACAAAGTCAAAGTAAAAGCTTATAAAAGTTATTTTTTAATTTTATGCTAATTGGGTGGGATGGGGCAATACACCCTGGCCTTTTCAAAACTGCAGCCAGACGCAAACATATTGAGTTTTACTTGAAATCGTTAGAGGATAGCTTTTTAACAGGTTTATTTGCATTTATACTGATTGTAATAGAATTTTACGATCTTAAACTATAGTAGAGGTTCTCATAACACGTTTTAGGTAGTTGCCTTGGCGCCACAACACTCATTATATTTGTAGCTATCAATATTAATTCGCTATAAATTGGCCGGTTAGAGTGACTATATAAGTCGATGACAGAGTGCTTAGCTTAAGCAGTCTTAGAAGAATATTGCTTAGTATTGAACATCAAGAAAGCTCAGATTACCTTCTTACTACATCTCATAGAATTTTGTCGGACGATTTGACACTTTTTATAATATGGCAACTAGCTTTCGCCTGCGGCTCCGCCCGCTTGAAGTCGGTTATCACGATAAAAGCTATCGTTTGTCTTTCTCCCGGACTCGGACTATATTTATATCAAATTTCATTTAAATCGATTAAGCATTCAAACGTCAAACGCAACAGACAGACTTTTTCATAACTTCTTTCACATTTATAAAATGTAATATCTGTTGCCCGCGGCACCACCTGCGTGGATACGCCGTTATGGGTTGATTTTGGCTTTCAATCAAAATGCTGAAATACGGTACCTACCTACTTGTCTTTATTTACAGCCAAAAAGCCAAATACAAATTTTCACAAATTTAACTTCAAAACTGACGGAGTTTCTTACCAATTTACAACCCCTGTTTTACCCTCTTAGGGGTTGTTTTTTTTTATTTGACGCTGGAACACGTATTTCCCCATTTTAAACTAAAACGCTAAATACACAGATCTAACTTTAAACTGACGAACTTTGATTGTCCAGAAACGCTGAAATACGTTTCATTATTTTAAACCAAAAGCCAAAATAAAATCTCAAAGATCTAACTTAAAAACTGACGGAGTTTGATAAAAATTGCAACACCTATATTATCCCCTTAGGGATTGATTCTTCTAAAACCCTGAGATCCGTATTTCGATATTTTAAATCAAAAGCCAAATACGAAATTTCACAAATCTAACCAAAACTGACGAAGTTTCATACAAACTTACAACCACAATTTTACCCCCTTAGGGGATTAGTCAGTCAGCCAGGACAAACAATTATATACATAAGATCATCTTACTCAGTGCTGTATATGGTGGCAGTGTCAGCGGGAGTTCAATTGAATTACTTTACACCAATGACAGAAAACACGAACTTAGTCATTGCAGAGAAAGTGGCGAACTTTATATTTCACACTGCAGTGAGATTCTATTCTGTTCACAAGAATCCACGGTACCCGATGCAATCATACTCACACGCTCGGCAAGCAGCCCAGAAAGCAACTCGGCAAGCAGCCCAGTACAGGCCCAGTTCGTGCCCATTGAATGTCGTGAAATTTGAACGCAACATAAGAATTGTGGAAATACTCACATCGTCTTCATTATCAGGATACCCGCGCTCATCGTCGGTGAAGCTGAAGCCGGCACCGACAGGGTTATCAATGAACAGCAGCGAATAATCACTTGCCCATGTCACGTTTCTTTCCTTTACTGTAACAAAATATTCAAAGAAAATAATTTTGACGGGGAATTATGTCAATAAGCAGGTCTGGCAACCCCTGAGTCAACTCGAGAAGTGTTACTCAAATATCTCCGCTTTTTATTACACAAAACTACATGGCCTCAGCGGCTTTTTCGTATTAAGGATGTGTACTTTATCCTTTTTGAGTCTACCTATTAGGGTTTCGAGGATTGAGGTGCTTCCGGTTACAGCCGTCGGTGACTAAATCTGTCCATTGGGTTGGAACCCTTGGCTTGAACGCTCTAGCCCAGGGATTCTAAACTATTTTGGGCAAGAGACCCTTATCCAAAATGAACTGCTACCTCAGACGCCCATAGCCACAAAAAGCTTATTAACTAAGAACTTGTTTAAGGGGACGAATTTTGGGCCTCATCTACCCCCAAAAACAGTTTTACTTTGTCGACCCCTGGGAAACAAACCGATATCAACCCCTTTGGGAATTTTTGGTCCCGCCTCTGAGGATCTCTGAATCCGCCACTGTCTTATATAACCAATAATGGTCCTGTTTGGTGGTCAGCTCTTATACCTACATATGGTTAAAGAAAACCAATTTCCGCTTACACCTTTCAGTCTAAGATAAACAACTGGGTATTATTTTTGTAGGTGATTATTCACAGTTGAAGCTATTAATTTTTTTTATAAATGGCGGCCAGTGACATTATAGACTAGCCAACTATGCAGATAATACACTCTCTGTTCCCTTACTCTCATAGTATGATGTGACGGGCCGACGGTTTAATGTGCTCTTCGAAGCACAGAGGGGTGTACCAATGTTCGAAAACGGTTACCCATCTATAGACCAACAATGGTAACGTAGCTTAATCTCGCAGATGTGAATCTGCTCGTTCAAACTGAGTCAGGGACCTCTCAGTATAGTGTAAACCTATAGCAACGCCCATAATACTAGTTAGTATTGCAATCACGGGCACGGATAATAATGTGTAATGGCCTTCACAGATTGTATGCTAATTCGTCACATCAACAAATTGCTTTCAGCATTTTGCAAACCATCAGCGTTTTGAGTGTGACGAATCATCTGCTGGCGACGACAGTTATGTGTGAGGTAATTGTCTGCCTAAACACTCCGATCCAGTGTCAAATTTCTCAAATTACCCAAAAAAAATTCAGGGTCATTCAGTCGAGTCGTAGAGGTGAGGGTAGGCAATTGCCTTTGTTGCACCCCTTGTATCCGCGCCTGCAGACAGTGGTCTTCTCCAGTATGTAAGCTATCGCTATATTCTAGTTTTTCTTATTTTGGAGTTAATTTTCCATTTATATAATGTACTTACATTTTAACTGCCCAAACATTCAGCCCTAGTACGAATTTTGAATTGGTATATTTTATAGGGGAGTCTACACCCATAACCCTACCAAAGGCACAACTATGAAAATGATGACAGCTCAATTTGCTGCCATTATCATAACTTAAATAATTAAACATCCGCTATATTCAATTTAATCGAATTTGTTACATCAGCAGTTTCGCCAAAAAGAGAGATGATAAAATGAGAAAATTAATGAACAGAAAACGTTATCTTAAGCAATATACTAATACGAGTATATATACTATCTAATAATCGATTTTTCATGGACTCGTGTAAATCTCTGAAAACACTTAACTGCATTGGTACATGTTAATAATTTCGTCGTGCATGATTAATAACAACTGTAACTTTCACTGATTACAGTGCATTATTGTGCAGTTACCAGTATTAAACTGATTAGTTAAATATTTTTTGTACACCAAAATATTTATGTAAGTAACTAATATGATCATACTTCTACTTACGACAGTATCGAGATATAAGATATTCGGGTTATAAATTTCATGCCACCATGAAATTGATATCCCGACCAACGGGGTCGAATACGAGTCGTTTTGAAATAAATAGGTACCTAACTGTTTTACGTCATTTCTACCTACAATGCAGTTTTGCAATTTGTTTACAAACTATATCTACGCACAAAATATCGAAAGACGCGAAGATATTATGACTGACGGCCCAATTTCTCACTCCATTTCGAGTTGATTTTGATTTATTACACCCCGAAAAAGTTGTTCGCAATTTCTGACCTACGTTTCATAATAAGTCTACTGAAGAGGCTCAAGGAGAAGACTGGCACTGAGACAAGACAAACAAGTAGATATCGCAAGCTCAAATCTAACCCCTACGAGTAGCACGACACCTGAAAATATTATTCTACTTTCCGAAACTAGAAAAAACAGTAATAATAATATCTTGAGACAACTGACACAACGCCATCTGATCTCAAACTAAGCAGAACTTGTACTATGGAAACCAGACAACTGATAAACATACTTATTATTATATTATATTATAGATAAATAACACCCAGATACAGAATGAACCCACGATCTCCGGCTTAACAATCAGGGTCACTAACCATTAGACTAACAGGCCATTCAAATTTTATAGAGCATTCGAAAGATAAGCTTTGGCCTTCCAAAATAGCCTCAGCTGATGAAAAACTTTAAAATTATGATTGTATTAGATACTTAGGTATACTTAGTCGCTAGTGCACATTGTACTTATCGTTATTACATTTCGCGATTTTCCATATACTTATTAAATTAGAGATTAATTGATATTGAAACTTAATTGTGATTATTATAAGATCCTATAATATAGATAGATTTAAGCAGTGACTAAATTCTGAACACAACATTTTACATCACTATACATGCAATTATTGTATTACAACACTTTCCTGTTCGCCTCGGATTTCCCGGCTCATCATTTTCCTTTATTTAAATAATCCATACTATAAAATAGCAAGTGCAAACCGCATCATCACTGAACAAATTTTGATGAAAATGGTGCACGCAATATGCTGGTCCTGGGCAGTGGGCTGTCTGTACATTACTGGTGGTAACTCTAAGCCATAGGCCGTCTTGGTGGGTAGGTAACACAACAGTGTCAGTGCCCTTAAACCGAAACACATCACTGTGTTTAGGTTAAAGGGCACTGTAGCTAGGGAAATTACTGGACAAATAAGACGAACTAATGTCTCAAACGAGAAGTTAAGATCTATGCCAAACAAAGATTTAGATAACACCGACACTGTTATTAGCGGCTCTGCATTTAGTAATACATATAATAAAAATTTACTATGCCAAATTATAGCTTCTAGTACTAAGGGTCTCTGAGCTATCAGGGTTATCTACAGACGGACGAACATGGCGAAACTATAAGGGTTAAGTTTTGCCAATTTGGCTACGCAACCGTAAAAACACATAATTTGAGTTTAAAATACTTACCTACTCCATTCTCAATTAATATCGGTCCAATGATACCAAAAAGTCCCATCAGTGACGTCACTCCAGGTCCACCATTCAGCCATATAATCCAAGGAGTCTCGTCCAAAGGACTCTCAGAAGGGAAGAACCAGAAGAATAGATTATTGTTATATTTATTTTTCACTGTTATGAAGCCAGAATAACTCTGATATCCTAAGAATTCTGTAGAATTGACTTCTGCAAGTCTTCTTGCCTGGCTTGCGTTACCATTCTTTATATAAGGTGTTAAGATTAGGCAATCGTCGCAGGAACTCTTCGCTGATGTAAACGGGCCGAAGACACAGCTGAAAAGATTTTATAATTACCAATAGATACCGGGTTTATGAATGCAGTGGCGAATCTAGAGTTTTGGTACTTTTTCTCATGGTAAATTTTGAAAAGCACACACACACACACACCATGGAACGGAGATACTTTGGAAGAGAGGAAGGGGCATAGGCTCTTACACACCCCACCCTCTTCTTCTTTTTAGTCGGAGCTTAAAATACATATATAGACCGCTTTTTTTAAAATTTAACGTTAAAATCTTAGCAAAGAGTTTACGCGCGCCCATAAACAGATTTAAAAATAACACAATAGCTCGTTACTATAAACTTTATGATTAATCACTGATATTATGAAAATCAACATATCAATATGCCACTAACCACACTGTTAGAAGAAAGATGATTCGCGCCATGACCGACGACAATGAAAACTAGACTTCAAGTGAACTAGTATTCATACCGTGACTGCATCTTTAAAACGCGTAGAAAATCGATGACGAATAGATGACTACTTGTTCTATTACTCATAACAAAAACCTACTTAGTTATGCTTCGTGTTGCTCTTGAAAGATGGGGATATAAATTTTACGTGTGGGAGAAATACCGCGTTGTTTTGGATGCACCAAATCTAATTATGCATGTCATTGTGTAGATCTAGCTGGCTGGAAGACTGACCGCATATTAGATTCCATCGGTAGAGCAACTTGTAGCTTGTCCTCCTGCAGTAGAAAATCGAGAAAGGTCATGAGCACAGCATTCTTTTTGGTTTTTCTTTGAATTCTGGTTACATAATACGCAGGTAAAACCGAGTAACCAGCTCATCTGGAGCTGACTTCTAGAACCAAGGCACGTTATTTGTTTTCGCGCGTACTTGAAGTAATTTTTCGAGATCAAACAATAAGCGGTGAGGGTATGTTATTTTAAATCTCTTACATTGTTATATCTTATGCCTTTAAGCGAGCAATTTTTGTATATATATATTTATACTGGTTGACCCGCGCAACTTCGTCTGCGTAAATTTTCCCCGTTTTTGTAACATTTTTCATTGCTGCTCCGCTCCTATTGATCGTAGCGTAATGTTATATAGCGTATAGCCTTCCTCGATAAATAGGCTATCCAACAGTATTTTTTTCAATTCCGACAAGTATTTCTTGAGATTATCGTGTTCAAACAAAGTAATATAGATAAAATATATAGTCTGAATCTCGGCAACGGCTCCAGCGATTTTCATTCATTTTTAGAAAACGTTGTTAAAAAAAATCGAGCGAAGCTCGGTCATCTAGGTACTTGTAATTATCAAGCGTCCCAAGTGATAATCGAATTCGATTGTATCTCGACAAGTTTCTAAGCTAAATTTGTTTTTACGGAAATGTTTCCAGGCGGGCAATCCGCTCAGGCTGACCGGTATTACCAGCAAGTAAAATCAGTACAGTGTTAGTAATAAGAACTAAGGATCTTCTGAATTAAAACCGATTTGTATAAAAAAGGTTAAACAAGCTTCAAGACAATGAACAAGAATGAGGATAGTACTTCTGACTCAGGCGCGGAGCCACCCCCAAATAAGGTTATGGGCACGGCAGAAGTTGTGAGCACGGTGGCTTAAAGCCGGAAAGTTTTTATCTTTATTATACTTTTACTGCTTGAACACATATTTATAATGCGTTCCAATTTCAATTTCTTTTGATTTTTTATTTTATTTTGGACATAACATCCTTAGATTATGGATATATAATATGGTTGTGTTTGGAAAATTGTGGCTTAGCTCCATTGCCCTCCAAAGCGACGATATGTGGTACTAGCTGACCCGCGCAACTTCGTCTGCGTAAATTTTCCCCGTTTTTGCTGGAAGACACATTTCTTATTCCCCTCCTTATTTCTCCACTATTTAATGGGTGTTATTATACATATAAGCCTTCCTTTTCACTCACTCTATCTATTTAAAAAAAACCGCTTCAAAATCCTTTGCGTAGTTTTAAAGATTTAAGCATACATAGGGATATAGGGACAGAGAAAGCGACTTTGTTTTATACTATGTAGTGATGCCCATCGTGCCCACTACGGTGGATCCGCTCCTATTCTCAGCTCATCATCACTCAGAAATTCAAATGAAACACGTTGATGAGTAGGTATCGTATAATAAGTAGATGAATATTCTGACACCGATGAGGACTTGGATTAAATTGAATAAAAAGGTAAATATCTATTCTATCTATACATATAAAACTGTAAATTTCACGTGTCTGTACATGGCCGAACTTAGTGAAAAAAAATATTAGGAAATGTTCGAAAAGAGTATTCAAACACTTTGCTGCATTTTTAGAAATGTCTGTCTGTCTGTCTGTCTGTCTGTCTGTTTGTTTGAACACGCATCACGCAAAAACTACCGTACAGATTCGGTTGAAATTTTGCACGTGCAATCTAATAGATGCAGATTAACATTTAGGCTATAAATTATCACGCTTTTTCCCATAGTAGCTAAGCAGTAAGGGATAATGTCTGTAGCTATTTTTAGTTATAAAACAGTAACTACTAGACGGATCTTTATGAAAATTGGCAGTTTTATAGTAAATACTATAGGACATTATTTACACTATGAATCATTACGCTAACGTCTATGGAGAACGAGTAGCAACGTATTTTTTGTCGCACCATAATGGTTTATCACAACATTTTCCACAATTAGACATTATCTATAATTGTAACCCATGGAATACATAACTTCACGCTAAAACTAAAAGGAGCTAAACACAACATTGTTAAGTTTCATAAGAACAGTTATTTTGACGTGGCCAATAGCGAACAGTATAGCCTCGAAGCTATGCTATCGGACTTTGGCGACGAAGTCCTGGGCTCAAATCCGATGTCTGATTATGTTCTTTTTGTATTTTTTTAAATTGTCTTTATCCTTTTTTAATATTTTTCTCAATGTTTTAGTTATTTTTTCGACCATAAGTAACTTATTTACTTTGGTTATTATTTTTTTATATTAAAAATCAAGTAAATTATGCACGTAGATAAGTTAATTATAGGTATTGCATGCACTGCTGAGAGTAATTAATTAATCGTAGTAGAAATAAAAAACAATATTACATTATAATTAAAAAGTATTCGACATTTTCCAGAAATGATGTGTTCGTCTAAAAAAAGACATAACACACGTAAAAAAAAACATGTAGCGCCATCTATGAAATCAAATTGTTCACCGTGATCAAATAATTCCTTATTTGTGAAAACATTTAATAGGGTATAGGTGCTTGAGATACTGAGTGGCAACATTCTTGAAAGTAGATGGCGTTGTATTCAATAACGTTCTATACTTAGTAAAAGAAGTTTTAAAAGAAACACATTGCTATGATTTTTAGATATGTTTGTCTGTCTGTCCGTTTGTTTGACCACGCATCACACAGGTGCATCATGTTTTGGGGTTATGGTTGGAGATTACGTGTTCATCAATTCAACGATAATGAATGGCTCAACATCGGTCAAGTGTGAGTAGTTCGGGTGACGGGAGGAGGGGGGTCGTTGTTTGTCAACCGTACCTTTAGGGATATCTGACATTTTCGCGGGCATGACACACATGACACACTCTGTGTTTGCTTACTAAAGTGTTACAGAAGTTTTATTATTAGTATTGCGTTGTAACACTATATGAAATACACCCCATTTTTAGCCAAAATTGCAAAACAGAACCCTTATAGTTCCCTTATGTCCGTCCGTCCGCAGCTTAGCTCAGAGACTGTTAGTGCTAAAAGGTTGCAACTTTTGCATGAATAAATTGCTAACGCCGATAAAGTGAAAATCTTGAAAATCATTATTTTTTTAAGGGTACCTCTCTACTACTTGGGCGGTTTCGGGCTTCATTTAACCCGAAACAGATAGTAATATTTGATGTGATGCAAATCATTTTGGTAAAATACTATTATAATTTGTCTTCTAACCGTCTGGCGCCATAAACTTTGTCGCCCTTCATTTTGCTGCACTGGGCATTTGCTTGGCTTGCCTTGCCATAGGTCGGGCCCTGATTAGAGCTACAGAGCATTGTGGAGCATGTTTCCAATATGTTTTACACAGAAGTTAAATTGTAACATAAACTACCTTAATATAAACCCAACTTCCACGCGAACGAAGTCGCGGGCACAGCTAGTTTGGAATAAATCTATAATCTGAGCTTATTAATGGCTTCAACAACGAGCTGTAGTATGGGAGTGTGTTGAGGTGTTTCTGGGCTCTCGCTGAGTGCTCAAGGTATGACTTTTCTGATGTATATATCTGCGACTTCTGCCTCAACAAAACTTGACCGTTATTACCTACGGCACAGATAATATAATACTATACTAGTACCTACGGGGAACCTGTATTACCCGCCGTGGTGTTTAATACCAGTCGAAGTCCTTTTTTTTTAATTTTAATTAGGATGCCAAGTTTTACTTAAAAGTATCTATATAGACTTCAAATTTTTGACCCTATTTAGGTTTTTCATTGAGATTACAATCTAGTCTTAGACTAATAAGTAATTTTGTTGTAACTTAAACTGCTAGGGTGAATTTTTTTTTTAATATTAAGAGTGTGTTCATAGTCACTTTTCTTATTGTCTCTAGTAAAGGTCAGACACTTTGTTCTGGTGTTCTTTACGAGTAGCATTCACTATACCACTAAACACTAACTTCACTAAGTTAATTCAAAAGGTTTAGTCCTCCTAAGCCTTCGCAATAATATTGCGAAGGCTTAGGAGGACTATCCAGCTCCTCGACACCACAGACATATTATGTCTGTGGTGTCGAGGAGCTGGATAGCCTCAACGTTCACATGTTGAAGAAGTCGTTGTTAAACATTTAGAACAAGGTCAACCTTCAGGTCACGATGGAGATCCTCATTTCTAATGTACCATGGTGCGTTTACAATACCCCGAATTACTGTTCTGTTCTGTTCTGAAACCTTTGAATGATGTCTAATTTTACTTTGTCTGGTACAGCCCCAGAGCTGAATTCCATAAGTCCATATTGGCATGAGGACTTGTCTATATAAAAGTACTAGCTGTCCCGCGCAACTTCGTATGCGTAAATTTTCCCCGTTTTTGCAACATTTCACGTCGCTTCTCCGCTCCTATTAGTCGTAGCGCGATGTTATATAGCCTATAGCCTTCCTCGATAAATGGGCTATCCAACAAAAAAAGATTTTTTCAAATCGGACCAGTAGTTTCTGAGATTAGCGCGTTAAAACAAACAAACAAACAAACAAAGCAAACAAACAAACAAACAAACTCTTCCGCTTTATAATATTAGTATAGATTTTGTTTTCCACTGATAGTGTGGAGTGTCTACCGAGTAGCCAGTTCATATTTTTATAGCGAAATTCTAACTCAGATCGTTTCTTTTTAACATGAGCCTTCCAGCGAAGCTTAGCGTCAAGTGTCATGCCCAGGTATTTGGATTCATTTAATTTAATTAGCCATTTTTTTGTCCAGTTAACGACAATATTGACGCCTATTTGGACCTTCTTTCATCCTCGTGTGTCACTCCTGTAGCCATTATCAAATTAATTGAAAAACAATATACCTATGTATAATGTTTTTCAATTAATTTGAAGTATTTTTGTGTGTGAAGATACCGTGGGAATTAACAGGATTACCATAACAGATGAACCAAATCGTCGATGACTAAGCACGGCAACGAGATAGGTATCTACAAAAGCTCTGAATAAATTTACATAGGCTTAATAAAGTAAATGTTTTTCACAAAAGATCGCGTTCAAAATTAATAGTGTTGGGAAAAAAACCCCGCGAAACGTAACCAGTTTTATGATCGTGGGAAAATCAGTTATCAGTAGAATTGTATCAGGCGCTTCGTAATACTCTATTAGGTATTTAATCCACGTTTTTAAATGTATCGTATCGATGTTTGTTTTACTACAAATATCCTAAATATAGAGCAAATCACTCCGGAGAGCGTGCAAGAATCTATCGCAAATATCCGACCGTGGGAGCGTCTTTATGCTAAACAGGTCATTGGTACCCAACGCGGGTACGCTCTGTATACAGGCAGTTCCGATAACCACGCGGAGCAATAACATTGATTTATTTATTTGTTATTATTTTTGTGAGTTTCAACTTTTAGGTAACATTAGGTGTAGGTATTATTCAAAGCCAAACAAGTATTCCAATCGTGCACAATCGATATTTTAATTCCTAAATATTGGTCAAATCAAGGATTGACATGTTGTTTTTTTTTCAAGTGTCAAGTCAAGTGTGTGACTGACGTCAATAAAACATGGTTCATAATATATGATGACTGGTTGTTTTATTGACGACGTTTTTCCTGTAGGTAGTAGACTTTCCTTTTACCTAAAGAATGACGTAAGATTTAACTGACGGTAGATTTTCCTGGACATCCCCCAGGGTATAGGTACTTAGGTAGGACAACTAAAGTCTTGCGGTGGTCAACAAAGCAAAATCCTTTAAGGCACATACTTCAAATTAATTGAACATAGTTATTAGGCATTTTTGATATTACCTACCGTTAATGATGATTTGGAATAGTTTTGATAAAACTAGATAGGTGAAAGGTCTGCTACGTTATGTTAACGTAAGTGTTTAATAATAGATACAACTTCTATTCGTAGAATACTTAAAATGTAGTTACAGTATAAGATAAAAATCAGTGTGCACAAACAAACGAACACCGCGTGAACATAAAATCATAAACAAAAAGAACACGCTAAGACATACAAAAACAAAAATCAATATCTCACCTGTAAACAAAAAACCTGTAGATACACACCCTGTATAACAGATCGAGATAAATCCAAGTTCAAGACGCAAGTGCACAGTGAGAACTCGCTGACTATACAAGGTTCCTGAAGCTAGGACGTACAGGCCAGTCCGCCGTCGAATACCAGACGAGAAGCACCCCTTGGTTACATCACTAGTGTACAACATGATTGTGTTTTGGACATTACTATTGTTGACGTAAGTTTTTTTTAATTGCGTTGGCTATGGAAGCTCTGGCGATTGTTTATTTTTTTTATTTAACATCAATTCATCTAAGATTTTTTTTTAATTTAAATTTCACTAGTAGTCTTATCAACGAGGGAAATCTAATCCTTCGTTGTTTATGGGGGATCCGGTACCTTGGGAGGTTTATCTATATAGGAGACATGGCCCTTACACGAAATTAATATTAGGTATTTGCCAATGTAGTTTTTTAATTCGTTTTAATCTGTAATGGTAATTTTGGCATTTTTTTAATGAAAATTAATTTATGTAGTTCCTATCATTGCGCGTTTAATTACCTACTGATTTTATAAAAGTGCCTAACTAAGTTGGCCCGTTTAGTTTACTGTTGGATAGTTCTGTTAGTTACCAATTAATATTTTTTTATAAAGAAGGCAAGCAGCATAAAGCAGGCTTGCGCTAATGGTATAAACCTCATATTAGAAGTCGGTACCTATCCAAATACCCACCATGAAGCACATAAAGCGTCAACGAACGAATGTTAACGCTTCATATTAGGTGGGTAATGAATTGTTGAATGTATTTAGTTTGAAAAAATTGTGTCTTCTCCTTAAATCTCTCATCCAACCTATAAGGAAATTAATAAACTACGCAACGAGTTCCATTTTCCTCATCGTCATAGAAAGTACCCATGCATTATGCACCTGTCCCACCAAACAACGGCGATTAGCGAGTAGCCAGTAGCTATTTTATCACTCAAGAAACGTACAAGAGATGTATGTACATATATTGTAGATCTGGTCCGTGTAAACAAAAAAGATGCAGTATAGAACGAGTTGTTTACACGGTGTCGTTATACTTACACTATCTGACCCGCGCAACTTCGTATATTGCTGCATTATTTTTCATTGCTGCTCCGCTCCTATTGGTTCTAGCGTGATGTTATACAACCTATAGCCTTCGTCGATAAATATTTTTTCGATTTGGATCAGTGGTTCCTGAGATTAGCGCGTTCAAACAAACAAACAAACTTCCTTTAGCTTTATAATATTAGTATAGACTAGCTGACCCGCGTAACTTCATATGCGTCAATTTTCCCCGTTTTTGCTACATTTTTCATTACTGCTCCGCTCCTATTGGTTGTAGCGTGATGTGATATAGCCTATAGCCTTCGTCTATAAATGGGCTATCCAACAGTAAAATATTTTTTCAATTCGGACCAGTAGTTCCTGGGATTATCGCGTTCAAACAAACAAACTAACTTCCTTTAGAAATCGCTACTCACTTTCTCACCATTGGTGGGACAAAATTAAATGCTTTACATAAATGACTTTCATCCTTAATCAATTTTGCTCATAGTAGGTAGGTACCTAAATACCTACGTAGGTAATTACTTGCGTAGGCAGAAGTCAAGTGGGGATAATAACCAGAAATCACGCCGGGAGCGAAAGCACGGGGCTAGATGACGCGTTGCCTCTCCGTCCTTGGGCCCTGACTTCAACCTAATTAGTTTTGTTAGATAGGCCCTAGTTATCTTCCTTTGTTGACGTTGACACTGACGTTCTAAACATTAGATGACATTAGCTAACTACCAATTTGCAGCTTAATTGGTAGGTAGAGCCGTCCTCTCCTCCCTAGATTTGCTGGGTGCACAAGATCTTGTCCAAAAATATCAACATCTGAAAAATCTAATCTGATTTTGTTCTTTGAAAAAACTCACTCCCCCCCTCCAATCCGCCCTGGTTACGCCTATGCTTCCTGAATTCAGTATGAGTCCTTATTCACCTCAGCACAGCCACAGCTCTCTGCCGTGCATGCGCGGTGCACATATTTCAGCGCACCACGCATACGTCAGTTCGCACCGGCTTGTCACGACAACGAAATAAAGACAGTGATTATGAACCCTGATTTTGGAAGTTTTGTGTAGAGCCAGTGAAGGGGAATGACCTATCGATTTAATATAAATACCTACTTAACTATTTGTTTTCGTAGATGCATCCACGAAGCGGTACAAGCAGACCGCTCACCGTTGCCAGATCTTCCGCCTGGCGAGGCACCTGAACCAATTCTCACGTTCATGGAGAGGACTTACAAACCTGGTCGAGCGAGGGCCGCCTTCGACGCTGGCTCGCCCCTGCTTCTCACACCATACATCGAGGAGAAGAAGCTGGAGGAAGCAAGGAAAGCTGCCTTTGTTGACCCTGCGTACTTGTTGCCTGATATGGACAGTTATGCTGGGTATTTGACAGTGAGTGTTAATAAGTAGGCTATATGTAACCTAAATTAATAAAGTAGAAATTAAGTAGGGTAGGGAAGTAGGATAAATCACTGTATTGTAGGTGGGGACTTTACATAAGTACATTCAATTAACTGCATTACAAAAGCAATTTGACCAACATTGATTTATCTTATGAAAATATATATATTATAGGTCTTAACCGACCATATTGCAACGGCCGTGGTCACGGGTAGACTGTCTACCCGTGACCACAGCCGTTGCAATACGGTCGAAACGTCGGGCAATAAACAAGGTATTTTACCTTAAATTTTCACGCGATTAAGACCCGTAATATATATATATTCATAATGTGAAAAAATCGCGAAAGGTTATCAACATTGATTTACCTCTTTAAAAGCGGCGGTAGCCAAAGGCTAAGGCATCGAACTCACAATCGTGAGGTCCCCGTTTCAAATATTACACATTATACTACCGACGTGAAATCACTCCTAACACAAGCAATTGAGCTTAGCTGGAGGGGATAAGAGGATTGCTAGTAATGTGGGACCACAATCCCACATTGCTGGTTCTTTCGAGCAGAAAAAAAAACTCTTAAAGCTGTCCAGTAATTGAACCTGCAACCTCTTGCGTAGCAGTCACAAACACTCCCAGTACTTTTACAGAATTCCATATCACCCCAGTAAGGACAATAGGTATTGCCATCAGCTTTGCTGTGAAACTAGGATCCTAGGCGCCAACAGGGGACGTCGTGTTTCGAACACACCGAACATTAAATATTATCTTCTTAATATCGATTTCCAAGAATGTAGCTCAAAACCTGTTTATGAATTCATTAACTTGTAATCAACATCAATTCTACCGTTGACAGTTAGTTAGGAAACTACGCTTAAATTAGTATTTGGAGCTTTTTATCCCACCGTTCGGCATTCTTATCCGGTCATTGCATTCGTACAGTCAATGACGAAAGAAAATGATCTCCATCTAATCCTTTCTTATCTTTATGATGACAATATTTTTACCCTCAACGGCCATGGAGACGGTAAGTATATGCGTTTGGGGTAAGATGTGTGTGTGTATCTGGTATCATTTTTCTCGGCAACGGCTGGGCCGATTTCGAAACTGTATTTTTTGCATTGTATTGTAAATGTCTAAAGTATGCAGCTAAGTTTAAATATTCTAGACCGCCAGAGGGGGCTACAGTGCTCATAATTCTAAAACGGTTATTTATATTTTTCTCGGAGATGGCTAGAACGACTTGTAAACGTTTTTCTGCTCTGTATAGGTGTCATTCCTAAGCAGGTTCTTAATTTAACTTTAATAGTGCACGTGATTGTTTCACTAAAACGGTCAAATTCATCTGTTTTTAATATTGAATGGATTATATAATAGTTCCGGTACATTAAATGTTTACTCATAACACGAGTAGGTAGTAAAAAATCTCTAATCCATCTATACATTTTGAAAAACCCACGACGGGCGTAAAAAAAAAAATTTAAAACCCCCGACTAACAGGAGGTAAGTAACTGAAGGATAATAATCCGTCAGGGCAGTAAACGGCAGACCTCTACGGATTTTCTTCGGGTAAATAACCTCCTGTTAGTAAAATAAAATGTATAAATCTATACAATAAGGCTGAAGAGTTTGTTTGTTTGTTTGAACACTATAATTTCAGGAACTACTGGTCCGAATTGTAAAATATTTTACCGTTGGATAACCCATTTATCGAGGAAGGGCTATAGGCAATATACAACAGTAAGTTCCTGAGATTATCGCGTTCAAATAAACAAACAAACTCTTCAGCTTTATTTTCTTTTTTTTTCTTGCCGAGTCACTATTGAGTTATGGGTTGTCTACGTATGGTAGAACCTTTAAGACATACTTAGATAGTATAAAGTCACTGCAAATACGACTCATGAAATATCTTGTTAGTCCGAATGTTAAACGCCAATGTAAAAGTAACTATGAGAGACTGTTTACTGCATGTAATATACTTCCTGTACATGAGAAGGTCAGGTACTTGGTGATTCTGGAGCAGTTCTATAACGATCAGTTTAAAGTACGAGTACATAACACTTACAATACCAGAAGAGTTAGAGAGCTTAAATTAGTACGACCATCAGTGCGGAACTACTATGGAGAAAGAACCAATAAGTACCTGACTCCCACAATATTTAATAGAACTGCCTGGCTCAGAAAGGACCATGGCAGACTAAGTACGAATGCCTTAAAAAAACAATTGAGGGATGTGTTACTTGGCGAAATGGCAAGTAATACATTACTCAATTGTTAATTATTTGTTAATTATTTTTTATTAAAATTGCTAATGAGTTAGTTAATTTGTAAGTACCAATAACTTTTTCCAAATTCAAGTAATTGAACCCTGTAAAACAATATTTCCTAATTTAATTTAAGCTGTACATTGTCATTATTTGTTAATATTGTTAATAATAATTAATCGGAACCTATTGTACCTACTAATATTACCGTAGTACTGTTTTTTATTATGCTAATACGAGCGCTAACCCCGCCGACAAACTGTTCTGCAGTTTGGTGGGATTATTTAATTATGTTTAATTTAAAACAAATAAATGATTTTATTATTATTATTATTATTATTAGATACCTGCATATTATATTATGTTTGAATCTTTATTTGAAATGGCGGCAATTTAACTAAAATAATATCTGTTTGCTCTCTTCCAGGTTAACAAAGAGTACAACGCGAACCTATGGTTTTGGTACTTCCCAGTGTCGGGTAAATCGGTAGAAGACACGCCCTGGATCATTTGGCTGCAAGGAGGTCCGGGTGCTTCTTCGTTGTATGGCCTCTTTACAGAAATCGGACCGTTCTTCGTAAGCAGTGACGGCAGTGACAATCACTTAGAAGGTAAGGCAATTTTTATTTTTTTAGTCGACTTTGACCTTAAACAGCTAAATGCTAGATCTCCAGATTAAATAACTCTCAAAAACACAAATTCTTTTCAAAATTAGTATCTGCCGGGCTTCCTGCCCCGGGCATTATGTTAAAGGTACAAATGGCATGTTGAAGTGGTACATTTACAAACTAATATGTTGAAGGGAGCGCCATATCCGTTTGAAATGATTATCCGGCACTGATTGTGGCAGCTTGTTAAAGAAATAATATTTTTATAAATGGATCCCATAATCGAAAAATGATATTCACAACCCCTAAATATTTTGAAAAGGCCTATCTAATGATATCCCACACGATGGGTTAGGTATGAAAAAAACTGTATTACATACAGACACTGTATTAAAATATCAGCAAAAAAACGGTAAAAATAATCACATTTGTTGTATAGGCCCCCCTTCAATATTTATTTTATTTTGTTACTAGTATTTGTTGTTATAGCAGCAACAGAAGTACATCATCTGTGAAAATTTCAACTGTCTAGCTATCACGGTTCATGAGATACAGCCTGGTGACAGATGGACAGACGGACGGATAGCGGAGTCTTAGAAATAGGGTCCCGTTTTACCCTCGGGGTACGGAACCCTAAAAATTACATCTACTTACCCTTTTTAAATTTCATGATTTTATTTTACCACTTTGTCGGTGTAAGTACCTACCTAATATGTAAATCCATGCAAAGTTACAACTTCATAGTACTAACAGCCTCTGAGCTAGGGATTGCAATACAGTTTTCATCCGGCATTCAATTCGGTCAGGTCCGGCCGGATTGATCAAATTACTTAATACACAATTTATTGTTTCGGAATGAGAATTAAGTAGTTTTGAGGCCTTAATAATAAATAATAATAACCATTTATTTCAGGCAACTAAGGCCCATATCATACAAATACCTACTAATATAAGAAAGGGTATCTTAATAAACTAAAAACAAGCTTTTTGAGTTGTATTATAATAAGAGATAGGCAGAGAAATAAGAGAAAGGTCAAGCTATTGAATATCGAGAATATTATTGCACTTATTACACTACACTGATTTAAGACACTAACTCTAACGTTACGTCTAACTACTAATTCGAAATAAGCTACTGGTTTTGAGTAAGGGTATTGGATGAAAGTAACACCAAGCCAGCAATGTACCTATATTGATTTAGCCTGTTTAAATTTAGAGTAGTGTAATAAACGCTTTAGTAAAACTAGACCTCGGCCACTTGGTTATCTTAGCGATGGGCGAGTCCTAAATGTTTCCTTATTGGCATGAATCGCAGTCGTTCATATTTATCATCGAGTGAACAATCGACTTGCACTCTCGCATGAACCATCGAAATGTCATTCGATTGTTTCGAATAAACCAATTCGACTTCTTGTGAATTGTCGAATAGATTCATTCGAAACAATCGTCGAGTTCGATTGGGGCGACTGTGACTCTTTCGATTGTGGAAACATCGAAACAATCGCTGCTGTGCCTCGATGCACGAGTCGAGTGATCCTGAATGTCACCTATGCTAACCGAATATTACCGAGCAAATGACCACAAAATTTTAAAAATAATGCTCTGATGTTTTAAGAAATCGATTAAGTGGGAGTTATCTATAAACAAATAGAGTATCTTAAAGTTACCGCAAAAAACCGTCGACTGCGGTTGGTTAGTTAATGACATTTGAGTTGAGATTGGACTAGAAACTATCGACTACTAGAGATAACCATCAAGAATCATCGAGATGTTTCAACTATCGAATAAAACATCTCGCCATCGCGCATCACTAGGCTATCTTTACTTATAAATAACAAATTATAAACAATAGGTACAATATCAAAAATCTTTTATATAAATACAGAGAAAAAGTAGTAAAAGAAAAAAACTATGTTTTAATTAATGATAAGCGAGGTAAAGGTTTTACCTCTATATAAAAATAGTACGTTAATATTACGTATAAGTAGGTTGTTCGTTGAGACTAAAATGTTAAATTATTACACGAAAATGTATTTATTTTTGTATTGTTCAAAATTTTGCTTACTTGTCATTTCTTGAATTTGTTTTTATTTCTTATTTACCTTATCATATTATTTGGCAAAAACTTCTTACTTAGTTGCAGGTTACACTGTACATATAGAGGCACTAACAATGTACCTAATATCATTCGATTTTTGATCACTACATCTCATTTCAATGGGATAGGTAGCGAAAATTATAAAATTAAACAAATAAAAACCGGGCAAGAGCATGTCGGACCATGCTCAGTGTAGGGTTCTGCAGCCTTGAATAATTGCATCAGCAGAAGAGCGTATGTTCGTGGCAGTTACGCCCTTTTCTTGAGAAAAGAAGTTTATTGGCTATAACTCAATGACGGTATATCCGATCTTATCCGAAATAATTTTAGTTTAAAGTTAAATACTTTAAACTAAAATTATTTCGGATAAGATCGGATATACCGTTAAGCGCTATCTTTGTGATTTTTTCCATATTTTTTGGTTACACGGTTCAAAAGTTAAGGGAGACACGATTTATTATTATTTTATTATATTCGGGGACTTTCGGAGCGATTATTTCCAAAAATATAAACTCAATCAAAAAAGTTTATTAGAAACCTCAAAATGTTTTTGAAAGACCTGTCGATTGATGTCCCACCGTTGATATTTGCTGAAAAAAAATGTATGAGTGAAAATATTTATTATTTACAAGACACCTTTTCACCTAATTTCATCATGATTCATTGAGTAGTCTTTGAGTAAAATGCCTGTGACACACGGACGGACAGACAGACAGACGGACATGATGAAACTGTAGGGGTACCGTTTTTGCCATTTTGGCTACGGAAAAGAAGATAGAGTGCTAAAAATGTTCAATTAATATCAAATAAATACATACCTACTTATAAATAACGCTTTCGTCATACATTGAACACCACTAAAATAGCTACCGATGCAATATCGACCATTTTCCCAAAAATTGATGACGATACCGAATGTCATGTATTATACCGGATCCGGTCAACTTCAAATGATCCGCCAGATTACTTGATCCGGTTTTCCGAATTGCAATCCTTACTCTGAGCTAAGCTGCGGACGAACGGACGGACGGTTAAGGCGAAACTAAAAGGGTTTGTGCCATTTTGGCTACGGACTCTAAAAAATGTTTGATTGTTTTTAACAATCAAACATTTTTTAGAGTCCTTACATCCAGATAAAATAAATAAATCCATCAACATCAAATTCCAGAAATCCAACATTCATGGGGTAAGAACCACTCTCTGCTGTTCATCGACAACCCTGTTGGAACTGGCTTCAGCTTCACTGATGACGACAGAGGATATGCCACTAATCAAACTACGGTATGCTTGACTTGTATGTAACACTTTTTCTTTAAACTGAGACGTTTTCAAACAGTCATGGATTTGGTTAAATGAAATAAACATATTCAGTTTAATTAATACAATAATTTCATTTTTAAAAGATAGAAAAATTTGAAGTCCAGACTCAGGAATCGAACCCGAGACTTCCGTATGCCAAACCAATGCCGTATGCCAAAATACAATTATTGTATTAATAAAGTCATTGCCAAGAAATGCCTAAAAAAATTACTATAATATTCAGTTTAACTCGAAGTACTTTTAGGGTAGTATCTTTATTGTCATTCCCGGTCATTTTTTGATATGGTAATAGCATTCTTACCGAATGGTCAGAGTACCTATAATTTTTTCCTCATAACGACTTCTTATTACCAGCAACTATATATGCACAACTTAAGAGATTAAGCAAAAAAAAATGGTTCGATATTTGCTGTCACCTTTGAGTTACTGTTCATGTCCTTGTTTTGTCATACTTAGGTACTTACTTGATATTTGATTGCAGATTGGAGAGAACCTCTACACAGCTCTACAACAATTCTTGACGTTGTTCCCTGAACTTCGCAAGGCGCCTCTGACAATCGCTGGAGAATCGTATGCTGGTAAACATATCCCGTCACTTGGCGTACAAATCCTGTGGCACAAACACGAAGATGAGCCTATTAATCTTCATGTAAGATGATTTGGTTTTCTACTCTTGGATTTTTATTACTTTGAAGCAAACCAGCCTAAGGAGGCCCCTGTACATCATCTCTTACCCAACTAAAGCAACTCCCCTGTTGTTGAAGAACATATGTAACGTGCTCGGACCCAATAGGCCCACTCTCTTTCTTTATAACATAATTCATAAATTTTCATAACTAGGTACTCTTAAATTTTAGTTTACGGTTACTGTTCTAACCATTTTTTTGGACAAACTTAAGAAGTCCAAATCCATAGACGATTTTCGGTAACGAGTGGATTGAATTGACGTTGCTGGCTCCGTAGACCTCCACGTCCCAGAATGCTACCACGTTGGTATAAAGTAGTAGTAGATGCTCCTACTATATTGTGCCCATTAAAGCTGATTTTGGTTTATCTCTTGTTTCAACTTTTTGAAAATACAATTTGCATCAGTCCTTTAACATGGTGTATATAGCAGTACCCATATCAAGTTTATAAACATTCAAACATTGTAAAATTGGCAATTTGAAAAGAGTGGCCGCGAGTTTTTATTGCCAGGTTCTTTTCTCTGGCTTTACCTATTGTTAGCGAACTTGGCATTACATGCACATGTAGAATCCCGACGTATCACAAGAGTTGTTTTGCATCCTAAGTGAATAAAGAATTTTTAATTTTGAGTTTTATATCTAGGGCCTTTATGCGGCTTATTGTCATGTAAGGTTTCCTTATTTGTTTAGACCCTAACATTGGTATGATGAAGCAAAAATTTTTTTTATTTTTCAGGGTCTGGCTATAGGCAACGGTTTTATTGACCCTCTATCGCTTCAGAGGTACAGCTACTTCGTGCGTGAAGTAGGTCTCGTGGATGACAGTGTAGCCAATTCTATGAACCACCTCGAAACAGCTGTCACGCAATTCATTAAAGATGGCGAGATGGTTAAAGCTTATGCGGTAAGATACATTTAAATCTGTGTTACAGTAAAGCCACTTTTAATTATAGAATTCAACATATTACAATTCATCTGTTGTTGTTACTTAGGGACTTATTTAGAAAAATAAATTAAAATAGATACGTATTTTTTTTTCAGTATTATAACTACCTACTTCAGATGTTCATAACTCAATCACATCTATCGAACCTATACAATTACTTGGTCGATGACATTGAACTGGACGGCGCATACATGGACTACATTCAGACCAGTGAGGTCCGCAAAGCGTTGCACGTCGGCAACACAAACTTCACATCAATTGGAGTCGTGTACAGAAAATTGGTGCCAGACTTTATGGGTAGCGCTAAAATGTGGCTTGAAGAATTGCTTGAAAACTATAAGGTTATGTTGTACAAGTGAGTGTTTCGCAAAATATTTATCACACCTTTTGAAATGAGGATTGACTTGCTGATAACATTGGCAATGTTCTAGTCAGTTCTATACTCCAAAATTTTATGATGTATTTTTGTTTCAGTGGCCATCTAGACATCATTGTAGCGTACCATCCTTCAGTGAACACTTACGACTCACTGGCTTTCTCTGGTTCATCGGAATTTAAAACAGCAAAAAGGTTACCTTGGTATCATGATGGAAAATTAGCTGGGTAAGTGACTAAAGTAGTTTTAGTACTAGCTATTATAAGTGTCAATGTATCCCATTTTGCACTTTTGGCGAGATGCATTCCACTAACATCAGTTCTTCATCTAAGCACCAAATTCAGTCAAAGAGTGGCATCTCAAGACCAGCAATTTCAAAATTAATTCAGTATTTCCAAACGTGGAAAATAAGAATGTTGTACATGAGCATGCCTGTTTCCTAGGTCTGATTTTCTTCACCAATATTGAACAGTGCTATGAAACCAATTACTTACACAAAGTACCTACTTACCTGCGCGCCAGATGCCGTTCAATCCCTTGACCTTGAATGAACCTGTGACCTACGGCCTACGGCTATAAGTCGAGTCCGTTACCAGGGTTACCACTCCTCATATATGGATGTTAAGGTAATACATTTTTAATATTATTTACGACAGGTATTACAAGATAGCGGCGAATCTCACAGAAGTAATGATCCGTGGTGCAGGCCACATGGTGCCCGCAGACAAACCAGCTGCCTCTCTTGGTCTTATCTCAGCGTTTGCCCGTGGGATCCCGCTCGATGAGGACACTGGTAGTCTCGTGTCATCTGAAAAAAACTTAGTACGGCGACGTCTATTACCCCTCAAGTAGTCAACATGGATCAATATTTACTTGGTGTTTGTGTCCTGATGAAAATGTTTGTATGATGGCTATTTTGTACCTAAATAAAATACTTCCAAAGTTGTCGTTTGTTTATTTGGTCTAATATTATATTCTGTACTAATCACTACATAGTATAAAACAAAGTCGCTTTCTCTGTCCCTATATCCCTATGTATGCTTAAATCCTTAAAACTACGCAACAGATTTTGATGCGGTTTTTTTTACTAGATAGAGTGATTGAAGAGGAAGGTTTATATGTATAATAACATCCATTAAATAGTGGATAAATAAGGAGCGGAGCAGCAATAAGAAATGTTGCAAAAACGGGGAAAAATTACGCAGACGAAGTTGCGCGGGTCAGCTAGTAATATTATAAAGCTCTGTTAAAAAGAAGAGTCTGTTTGTTTGAACGCAATACTCTCAGGAACTACTGGTCCGATTTGAAAATCTTTTACTGTTGGATATAGGCTTATATAACATAACGCTGCAACCAATAGAAGCAATGAAAAATGTTACAAAAACGTGGAAAATTTACGCAAACGAAATTGCGCGGGTCAGTTAGTAATAATAATGACTGTAAAACTTTACGGAGGGAGAATCTTCTCAAAGAAACCCATTTTAAATTGTTACTCAGGTATTACGAAGAGAAGAGAAAATCTGTTTGTTGACGGCAAGGCAACAAAAATTCTTGTTATATTAATAATCGTCAAACTGTTTGAAGTGCGGACCCAAGATTTTGGCTTGGGAGGGAATTTGGCTTAGTGGATGAAACCTGTCAGTCGGATTGTTATCTTTAGAGGAATTATCCATGTGATTAATTTTGATTTAATTTAGGTTAAACTTAGGTAGGAGATCTTTGTCTGCGGTTAAGATGTTTTGTATGAAAGTTGTTGTCTGACCTTACCGTGCAGCTGTCTATAGGAGAATATATCTATACTAATATTATAAAGCGGAAGAGTTTGTTTGTTTGCTTTGTTTGTTTGTTTGTTTGTTTAAACGCGCTAATCTCAGGAACTACTGGTCCGATTTGAAAAATTATTTTTTTGTTGGATAGCCCATTTATCGAGGAAGGCTATAGGCTATATAACATCACGCTAAGACTAATAGGAGCGTAGCGACGTGAAATGTTGCAAAAACGGGAAAAATTTACGCATACGAAGTTGCGCGGGAGAGCTAATCTAATATATAAAATTCTCGTGTCACAGTTTTCGTTGCCATACTCCTCCGAAACGGCTTGACCGATTTTGATGAAATTTTGTGTGCATATTGGGTAGGTCTGAGAATCGGACAACATCTATTTTTCATATCCCTAAGAGTTTGTTTGTTTGTTTGAACGCGATAATCTCAGGAACTACTGGGCTGCACTGAAAAAATATTTTACTGTTGGATAGAGCCGATTTATTGAGAAAGGCTATAGGCTATATAACATCACGCTACGACATATAGGAGCTGAGCAGCAATGATAAATGTTGCAAAAACGGGTAAAATTTACGCAGACGAAGTTGCGCGGGTCAGCTAGTATATTTATATATTTTCTCTTCCCGCCGATATTACTCGGTAGGGATTATGGCTCGCACATTTTGTGCATCCGCCAGTTTCAAGTTTATTTCCTTTCATGTTTTTTTCTTTGAAGTCAAAGTTTCGATCTTATCTAGATAACACGTATTTCCAGTATATTTTACACTGTTTCACGTTAAAGGTGGAGCTGTAAAAAAAGCAACATGCCAGTTAGCCGCCATTTTTACAACTCGAGAACCGGGCAAATCGATGACCAGGTGCACACCCTAAAAAGTGTCACGTAGCAGCGGTCACGTTATATATTGGTTGCTAAGCAGTAAGGTTATAGATTGGTTGCTAAGCAACAGGAAATGACGATTGCAGCGACATGAGATAAAATTGAAACTAATGTTATTGACTGGTTGCTAAGCAATATGTCATCAATGTCCGTAAACCGACTTTACTGACAACCATTTTTTTTATCTTTATTTTTTTTTATCTTTATTATCCTGTTGGATTAGTCAACCAATCGTAACCACAACAATACAAATTACATTTAGTAGGAACTATACAAGTAAATTTTGAAGGGGTAGTTCGCAAGACATGGTCATTAATTTACACATTCCGAAAGCAATGTTATGAGTGATTTTGGATTAGATAAGGCAAACTGCGCTTTACCCATAACAAATGAATTTATCTTAAACTGTCTTATGCACGCCTCCCTCCTGATGGTTTTTTTTACATTCAAACAATACTTGGTGTACATACATCATCAATGATACCGCATACGTCACAGTGGGCAGAGTCAGCTTTTCTCATCAAATAGAGGATTTTTTTAGACGGATAGTGCCCGGAACGGATTCTCATGGCTGATTTAACAGCGCTCTTGCGTTTTAACGTATGAAAACCAAGGAATTCGCATTTAGGGATTGCAATACCGCAAAACGGGATCACGCATTCCCACGGAATCCCGCTACTTTTATTATTCTGTAGGATCCCGCACCTTCCAAGCGCGGATACGCGCTTCCCGCAAATTATAGACAGTAGTATATAATTAATCCATTAAACTGTAAAACTAATGTACGTTGTTTGTTTTTTCATCGAAGATATTTTTATAAGTTACAAGTAAAATGAATGTAAAAACATTATATTCTACTAGATAATTTTATATGAAACACCTATACCTAAAACCTCCCGCTCTTGGCTTCTTTAAATTACTCAAAATAACTGCGTAATATAGTTTTAAAATTGACCCTGAGATACCCTCGAGTAAAATTGATGTTTCTTTGTCAGATTGAGGGCTTAAACGTCGCAATAAACTATTATTTTACTCCAGTAAAATAGTCTGCAGATGGTTAAGGTCATAACTCCAAAAACAAGTGGTAGGTGATTTAGGGGTTAATTTATTAAATATTTTCCAAAACTGAAATTACAAAGTTAGTATGTATGTAAAGAAACCACGAAAGAGAGATTATTAGTATATTAAAAATCACCCTGTATTTTCAAAAAATATATCTCCAAAGTCAAGTAATTCAGTAATAAACAAGGAAGAATAAAAATAGACAAAGGAATCGTTTGTTTATCTTTGTTCTCTGCCGTTCGCACTCCCAAGTACATCATCGGTTGTTTATTTTTACACAAAAATGTGTAGTTTCAATTAGATTTTTTAACATAATTTCAAAGATTTGGGATTCCGCGCAAGATTGAGTAATCCAGCATGTCAATCCCGCGGAATTGAATGAGCTTCGGGATTGCAATCCCTATTCGCATTGGTTCACTCTGAATGCTTTTATACCGAATTCCTTTGTCCCATGTTACTGTGCTTTTCCAAATGGAAGGAGTATTTTGATACGAGTTATCAAAATACTCCTTCCATTTGGAAAAGCACAGTAAATTATTTATACAGGTTTTCAGAGTAGTAATATTGAACACAGATCTCTTGACCGGTAGAACAAGCTGACTTTGCCAATTGATTTGCCTTTTCATTAGTGGGGTAATGAAAAGGCAAATCAATTGGCAAAGTCATGAGTCAGACCGAAATTTAATAATAATAATAAATAATAAAAAAATATTAATAACTTTTACAAAGATATATATACAAATAATTGGACTTTTATTATATATATTGAATTTTTATTATGTGTTTACTACACATAATAAAAATATTAATTCTTAAAATATTAAATATGTATAATTATTTTATGGTTCATAAGATTAAGTAAAATCTAGATAATTACAATATACATATCTAGATAATTTTAATTTATAAATAGCTATTGCCTGAACTAGGTTAAAGTTAAACCTGTGTTTCAGGTGATGACAAAAAATAAGTAATAATCAGCTACCAATCTATTTTTTATAATCGCAAGTAAACTTATAAAAATAAAATTTTATAAACCTTGCTTATACAAAATCCACTAAACTACAAAATTACAATACCTACCTATTATTTTTTAATTAACAACATATTTTCTGTCTGCGTAATTTAATTGCTCTAAATATGATACAACAATTATTCTACATTTATTATAACTAAGGCTATAAATTATCAATATTTTATTGAGCTTATTAAACAAAAAAGGTCCTAAAAATGAATAAAATCTACTATTATATTGGTTTAAATCTTGACGCAAACCAGATATTTTCTTCTTATAACGGACGAACTCGATTAATTGGAAGTTCAGAGTTCTGTTTTAATAATAAGCTAAGAATTAATAGTTGACGAGCTCTTAGTAACTCACATGCAATGTGAAGCTAGTTTATTTATTAAGCACTACAATCCACCACCACTCATGAAAGTAGAATACACCGCAACCAACTACACAACGTTTTTCAAGTATTTTGAAGAACTCCCTAGGACTAACGACGAAGAGTCGCCCTACGAGAAGTTGGTCAATGAGCTGCATCATGGCTTAAACATGAGTAAATGAAAGAAGACTAAAGTACCAAATCCTTCACGCAGAGACTAGATTAAACGAGCTAGTGTGTAGGAAACCTATATGGACATTTGAAGACCTAGGACCTAGATGGATTTTTGAAGGTGCACTGAAGTTTCACATCCTTGCCGCTTTGATAAAATTGGTAGATCTGTTGAAGGCTATCGGAACTACTCTGTTACGAGAGATCAGATGCTGAAGCGTACATTTACTGTCTGTCAGTATAAGTTTTTTTTAAAAGACGACTCTCGCAGTAGGGTACAAGCTTTGTGTCGCGGGGGACTTTACAAACAGTAGTATCGCTACAAGTCACGGACTCAAAGTACACAAAGACTCGGAACAACGATTTGTGGATCACACAAAGTGGTGTCCCGTGTGGAAATCGAAGCTTAAAATGAATTTGAATTATTAACTGGTTGTCGGTAAAGTTGGTTTATGGCGATAATTTTATGTGATAACAACATTGTAATATACAACCATGCTTGTGACAGCTTCAGTTCCAATTATAACGCATGTCGCTGCAATTGCCATTCTCTGATAGCCTGATACTATAAGCCTATCGTTTTTTACTAAAATTGATTGTATTCCCAAAACCATTTGATCATCTAACCAAACTTGTATATTTTATCACAACAAACTGTTTCTTTCCTTAATCTAAATTAGGTACCTACAGCGAAATAATCCGTTCAGTTCTTTAATTATCATCCACGGGCCTGCAGTCACTAAATCTGATCATGGTTTTCTTTCATATTGCCTAAACAAAAAAAAATTTTGTCTGTAAAGCCGATTTACGGACGTTAATTTTACATGATAACGTCTTGAGAAAACATTGATGACATTGTAATAAACAACCATGTCTGTGGCAGCTTTAGTTCCAATTGTGCATGTCGCTGCAATCGCCATTCGTTGATAAGCTGGTATTTCACTTTAAAAACACTTGGTGATATTTCCTCCGCAAAATGTTTCATCCTCGGATAAAACGTCCCCATTTTCAAATTATTAGATGACAAATCATCTGAAAGTAGTGTCATTTTCGGATGTGTCAACGTAGCTAATATAAGTAGTACCTAGTGCCAAAATTGTGCCAAAATGGCTTCCTAGGTGGCGCAGTGGTAGTGACGACAAACGCTATGCAGCAAAAAATACACAATTAAATGGCAATCTAGGATGACGTTAATAGAGATTCCAGACGAGAAGCGCGGCCGTGACTGCCCCGGAGCCCGCAGCTGCGCCGCACGCGGCACGCGTGGTTGGTACTAAATAATTCCCGTTTAACATAGAATATTATTATATTTTAAGATATGAAATGGATGAAATGGAGGATGTAAGGGGGCGCATCACCATCTTTCGCTCCAAGCCAACCTCACCTGCACGCGGTACATCCTGCTGTACAACGAACGAGGCTCTAGCGACCGGCTGGTGGCGGTATAACCATCCCAATTTAAGGCGTAGCTGAAGTAATAGGTCAGTGACGGGCAGCAGCGTCACTGATGCGAGAGCTACGCCCTGCGATCGCCAACCCGCCTGCCCAGCGTGGTGATTATGGGCATTACCCCAAATGCACAAAGCACTAAGGCCACGGCCCCCAGTTCCCGGCAGTCACGCTATTCCTGGACATGGTGGCGTCCACGGTAACGGCGTGGCGGGGGGTGCTAAGAATCTCCGGGCTACGTAAGGCTACCACAACCGACTGACCCTGGCGACGTATAACGGACGCACGCTACGGCTAGACTCGCATCTGGCACAACTTGAGGTGGAACTTGGGAAGATTAGGTGGCATATCCTCGGGTTAAGTGAAGTCCGAAGAGAGGGAGAGGACACCATAACCCTCGAGTCAGGTCACCTTATGTACTTCCGCGAGGGAGACCAAAAATCCCAAGGTGGTGTTGGGTTTCTGGTAAATAAGTCCCTTTCTGACAACGTTGTGGAAATGTCTAGCGTGTCGAACAGGGTAGCGTACCTCATTATCAAGCTCACCGAGAGGTATAGCCTCAAGGTCGTGCAAGTGTACGCACCGACCTCGGCACATCCAGACGACGAAGTGGTGGATATGTTCGATGACATATCGAGGGCCCTCCACTCCACCACTAAGACCCACTACAACGTTGTTATGGGGGACTTCAACGCTAAAGTGGGAGTACAAAATTGCAGCGAATTGGTAGTAGGATCCCATGGATTTGGAAGCAGAAATCATAGGGGGCAAATGCTAGTCAACTTCCTCGAACGGGAGGGGCTCTTCTTGATGAACTCCTTTTTCAAGAAACGGCCCCAAAGGAAGTGGACGTGGCAAAGCCCCGACACTATGACGAAAAACGAGATCGACTTCATCATGACGGACAAAAAGCATATATTCAGAGACGTCACCGTGATCAACAGGTTTAATACCGGTAGTGATCACCGACTTGTCCGAGGCTCTCTGAATATCGACTTCAAGGCGGAACGTGCCCGTCTGATGAGGTCCAGGCTCCGACCTACTTTGCTCCAAACCATGATAGGATCCGAAGCGTTCCAGTCAAACCTGGATAACCGATTTGCTGCCATGGAAACCACAACAGACGTAAACCAGAAGCTCGTAAATGTGGTTCGGATACTCAGGGAAAAAGGTACGAGATTTTGTGAAATGCAGCGTAAGGGCAGGAAGTCAAAGCTTTCGGAAAAGACTTTAGGGCTAATGAAGGCGACGTGAAAACCCACCCGTCACTTCGTCGGAAAAGCGCGCTCTAAACCAAGAGATCAACAGGCTTATACGACACGACCTTCGGTGCTCCAACACTCTTTTGATTAAAAGAGCGATCGAGCAGAACCGGGGGTCAAAAGTGTTCGTACAATCTCTTGGAAGAAGCCACCTGACGAAGTTGACCACAGCAAGTGGAGAAGTCGTTGCTTCGAAGCCGGCAGTCCTCTCCGAAGTGGAAGGCTTCTATGGCCGGTTATACGCTTCGCATGCATCTCGACCTGATCCTGAAAATGAGGGTCCTAGAGCCACTCTAACACGCCACTACACCGAAGACCTGCCAGAAATCAACATTGACGAAATCGTGCTGGCTCTTAAACAGCTGAAAAATGGAAAAGCCCCTGGAGAGGATGGCGTTACAACAGAGCTGTTAAAAGCTGGAGGTAAACCCGTACTGAGGGAGCTCCAAAAGCTTTTTAATGCTGTCCTGTTTGAAGGGAGAACTCCGGAGGCGTGGAGTAGAAGTGTAGTCGTCTTGTTCTTCAAAAAAGGAGATAAGACCCGGCTGAAGAACTACCGACCTATTTCTCTTCTAAGCCACGTCTATAAGCTGTTTTCAAGAGTCATCACGAACCGTCTTGCGCGAAGACTTGACGAATTCCAACCACCGGAACAGGCTGGATTTCGGAGCGGATATGGCACCATAGACCACATCCACACAGTGCGGCAGATTATACAAAAGACCCAGGAGTATAATCAGCCCCTGTGTCTAGCATTCGTGGACTATGAGAAGGCCTTTGACTCGATTGAAATCTGGTCCGTTCTGGAGTCTCTGCAGCGATGCCAAGTAGATTGGCGATATATCCAAGTGATGAGATGTCTCTACGAAGCCGCCACCATGTCCGTCCAAGTACAGAATCAGCAAACAAAACCTATACCATTGCATCGAGGAGTGAGGCAAGGGGACGTTATCTCCCCGAAACTGTTCACAAATGCAATGGAGGATATGTTCAAGACGCTGCACTGGAAAGGGCGGGGCATCAACATCAATGGTGAATACATCTCTCACTTGCGATTTGCAGATGACATTGTCATTATGGCGGAAACGCTGCAGGACCTGCAACTGATGCTGAATGACCTGGCTGACTCCTCTGTACGCATCGGCCTACGGATGAACTTGGATAAAACCAAGGTCATGTTCAATGAACATGTACTACCGGAACCGATAGCGGTGCACGGCGCCGTTCTCGAAGTTGTTCAAAAATATGTGTACCTCGGGCAGTCATTGCAGTTAGGTAGAAACAACTTCGAGGACGAGGTGAACAGGAGAATTCGGTTGGGTTGGGCAGCGTTTGGTAAGCTACGTCAAGTCTTCTCATCGTCGATCCCACAATGTCTAAAGACTAAAGTCTTTAATCAGTGCGTCCTACCCGTCATGACATACGGAGCCGAAACGTGGACACTGACGGTACGGCTGGTCCACAAGTTCAAAGTCGCTCAGCGGGCTATGGAACGGGCTATGCTCGGAGTTTCTCTTAGGGACAAAATCAGAAATGAGGTGATCCGGCAGAGAACCAAAGTTATCGACATAGCCCACCGAATTAGCAAGTTGAAGTGGCAGTGGGCTGGCCATATTAGCCGAAGAACCGACAACAGTTGGGGTAAACGAGTTCTTGAGTGGAGACCGCGGCTTGGCAAACGTAGTGTAGGACGCCCTCAAGCCAGGTGGAGTGATGATATACGCAAAACGGCTGGCAGGAGCTGGATGCGAGAAGCCGAAGATAGAACAAAGTGGCGTGCAATTGGAGAGGCCTATGTCCAGCAGTGGACTGCGATAGGCTGATGATGATGATATGAAATGGTTTTAAATAATTCACTTTAAACATAGAATTTTCTTTAAAAAGGTAGTCGATCTAAGTTGTACGATTTTCAAACAAGGCTGGCCGAAGGTCCTAAGGATCCAGAATTGCCGCCGCGTGCACCGCCGTGATAAACGCCCCGGGCTCAGCCGCAAAAAACGCAACATTTCAAACAAACGCGTGTACAAGTGCTTTTCCGTAAACGCACTTATACAACGACATTTGTGTTTGAATTCTGTGGTGGCCGCGCCGCTCAGCACCATGCGCTGCGCCCGCGTCTCCCTAAATGCGGCCCATGACTATATACTACTATACTACAGCAGTACAATCAAGTTGTACTGAGTATCCTTGATGCTCAGGGATACTAAGTACAACTTGATTCGTATAAGAAAACTAGGTTTTACGTTTTGTACAAATTGTGTGTATGATTGACTGCTATATTGTGTAACTGTTAGATCCAAATGTTGTCTGCTTCCAGCACTATTATCAGGTTACCACAAGCTATCCTTCGGTTTTGTATTTTTCTGATAGCCCTCGGTTTTTTTTATAAGCTTGTTATATTCCACACACACATACACACACACATTGTTGGACAAAGATTTCGCTACTTCTTTCTTCCAAATGGCTTCAAATAATATGGACCACTTTTTCTGTAACAAGGTTAGTTCTTTACGTCATCTGCGCTTAGCTTTGTAGAGGTCATTCTGTTGCCATTTTAAAACCCAACCTAACCCAACCAGTTGTAGGTAAGTATACCTAAGGATGTTGTCAGATGTTCTTAGAAATGGTAATAAGCCCACGTTCGATTTACGACAGATAAGCTTTAAGACAGATTAGCTTTACGGCAGAAATGGTACAGTCGTGTTGAAATGCAGTTACCGCAGCAGGCGCGGATCCAAATGCCCCACCCCCCCGCCTCCCCACCCTCAGACTCATGATTTTTTAAAGTGTTCGCCATACATTTGGTCCGCGTCGACGAGCAAAACTACTCACACTTGGCCGGTGTTGGGACTTCTGTTGGAGGAGATATGATTAACCGCACGATCATTCCTCCACCACTTATCTTTGCTGGCAGACGTCCTGGTGCACTCGCTCAAGAAGTCATCCACAGAAGATGTTACTTCGGTCCTTGTCGTGACTTGACTCGCCTTCTGGTGCCCTCTACTTTGCCCTGTTTGACCAAACGCTCATTGGATCCGTTTACGCGCTGGAAAACATGACCCTAACCGATGACCTTTAAACTGTAGGTAGGTACCTAACTCTGTACAAATATAATGCCAAGTTCTAAGATGTAGAGACGTTGGTGTGAAAGTCTCAAACTAAACTCCTAGCAGTAGTATTAGTAGTGTGTAAATGTATGACCTCACAAACCAGTTTAGGAATACCAAAAACTGTCTCGAATACCTACGTTCGATTGCTCTTTGGCGATCTCTGTTGACCAGCCAACAGCTGCTCTGCAGCAGCTGATAGTTAGCAAATCAATAAATTTTCACAGTTGCTGCTGCGACAGATGATAGACTTGGCTCGCTAATTAATAATACCTAATATAATATCTTGGGACAGCTCACACAACGCCGTCGTCTGATCCCAAACTAACCAGAGCTTGTATTATGGAAATCAAACAACTGATAAACATACTTATATATTTCTAAATACATACATAATATAGATAAATAACACCCAGACACAGAATAAACCATCATGCGTGTGATGAGACAAAGTTTTATCCTGGGTGGGGATCGAACCCACGACCTCCGGCTTAGCAGTCAGGGTCACTAACTACTAGACGAACAGGCCGAGACCCTGCGTTTAATGTCATAAGTTGACAACGTCATCTGCCCTCTACTGAGAAAGGAGTTATAGTGGTCAGTGAAGTGGAGTTATCATTAATTTTCTGTAAAGCTAGCAATAACGCTGCATAGCTATTGGAAGTATGATTCACCACCAGAACAACCGCCGACAATTCTTCTGAGCTTCAAGATATTTTTTTCTTTGTTTCTACTAAAGACATTTAAAGAAACAGCGGTCATATTGCCATGATGTAGTTTATGGTTGGATAAATCAGTTGCTTAAGTAATAATGTAATAAACCTATCATCATTGCTTATCTTCCAAGTCTATAAATAATTTAATTTTAATAAGATAACGAGGAAATTAGTACCAAGGAAATTCGATTTATGTGAATAAATCATCATTGTCAACAAACTATGCCCTAGAAATATAATCGGCTTATATTAGCAATTTCAGCCGAAAAAAGGCATAATCAATAAAAAAAAAGGTAAAAAAGTAGTCGCAGCTACAGAAACAAAGACCAGGGAAATGATCAAATCTGAAAAACCAAAAGTCCAGGAGAAACATACTTATTAAATGAATGGCTCGTAATCGAACAGAGATGCGTAGGTACTTGCGTGCTTACGTGCTTTTAAAGGGTACCTATAGGTACTTAGCGGCAGTATAGAGGAATCGAAATGTGTGACCGTTCTGATAATTTATGTAAAATGTAGTGATCACAGAGTAAGTAATCAATACTTACGTTTTAACTGATTACTTTCTAATTATATAAATATGCCGAACTGACAACTCATGGAAATTATATTTTTCTGAGTGGACAACTACATAATTTCATTCCATATCTTTATAAGATGCAAATCAATTATATGCATTTTTTATAGTTTCATGTTTATAAAAACACAAACACTAGAAAATAAATCTAAAACAATAGTTAAGGCAGATAATATGATTTTTAATACTTAATCGAAATTTTGGGTTCTGGACATACCAAGGAAATTAGCGAATCAATGTTTGCAGTTTACTAGTTGTCGAAATTGCCAACGCTTTTTTTAAAGCCTAGCCAGGTCAGAAATAAATCTATCTTATGAAATAGGTGCGGCGAATTTAAATAGCATTAAAATAGTAGACGTGGGCGTTATTTAACGTAACCGATTGCAATAACTGCTTACGAGCCTAGTAACTAAATACGTAGTTACGCGTAAGCGGTGTAACCGATTATTTTCACATATGCAGTTTCGTCTTCGGTACGTTCGTGCGTAAGCTTACGAGGGTCACGATCACGAGCAAGAACCAAACGCATCGCGGCTCACTCGTCACGTTTCGGATGTGTGTGTGTGCCGAAACGTGGTTTAATGATCTATGCGAAACGTACGTAACGTATCGCACACACACGTACCGCGAGCCGTAATGCGTTTGGTTCTTGCTCGTGACCGCCGGGCCATGCCGGCCGCATGTTGCATCTGTTGCTGTGTGCGTTACGTAGCCTCTAAATTGTTCAAAATAAACAAATAATGCCGATGTAGTAGTGTGCTTTTCGCGCATGAGATTATCAGAGACAGCTATATATATATTAGAAAATACTTGTTTCAGTGAATTAAAATGTATATAAATATATACCGTAAATAAATAAGTAGGTCATACGATTAAAAAACTGTAATTTGTAATTCCCTACACAAAACAAAAAAGTATTTCCAAATTACTTCACAATGTAATATATTAATATTATGCTATCTAAACAAATACCTATTTCAAATTTGCATTCCTAAGTTAAACGTAAGACTCGCTCAAGGAATACTTTAAGAAATTGCAATACAAGGTAGATACAAAAAAAAACAGTTACGAAACCGAGTAACAGATTCATTCAAGTAATCGTGTGTCAATTCACAATATAGGTACACAGAAAAAAAAAACTAGTCACAAAAATAACTAGTTACAAAACCGAGTAACAGATTCACTCAAGTAATCGTGTGACAATTCACAATATAGGTACACAGAAAAAAAACTATTTACAAAAATAACAGTTACGAAACCGAGTAACAGATTCACTCAAGTAATCGTGTGACAATTCACAATATAGGTACACAGAAAGAAACTAGTTACAAAAATAACTAGTTTCGAAACCGATTATGCGAAATCAAGAAACTACTTACAACTGCTTACGTGAAAAATACGTTACGACCCACGTCTATAAAATAGTGTTCGCCTACCTGAACATCAAAAAACATAATTTTGGCGATGTTGCATCCTGTATGCCCATGTGAAGTATTAAATGTATAACGTCAGGTTTAACTTTGACTATAAAAAATCTAGTTTTATATAAGTATCTAGGTATATAAAACTAGATTTTTTATAGCCAAAGTTATACCTGACGTTACAAATAACACATATTTGTTTGTCCTATTCACATATTGGCAACACTAAAAATTGTTATTCAAACATTTTTGTGACTCGACAACATTAATTATGGTGACGTTTCCCAGTGCGCAGGCAAAAAAGAATAGTCAAGGAAAAACCATAGAAATTCTTATTAAAACTTATCGTGATCATTGAGTTTTCTAAAGTGATGATTATGTAGTTTCCAGCTATAAAATACTTTATTGCTGTTTTTGCATAGTACTTTAGCTTTGGTAGTCTTGTATTATCATATCGTCATGTCGTTACGGTTGTGTGTGGTTTGCGCATTGCTGGTTTTGACGCCTATTTACGCGTTTTATTTACCCGGCTTAGCACCAGTTACATATTGTAAAGCGAGTGATGGCGATGAGACAAAGAAAACATGCAAGGTAAACTATTCTTTCCTATGAATTTATTGTTTGTAATCCTATTTTGCGGTGCCGACATTGCACCTTGCGCCCGCATTCCAATGACATTACATTTTGAAGATTCATATCACCGATTAAAAACATGGGTGATTATTGACAGCAATATTCTAATAATAGGCAATATAGTTTTGTCTACACACATCCGTTTTTGATACAGTAATCACAAGTTAGAAACTCATAAAGCATGATAACAAGCTATTGAGATTTGTATTGATAATTATTTCAGACCGAAATACCGCTGTACGTCAATAGATTGAATTCAGAAGAGTCAGTGATTCCATTCGAGTATCATCACTTTGATTTCTGTACCACTGATGAGAAGGATTCTCCAGTTGAGAACCTTGGGCAAGTGGTCTTTGGAGAGCGAATACGACCGAGTCCATACAAACTCGAGTTCCTCAAAAATGTGCAGTGTCAACCTGTTTGTCAAAAAGTTTACAAAAGTTTGGATACGGAATCGCTGAAGCGGTTGAATCTTTTGAAGATGGGCATGGCACTCTCATACCAGCACCATTGGATCTTGGATAACATGCCTGTGACTTGGTGCTACTTGGTTAACGAGGGTGGGAAGACATACTGCAGCACTGGATTCCCTATGGGTTGTCAAGCTCGTAAGAAAATGGTAAGTGGCATACTAAATATAATAATAATATTAAGATGTGATTTTTTTTCATACCTAAATAAGACAGAGAAATAGAAGCTCACCTCTAAGTATTACCCGATATATGTATAAAGTCAGTAAAACTTAACACACACCACAATTTAAATTAACAACGAAAGGCAGAAACATACTGTTACGTGTTGTGGTGTGTTGTGACTCATCAGAAGCCAATCATTCCATACATTTTCTATGGCTTGAAACCAGCAATCAGTATTTTATTGGTTATGGTCTGTGTGCCATCTGGCATCTGCCACAATACTCTATCCTTAGTAATATAACATTTTTTTGGAAACCCTCTGTGACACCCTCACAGAGAGCTTCCAAAAAAAGTTATCAACAAACACTATTGGCTACCATAGTTCAGAATAAAATATTGTGCCATGAAAATTAGCCAGTATTGGCGTATTACCCATTACCAAAAACCCACTTCTTAGCCCGCATTATTGTGTGTGATGGGTGTCACACTGAACCCTACATTGTGCATGTCCCAACATGCACTTGTCCAGTTATACCATAAAATCTCTTGTGGAAAAACTAGTAGGTATTACAGCTACTAGTGATTTTCATAGAACCCCAAGGTTGTTCATATTGTCCATTAATGAGCATTTCAGTAATGAAAAATAAATTAATCCATTTACATTTTATGATAATTGAAATATGTACAGGTATATGTGTGTGTATAGTATTGTTGGTATAAACTTTAGATTAAGTTGCAGTTGAAGATTTGGCTGTCAGATTTGCCAAAATGTTGTGTAACTCTACCTACTATACCTACATATAAGGTGTTAAAAAAATAACTGCAAGAATTTCGTGTATGTGATGGGTATCTAATGTTCCATCGGCGTCCGCAGGCTATGCTATAATTTTTTAAACATGCAAACCTATCGACCTTACTTAAATTTAAAACAGTTCATTATCATGGCTAATAAAGTAAGATAATTGTAAGCTCGATAAATTGCCAGTCGAAAGGCTGAGAAATGTGATAGGAAAGTTAGAATCAGCTGTTTTAAATGCGCGCAGCCAGTAACCGTTCACGGGGCGCTATACGACCGCGCCGTGAGCGGAGCCTAGGAGCTAGGTACAGTGCGCATATGAATTTATGAGAATATGAGACTATAGAAAATAGCGCATAACTTTAAAACAAATTGTTAAATATAATTTTTGTTATCGTAATATTTTTTTAAATACCACTTGGTATTGCTGCTTAAAATTCCTACAGTTAATATTATTTAACACCTTGTATGTAAAAATTCTACTATACTGTAGTGACTTCTATTATAACTGAAAGTTTTTGAGAATGGATGGATGCTTGATGCTCTTTCATTCTAAAACTAGGTACTGAACAGTTTTCGATGAAACTTAACAATAATGTAGGTTATACAATAGAATATGGGCTATAAAAATTAGCAAACTTATACTTATAGTAAGTATCAGTAAAAGAATATTGTTAAGAAATGTTGTAAAAGTGAAACTTCATATTTGATATACCAGTCAAAATGGTTACAACCACATGGTTTATCCTATGTGCTAAAATTTATAAAATTGTCTACAGCAATAATTGAGTAGCAAAGATACAAATTTAGCACTAGTACATTTTTATTTGTAGTATGGTACTTAATTTCAAGAATAGGATTACTGGAGACTTTTACCTATTTATGTATGAACCAAGTAAAATTAGAAGTTGTGTGCATTGCTTGCTAATGGCCATTTTGACTGGCATTAGCAAGCAATGCACACAACTTCTAATTTTACTTGGTTCATACATAAATAGGTAAAAGTCTCCAGTAATCCTATTCTTGAAATTAAGTAGCATACTACAAATAAAAATGTACTAGTGCTAAATTTGTATCTCATAATCAAGCAATTCTGCTAGTCAAAAGCAGTTTTTGTTTGCAGTGCACAAGTCTCCATATCAAAACTTGCTAATATATTACTCTGTACTACAAATAAATGGATTGTTATTTGTAGTATAGAGTAACAACTCTTTAAAGGAATACAGAGTACACCCTAGTGGTTTAAATATTTTTTACAAAGTAATAATTCACATTGATTGATCTCAATTGTAAATTGATAAGGCACACTATTGTGAATCTAAACCATTCTCGAATCCACTGAAACACACAAAAAATTTCGTCAAAATCGGTGAAGCCGTTTAGGAGGTGTTTACACACATACAGTAGAATTATATATATAAAGACTAGCTGTCCCGCGCAACTTCGTCTGCGTAAATTTTCCACGTTTTTGAAACATTTCTCATTGCTGCTCCACTCCTATTAGTCGTAGCGTGATATTATATAGCCTATAGCCTTCCTCGATAAATGGGCTATCCAACAGTGAAAGATTTTTTTTATTTCGGACCAGTAGTTCCTGAGATTACCCAATGCAAACAAATAAACAAACTCTTCAGGTTTTTAATATTAGTATATATATATATAGATGCTCCATAACTTTATCCCGCATTGTGCAGTGTGGATAACAGCTAAGACTTTTCAATTTAAATGAAACCTATTGTTGAAACGAAAAATGTTTGATATTGTCACCAGACTATCATTATTATCACTATCACTAATGTAGCTTCATTTAAACCATTAGCTTATCATTCTTAAATGTAAAAGATTAGGTTTTAATGTTGTTTATAATTATATTAATCTTTGAGATAGAGCATCCCATATGTTACAATATAGATACAATCTGGGCAGGGGAAGTGTGCATTTATTTATCTAGTATGACTAAATTGATATATCATTGATAACCTAGATACTGACTGCCTCTGTGGCGCGGTGGGAGTGTATTCGACTGCTATGCAAGAGGTCGTGGGTTCGATCCCCACCCAGGATAAAACTATGTGTGATGAGCATGATGGTTTATTCTGTGTTTGGGTGTAATTTATCTATAATTTGTATGTATTTAGAAATATACAAGTATGTTTATCAGTTGTCTGGTTGCCATAGTACAAGCTCTGCTTAGTTTGGGATCAGATGACGCTGTTTGAGTTGTCCCAAGATATTATTATTATTATACATACCTACCAGTAAAGCAGTACTTAACTAATATGATATTTAGAACACCTAGTATGAATTATAAAAGAGGCAGGAAATAAATTCCGCATAGTAACAGTTTCATTACATTATCCATTACCAGTAGCGATAAGTATTTTATGAGACACAAAAAGGTTAACCATGTTGCCAAGTACAGGCCGTGATCTAACCTCGATGTGCCGCTTTTTAGAGTTCCGTAGTCAAAATGGCAAAACGGAACCCTTATAGTTTCACCCTGTTCGTCCGTCCGTCCGCAGCTTTACTCAGAGACTGTTAGTGCTAGGTGGTTGTAATTCTGACAAAGTGAGTTGATGTTGGGTATGAGAAAAAATTCTCGGACACAAAAAGAAACGAGTTTACGAGTAACAGTTGATCAAATGAGAAGTAACAAAATTTTCGTACAAATTTCATTGAAAAATATTATAAAGTAGATATAACGTTGTAAGTATGAAACAAAAACAACAGAAAACCTACTTCTTAAGCCACAATTTTTGGATGAGGGGGGGGGGGACTACGGAACCCTACATTGTGGGTGGCCCGACATGCACTTGCCTGGTTTTTTATTTGAAATACTGCTCTTCTAATAAGACATTCCTACGAGTCGGTACCATAATTCTCTGGCGTCTTACAGCCCCATTCGTGGACACATGGGCGTGGGATACCGCAATATTATTACGGTACTGATAATTGATGTAATTCTGGCGATACCACACATACTCATCTCTCTGCCTGTTTTGCTATTTTCAAGACCGGTGCTGAGTGGTGCGCTGACGTGTATGCCTACGTACGTAAAAATATTGAAATGAAGCCATTTAACTATTCATTTTATAGACTACTAAAATCTAGCGAAAACATAATACGACTAGCTGTCCCGCGCAACTTCGTATGCGTAAATTTTCCCCGTTTTTGCAACATTTCTCGTCGCTGCTCCGCTCCTATTAGTCGTAGCGCGATGTTATATCGTCTATAGCCTTCCTCGATAAATGTGCTATCCAACAAAAGAAGATTTTTTTCAAATCGGACCAGTAGTTCCTAAGATTAGCGCGTTTAAACAAACAAACTCTTCCGCTTTATAATATTAGTATAGATAACTCATTTTAACCGATCTTGACCATTAGACCTTACCATAGAACGGCTGCATAAGACATACATAGCCTATATTATTAACCATAAATCCATTCATAAACGTGTTTACGGATGACGAATTTTATAGGTACTATGTATGATAAAAACTATGCAATGGGTACTAAATACTATTTATCTTTATTTGCAACCATAACATTAACAGTTTTATGTTTCTTTTTAAATAGAAAGTAGCGATTTGTACTGTTTAAATCGGATAATAGGTAGGTATTTAAGATCAATATAATGGAAATTAACTGTACTCGTTTATATGACGTTAAGTAGAAAACTAAATTTGGTTTCGCATAGAAGGTGGGCATAAAGTTAAGATCCCCTCCCCCCACTAGGCAATCCGTTCTCGTAGTTTGTAATAAGTACAAAGTTTACGCTTAAACTTGTTTAATTCGCACAAATCCTTATCTCTTCCTGTTATCGCCACAGGAAAAATGGTAGATATTATACCTATTTAAATAGTATGTGTGTAAATTTGTATTTGTATAAATTTATGCAATCATTTTATACCATAATTATCAGCGTATGTATACGTCCCAACTGCTGGACATTTTTCTCTGAGAGGAAGTAGAAGTAGGTACATGGCGTAATCACACAGAACATTGGACTAGGACCGTAAAAATATAGTTTAGCTAGCTGACCCGCGCAACTTCGTGTGCCTAAATTTCCCCGTTTTTGCAACATTTTGCATTGCTGCTCCGGACCAGTAGTTCCTTAGGTTATCGCGTTCAAACAAACAAACAAACTCTTCAGTATATAATATTAGGTAGTATAGACAAACATTATAAATATTAGCAATTTGTAAAGATTGGCCATGAGTTTTTATTACCCGACTGCAAGGAGGGTTATGTTTGCCTTGCTATTTTCTCCATCTTTAAATACATTGCTTTGTGAACTTGATATTAGTTAGATACGCAAACGTTTGGTTCAGTTAGGTATCAGATCGCATGCAGGTGACGGTCTACGTTTGTACACTGACGCTAACACGGTTCTAGCATAAATGAAGTCAAGAGCGACTCACACTTGCTATTCTCTATTTAGTACTGAGCAGTTAGAGATGTCCTGAGCAACGTTACCACTGTAGGTCCATAAATGGGTAACCCTTTTCGTCGTTTTCCGTCTCCTGTGGTTTCATAGGACTGTAACAGTGGGGGAATAGAGACTGCACTTGTGTCCGCTAGACACTTGTACATATCCCCCGTAGTTGGCTAATCAGATTGGTACAATTATATTTAAATTTTTAAGCTTCAAAACTATAACCGCTACATTAACAACGCTCAATGTAGCGGTTATAGCAAGAAAAGTTACACCAGCCACAGCTACCGAGGGGGCTTGCCTGTCCAAACACGCTGGTACAATGTCAAAAAGTCCCCAGAAAAGGTCTTTCAGTCAAATCTGGAGGAGGGGAGGCAATTGCATCTATGCCCCCTCCTCTTCCCTTGGATCCGCGCCTGTGTAGTGGTTATAGTTTTTAAATTTAGCTAAATTAACGATTTTTGTTTCAGGACACTTGTTCGCCTATCGTGATTAGCCACATGGCTCGAACCGGCGCTTACTATCTGTTCAACCATGTGGATCTCGAGATTACGTATCACAGCGGAGAAACGGAGGAGTGGGGGGTGGACTTTGGCAAAAATGGTGGACGTATTATTTCTGCTAAGGTAATAATTTTATAGTTAATGTTTCTTATAGTTTATAATATAGTATTAGTAGCATTTTAGACGCCAGAACATTGTCAATGTTGGTGTTTTGTTTGTAACAAAAATTTTAAAAGGTCACCAATCTTGCATGTTTTCGAAAAAAAATTAAAGACAACATAATATCCCATTATCAAAATATAATAAAAAATATTTTTTGAGATAATTGTCAATTTTTTCTCGACCATACCTTATTTCATCAATCTCAGAAGATGTTATGGGGCTTGATGGTAAAGGTTTGCAAAAGGGCAGACGCCTTTAGTGCCCTGTTTATTAATATTTTAGTTGTTTGTTATTCATTGATGTTTTAATGCCTGTGTGTGTATTAAACACATTAAAAAAAATTAGACCATATTCATAAACTAGAACCCGAAGTGAATCAATCAGCAATATTTTGTATCAGCAAATAATAATAATAGTAATAATAGTACATAAATGTTGATAAACTATCGCGATTTGTACACATTATGAAATTATATATACCTACTACGGGTCTTAATCGTGTGAATAATTTAAGGTAAAATACCTTGACCACGGACGTTTCAATACGGTCGAAACGTCGGGCAATAAGTTACCTTATTCACGCGATTAAGAACCCTAGTATATATAATTTCATAATAGTAGTACAACTACTATTATTTCCTGCCGAACGGCGTATATAAAACTATATTTTTGTATCTCAGGTCAAGCCAGCCAGCATTATGCATAACAATCCGAATAATCTCGACTGCAGTGCGGTCGGAGCTGAAATGGAAATACCCACAGACCCCAATAAATCTTTCAACGTCACTTACACCTACAGCGTCACTTTTATAAAAAACAACACAATTAAGTGGTCTTCGAGATGGGACTACATTCTAGAGTCTATGCCACAGACAAACATCCAATGGTTCTCCATTCTGAACTCTTTGGTCATAGTCCTGTTCCTTAGTGGCATGGTCGCTATGATTCTGTTGAGGACGCTGTATAAGGATATCGCGAGATATAACCAGATGGAATGTGGAGAAGACGCTCAGGTATGATCAGTGAATTTACTTTAAATTTTGATAAACTTTCGCGATTTTCACATATTATTACAACGCCGTGGTTACGGGTAGACTACCCGCGACCACAGCAATAAAGCAAAGCTGAAGAGTTTGTTTCTTTGAACGGGTTAATCTCAGGAACTACTGGTCCGAATTGAAAAAAATATTTTATTGTTGGATGGCCCATTTATCGAGGAAGGCTTTAGGCTATATAATATCACACTACGACTAATACGAGCGGAGAATACTAGGAAAATTTACGCAGACGTTGTTGCGCGGGTCAGCTAGTCATAATATAAAGTAATGGACTGGACCCCAGTCACCTGCATTCCAAAGTGGGTTTTTTTATTGATAAAAGCTAGCCTAACCCGCCTTCGAAGGTAAGCTTGGGCCGCACCGAGGGGTTAACCGTTAACCCTCCTCTCCTTACTCCATATAAATATTATAGAGCTACCACTGACTATCACCATATTTATATTACGTTCGTTTACAGGAAGAGTTCGGTTGGAAGTTAGTTCACGGCGATGTGTTCCGACCTCCGCGGCGTGGTATGCTTCTCGCTGTATTCCTCGGATCTGGATCCCAGGTATATCTACTAATACTAAACATCGTAATTTTGGTTCGATGCATGTTTGTTGCTCTTTTACGTAAAAACTATTTTTTTCGCAACAGATACCTCATACAACGCCATCTGATCCCAAACTAAGAGCTTGTACTATGGCACCTGATAAACATACTTATATATTTCTAAATACATACATATCACATAAGTGACACGCAAACACAGAACAAACCATTGCTCATCACACAAAGTTTTATCCTGGGTGAAGATGGATCCCACGACCTTCGGCCTAGCAATCAGAGTCGCTAACACTACTAGGCTAACAGGCCAGTATTGAACAGATTTTGATGAAACTTTATGGTGAAGTAGTTTATACATTAGAATAGGACTGCCTCTGTGGTGCGGTAAGAGTGTGTCTGACTTCTACACAGGGTTCAATTCCCACACGGGACACCACTTTGTGTGATCCACAAATTGTTGTTCCTAGTCTGGGTGTACTTTGTGTCCGTAACTTGTATGTATGTATAGTACCCCGCGATACAGGGGACTACGATACTGCGAGAATTGTCTTTAAAAAAAAAGGAACTCTAGCAGCTCGACCGTCAAGTCTAATACGCTCGTTTCTTAGGTATTCGGCATGACCCTGGTGACTCTCGCGTTCGCGTGCCTGGGCTTCCTGTCGCCGGCCAACCGCGGCGCGCTCATGACGTGCGCGCTCGTCGCCTGGGTGCTGCTGGGGGCGGCCGCCGGCTACGTCAGCGCCAGGATATACAAGAGCTTCGGGGGACGCCGCTGGAAGAGCAATATACTGCTCACCTCCATGGTGTGTCCTGGGTAAGTTGCGTTTTGTCTGTCTGGCGTGCCTAGTGCTTAGAGTTCGTTTTAGACGCGATTATGACGTGCGCGGCGGAGAGAAGGTGCAAGAGTAATATACTGCTCATTTCCATGATCTGTTCAGGGTAAGATGCGTCTTCTTTATCTCTCTCACTCGAAATAATATAAAGCAAAGTTGCTGCTAATCACTATGATTGACCGTTTGGACGATATGTGAAGCAAACACAAAGATAAATAGGCGGGTAAGTGGCGGTTTTCGTCTGTCTGTTTATACGTCGCTAACTTCTAAACCACGTAACGAATTTTGCTGCGATTTTTTCGGAATGTTTATATGTATAATGCCAGTCTGCGGGCTATGTCATAAATATAAAAAACAGATTAACATGATAAGTTTACTTCGCGTGGTCAGAATAAGTAACTATCACGTACGCAAGTATTGCTGCAGATATATCTTCATATTTGTTGGAGAAAGTATGTCGTTTATAAAGTAAAAACATGAGCAGTCTAGCAGTCATACTGAATGTTGTTTACCGCTATGTAGCAGCACTAGCAAAATAATTAAAATTGAAGTTGATTTACCATTCGTATTTTCTAGCATTTGAATAATGGTCCTCAAACTGTGAAAAGTTAACGATATGTCAAATGTCTCACTTTAGTCAGTTGATAACATAATGGAGCCTAATGTACGATGTCCACCCACGACGCAGGAGCGGCGCAGCCCAGCGCACTTAACACTGCCAAGGGAAATTCAAACTTTTGAACTTGGCCATAAGTTTCATATTTGCATGGAATTTACATTGCTTGGAAGTCGGTTCAAACGCGCGCATGCCGATGCATCCGCTTGGATACGCGCGGATGCTGCGGCAGCCAGACGGCTCCTCGCACATATGGACGGCAGCGCCCGGCTGCCGACGCGTCCGGTCGGCTCCGCTCGGCTCGGGGGGTTGCTTCAGAAGCAGCCTGCACGATATTTGTATTTTGAAGGGGAGGGGAGGGGATCGGGCAAACTCGACGGTCGAACGAAATTACGTTCCGTTTTTGTTTTTTTACTTAAATATATTTTTAAGTAAAATAATGCTTAAATATAAACGTATTTCAAGTGTGACGCGTAGATTCAAGGATTTTAAAAATGGTTTTTTTTTTATAAAAGCTAAGCATCTCCGCGCAAAAAAAATTAGGATCAGTGGGTTGAGAAAATTAACCCCAACCTAATAATACCATTTTTAACCCTAAAATTGTGCGGCCCATTTCTAAAGCTAACCCCCGCTCGGCTACCGCCGCGCGCGCTTCTTGTATCCTAGTCGTTGAGAGCATGCCGACGGATACGCGAGCATGCGCCCGGGCGGATGCGGTCGGTTGTTCGCGCATCCGCCACGATGCGCTGCGACCCTGCGTCGCCCGCTTGGTGGAAATCGTACATAATATAACTTTTCAGCAATTTAACTCTATAACCTATTACGTTATATTCCAGTGTGGTGTTCGGGCTGTTCTTCATAATGAACCTGGTTCTGTGGGGCAAAGGCTCTTCTGCATCGGTCCCGTTCTCGACACTAGTGGCTCTGCTCGCTCTCTGGTTTGGGGTCTCCGTGCCTCTCACCTTTATCGGCGCTTACTTCGGCTTTAGGAAGAGGGTATGTATTATACAATTTTATAGATGAATTACGGATCTTAATCGAGTGGATATTGTAGGGTTAAATACCTTTGATTTAATAGAGGTTTATTATCACACAGCCAGTTAATACAAACGTCTGAAAATGTGTCACCTAAAAGTAGTAGAGACATATGCTTTTGAGCATGACTAAAGTATAATTCAAATATTGGGTAGATATTTTTTTTAGAATAGGGTAGATGACTGTCAAGTCACATCAGTATCTATTTAAGAAACGTCAAAATGATGCGCCTCTTACTTATATTATATGAAATACAAAACAATGACGTCATTCTTTTGTATGATCAAATCATGTAATTTCAATGTTTGTTTTGATGTTTATAAATTCATGACAACGTAAAATTGTAGAGAAACATTGTTTTTCAGAATATTTTTGCAAATGCTATTTCATATTATGCATTTCTTAAAACAATAACATTATATATTTCGTGGATAAAAAGCTATATTAATGGCTGGATAAAAGAAACAAAAACTTCCACGCAAATAAATAAATGATTCAGATCTGTTGCCACTTGAAACAACGACTAAATTACAACCAACTTTATCATCAGCAAGTGTAAATCTTTACTTATATTTGAATTTAGTATAATTTTCTCCTAAAACCTTGACATTTTGTCGTAGATCTTGGACCACCCGGTGCGCACAAACCAGATTCCCCGTCAGATCCCGGAGCAGTCTCTCTACACGCAGCCCGTGCCTGGCATCATCATGGGAGGAGTTCTACCGTTCGGATGCATCTTCATTCAACTCTTCTTCATTCTCAACTCGCTATGGTCCAGTCAGGTATGACTTCATTTTATGTTTTCTAATATGTATAACAAGGGAATATTTTTCTATTTTCAAAAAATATAATTATGTCCCTATGATACTGACAACATTTGAAAGTTTACAATCCATAATGTTGCACCATTGACTGACACAGACTACCTTCGTCTACAAATGTTTTTATTGTTAGTACTAGAGATAACGCTACGTATTTTCATCTTTAACATATATTGAACTATCTCACTGGAATATAATAAGTGAAAGGGACAGGACACTACACTCAAAAAAAAATGTATAATATACTAGTTGCAGTACTTCTCACTCCCTATAGACGTTAGCGTGATGATAAAAAGTAGCCTACGTTACTCCTTACATCATCAGCTGTCTGACAGTTAAAGTTCTGTCAAAATGCGTCCAGCCGTTTTGGATATTACCCGAAACAGACAGACAGACAAAACAGTTTGAAACCGTGTTTTTGTTATAAGTACCATGTATACTTTTTTAAGCATTTAGGTAAAAACTTATTTTGATTTATTTGTATAGATTTATCTACCTTCATGATTATTCAAGCTGTTACTATAAGTAACTTTTCGTTAATTCCAGATGTACTACATGTTCGGTTTCCTGTTCCTCGTGTTTGTAATCTTGGTGATCACATGTTCTGAAACGACGATCCTGCTTTGCTACTTCCACTTATGTGCTGAGGACTATCACTGGTGGTGGCGAGCTTTCCTCAGTTCAGGCTCAACAGCCGGATACCTCTTCATATACTGCTGCCATTACTTCGTCACCAAACTCAACATCGAAGACGCCGCTTCAACTTTCCTATACTTCGGCTACACATTTATTATGGTATTTTTATTCTTCCTCCTAACAGGCACAATCGGTTTCATGGCGTGTTTCTGGTTCGTGAGGAAAATCTACAGTGTCGTCAAAGTAGATTAGCCTAGTACAGTGTTAGGTTAAGTGAGAGTTGGTACAGCGGTACTGGTATATCCGTTGTGATGGCGATTGTTATGTAGGAAAATTAAGAAGTGTTACACCAAATATTTGCCCTCTGTTGTACGTGAAGTTTCGCCTAATGCATTTGTGTGTAATGCAGTGTATTTGTGTATTATAATGATCCTGGGTCATTTTTCGCAGTGGTAAAAATGGGTATTTGACATCAAAATAAAATATTTTATAACAGCCACGTAAAAATATGTCATAAAGCGTTCTGAAATAGTCATTTATTAATATAACGTGTTATACATAAAGAGACAAACTAAAAGTAAATGTTTTGACTATACAAAACGTGACGTCATATGCTAGCATTCCGAACAAATTTGTATGGAGCGTGTCGTCTTTGACGTTTCTTAAAAAGAGGCTGTTTTGACTTCAGTCAAATACCCTATTAGCCAAACACTGGCTAAATGAGTACCTATTGTGTACTTTCCTTTTTGCAATTTCGAGGGGTACCCCCTCCTAGGTTCGTCTATGATTTGTATTACAACAGATGTTGTCGAGGTGGAAGCCACGTACCAACTATCTGAGCATGAGTCAGGCCGATAAAGAGCCTAAGCACACTAGCTCATTAATATCAAATCATAATTTATTGTTGCATATTAATTTGGGGCGGATAAAGATGTGTGAAAAATGTAGCTAGTGTGCAAAAGCCTTATCGAAGCGGCAGTATGTTATGAGAGACTGCTGTACACAATGTGATTATTGTATAAAAGTTTATATCGCAAATAAATAGATAGTATCCCTGTGCGTCTTTTAATTGTTTGTTTATTTTTTAATTGTTTAATTATGGTTATGTCGTATACATATTGACTGAAATATTACGACCCTTAGTGCAAGCTATACACATTGTATATAGTTTATTTACTAAAGGAATGTGAACGTTTTACTCAATGTGTATGCGTATTTAGTCGCTAGATATGTAAGACGTGTTTTATGTGAAATGCAAAGGAATTCTTACTTAGTTTATTTATTGTTTGTGTAAAGCTTACATCATCTGGCACAATTAGCTTTAGAAAACAAATAAGAATTGGCTACATGTATGATAGTACTTAATATCCTACTCGCAGTTTTAAAACATATACAATGTGATAACAAGTGAACCGATACTATATTGTGTATCATATATGTGCAATTTTAATGTTTTAAAATCAAGTGAGATTTATGCATTTTTAAATAAAAATAATTTGAGATTCATATTTCGGATCTCATTACAAAAGTATTTTATCATTCGTCGTATGAATATATCGGCCGAAATTTATAATTAGTGTAATTTAAAATCTCCAGGTTAAAGATACCATGTTATTCTATTTAGAAAAAAAATCGAGTTTAAAAATCGAATGTTTTACAAAATGTTATATCTTTAATCTTGAGATTATATTCCTTTTTTGTATATCGTTATAAATTGATGTAACTTTAACACTACTCCCACACTGACTGAGCCCAAATATTAATTAATTATATTAAAAAACATGGGCTATCTATTTTCCTATTTTGTACAAAGTATAATGGATCATCATAGGTGAGCAAACAGAAAATAATATTCAGTCTGATCGGTGGTACATCCGACCGATACTATTGGTTTCTTTTTTTTAAATAAAATTTTCCCATAAACTATCATAAAACGACACGCAAACTTCAGATACGACCTAATTGGATCGCCCTTACCGTCATTCCGATATACAAACGGACTGACTATGCAAAGTCATAGGACTACTATAATGTAGTTTCAGTACCAAATATATATACCAACTTCAACTAATGGATAAAATCCTTGAGGGAAATCACCCACTGAACGACAAGGACAAACGTATTACACACGTCCTTGCACACATCCGCCTCATATTCGTCGACAATTGAGAGCTTTTTATCACAAGCGAAATACCATAGACGCTTGCAGGCTAATCATGAATCTAAATCAAAGGCTAATTTCTCTGGTCCTCTTTACCACAACATACAGAAAATATACAAGATAACAATGTTCGTTCATAGACATGGGGTTTCAGACCACTTTGTTTGGAAGCCGTTACGAATGAATAAGTTCTGAAGTCTAAATATTAAAAAAAAAAAAAACATTTTTTCCGTAAATCCTGTAGTATATCATATGCTATTTTTTGTATGACAAATAAAAAAAGTTGGATTCCTGTTATCAAACGTTACAATCATATTCTGACAGTTGCTATAATACCAAAATGACATTAAGGTTAAACACCTTATGGTCATTTTGGTATCATAGGAAGCTTTGCCAAAACCGGTAGACTTTTTTGGTTGGTACAATTGGGTTGTATATACAGCGCCCTTGTCTTGGTAACTGTTCAATCAGGCAGCTATCACATTGCCACTAATATAGCTCACCTGTGACGATAATGAAGCAAGCTGGTAGTACTTCTTATCATAGAACATTGAAAACTGCCGCATTAACATCACTTCGAATAACTAAATCATAACTATGTAGTAATAATTACATTTTTCATTCTACAAGTTTTTGACATTCATTTTATTTTTAATTTTAGAAACTTTCATTACATACATAATATATTGTATCGTGCGCATATTATGCATCATCATTGTAACTTGATTTTATTATTATTTTTAAACTGTGCTTAGTTAAAACAGTTGAATGTAAATAATAAAATTACTATTTTATAAATGAATTATATTTTATTGAAAAAAATAATAAATTAATCACTATCGCTTTCTGAGAGTTCGGCTTTTTCTTTTGGTTTCAATGCTCTTCTTTTGACAGTTTTCTTTTTTTGGTCTAATTGTGTTTTTCTGAATAATTCAATAGCTTTAAGTTTATTTTCAAGTAAGCTTTTCTTATCCTTCTCTCTCTGCGGTATTATTTCTTGAACACGATCTGTCTTATTAATTTTGATTTCAAACCCTGATTTGCCATCATCTTTCATTAGCGATACAACTTTTACTCCTTCATTTAATAGTACTTTATCTTCATCATTCTTTTTATGTTTAGGAGCAGATGGGCCTGCTTTACTTTTCGCACCAGATTTAGCTGCCTTTCTTTTAGTAGCTGGTTTAACTTTTTCATCAGCCATTTCAGATTCCTCTTCAACATTACCCAGACTTGACGATTCTGGATCCATTCTTTGTACAGCGGCTTTTACTCTTTTGCTCATTTGATGGTCCAAAGTTTGGAATTCAATTTTCCTTTTGAAAAAGTCATTGATAGATCTCTGAGTCTTCCTTTCAACCACCCTTTTTAAAACTGGTTTAATTATTTCATCCAGTTTATTTTGAGACCATCCAAACTTTGCTTTAGTATAATCCCGTAATACTGTTATGTCTAACTCGCCCCATGAGAATTTATCTTCACTCTTTTCCACATTTGGTTCCAGGTATGCTTGGACAACCTAAAAATTTTGGAAACCCTATTAATGTTCCCATAAAAACACTTCCTATCGATCCATTCTACATTGTTTCCGTTTTTCATATTATTGAATGATGAAAACTTATTAATAGGGATTTGGAGCAGATATACATCATGGTATTTCAGTCGAGCCGTTTTGGAGGTATACGACCACAAACATAGTGACACGATATTTTTATTTAATAGAAATTTATTTTGAAAATACTCATGGGACAAAAACTTTTTGGAATGTGTTAAGAGTACACAATCGATTATCTAAGTTTGTATGGAGATAAGATATACTGCGCGCACATCGTGGCCGATAATATAGACCAAAATTCGGACATGCTTTTTTTATTCCACGAATTTATAAGGTCTTGTATTTCAAATTGAGTAAAACACCCGTGTGGTCATTATTTTTAGTTTATAAGAAAAAAAAAATTGTAGGGACTATATATTTAGGGACTTTTAAACCGCAAAGCGTAGTCAGTCCCATTGTACTTAAATACAATTCACCATAAATCTTAATTAAATTAAAGTAGCCATGAAACTATACAGGGCTTCTGCAGCAACCCTATTAGGTTATGACAAAACTTGGTGGAAAGTGCCTAAATCAGTTCTGTTCAGGTTCAGGGTCGATACTAAATTATTTCTATTAGACTCTTATCGAACAAATCCCATTAATAAGTGGTGCAAGTCTTCCACGATTCTCTCTTCACAATTAGGTGAGATGGTTTTCTTCACCGTGAAAGCGAACTTTTTGTATGAAATGTGGAGTCAAGGGAGTCTATGAGCGGTAATAACCAATTATCTATTCAGTAAACTATTCATGAATCACGGCACACGAAGAGTCTGGCATTGTAGAGAAAAATAATGTCATAGTTAACTATTTTACAGGTCATCAAAATCAAAAATAAATTCCTATTTTTTTCTGAAGTGATGTTAACTTCTAATACTGCTAATTTAGAAGACCTATTAAATACACATATTTTATGTATTATTTTATCCTGAATAGTTTGAATGAATTTGAAATAGAAATGTTTTTAATTGAATAGTAGAAAAACTTAACAATTTTTCGATTTATTTTTTTCTTCAAAATGTCGTACATCGAGATGTCGTCCTTCTATGAAAAAAATACCAATTTTATATCGCATGGTATATTGCAGGAAATCATTTTTGAAGTACCAAAAGAGACTGTACATATTAAAAACTGTAGTTGTCTATTGCTGTTAATAATTTTTCTTGAGACTGCCGTAGGCGTAAGTTGTGAGAAGTAAGCTTAGGTGGGATTTATTTTTAAGAAAAGATAACTAGCAAGGTGGATTGTGAGTCCCACATTACTAGCAATCCTATTAACCCTTCCAGCTAAGCTCAATGCCTTATGTTAGGAGTGGGTTCAGGCCAGTAGTTTAACGGGTAGGATTGGAACCCGCGACCTCACGATTGCGAGTCCACTTCAAAATAAATATAAATTGTATAATTAATATAAAATATGAATTGATTGATGAAGAAACGACCAAATTTTAAAGAAATAAAATTAAATCGATTTTTTTTTTATGCATTTTTTCTAGAACTATTCAAGCAGTATCAGAAGTTCACATCACTTCAGAAAAAAATAGGAATTTATAATAAACTAGCTGACCCGCGCAACTTCGTCTGCGTAAATTTTCCCTTTTTTTTTTCTTTCTTTTTTTACAACATTTTTCATTGCTGCTCCGCTCCTATTGGTCGTAGCGTGATATTATAACCTATAGCCTTCCTCGATAAATGGGCTATCCAACAATAAAATATTTTTTCAGTGCAGCCCAGTAGTTCCTGAGATTATCGCATTCAAACAAACAAACAAACTCTTAGGGGTATGAAAAATAGATGTTGGCCGATTCTCATAGATACCGGATAAGCTGACCCGCGCAACTTCGTCTGCGTAAATTTTCCCTTTTTTTTTTTACAACATTTTTCATTGCTGCTCCGCTCCTATTGGTCGTAGCGTGATGTTATAACCTATAGCCTTCCTCGATAAATGGGCTATCCAACAATAAAATATTTTTTCAATGCGGCCCAGTAGTTCCTGAGATTATCGCGTTCAAACAAACTCTTAGGGGGATGAAAAATAGATGTTGTCCGATTCTCAGACCTACCCAATATGCACACAAAATTTCATCAAAATCGGTCAAGCCGTTTCGGAGGAGTATGGCAACGAAAACTGTGACACGAGAATTTTATATATTAGATGATCACACGGGTGTTTTACTCTAGTATTTGAAATAGAAGACCCTATAGATCCGTAGAATATAAAAAGGCATGTTCGATTTTAGGGCTTTATAAAACACTGTGCGACGGCGATACGTGGCAGAGCATTGCTATAGTATGACCATTAGTGCTGTGCACTCCCTGAGGTATGCGCGCGGTGAGACGGGGGGGTTAGAATCGGCTGCTGCGCTGTCAGTGCGCCGTCAACGCTTGTGACGGCAGGTAGTGTTATTTGTATCGGACTGTCTATGTCAGACGCACACGAGATAAATATTCAAAGATGGGTCGTGCGTTATCTCGTGATATGAAGACTGTCATTTTTAAGGTGGCTGAATATTTTAAGAAAAGAAAAGCAGACAAAGAAAGCTTTGAATTTAAAAATGACGTGAATATTGCTAAAATCGTTGCGGAGGCTACGGGATACAGCAAAAGAACCGTACATAATGTGATTTCTGCGGGCTATTTATCAATTGAAAATTCAAGCCAATTAAAATTTCAATCGCCAAAAAAACCAAAAGTTCTAAAGAAAAAACACGTTGTGGATGATTTTGACCTTGGAGTTATCAGAAGAAAAATTCATCAGTTTTACGAAGTTGAAAAAAAAATACCAAGTGTCCGTAAGTTACTATCAAGTTTGAGACAGGATGGCATATTGAATTGTGGACGGGAATATTTAAGACAGCTTTTACACAAAATGGGCTACCGTTACAAAAAATGCAAATCAAAGAGACATCTCCTTATAGAGCAGCCTAATATTACAGTGTGGCGGAAAAAATATCTTACACAAATCAGAAATTACAGAACGGAAAACCGAAACATATATTTTCTTGATGAAACATACATCAACGCCAGTCACCATGCCAGCAAATGTTGGCAATCATCGTCAGAACCCGGTATTCATGCTGATATTGGGAAAGGACGGCGACTAGTAATACTCCACGCTGGGTGTCGAAATGGCTTAGTGGATGATACATTGACTATATTCAAATCCGATGCTAGAACCGGTGACTATCATGGAGATATGAGCGGACCTACTTTTTATAAGTGGGTAGATGAAAAGTTAAAAGATAAGTTGCTGCCGAATTCTGTGGTTGTAATGGACAACGCGTCTTACCACAGCGTTCAGATTGAGAAGAAACCAACTATATCAAGCCTCAAAAGTGAAATGCAGAACTGGTTGCTACGCCATAATGTAGAATTTTCAGGAACCATGTCAAAGGCTCAACTGCTACTTCTTATCAAAAATACACAAAAAGAACCCGTGTATAGAATTGACGAACTCCTGAAAGCCAGTGGACACACTGTTCTGCGTTTACCTCCGTACCATCCAGATTTAAATCCAATCGAGTTGGTCTGGGCTGATATTAAAAACAACATAGCCCAAAACTATATTAATTCTTCTCTAGACGAAAAGATAATCTTATTGGATAAATTGTTTTCGGAATTCACGGCGGAAAAATGGCAGAAATGCGACGATCATGTCCAGAAAAATGAAAATGATTACTGGAGTCGCGATAGTAGGTTCGATAATGTTATCGATTCATTCATAATAAATTTGCAAGACTCTGATTCAAGTTCCGGTGGCGAAGAGGAAGATGAAGATGATGACGAAATGGAAGATGAAGTTGAAACAGAATCTATGTCAGAATAACTTTCGTTAGAATATATAATTGTTTGTAAATATAAAAAATGTTTAATAAAACAAGTCCTGTTGTGAATTATAACTTTCAATTCTTATTTATCACCTGCATATTTTTAATAAAATATGAGTATATTTGGGTTACATTTTAATCAACAAAGTAAGTATATATTACAGATAGATAGCCTCCGACCAACGCAACGTCCCGCCACAAGTCTTGCCTTAGAAATGCAAACTGATATCGTAAGATCTGTCCGACATGTATCGACCTCATGTGAACTCATGCACTTTTTTCTTCGCCCCCCACCTCGCCGTGCATACCTCAGGGAGTGCACAGCACTAATGGCCACACTATAACTAGAATATTTCAAATTTATATTGTATTCAATTTGTGAAAAAATTACCCCCTAGGCTGCAATTGCAATTCTAAACATAACAGCAAAATCTAGCCAATCAAGGGTACAAGTAGGTGGACGGCAGACGAATCCACTAAAATGTAAATAGTATAGAACGAAACATAAAACCTATTTCTAACAGTTTCCTTTTCTCCTAAAAAACCTTCTCAGTGAAAGTAATATTGCAGAACGTAATATTCTGCGAGCTTGGAATATAGCGCATTTCTGTAAGCCTATGTGTATAGCAGAAATTTATCAACAAACATAAATATGTATCATAATGGAGGAAAACTTACTCGTACGCTAGGAAAATCTTCCGTCAATGTAACATTTTTCAACTTTTTCTTAAGACTGGTGTTGTCAGTTCTCTTGCCAGCTTTCACCCATTGCTTAAATTCTTGCAGGCCTTTGATTATTTGCGTGTATTGAGCAGCTTTTGTAGTTTCACTGAGCAGTTGTCTTTTACTGAAGGGAAAAGAGGCCAGAATTTCTAAGGCCGTTACGGGACCAACGCCTGTTAGTCCTGTTGTGTAGTCACTGCCAACTAATAAAGCTAACAGTACTAGTTGTTCTCTGTTTAAATCTGAAATAATACAATTTGAGAACATAACAAGGAGTGCTTTTAGGTGAACAATAACTAGAAAGTAAAAAAATACTCACTAAATGAAGCCTCAATTCTCTCAGCTTGATACTCCAACACATGCTTTTTTTGATTGAAGAAGTTCTTATACACAGTTCTGCCGCCGAAAAGCCAAATATCGCTATCATCCGTTATCGTACCATCAGTTAATTTTGTGCTTTCGAGAAAAGCGCATTGCGCTTCCGCTTCCATAGGAGCGACAATGTAAGGTATTCCGAATATTTGAAGTAATTCTTGAGCCTCCTTTGTCATTTGCTCAGTAATATTTCGCCCAACGCGATCCAGGCGACCCTTTTCTTGAAGTAAATTTTGTTCCTGATTCTGCATCTCTTCAACCATAGTATTCAGTGTTTCTGTACTTATTTCTTTAGGTGGGTTATCGTTTTTACTACTAATTGTAACTGCTACTTCAGGTAGCTCATTGGTTGCGATGGAATGATTTGATAATTCAATAGAATCAACTGTTTTGGTATTTTTAACAGTGTCATCAGGTAAATCATTGACAATTACTTTGTTATCAGCACTCTCATTGTTGCTTGTGACAACCAATTGTGGCCTACTTAGCATTTTTGGAGATTTTTCAATATTTTCTATGTGCGTTGGTTTTACTACTGTTTCAGGATTTTTAAAATCGTCAATCATTATTTGATCTGATTTAGAATCAATTTTCACAACCTTTTTACCATTTTTAGCATCAATTGGCTGAACTAGATCTTTCTTCTCTGTAAAAACATCTGCAAATATATCATCGTCAGGTGCATCTCCAACATTTAATGTTAACTCGACAATAGGTTTATTTTCTTTAGATACTATATCAGGTACTTCTTCAAAATCGCTATCACTGGAATCTTCCTTGCTTTTTATACTTGCAACTTCTTCAAACTCATTCTCACTTAAATCAAGTTCTTGCTTGATTTCAACTCTTGATTCCTTTTTTTTATCATCATTAAGTTCTGTGCTAGTATCAATATCGATGATATCAGGCACAGGATCTTCAATACAGACTACTGATACCTGAGTTGCATCTAAACTATTATCTAATTTCTCACACTCTTTGGCCACTGTATGGAAAGGAGTTTCACTGTTTGCTTCGCTATTTCGTGGGACCGTTTCTTCTTGAATAAAGTCATCATCATCACTAGACAATATTCGTACCGTATCTAATATGACCGAGTCCGCTTTATTGACTTCATCTATTATTTCGTCTACTTTCGGAAGTCTGTGTTTATTCTTACCTTTCCTTTTTTCACTCACAAGTTCATCAACGGCTCTCCTAGTAAAATCGCTGTACTGCATGATATAAGATTTGGCGCAAGCCATATTTGGTTGTTCAAATCCATCGTCTTCTTCAGAGTCTATGCCTGAATGCTCAGAATCTGTGTCGGTCATACATGATGTCCAAGAGTCATCAGTCTTCGAAACATTGGTGTTTGGCTCATCAACACACTCTAGAGACATTTTGATAGCTTTTTGTAAATCATCTTCGAGTTCATCAACCTTTTCTGGTTTGTTTTCTGTTTCAGTAATTTCTTTGATAGTAACACCACTAGGCCCAGGTTTAAGTTCTTTTTCTTCTTTCTTCTTTGCATCAGCCAATGCCTGTTTAATATCTTTAATAAGTAAAAATCGCGACGAAACATTGGATGCAATTCTTCTAGTTGGCAATGAATCTATTTTGGTATCAATACCTTCTTCATTTAATAAACATTCTAAATCATTGAGCGACATTCCAACATCTCCCATTTCTTTTTCTGTTTCTTCTAGACACTCTTGAACTTTTCGTCTTTTCAGTAGCCTTTGCATCTGAAAAATTTAAAAACAAGGTTTTTTTATTTGTTTTGTTATTTCTTGAGAATACATTAATTTTATTACTATTTCCACCTTACTTGAAAATCAGAAAAATTATCGCTTTTCTTAGGCAACTCTTGAAGTCTCCCCCACGAATTTTGTTTTCTTGTCTCCTTTAAGTCTATAAGGATGTCATACTTTTCTTTGGTTGGCAAATTCTTAAAGGTATCTGATTCAATATCAACTGTGTGAAGATCAATGCTGGAACAACTGGAACTTCTCTCATCTTCTGATCTGTGAGAAACAACTTGGTTATTTTAGTCCATTTGACTAAGCTTTGTGAAGAGAAAAAACATAAAATTTATAATAGTGCTTTAGATTTGGTGTGAATGGTATGAATTTTAAATAAAAGTTAGTACTGGGCCTAAATTAAATCCTTGCAGAATAACAAATGTGCTGCCAAAAATCTCATTTTGGAAGACCAGAATTGATTGAATAATTGCAATGGTGAGACACAAACAAAATTGAAGGACATCTAGCACAATTCTGTTTAATGAAATTCCAAAGGGGTAGGTACATTGACAAATGTCAATAGGTTTTGGTAAGTAAATTTTTTTTTAGCCGCAGTGGAGTCTGCAGCCTACTCTTTAGCTATTAGGCATTGTAAGCTTTCAACAACTTACTCAGATTCACTCTCTTCTCTTTGAGGCAATGCAGGCAATTTAAACAGATCATCGGCATTTGTTGATGATGATGCTTGTTGTTTACTAGGAGATATTTGTTTACCCAACAAACTGTTCACAGCTGTTTTCTTACTCAGCAATAAAGCCAGTTCCCTTCTAATTCTTTCAGACTCTGAATTATATTTTGCTTTACTATCTTGTCGCTTAGCCTAAAAGTATAGATAACAAAATGTTGTATATGACAAGTTAGCACATGTTTTCCATTGAATGTAAACAAATGCAACTTACAATTGTTTCTTTCTTTAGCTCAGGATAAACACCATCAAAAACAAATACTGGCTTTATCCTAAAATACAACAATTTGCAAAGCCGCTGAAAGAGTCCCATGAGATGTGCATTTGGAAGTGGAGCTCCTTTTGCATCTTGGTAGCCTTTCACCATCTGATGCAACCATATTGAAATATCTGGCAAATTTGTGAATCAGATTATTAATTTTGTTCCCTTATTACAATAATCTAATTTATCAAATACATAATTGGGAATACATAAGTAATCTCACCGACGGCTAAGACTTTGTTTTCCAATGTCTCGACCGGCACCGGCTTGCCTGCCGGCTCTATTAGTCGCCACAGTCCAGTGACTCCCATCGCGTGCGATTAAATTCCAGAATAGATTTTTTGTTTATACTAATGTATATATCAGTGTACATAACAAAGGTCGTTTCCCACGATATCTCCGGTCAATCGTCGGTCTCTTGCTCACACATCGCAACCATTTCGCTCCATGAGCTCAATGTACTGTACCTACTATCGACGCACACATTCATAAACCAATCGTCTGCTACTAGCGCACTGCGTACGTAAATATGTGTTCGGTTCACTACAACATATCAAATGTTTTACTACGCCGCGAACGCCCACTCTTTCCCACACTTTATTTTCTCACGCCCCATGCGTAACCCCACATCCTATGACCGGCCGTCTGTCAGTCGGCTTGTCGCGGGTCGACCGATCCCTCATCGACTCGACTCGATTCTGTCGATTCGCGCGCGTGTAGTCGACAACACGCCTGCAAACAGCTCCGTGTCTATGGTCAATCTTTGACAGCTCGCGCATCTGGCGTTGTCGTACATAAACTCGAATAAACAGAAGTTTGGTTTACGTTTTGCGAAATAAAATCATAAACAGAAAACCTCCTGGTTGACGACGAGGTCGAGCGTCACCGGGCTGCAATCGGTATCCAACAAAGCAAGACAAGGACCCATCTGAAAAATTCGTCGAAGAACAGGTGTTTAGAACGAAATGTGTGCCAGTTCCCAGCGTAATTAACTGCCGAGGGGCGTGAATAATACAAAAGTGTATCGATCTACGAGATTATCGGACCCGGGAGACGACTACCGCTCGCCGGTAGTCACACGGAGGGCGCGCGCCCGCCGATCGTGAACACGGGACGACGCTCAAGCCGCGGCCAGCACGGCCGGCGATGCCCCAGTGGGCCTGCGGCGGCAGCCACTCGCAGTGAGCGGGCCCCGGCGCGGGCGCGCGCTATGCGGGCGGCGACGAGTTGAGGCGGAGCCGTGGCGAGCATGCCGCACCAGTTCGGCGGCGCGGGCGCGGGCGCGCTGGCGGGTGGCGCCTCGCCGCCGACGCAGCACGCGGCGCTGTTCCCGCGGTACGCGGGCGCGGCAGGGCCCGGCGCCGGCGCCTACCGCCCCGATGAGCGCCGCCTCACGCGAGAGGCCATGGAGCGGTACCTGCGGGACCGCAGCGACATGGTCGTTGTCATATTGCACGCTAAAGTGGCGCAGAAGTCTTATGGTAACGAGAAGAGGTTCTTCTGTCCTCCGCCCTGCATTTATTTGTTTGGTGACGGCTGGCGGCTCCGACGCGAGCGCATGCTGCGCGAGGGCGAGACCGAGCAGGCGGCTCAGCTGTGCGCATTCATTGGTATAGGCAACTCTGACCAAGATATGCAGCAACTAGACTTGAACAATGGCAAGCAGTATTGTGCCGCTAAGACTCTGTACATATCGGATTCAGATAAGAGAAAGCATTTTATGCTATCTGTTAAAATGTTTTATGGTAATGGTCATGACATAGGTATATTCAATAGCAAAAGAATAAAAGTGATATCAAAGCCCTCCAAGAAAAAGCAGTCTCTGAAGAATGCAGACTTGTGTATAGCTAGTGGAACAAAGGTAGCTCTGTTCAACAGGTTGAGGTCACAAACCGTGTCCACTAGATACCTGCATGTAGAAAATGGTAATTTCCATGCATCCTCTACTCAGTGGGGAGCATTTACTATTCATTTGCTGGATGACAACGAAAGTGAGTCAGAAGAGTTTGCAGTTAGAGATGGTTATGTCCATTATGGATCTACTGTGAAACTGGTTTGCTCAGTGACAGGCATGGCGCTACCCAGACTAATAATAAGGAAGGTAAGTTCTCTCAAATTAATTTTGAATAAAAGTTATAAGTACAGTATTAGGTATTGTATATGTACTTTTTGTTAACTGTAATAGTCACTATTCATAGTAAAACTTATTATTGAAAAGTATTTTTTTATTCTTTGTCATCAATTTAAACTTGCATTAAAAGTAGAACTATAATATTATTAGTAAATAAATAATTTTAACAATAACAATAATGAATTTTCTTATAAGATCACCTCATCTGCTCATAGTCAAAATGACTGATTGCATGATAAAATCTATTCTCAAAAAAAAAAAAAAAAAAATACCATAGAATTTGTAATATATACTTTTTTATGGAAATCAATATTGATTATAATAATATTGTCCTCTGTAAAATTACGTTTTTGATGCTAAAACACGAGTTCGTAATTTAACTTATATGTATGTACCTGCCTAATACCTGTATGTACATAAATTAGTTATTTTTAGTTAATTATTAATATATATTTTCACAAGCTACAGACTAATAACAATTTGAAGAAATTGGGGTTAAATTGTCATTTTCATTTTAATAATCCATTACTTTTAAACATAACTATATAACTAATTCAGGCCATGGACAATATATTTCTTGTACTTAATCAAATAAAAACTGTGGAACTAACAATTTTTAACCCCACAGGTGGACAAACAAATGGCTCTCCTAGAGGCTGACGACCCAGTATCTCAACTACACAAATGTGCATTCTACATGAAGGATACAGAACGCATGTATCTGTGTCTCTCTCAGGAACGCATCATACAGTTCCAAGCAACACCTTGCCCAAAAGAGCCCAATAAAGAGATGATCAATGATGGTGCTTGCTGGACTATTATATCTACTGATAAGGCAGAATACCAGTTTTATGAAGGAATGGGACCTGTCAGGTATTTTTATAATTTTTTTGTATTGCTTTTATTAAATAAAATTAAAAAATTGTTCTAAAAAAAAGTTCTAATTCAGACTAGGAGCCTTAAACTACAAATGCCTACTGCCAACCAACTGCATAATTTTTTTTATAAGCAATGGGTCTTAATCACATAAATATTTTATTTTAAGGCTAAATACCTTTGTTTTATTGCCAGACGTTTATGCGATTTAGACCCGTAGCTTATAAAAAAAATATATAATGTATACAAATCGCAAAAGTTTACGAACATACATATATTGTATAAAAGTCTTTGTTGACCAAAACTAGTGTATGTCACCCTGACGATAGGCTAGTTTCAAAATTTGTCAAAATTTCAAAATACTAATTAGTAAATAAACCTGACCTTTAAACTGCCAAACAAGTCCCGATTACATTTTGAGTTAAATTGGATTTTTATCATTAGATATATCATATTTCTTATAAGAAGTGATTTGACGACAAAAAATAGTGAAGTCATAGTTCGATATTTGTACGAAATTTCCATAAAAAATCTGTGTTTTGATATTTTGTTGGAAATTAGCCTATTGGGACAACTACAGCAGCCTCTCACGTGATGAAATTCGTCAAGCAGTTTGAGCTGTAGAGTGTAGAGTTTGAGCTCTAAAACCTCTCTCTATGGGTAAAAAGTAATATATGTAGTTCCCAAAGTAAAACAAAATATAATAAATGTCAGTGTTGTTGTTATTATTGTCAATAGATCACATGCATCTATATCTCGATCATAGATCTAATGCATCTTCACATTTAAATAAAAAACAAGAATAACTAATTTATATTATAAACTAGCCGACCCGCGCAACTTCGTCTGCGTAATTTTCCCCTGTTCTTGCACCATTTTCCATTGCTGCTGCGCTCCTGTTGGTCGTAGCGTGATGTTGTATAGCCTATAGCCTTCCTCGATAAGTAGGCTATCCAACAGTAAAATATTTTTTCAATTCGGACCAGTAGTTTCCGAGATTATCGCGTTCAAACAAACAAATTCTTCAGCTTTATAATGTTAGTATAGATAATCTATTTATTTATTAACAACTAGCTGACCCGCGCAACTTCGTCTGCGTAATTTTCCCCTGTTTTTGCACCATTTTCCATTGCTGCTGCGCTCCTATTGGTCGTAGCGTGATGTTGTATAGCCTATAGCCTTCCTCGATAAGTAGGCTATCCAACAGTAATATTTTTTCAATTCGGACCAGTAGTTCCTGAGATTATTGCGTTCAAACAAACAAACAAACAAAGCAAACAAACAAACTCTTCCGCTTTATAATATTAGTATAGATTGTCTAACATTATTAATAATTATCGTAATTCGTGGTAAAAGTAATAAATTAATCACATTTACGGGTGATTTTGTTGAAAATGATTGGTAATGGAGCTGATGATTAAACTGGAACTTCTTTTTTTGTTGGATCCCATTTATCGAGGAAGGCTAAAGGCTATATAACATCGCGCTACGACTAATAGGAGCGGAGTAGCGACTTGAAATGTTGCTAAAACCGGGAAAATTTACGCATACGAAGTTGCGCGGGACAGCTAGTTATTAATAATTAGCTTATGCCCGCGGCTTCGCCCGCGTTGATGCCAGATTGTTACCAAAATATTTTAACGGCAAAGTTTCATATTAACTTTGCACCCCCGTTTTACCACCCTACGTTATAAAAGGAACCCCTGCGCAAAATTTCAAGTTTCTAACTCTTATAGCTTTGGCCCTGCGTTTATATGTCAATCAGTCAGTCAGCTTCTCTTCTTATTTATATAGATTTTCAATTAATCACACTTACCTTAGCAGTACTGTCAACCAGTTAATACTTCTAATTTTTTTTAAGCACTCGGTTTTAAAAAAAGTTCTCTAATTTATCAACTAAATACATATACTGTTATTAATCGTCACTACAATACCATCCATAAAATTTAAGAAATTAAACAATTACGGAGTGGTGCACATGTGCCATGATTTTGAACTACATTTAATTTTAGACTTTATCCTCATTTTGTTTCGGTGCATTTTGCTGCGTGACCCAGTTCATAACTCTTTCAGAGTATTTGGGTGGCTAATTATTACTATTTTAAAGTTCACACGATCTTAGACTTTTGTGATATCACAATCGAGACCGATACTGCGATCGATATAATACCGTAAAAGCTCGATTACTCAATGATTTCGAAATACTGTTCTACAACAATCAGTTGTGACAGGAATCGTTTCCATTTTATTAATCTATTGACCCCTTCCGATTCCTAATCGTATTAAAGAGTTATGGTTTGACACGCAGTTTAGTACGCCCTAACATAGCCGAACATTGTTACATTTGTCTATTGGTCTAGTGGTTAGTGACCTTAACTGACTATGTCAGAGGTCCTAGGTTCTATTCCCACACGGGACACCACTTTTGTGATCCAAGTTCTTTGTGTCCGTGATTTGTATGTTTGTAAAGTTCCTAAGCCTTCAGCCCTAGTTTGAGAGTTGTCTATTTAAAAAAAAGTTATAAAGAATACTAGCAATTCGAGTCGTACTTTACTAGCAATCCTGTTAACCATTTTAGCTAAGCTAAACGGAACCGACGTTACTCTACTTACAAACAGTGTTAGGAGTGGGTTCACGTTGGGATTGAATCACGCAACCTCGTTAGCAAATCCTATAACCCTTACCACCAGGCTATTGCCCGCTTCATCTATACTAATATTATAAAGCTGAAGATATTGTTTGTTTGTTTTAACGCGATAATCTCAGGAACTACTAGTCGTATTCGAGAAAATATTTTACTCTTGGATAGCCCATTTATCGAGGAAGGCTATATAACATCATGCTACGACCAATAGGAGCGGAGCAGCAATGAAAAATGTTGCGAAAACGGGGCAATTTTACGCAGACGAAGTTGCACGTGTCAGCTATTTATAATAGATACATGTATAATACAAAGCGGTTTCCGCACATCACCCTCTTAAATGTTGGATGTCCGCATACAGCCAGTCCGATTGCATAATTGAATCTATTCTTAGAACATCACGCGACAAGATCCAATGACATCTGCCTATCTTCATGCTTAAGCCGTATAATGATTTGTAGTGAACCACTAATATTTACAACGTTAAAAAAGGCGACTGTATTTGAAGCGTTTCTACCCATTAACCTCCTCAGGGCTTTGACATCTATTATAGTTGATTATAGCTGTTTGCGCGACATTTTTCTCACGGCAGTAAAAGGCAATCTGACTAGATTTGATATGAGGTTGATATCTCGTTTAGAGGGGAACAATTTGTCTATAAATGCATTAGAGTTGTTTGGGTGTCGCTTAAATTTAGATAAACTCCTGATTTTAGCCACTTTTTTCTAAATTTCAAAGTATTATTGCGTACCGCTTTCCGGTGCGTCAATTTTTAAATTTTATCAAAATGTCTGACTAACTTTAATGCTTCCCGGTGACTCTCATTAAGCCTAGTGTTTAATACCTTAATTCATTTGCTCTCACATCATTTTTCACCTCTTACGTAGATATCAATAGACGTAGGTAGTTTGTGCCAGTTTGATCCACACTTTAGGAACTTAAACTAAAATTGCTTAAGCCGAAATTCACTACAAATAGGATGGGAAAGGTGAGCAATAGATAAGTAACACATACACAATACGCCAAAAGAGATTTAACCTCTATATAACCTATAAGGAATAGTTGTCTTTTCGGCTTTTAAATAAAGTGCTCCTTACGGTCTGCAGCCGGATGCTAATTCTCGTATTCAAACCAGTTTACTTGCAGTTCAGTTTTGAGTTAAACTCTTTTCGTATTTTCGTAAATTAGATAGAATACTGTTGACCGTATTTTACTGCCTTTGAATACGTAAATTAACCCCCAGAGAAAGACCACCGTTACCCTTTTATTTAGATTCCGAATGAGGTGAAGGAGAACGGCTTCCATTCCATTCTAGTATTATTTTTGTCTGCCTCTCTCTACATAAGTGTAATGTCCACAGGTCACCAGTAACACCAGTTCCTTTGGTCCACTCGTTAAACCTCAACGGTGGCGGTGATGTGGCGATGCTTGAGCTAGCGGGAGATAACTTCACGCCTTCTCTACAAGTGTGGTTCGGTGATGTGGAAGCGGAGACAATGTACCGGTGCGCGGAGTCTATGCTGTGTGTTGTGCCGGATATCTCGCAGTTTAGAGGGCAGTGGTTGTGGGTGCGACAACCGACACAGGTAACTCATTTATAAAATTACTAGTTTACTTCCGCGGCTCCGCCCTCGTGGATGTCGGTTATCGCAATAAAAACTGTCGTCAAAAAGTTTAAGTCCCAGGGAAGGACGTACCCGGGGAAGTACGTCCTTCCCTGGGACTTAAACTTTTTGACTTAAATTATCTCCATACCAAATTTCATCTAAATCGGTTTAGAGATGTAAGCGTGAAAACATGACAGAGAAACAGAGTTTCTTTCACATTATTAGTTTGAATTTTTGTGATATATATAACAGATTAATGAGATTTGAGACTTTAAAGCTGGGTTGCTGCTTTAAATATTTGTTCGAACATTTTGTCAGTGAAGTTGCGTTTGTTGTCCAGTTCGATGTGGGACCCAATTCCACATCGCTAAAGGAATAAAAACTTTTAACTAATGGCTACTGAAGTGTCATAGAATGAAGAATAAGATGCTTAGTCATCAGGGCAACTTTAACAAACCTAAATACAAAGCTTTTGTTTAAGTTTATTCGACAGTTGAATAGAGCGACTCAGTCTAAACAGTACAAATACTAAAGACTAAACTAAATTAAAGGTAAACAGTAGCCACATAAATATAATATAATTTTCATTTAGGGGTTAATTTTGTTAAAACAGTGTTTTTTTTAAGATAACTAGCAATGTGGGAATGATTCCCACATTACTAGCAATCTTGTTAACCCCTCCAGCTAAGCTCAAAGGCTTGTGTTAGGAGTGGGTTCACGTCAGTAGTATAATGGGTAGGATTCGAACCCGCGACCTCACGATTGCGAGACCGATGCATTAGCCATTAGGCTACCGCTGCTTACTAGAGATGTACGACTAGACGGGAAAGCTCATTATTCTGCCACTATGAGTTAAAACAATTAGGTACAGTTTGATCAACTTGGCCGGATTGAAATTGGCGACAAGTGGTTGCGCAGATGCATTTTTTGGAAGTAAATGGTGACAGGAAGCGGGGGGGGGGGGCGGGGGCGGTAACTATAACCAAGAGAATTAGATGCGATTACGCATTACATTGTCATAATTCGTATTACTAACTGATGTTTTTTGTGATTATTTCCGTAAAGAAATTGTTTTTGAAACTTTCTTTAGTATTTACTGTAACTGTTTTAAATTTAAAATTTTATGAACTCGTATAAATAATATTTTTTATTGCTAAATTAAAATTTTGTTATTATTTAAATTCATAGCGTCCCAAGAGTGTGAATTGTCCCAAGATATTATTATTATATTATTTTCAATCGATTAAACTCGTCGTATCTCTATGACATGCGCGAAAGTGATATGAACCTAACTTCACTCCGCCCGAGTTACGTTGATCCAACTGTAATAAATCGTAAAGAAAACTGACCAGTTAGACCGACTAGTCGACCAATTAATCTTTTTGTAACCGACTGCCCATCTCTATAACCTACTAATTTTCTCTAAACCTATGCTATCTTTTGGTCGTACCAACCTACCAATTTGGCGGGATTCCCACAATTTTTGGCAATATTTTTTTTGCCGGATGCATTGTTATCATTTGTAATAGGAATGATATATGAAACAAATGCCGTGTGAAACAATTTGATAGCGTTCGGTCCCACGCCTCCTGAAGTCGCGTGGATCCCACTAAACATTTGAAATAACATGTGAGAATCAAAATATGTTTTGTATTTCTTTACAATGATTATTGATACAAGTGTACAATACATA